>CM026559.1:26310875-27029208 GCA_015143295.1 Tetracentron sinense | reverse complement strand
AACAACAGGGATAAGGATAGTCTAATCAGACCAGCAGCCGTGGTGAATGCTAATTAATTTGAGTGTAATTATTAGTAGGAGCTCGGGTTCAAAAGTCACTTGGAGCCTAGGAAGCATTGGTACCACGATACTTAGATACGGTGATATGGTGATACGGCAGAAATTATGAAAACCAGCTAAGTTTTACCTTAGAGTGCCGTATCCGATACGGCGATACAGGTACGACGATACAGGTACGTTTCCATTTTCAAAGTATCCGTGCTTCCTAACTTGGAGCCTCCCAAAATGTCTAATGACATGGTATTTTGGAAAGGAAAATAATCATCTCCTTGGTTGGTGACGTGAGGTGACATGACATGAGGAGGAGCATCTTGGCTCTTCTTTTCTTTGTCACATGTCTCTCTTTGACTCCCTTTAACTATGGTTAAAATTCACTTACCCTTAAGGTTCAATCATCTACCCTTAGTTTTTAGAAAATTAAAATAAAAAAACTTAGTCATATGGTTAAAATAATTTAACCTGAGTTCAAGGCCGTTGAACGGGCGGCTTTGTGAGAGCGAGGAGGAATAGTTTGCTCCTCACCTGTGGAGCCAACTATTTCTCTTTTGGAAAAATCAAAAAAATTATTTATGAAAATACCCTTAACTAATTTGTACATTTCCGAAAATACTCTTATTATGTTTGAGAGGTGTTTAACCAAAAAAAAATATGTTTGAGAGGCTGAGGATAACTTTTGAACCAGAGTTCCTTTCCATATTTAAAATCTTCTAATTTTTCCTATTTTTAAATGTTATTAAAACATTACCAAGGACCTAAAACAAACATGAGATATCCTTAATAAGGGCAATTAGTTACAAATACAAAACCCTTTTTTTTTTTTGGAGAACATCATTTACCTACGTTAGTACAGGGTTAGTGGTTAGCATTGGGGATTGGAGTTTTTGCTACTCATCACCCGGGAGAATGGATCTTGAGATCTCTACATGAGAGAGGCCACACCCCACCTTGGGGTCTCCGGTTGGGCATGTCTGGAAACAGCTTATTTGTGTCCTCAGCCTT
Source organism: Tetracentron sinense (assembly GCA_015143295.1). Lineage (NCBI taxonomy): Eukaryota > Viridiplantae > Streptophyta > Magnoliopsida > Trochodendrales > Trochodendraceae > Tetracentron > Tetracentron sinense. Next base: position 27,028,149 of record CM026559.1, on the reverse strand, counting down.
GGTGAGTATCTAACACCATTTTTTTTTGGGTGACGTGCGTGTCCGGTCCTCTTAGAGCACCCGACTAATCCCCCAAGTATGTGCAGACCCCTCCGTCCATACACACGAGGTAAGTATGGATAAGTGTTTGAGGATGGCCAACAAGAGAAATGGAATTGAACTCTAAACCTCCGTTTTGTGAGACGTGGTCTGAACCTCCACTTCGTGAGGCGTGGTCGTGGTCATGGTGAGCACGCCAATCCCCATTGGTTATCTAACACTCCATTTCTTTGGAGATTAAGATTGTATCACTACAATAGGGTAGCGACTTGTCATGGTTTGGATCTGGTCTTGTTAGAATACCCTAAACTCAAACCCCACATCGTTTATATATTGAGTTAACGCAAGAAAATCAAAACCAGACCCAATTAGGGACCCTGAACCCTTTTTCTTTTTTGTATCATAAATACGATTTGGTTGCAACCTCGATTAGCTGTATTGGTATTTGTTCATTGGTTAGTGGGTTAGGGAGTGATGCGAAACATAAAATTCAAATAAAGGCATGACAAGTGGATGCCGGAAGAGAGGTTAATGCTCAAATATCGAATCACGAATGTCGCGCCCCAAAATCCCACCTAGGACTGTGTGAGACGTTGACACGTGATTTACTTATCAAACCATCCTCTAAGAATATATAAGGCATACTAAAAGCGGAAACTGAAAATTTCTTCTTTAAAATAATTGTATTCTAAGTGTATACAAGTGTAACTAGTCAAAAATGGACATCCCCACTTAACAAAATTGTAAAGTCCATGTTTTGGTATTGACTTATTCCGTTGTCAAAATAGTGAGTATAGTGTATCTTGTGTCATTGCCTACAAGCGTGCAAGACAAGTGAAAATTAAGACTGAAGAAGATAAGTCGAAGACATTCCGATCATAGCCTTCATTTCACTCATAGGATGGTAAGTGACCTAGATACCATGTTACCTTAGGTGAAAATTGACTTAGAATAATCATATGAACCTTAGGTGACTAGATATGTAGCCTCAAGAGTGTTAGAGGATCTTAAAAACTAAGGTTCTTTGTAAGATGCATATCTCATTCACCGTAGCTCCGATTTTGCTCCATAATATATAAAATCGATCGTATCGAAAAGATCGACAACTTTCATGAAGAAAGCAAGAGCAAAGAATCAGTTTTTAAATCCCGGTCGACCAGTTTTGTTTTTAAGCAAAAAATTTACAGTCGGTCGACCGCCCATGAAGGCCGGTCGACTAGGAAGCATGAATTTTGTGATTTAGAAGGTTTCTAATCTTGATTTTGTTTTCATATAAGTTGGATTTGATTCTCCACTCGAACCAAAGAAGTTTGTGAAAGTTTAGAGTATTTCTAAAGGATTATTGGGGTTACTCAAACCCATTCTTCTCTCCTCTTCCACCCTAGAAATTACAAGTTATTTTTCCATCCTTGCTTGATTATTCCTTTGATTGTGATACATCTATGGATTGTGTGATTAATTAAAATCATCAACCAGTTCTATGAAGAACACTTTGGCTGGTGTGTTCTAGAACCTTTGCGAAGGAGATCAATCCGAGAAGGATCGTGGATATTTGGTCAGTGGAATCCGAACCCGTCGTGGATGGAGATCGATCGTGGAGATCGTGATTGTCGAGACTCAAGAGAAGTAGAGGCTGCTAAGATTGTTGACGGGTCTTGCGAGAATGTGATTACTTATTGAGGTGTGTAAGACTAGTCTTGGATCGATGAGTTCGAGTCCTGTTTGGGTAAGGTTTGAGTCTGTAAGTATCTTTACTTTGTCTTAGTGATCTCTTTGTTGGAATAGGTCCCGTGGTTTTTCCCGAAAGAGTTTCCACGTAAAAATCCTTGTGTTATGGTTTGCAAGTCTTCCCTATTTCCACACTTTATTATTCATCGTCCCTTAATTAATATTTTAATTGTTAAATCTTAAAAATGGTAGATAAGATTTGTAGGGAGACCTAGTCACCTACTTGAATTTGTGAGTTCTCAACTCAGATATTATTTTTGAGGTTCACCGGGTTTTTTCAATTGGTATCAGAGCTGGTTCACTAATTTATTAATGTGATTTTGTCTAATATTTTCGGTGAATATGAATTCCATTAGAGATGGAGGATCCATCTCTTATCCCCCATTATTTGATGGGAATAATTATGCCTATTGGGAATCTCGTATGAGAGTCTTTCTAAAATCTTTGGATGAGAAAGTATGGATCTCAGTTGAACAAGGTTTGACCCATCCAACAAAGACCATCCCTAAACCTTCTTTGAATGGACCAATATAAATCTTGAAAGTTGTAGATGAAATAATAAAGGTCTTAATGCAATCTTCACTACTGTCACACCCGAAGAATTTCGGCGTATTTCTAAATATGACACTTTGAAGGAGGCATGAGACATTCTTAAACTTACCCATAAAGGGACTACAACAATCAAGATCTCCAAACTTCAAATACTTACCTTTAAGATTGAAAAGTTGATAATAGATGATAATGAAACTTTTGACAGTTTTTATGATAATCTGAGTGACATTGTCAATTCTAGTTTTAATTTATGGGAAAGAATTCCTGAGTCCAAAATTGTTAGAAAAATTTTGAAATTTCTACTTGAGAGATTTTGATCGAAGTTATCGCCATCGAAGAGAACAAAAATGTTGATGCTCTCAAAATTGAAGAGTTGGTTGGTTCTCACCAAACCTATGAGTTAAATCTGAACTCATTTAAAAAACTAATATCTACTGCCTTCAAATCTGTCAAGGAATCCATAGAGGGTTCAGATAATGACTCTGAAGGATGATGAAGAAGAGTTGGCTTTATTTGCAAAGAAATTCAGAAATTTTTTAAAATTTAATAAGAGATTTAATCTGAAATGACAAAAATCTTTTGAGAAGCCTAAATCTAAGTTCTTTGAAAATAAGAAACAACTTAAAAGTGCAGACAAAAAGTCTCAAGGTGTTCAATGCTATGAATGCCAAGGCTATGGCCATATTACCGCTGAGTGTTCTAATAAGAACAGATTTAAGGGCAAGGCAAGGGATGACAGTGAATCTGAATCTGAGGAACCAAATAGTTCTTCTTGTGAGGAGACTAGGGCTTATATGACCTTCACTACATCCTTATCTGGGGTTGAAGAATTTTCTTCAAATGCTGTGAGTAACCAACACCATAGTGATGTTGAGGATGATGAAGAGAGTTAGAATGACTCAGAGTCTGAGGGAGACCTTGAGGCAGCCTATGATAAGTTGTTTGAGGAATGCCTAAACTTGAAAAATGCTTAATTATATATGTCCAATAAGGTAAAATCAATTAGAATAGAAAGAGATGCATTTGACCAAATGACTTTAGGGTTGAAAGCTCTTTTGTCGCAGCTTAAGGAAGAGAAGGCTTCCCTCCCTGTCAAAGTTCAGCTTCTTGAATTTGATTTGCATGTTTGTCTTGATCAAAAGACAAGTCTTGAAATCAATTTGGTTGGTATTGATCAAGATCAGAGGTGTGGAGATGTGAAGGGAACTCCATCTACCTCAAACACTGAGGTTGGTGATAAAAGGCATCTTCCTGAAAATAAGAAAGACCCTTTAACTTAGAAATTCATTCCTACATGTCATAAATGTGGAGTGAATGGTCATATTAAACCTCGATATCCTAAACTTCGAAGAATGCCTAATCATGATTTGAGAACCAAAATAGTCTTAATGAGAATCTTTAAAGGAGAGTTGAGATCCTAGTGGAGAAGTCTAGGAGTTTGTGTGAAGATGTGATGAAAATTACTCACAACTCTTTACAGTAGCATGGTCGGGACACTCCTTATTCTGAATATAGAGGAGGAAACAAGGAGAACTTTAATGTCTGTCATAATTCTAGGACTCAATCCTGGAAAATGAGGAACAGGAGGAAGAGACAAAAGGCCACACCTACCTCAACTAAAATGGTAAGAGATCAAATGGTCAATCAAACTGCTAAAACCATTTGGGATAGAAAGGAATGCCAGAAGGGCTTCACTTAACCCGTGCCTGTCATATCCTAGGGTGTGCTGTTCTTGTTATATCTTGTCCTAGTGCTATGTTTTTTGTGTATACCAGTATTTTTTTTCTTTTTACTAGCTGTTATTTGTTTTGGTATATTTTTCTGTTTTATTTATTTTGAAAAATTCAAAAACATTGAAAAACTATAAAATCCAAAAATATTTTTATCATGTTGCCCTTGTTTGACTTTCATGATCTGCATTCCTTGTGTGATTTTTATTTCTATACATGTCCAGGGTTGAACATGAGTTTGTTGCTGATTGAGGATATCACATTCATAGTCTCTTGGTTAGGCTGAAAATTAGACTGATTTTATCTTGTATAGTTAAAGACTTATTCATGTGTGTATGCTTTGTTATTTTACATGCACTCTGACTGATTCTGTTGAGATGTCTAATTCTCAATCTGTAGGTGTATGTCTTATCCCAAAAGTGTGACCTAGGATGACCAATCTAGAATGATCATATTGTTAGTCATCTCCATTTTGTGTATCCTCTATGAGCAAAAATTGTTGCAATTAAAAGGGCTACCTACTGGGCTAGTGTGAAAGCTACTATTGGGTGCAAATAGTAAGTGTAAAGTCCATGTTTTAGTATTGGCCTATTCCGATGTCAAAACAGTGAGTCTAGTGTGTCTTGTGTCATTGCCTTCAAGCGTCCACAACAAGTGAAGATGAAGACTGAAGAAGATCAGTTGAAGACATTCCGATCATATCCTTCATTTAACTCATAGGCTGGTAAGTGACCTACATACCATGTTACCTTAGGAGAAAATTGACTTAGAATGATCATATGGACCTTAGGTGACTAGATATGTAGCCTTAAGAGTGTTAGAGGATCTTAAAAACCAAGGTTCCTTGTAAGAGACATATCTCATTGACTGTAGCTCTGATTTTGGTTCATAATATATCAAATCAATCGTATCGAAAAGTTCTACAACTTTCGTGAAAAAAGCAGGAGAAAAAATCGAGTTTTTATAAGTTGGTTGACCGAACCATGATTGGGTCAACCTAGTCCTTAAAAAAATTTTGTATGGGAAAAATGGGCAGAGAGCAACAAAAAATTGGGTCGACCCAATGAGCTCATTCATTCGACCGAATTGCCCAGTTGGGTCGACCCAATCCAAGCTTGGTTGACCCACTCTATTTTAGATGCTTCTAAATCCGAATTTTTTCTTTCTAAAGCTAGTGTTGGCTTCTCTATTTAATTGAACATTGCTAGTCCGTGAATGGGGACTTGTGGAGAGTGTTAGGAGTGTATGGGGCTAACTCTAGAGTTCTCAGAAACTCTGGATTTATTTTCTCTCCTTCCCCTTTATTAGTTTCTCTTCAATCCTAGAGTTTGCAAGTCATTGTTTCATTCTTGCTTGCTTAGATTTTCCCATTGATAAGAATCTATCTAGGATTTGATTTTAATCAACCATCTACCCATTCTAGAAAGAACAAATTAGATGGAGTGTTTCAGAGCCTTTACGAAGGAGATCGATCTAAGGAGTATCTTGGTTGTGTGATTTAGTTGGTGGAATCCGAAGCTGTCATTGATGGAGATTGATCGTGGAGATCGTGGTTGTCGAGACACAAGAGAAGAATAGGCTACTGCGGTAGATTACGAGTCTTGTGAGATCGTGATTACTTATTGAGGCATAAAGGACTAACCGTGGATTGAAGAAGTCGAGTTCTGTCTGGGTGAGGTTCAAGTCTGTAAGTATTTGATACTTTGTCTTAGTAGATTCTCATTGCTGGATTAGGTCCTGTGGTTTTCCCAGAAGGATTTCCACGTAAAAATTGTCTGTGTTGTACTTTGCTTATTTCCCTTATTCTGCACTTTAAGTTCATCATTCCTTAATTAATAATTTGATTTATATAAGAAATTTCTATAAAGCGATGAGTATCACAGGGCATTTTATCGATAGAAAGTTCTACTAGAGCATAACCGTGGGCATTTTATTGACATAAATTTCTACTTCAGCATAACCTTTTTCTTGTTCTTGTAAACAGAATAAGTTGGGATAGAAAGCTAGCTGAAGGAATAACAATCCTTAAAATCTTGGGCCAAAAACATATAGTCCACATGATACCCACAAGCAGCTAGTTTCTTTCTATAAGCAAACTGAAGATACAGGTGATGATGAAAAAGAAGAACTTGTTTGAGAATGGGAGAACTAGGTAAGGTGAGTGTGGAGTTAAGATAGTCGGGGTACTTTTTTAAAAGAGAAAGGATGGGAGAGAAGTGGTGGGGTATTATGTTGGACTAGTTGTTAGTATAGCTTTGGTGGACTCCATTCACCTGTATTGGAACTTATGTTTCACATTTTATTATAGGAACAAGTACATGTTAGTCATGTGCAAATATGCATTTATGTTTGATTATTTAAATATTAGACATGATGAGGTATAAATTTAAGGATAACTTCCTTTTTTATTAGGTTTAATTAAGGCTTATCTTGTAATCTACATATGCCCTTTTTCGTCTCAAATCTCTTGTGTTGACGATTTGCTTTTTTGTTTAGAACGATGAAATCTAGCTTTGATCGAGCTAGAAGCCTTCCATAAGTTCCTTTGCAGTCTTAGTCTCACAAAGACAGAGCATTCGAGTTCAAAAGTAATTACATTAGCCATTGGGGACCGGCTTTCGTGAAAGCACTATTGGGCAATGGTTCCTGATTCCTCTTCCTCAAATCCCTTTAGAGGGGAGAAACTCAGCAGGTGAATCGAACTCCGTACTGAAGAGTGGATTCCCAGCTAAAAATCTACATATTTTTTATTTAACTGAAATGACCATGAAAGGTCCTTACCTTGGCGGCTTCTTTGGGGTTTTGGCTTGTAAGATGCCCCACTTTATTTAGTTCTTTTAGATATAAGAAAGAGTTTAACTATGATTTGGAGATCCCAAAACCCATTTTTTTCAAGGGTTTTGGTAAATATTGAAAAAATGTAAGGATATCTCTATCCATTAACTTCTACATTTACTGATGTTATCGGAATGGCAAAAATACAGAGCTCTAGATCATAGTTAAACTCTGTAAGAAAGATATGATTTTACTATAAGTTAGGGATGCATTTTCTAAACCTACCAATCAACCGCTCCTACAAGTTCGGATTACAGTTTCGGACCCATGTGTTAGGTTCTTGTTTGATTTAATTTTAAGCTACTAACAAATGGTTCAAGTTTACTCGATAGGTAATAATAAATATTTAGATTTATTAACTTGGCAAAATCTTCAAACCACCATAGTAAAGGGAAAATCACAAGGCTCCCTTCTTGTATCGCAATTAACCAACAAACTAGTATATCTAATAATTATTTGAGATGGTTAGGCGAGTGTTAGGGTTGAGGGGTCCCTGGCTTTGTTCTTTTGGTCGAACATCAAAGGCTAGGACTGTACAAGTCCCAGGACATCCATGATCTGGGACTTTTACAGGCTCAGGTATCTAATCAGCTTCTATGTTATTTTTTACTGAGGACTTTGTAAGTGAATTCCAACGAGGTTGAATTTCTTTGTTCTTATAACATGGGACAATTTAGGTGGGCCAACTAATCTATATGAGGGATAGGCAATTTAGTTGATAGACTAGGTTTATGAGTAGAAAATAGCAGCTAGCTATATAGGCCATCCTTCCATTCTTCATTTCCTCAAGAAGGCGAAGTTGACCTTCTCAGACCTTCTTTGATCAATGCCCGATTTAAACGATTGATTATTCCCCGTCTCAATACAAGGGAGATGACTTTTAGGATAGGAAAGAAATGATTGGTTTGGGGGTGGGGGAAAGATTATTGGGATTTCGATATGCAGATATTTTTAATTCCAATAGTTAGGGAAAGAGGACTGTGTAGAGACTTGGAACTTTATGTTTTGATATTTATGCAAAATTGAATGAAATATTGAATTAGTTGTTAAAACATTTCATTTAATGTTTAGTTATGTTAATATGTATTGTGTGATCAATGGTTAAGGGTTAGAGTTAAGAAAAATAAGCAAAACAACCAATAGGGAAAACCGGTCGACCGCCCTACACAACTGATTGGTTGACTGGCCCAAAAAAAACCAAAAACAATAGCCTCCCAAGCCAAATCGGTCGACCGCCTGACCAAACCGGTCGACTGCCCAAGCTAACCAATCGACTGCCTGGCTCTAATTTTGCCCAGAAAACCTAATTTGGGTAGAATTCTGAGAATTAGTAACTTGTAATTGATCCAAGGCCTATAATAAACCACTAACTCGTGGATATTAGGGTTTTTAGTATTCTAAGAGGCTAAGGAATCCCAGAGAGAGTTTAACCTAGGCTTTTGAAAGGGTTTTGTCTCAAGGAGAAGAAAAGGTTGGAAATTTAGATCCAAGAGCATTCTAAAGCAAATTTGATCGTGCGGAAGCGATCTTGTGAGGTACTATATAATGTTCTAACCTAATAATAATTATAAGATAATGATTTTAAGATCTAAAAACTATGTTTACATGTTATTATGATTTGATGATTATGTTAAGATTAGGGTTTGCATGTTTTCAAAAGGGTTTAATATTGATGATTGTGAATAGGATAAGGGATATAAGATTTGATATGTTACTAATTTTGTAATGATGAATTGAATATTATATTGATGATTTATGCATGATATTATTGTAAGCACCCAATTTTTACACCCCTACCCTCTCTCTCAAGTTTCAATCCTAACCATGACCTTAACCAAACCTACCCCTGACCTAGGCCTAACTCTAATCCTAACCCTGACCATAACCCAACCTAATCTGACCTAGGCCTAGCCCTAACCCTAACCCTGACCGTAACCTAACCTAACCCTGATCTAGGCCTAGCCCTAATCCTAACCATGACCTTGACCTAACCTAGCCCTAGCTTGGCCCTAAAACAATCCTAATCCTAACCCTAGAACAAACCCTAGAACTAAGCCCTGAACTGAGTCATGGGTCGTGGCCTAGTTGGAATCAAAACCAACGCCTAAAACTTGCGACCAGATACCCTATGGGCCCACAGACCTTAACCAAGCATAGGGGGGTAAAACTTTGAAAATTTGAAATTTCAAATAATGTCGATAATCTATTTGCCAACATTACTTCTTTTATGCCAAGCTACAATGCCCCAGACCCAAGTCAAGCTATGCAGGTCCATTTCTAAGAAAACCTCGGGAATTATGGTAAAGCCTTTACCGCCATTCCCATGTAACCTGATCGTGCAATGAAAATATTGGCTTTACCGCCATTCCAGCTATTCTGCGGAGAGCAATACAACACCCCTCCTGAGCCCTCAGTTTGACCTCCAATAGCCTCATTTTGCCTCACCTACCTCTCCTTCGAATTACCAATGTATCCCAACCTATATTTTCCTACAAATATCAGCCCTCCTCTCCCTTTAAACTGATGCCAAAATTTTCTAGCCTAGGAATCATGTAAAAGCTCCAAGAATCTAGCAACTATTCGACCCTTTGGCCTCTAGGAATAGGAATCAAACTTGAGGAATCATCCTATTGATGCAACCCAATGTATAGGGTTCATATGATGTCACGTATTAAGCGTCATCATGATGAGAAGCATGGGAAAGATGGATACTAGTCAACAAGTCAAAGTGACTTTTGGAGGGAAGGAGACAAGGTATTAAATGTTTTGTTTTTCAAGAAGAGCAAGTCAAAATAGCTTTTAGAGTGTAGGTGACAAAGTCTTAAATGTTTGGTTTATTTCCAACGTATGGGAATGAGGCACTCTCTTAGCTTTTCTTTATATACATATATATCTCATTAATGTATTTCAAAAAATAAAAGAAAGGAAGATAGTATGAGAATTTGTCTAGCTTAATGCTAATTTTAAGAGTTGATAAATTCTTCTTAATTGGAGTTGAGTGATTCCTCCATTAGAGAGTGAGTGAGTCCTCTCAAGGGTGAGTGATTCCCCTAACCAATCGAGTGAGTCTTGATTATCATTTGTGTTGAACTCTATTTCTAATGTAATTTTCTCTCTTTATTTATCAATGAAGTGGCTATGATCCAATAGTATCGGTGTCCTTTTTGATCTCCCGCTTGAGTCTACAATCGTCCTGCATCACCTCCCCACACCCACTTGCCATCATCACCATCTAGGAGCTCAAAGACTCCTGTAGAGAAAGGTAGGACCTTCCCCTCCCCATTTGCTAGTTTGGTTTAGTTCTAAAATACCCCTGGTCGACTTCCAAGAGTCCTCGGTTGCAACAAACTCTCAGAGCAGAGGTCCTCTTACCCTTTTTATGGGTAAGGGGGGTCTGCAAGAAAAAAAATTATGTTCCTCTTGCTTGGCATAGGTAGAAGGTGAGCCCCTAACTCCCTTAAGCAATCCCTGGATGCACTACGATTCAAATCCATGGGATGAAATTCTAAATCTGGAAAATATCCAGAATGGCAGTACTGAGATTGCCGCCATTCCGGATCATCCCCAGAACAGAGCTCCATTCGTTCATTTGTGTTGCCTTTGGTCCATTCTAGGGCCTGGTTTCAATCCCCAAGATTTCCCCTTAACGGCCCTGATCATTCTGAGGTCCTCTGGCCATGGCCAAATTTTTGGAAGTTCGGAAAAAACTCCAAAATGTCAGTACTAAGATCACCGACATTCTGGAGCTTTTCTTATTCGGATAAAAACTCCATTGTAGGTAGGTTCAAGAACCCATCCCCATGATTGAATCTAAGCCCCTGAACTATCCTCATGGCTCAGAGACCTTCTAGAGCCCTCACCATCATATGTCCATGGATGCAAAGCCATTGTTCTGGAAAGAGTGGAAATGATGTAAATTCCACTACTATCATTGCCAAACTGTAAAGGATTGGAATTGACGGTATTGAGATTACAGCCAATATCAGGTTTTGCAGAACAGTGGCCTTGCATTGGGGCCAGACCAGTAGGAGGCCAATCTAGGCCCTGCAGATTGATCTGGGCCCCCTTTCAGACCTTGACTTAACTTTAAATGGGGTTAAACTTAACCCCATTTAACTAACCCTAGACCTTGATACTCATTTCACTTTGGAAAAATCCAAAAAATCTCAAAAAATATAAAGAATGCAAAACCTGATTTTGGCCATTCCCGGGCTCATCCATAACCATAGTTAACAGTCTTAACCATGTTTAGCTCAACCCTAGTCACTCCGGTGTGACCTAGCCACTCTAGTGCAATCCTTCGCCTCCTTGGCTAACCAACCCTAGCCTCCGGGCTAACCCTAAGTTACTCTAATGCACACACACACCCCCTAACCCCGGTATGGGTTAAAATACCACTCGAACTACACTCGGTCTGATCCCGCCCCGGTGGGTATATAGGCAACCTAACCCGGGTTTAATCCTAGTCTAAGTTTTTCTCTTTCTTGGGTTAGTACACCCTAAACACTCAAGAATTTTGTTAACTTAATATATTTGGCTTATACCTAGGGAGTAGGTAATCATCTGAATGGGGGTCGCGGGATGCCTAACACCTTCCCCGTAACTTAATCGAACCACTTACCTAAACCTTAATCAAGATTGTAGGTCCCTATCTAACCACCCGAGTCCTATTCCCTCCCCCCCTCCCCCTCCCAAATAAAATAGGTGGCAACTCTTAGTCAACCAGTGGAACTTCAAATGACTTTTTAGGGTTGTTCCTTTGTAGGGCTCAGCCAGGAAGGAAATGCGGTAAAATCTCACACCTACAGTTATAATGTTTTCTGAAATTTCATACATTTATGATTGAAATTGAAATAAGGGATGATTTATGGGGTATTGTACATGAATGAATATGGAAGAAGGGATTTGTGTTTAATGGAGATTGAATCTAAAATTTAAGGTTATAATCTGAATTGTAATAATGGCCTCATTATTTTTCCGGCTTGATTATAATTGTGAATATCTTTCATGTATGATAAATTATCGTTGTATGATCTTCCATGTAAATTATATGTAATTATGCATGTATTGTTGGTTGAATTTTGAATAGACAAATACATAGAGGATGATATTAACTACCCTGAATTCTCTAACCATTGTTGTGTGGGCGACTTTGGTGGAGTTTCGATGGTAATATCGGACTCTAATGGATAACCTAGATGACGATTGACTATTACACTGAAGCACATGTTTTCATCACATGATAGATATTACAAGTACATGTATCATGAGCACAAACACTATCATGATTACATGCATCTACACTTGTTTCACAAGCACAAGCCCAAGAAAATCATGTTAAACGCCACTGACAATTATCATGCTACATGTCATTGGGGATTGTTTTTTTTTTTTTTGTATTATCATGTTACATGCGTTGTCGAGATCTCTTACATGTATTGATACACATGGTTGCATGAACTTGCACAAGTTTTACATGTCCACACAAGTCATGAGTCTCAAAATGTCATAAATGATAATTATATGTTTACATGTTTCTCTACCATGAATTGTAAAATATGTTTATTTATGATAAAGCATGATATGATATTGTTAGCTAGAATCTATATACACTGAGCATTTTTAATGCTCAGTCGAATTGTTACTGTCAGCAGGTTCAATAGAATTTAACATCTGTGTTCTGGGACCTTGGATTGAGGAAGAAAATCCCGAAGATAGGGAGGTGACTATCAAGAGGGAGAGATTGATTTGGATCACTATCCATATTATTGATCCATTAGTTAGTTTTATTTCAGTTTTGAAAGAGTTGTAATAAAGATAATTTTAGGTTGATATTGTTTAGGTTTGAATTTTTGTAATTGAGATCATATGAGTGATCAGATTATTCTGTTAGTTGGTCAACAATTTCAATGGTTTATATTTATTATGGAATTGTTCTTAATTCTAATATTGAGAAATTTTGAGACTCACTTTTTAGCATGCCTTCTATGTTGTTATGTTAATAAAAATATGCAGTGTCACAGGTTCAAAGTCTCATCGACCAATATGAAATTTTGGGGTGCGATAGACCACAACATGGATATTTATTTATTTATATGGTTCAAAATAATACCACAAATTGCTCAAATGTGTGATGCATAAGCAAAGTTGCCTCACACTTATGTTGGCCATCCTTAGCTCCACATCAGTGGCATGATCCTTTTTTTTAATTTGGGCTTTGCACGGTCAATTTGTAGACCTATACTACACTTGTTCCAAACATTGTTTTATTCTAGTAAAATTCAAAACTTAGATTGTAGTCCCCTCTCTAAATTGATATCCCCATTATTTAATGTTGCATACTTTTGCTGAAGTTTTGGATTTTTGACTTAAAATCGTCATGTGTTTGAGTGTCACATCTCACTCTTTTGGGCTCACAAAAAATTGTTACTCTTCTTTACCTAACATATGGCAAAAAAAAAAAATTAACTCAATCAGATATTTAAGCCATCCGATCAGACTATGAAAACTACAATTTAGATTGTGTTGTATTAAGGCAAACATTTCTGGATTCTAATCAGATGGCCTAAACATCTCAGATGGGGCAAGTTTTATGTCACATTGTTATGAAAGGGAGAATTGGACATTAGGTTTTTTGAGGGCCCAAAAGAGTGCTACTTTTCGTTCAAATGCGTGTCGCAGGCATTGGCAAGGTTGCCTATGTATTATGCATATACTACCTACTGATTGAACTGGTTTTTTTTTTTAGCAACGAATAGCAAGTATGTATGTAGATTTGCACAAACAAAATGGACTCAGCTAAATACACCATTTGTGGAACTAGAGTTGACAGCAATGGACGTTGCAGCCTTGTGCAGCAAACACCCAGTGGGTGTTGCCACATCAGATTTTTGTCTCCACTACATTATTTATTTATTTATTATTTTTAACTACTAAAAGCTGATATGGTAGCCTCCCCAATGGGTGTTTGCAGTTAGCCTCTGCATCATTCGTTCTGACCAATTTCAGTTCCTCTTTGTAGAGTGTAACTTAGCAACAATGGTCTTAGTATCCTCGGGCTACAAAGACTATTGTTGCCAAGTTTCACTCCTTTTTGTGAGTATCTTCCTTTGATAATAGGTTTAGGGGAATGTATTCCTACTCTCCATTTCTCAGGGTAAGAAGACAAAAATTTTGTGTCCGTCCAACATTTTGTGAGGATCTAAAATTCTTGTCTTTTTGTCCAAAAAAAGGGGAGAATTGGGCTAGTTAAATATTATTACTCAAGGAATGCAGTTAGCCAGCAAAACGGACGATTTTGGTTTAGAACATAGTCCCTCTAATGCGTAGGTTAGATTGCCTCTTGAAGATGGAACAATTCAACAATTCTAGTGCTTATTTTCTCGTCCTAGAGCTGCGAAAGTCAATTGTGACCTATCCGCCATAATCGAAGAATGAAATAAATTGTCACAATAATCCTTATAATCAAAACAAAACAAAAAAAGAACATGGGTATATCTTTTGCATTAAACATTTTAATTTCTTGTTTACTGTTTACAATAGATCGAGGACTCTACTAATAGCTTAATCCTCTGTATACATGATTAATGAATTTACTGGAAGTGTTTTAAGAGATCTACAAGTTGAGAACGTGCAAGGTATCCTTGTTTTCACCAATCAGGGACAAAGTAGTGGCCGCGATTTGCTTTGAAGTGAGACCTGCCTCTTCCATCTGGTTTGTCTGAGATCCATGCTCGATGTATCTATCTGGAAGCATCACAGCTCTCCACTGCACCACAAAAGAAAACAATCCATCTTTATCATGTAACAATTTTTTGTACTAACAAACTAGGAAGACGTTACTATATATAGGACTATTAAGAGGTTAGGCTGAGATCCATGCTCAAGTGGTAGGGTCCTCCTTGCAGGAGTATGCATGAAGAGTGATGAGAAAATTACCTTAAGATTTCCGTCAAGGAGTCCATTCAAGCCCAAGAAATGAGACACATGAGAACTAAAACCCCCAATAGATCCTTCTTCAACTGTGATGAGAAACTCGTGCTCTTGAACAAGCTTTCGGATCAGATCTCCGTCAAGAGGCTTGCAGAATCGTGCATCGGCCACAGTTACAGAGATGCCGAGCATTTGAAGAAGTTGTGCTGCTGCTACACAGTTTTGTACTATTGTTCCATAACCCAAAATAGCCACCTTACTTCCCTCCTTCAACACCCTTCCCTTACCAACCTGGTTTTGAATTAATTTGAGTAAGCAACAAAAGCGTAGTACAGTGAGGATTATAATATACCATACTAGGCGAGATTGCCAATAAGGTTCATTCAAAATGCCATCACAGATTATAATTAACATAGGCTGTATTGATTAATTACCTCTATAGGGGTCCCCTTGTTGTTTGTTGGAAGGACGGATCCAATGCCGTTTCCTCTAGGGTACCTGAAGCAACTAGGCCGATCGTCAATGGCAGCAGCCGTAGCAATCATATGCATGAGCTCGGTCTCATCGGAAGGAGCCATCACCACCATGTTGGGTAAGCATGCCATGAAAGTGGTGTCAAAGGCCCCACAATGGGTAGGACCATCTGCACCAACAAGGCCAGCCCTATCGATCGCAAATCTCACAGGAAGCTTTTGAAGATCCACATCATGCATCACCTGATCATAACCTCTTTGTAGGAAAGAAGAATAAATTGCACAAAAGGGCTTGAGACCCTCAGAAGCTAGACCAGCAGCAAAGGTAACGGCATGTTGCTCCGCTATCCCGACATCGAAACACCGATCTGGAAAGCGTTTCTGAAATAAATTAAGCCCTGTTCCTCCCCCCATTGCAGCATGTATGGCTACAATCTTATCATCTCTCTCTGCCTCAGCAATTAGAGACTCAGCAAAGTACTGGGTATATGAAAGAGTCTTAGCTTTGGCCTTTAGTTGCTTTCCAGTGGCAGGTTCAAATTTCACAACACCTATAAAACAACTGATTTTAGGATATGATACATATCAAAGTTAGATAAGAAATTTCTATAACTTTATGAGTATCGCACCGTGCATTCTATCGGCAGCAATTTCGGCTGGGGCATAACCTTTTCCTTTCTCTGTGATAATATGAATTAGAACAGGTCCTGATGCAGGCATGGCCTTCACCTTCTGGAAAATGTACACAAGGTCCTCCACATTGTGACCATCCACAGGGCCAATATAATAGAGTCCAAGCTCTTCAAAAAGACTAGCCTCAGACCCACCAAGGACCCCTCGTGCACATGAATCGACTTTTGCAGCAATTTCGTGCGCCTTTCCTCCAATTTGCTTTGTAATGCCCTGTCGATGGATCGAAAAAAAAAAAAATTCATGTAAATAAATGATGCTTTTCATCCAGATAAACCTTTATAAGTGTTATTTATCATAAGTGAGGGAATTAGAGTTACTTTTGCTGCTTGTCGAAGCTGCCGAAACTTTCTACTAGACTGTAGTCTTGTTAGAGCTCTGCTTAGAGCTCCAACTGGGGCTGCAGGACCATCAACAGTGGCAGTTGGAAGGGAAACTTGCTCGTTGTCATTCAATATGATGATGAGATTTGAGTCGAGATAGCCTGCATTATTCATTGCCTCGTATGCCTGTCCAGCAGTCATGGCTCCGTCGCCTATTACGGAAATTACGTGATTATCCTTCCCTAATAAATCTCTACCAACTGACATCCCTGTAAAGGAGGAACAAAATGATTTAGAAGGCAATTGTATGAAGGGAAATGCTATTGAGACCGCAAAAGGGCCGAGACCTCCAAGACCGTGCATGGATGCACGGGATTATAGGTGGGGCCTACCATGTGAATGTAGGCCCTACCCGATATCCCGTGCATGCATGCACGGTCTCGGTGGTCTCGGCCCTTCTGCGGTCTCAGTAGCAAACCTTGTATGAAGTGATTTAGATTTGTTGTCCTATCTTGGGAGATTCTTGAACCAAGAGGGGAGTGTTTGTCCCACTCTCTCCCTATTGCACTCTCCCCTTTTCTTTTCTTTTTTGAAACAAAACAGATGTTGTGTTAGGTCCTTGTGGGTGCTACCACTAACTCTTTGTTTTTTTTTTCCTTGAAAAGAAGAGAATGCAATAGGGGGAGAGGGAGCGAGAGCGCGAGAGTGCCTCCAAAGCGGGAACGGGGAGCGGGAGCGTCAAATTTTAATTTAGGATATGGTCATCGAGAGTGCCTCTGAAGCACCGCTATATATATGAACTTGAAATTACTTATGGATGCAAATATATCTTTTATACTTTCTAAACTGTAAAAAAGAGACACCTTTACCTCAATTGTCTCACCTTTCTAATAAGGGAAATAGTTAAGGTATCTATGAATCTCATTTAGAAACCTAAGGCTGGATCTCATTGGTCTAACCCCCCTCTTAAATACTCACCAAATGGGTTTCATTGGTACATTAACTATTTCCCTTAGCCCTTGGATTGTCTCTGGCAAAGCCAGAAAGGGCTTGTCTCGGGTTCCATAGAATAGGTGATAAGTAGTGGAGAAGTCAAAATCATGGGGCCCATGATTTTGACTTCCCCACACATATTTTAAGACATGTGAGGATAAGTGTATGAGAATAAGGGAGAGAGATATCATATGGGGAGAAGTCAAAATTATGGGGAGAAAATGGAATGACTTCTCCCCACTTTTTTGCCAACTGTCGCACAATGTATGGAACCCCGAAGAGACAATTGAGGGACAGGTGTCTCTTTTTTATTGGGTTAATACGTACTTGATATGTCCGTTATCCAACCATAGAAAAAGTCAATGGCAGCTGTGAAAATGTCTTCTTATGAAAGAGGAAAGTGGGGTGCAAGTAACAAACAAAAGGCTATGGCAGCAGTAATCACATGTACACATGTTGGGTAGTTTCCAGCCTTCTGCTAGTAACAACTAACAATAAAGCATGAAACTGAACTTCATAATAGAATAAGGGGTCCGTGTGGTTTTTCTGTGGGACTAAAAAAATTGTACACCACAACTGTGAGGCTAAATCTAGGAGATAATGCTTTTTTTGGGTGGCTTGAGAGTACAGAATTATCATACCTAAGCCAGCTGAGATGCTAGTAGAACTGTGGCCAGCTCCGAAAGCGTCATGAACACTCTCTTCCCTCTTAGGAAACCCTGCGAGTCCACTAGTCTGTCGAATTGTATGCATTTTTGACCTCCTACCCGTCAAAATCTTATGCGGATATGCCTGCAATTCCCCAAATCCAATCAGAATGAGTGCCCATAACCATATTGAAGATTACTAGTAGGAAAGACAGCGCGAATTTCTTATTAAAAAAACAATCGAAGCTAGTGCTAATTAAATATTTGAAGAAAATAAGTGCAAGAAATGAAATAAGGTCACCTGATGCCCGACGTCCCATATGATCTTATCTTCTGGGGTGTTGAAAACATGGTGAAGTGCAACTGTTAGCTCTGTCACTCCAAGGCTTGAACTTAGGTGTCCGCCTGTCTTCGACACAGTGAACACAATCTCTTCTCGGAGTTCATCGGCCAATATCTCAAGTTCCTAGCAAAATGAACATTAAACAAAAAATGAATTAGAAGCAACAAGACAATATGAGTTGTTGAAATTAGAAAGAAGATTCTTTTTTGTTTTTGAATCTTTTCAGACTTTTCAGTTTTAATTACCTTGATAGAAAGATTCTTCATGTGAATTGGGTAGTTTATTGTATCTAGAATTGGTGTGGAAGGCTTTTCTCCAGAAAAGTTAAGGCTTCTCCCAAACTGCCCATGCTGTATTTTTCGCTGCTTCTCATTCTTCATCAATGTTTCATTATCGTCCTTCGCCCCATTGTCCTTGGCAGCCAGGACACTATAAAACTGGATATTAAGAGAGAAATATCGATATTTTTGTCAGCTTGAAACCATAGTACACATGGACATGTTCTTAAGATGTGAAAAAAATGGAGAGAACTGTTCTTCTAATTGGGTAGAAAGGTCCTGAGAATCCATCTATATATAAGTGTATAGATGTTCTCTGTTGCAACCTTGAGGTCTTGGGTTTGATCCCAATTACATTACCCCGCTATAAAATGAATTCAAAATTAAAAAAAAAATGGTGGAAGAAAGTTAAGGAGCAAGACCTTAGACTTGTTCCTGTAAAGAGAACAATTAGTTGAGAGAGAAAGCTGGTTCAAGGAATAACTATCCTTAAAATCATGTGCCAGCAGAAACATACTCCTGGTTATAACCCCAGTACAAGTAGCCATTTTCTTTCTATAAACCAACTGAAGATATGATGATGCTAATGAAGAAAAAGAAATTATATTGGTTGAGAATTGGAGAAGGAAGATGAGTGTGGATTTAATAGAGTGGAGGGGAGGGCTTTTAAAGGGAGAGGGTAGCAGAGAAATGGTGGGGTCTTATGCTGGACTAGATGTTAGTATAGCTTTGGTGGACTCCATTTAACACATGTATTGGAAATTGAGTTTCACGTTTTAGTATACAAACAAGTACATCATACTCATGTGAAGATATGTGTATATATTTGATTCATTTAAATATTAGACATGATTAGATTCAAATCTAAGGATAACTTCCTTTCTTTTAAAAAGGTTTAATTAATGCTCATTTTGTGATTTATTTAAGCCTATTTTGGGTTATGACTGATCCATTGTACCGTGTTCTTTTCGTGTGTTTTTTAGGTTGGATTTTTAAATTCTTCGAGTTGATTTTTTTACATTGTTCTTTTGTTTAAAACTCTGAGACATCAAACACACGAGCAATTAAAGTCCCAACAAAAATAGGACTTCAATGTCATAGCAAATGAAATCAACCCTGAATACTTATTAAGCTCTTAAAAATAAGCTCTACTCACATATAATAAGCTCTTAAAAATAAACTCTAAATAATAAGCTCTAAAGTTTTAGATCCAAAAAATAAGTTACCCCGTGCTACTTATTTGTTTAGAGGTTTTTTTTTCTATTTTTAAAGTTTTTAGAGGTCTAATAAGCCTGTTATCAAACATTCTAAAACCCAAATAAGCTCTAAAACCCAAATAAGCTCCTATTATTTAGAGTTACCAAACGCCACCTTAGTTTCTAGAGTTTTCCGAATATTATTTTTACACTGAAATGACTGCGAAAGGTCCTTACCTTAATGGCATATTTGGAACTTTGGTTTAGGAAAACCCCTTTTTTATTTCTAGTTCTTTTCAGTTATAAGAAAAGTTTGATTTGACTTTAAATTAGGCCAAGGTGCATGTTGTTACCCTACCTGTCAATTGCTTTCGCTTTTTAAGGCTTGGAAAACATTTTTAGCATGTGTTGGGTTCTGATTTGATTCTCCTCAGGCCATTAATAATTGGGTCAAGACTCGAAAGGCAAAAATACATAGTTAATTTATGAGTTTGAGCTCTAGTTCAAGTGATAATTAGTTTGCTAGTAAGGATTCGTTCTTTTGCTGAGACTTGTAAAGTCCAGCATTTTGAAAGTTTTGTCATTTTACAGTATGCATTTTCTTTTGAGAGCTGGATGTATCGTACTTTTCATCTCTTGGGTTGCAATTCTCTGAGACTCCAAATGTAGCAAAATGAATTCTCATGATAACAAGAATTAATTTTATTAGAAATCTTGACAACTACCGAGACAAAGTGTCAAGCTATATAAGTCTCAACAAGAGAATGGACCCAACAGAGAAAACCACAAGGTGCCCTCTTGCAATGGCCATCAACCTAAATATATCTAATAATATAGTTGAACGTTAGCATATTCATTGAATACTAATTTGAAGTTTGAATATCATTATGGATTAAAATATAATTTATTATTTTTATTTTTATTTTTATTTTGGGGAAAATACATTTACACCCAAGACGTTTGATGAAAATACACAAACCTCCTCAGTTTTTAAAAACTACAATAGGTACCCCTATGTTTCAAACTAATGACACTTACACCCCTTTCGTCAGTTTTTTTTTTTTTTTTAAGCCTCTCAAAAGGAGAGAGGGGTTTGGAAGACCCCTACCTATTTATTAATAATAATAGGGTGTCAAAGGAGACACTTGGCGACCTCTAGGGGATTGAACTCGAGAGATTCTCTCGAGTTCAACTCGAGAGAATCCTGTGTCAATCTGGCTCAAGATCCTCTCAAGTTGAACTCAAGAGAATCTCTCGAGTTCGAACCCCTAGAGGTCACCACATGTCTCCTTTGACACCCCTTAACCATGGGTAAGGTTCACCCACCCCTAGGGTTCACCCATCCATCCTTAGTTTTTTTTTAAAAAATATTAATTCTTTTTTTTAAAATTAAAAACTTTTTTCAATATTAAAAAACTCTAAAAGCAGTTTTTTTAATTAAAAAAATAATAATTAATATAAAAAAAAAAACTGAGGATGGGTGGGTGAACCCCGGGGGGGGGGAGGACATAAACCTTACTCCTACAGACTCGAAAAAGATTGAATCCTTATATTTCTAAGACTACCTATACCTATTTTGTCCAAATGAAGCAGATAATTTATTTTTTGGAATGTTATCCAGGGAAGAAAAAATACCAGATGACATACTATCACACCCAATATTGACCAATCCATCAGTAACTGAATTGACTTCTCTATAATATGGTTAAACTCAAAACTTTGATGCAGAACAACCTTAATCTGATTATCCCAATACCAAGCTTTCCAAGAAGCTGAGGCTGACCCATTCCACACATCTACTAGACTTTTTGAATCATATTCAATAATCAAGTTATGAATATTAAGATTCTAGCATAGCAATAAGCCATTAAGGAGAGCTCTCATTTTCGCTTATAATTGGAGCAAATACCACAATGAGAAAAGAACCGGGCAATAAAATCTCAATTATGATCTCTTATAATACCACCTCCGCCAGTATTACTCGGAATACCTTTAGAAGCACCATCAATGTTCAATTTTATTCTTGCCCAAGGATGATAAATTCATTTAACAAAAATCATCTAAAATCTATTGGGATGAGAAGGGATAACAGGGACTAATGGAGAAATATCATGCCTATTCCGCTCACTGCAGGAATTTATCACACCTTTCTATTAATAGTCGCTATGATGGCTTTATGATTACTCGATGAAGAGTCATATTTCCTCCTACACCTTTCTATCCAAATTTCTCATACTACCAAGACTGGAATAAGAATAAATAGGTCATTATTTTTAGTTGAAGCCGCATGGAACCATCTAGAGATAATGCACTGGATAGAGTCATGAGAAAAGTAAGGAATGAAGCACCTAAAGGAATAAAACCACCAAATCGATGAAGGTATACTCTTTTCGTCAGTTGACCATCAGTCAACATGCAAAAAATATCAAAAATACCCCTCATAGAAAGTGAAACCCTAGAATCTCTTTGCTCCTTATATATGAGACTTACCATTTTCCCCAAATCAACGAAAGTGAAACGCTAGAATCGTTAACAAAAATCGACTCGATCTCGGCTCTGGCGACAATAACTCTTCTCCGGCAACTGTCTGGTAAGTCTCTCCCTCTTTCTTTACTTTTGTAAATCAAAGATTCTTGAGGTATACTTCCTCCTTTGGCATTTTTTTGTCTTTTTTCGCATGTTGACTGATGGTCAACTGACAGAATGGGTGTAAGTGTAATTAGTTTGAAACATAAAGGTACCTACTATATTTTCTAAAAACTGAGGGGGTCTATGTGTATTTTCATCGAACCTTAGGAGGGGTATAAAAGACAAAAAAAAATGGTTAGGTGGGTGTATTAGGTTGAGGGGACCGTGATGGGTTTGTTTTTGGTTTTCCTTCGTCAACTCATTCTATAAACGTGTTGGGTTTCAGTTGAGAGTATTGTTATCGGACTAAGACTCAAACCAAAACTTGACTGAATATGTATCTACTGTAAGGCAATATAGCAAAACCCAATCCGGATGACAAGACATACCTAAGGCTGTCAATGGGTTGGGCCGGCCAAGGCTGGGCCAAGGTCTATCCAAGCCCAGCCTTTGCTTGTAAAATTTTGGCCAAGCCCTTAAAAGACCTGAACTAATTAACTAGTCCAAAGTCCTACTCTCAAGGCTATGGTGTATTTTTCCATGGTGGATGTTAAGAACTACTAACGCTTCTATTTTTCCATGGACAGATCATGAGGGACAAGATTAAAACCATCGGTAAAATGCATTTTTAGCAACGGTTTTGTGCCCGTCACTAATTTTCCGTCCTTAAAAATCACTTTTTGGTAATGAAAGCACTCTTCCATTCTTGTTGTAGGACCATCCAACACAACAAACCCCAATGAGTTATGTTATATTTGTAAATAACAACCCTTAGGGTATCTTATGTTGTTTTAGGTCCTTGATAAATTTTAATAACATTTAAAATATGAAAATGAAAAGTTTTAAGAATATGGAAAGGTTTGGTTCAAAAGTTGTACGAAGGACCAGAGCCTCTCAAAACATCCTTAGCATTTTGGGAAGAGATTAACTATGATCAGAAGCTCTGGTTGAAGAGATAACTTCAGCAATTCAAAATATGTCTTGATTTTGTATTGTTGAAAGTGATTCTAAGATTATTATTGAAATAGTTAATGAGATTGTTGAGCCTCCGTATAAAGATTTGATAGATGGAAGGAAATAGATAAGTTGAAAATTAAATGAAATATCATATTTCAGCATGTCTACTGAGAAAATAATCCGGTTGCTGACTTCCTATACAAAAGTTAGTAAATTATACAGGAAAATGAATTAATGAGTTATCTATGATTGTTAGAGGCATGGTTTGCTTTGACAAATCCTAGTTATTTAATATTAGACATTAAGGTTGTTTGAGTCTTTTTGATTAGAGGTAACCCTCCCCCACTCAGAATTTTTTTCAACAAAAAAACAAGTCTTGACAAGGATACTTTGAGATTTAGAATAAAGTTTTGTCAGTTTTAATTGACAACAGTACACTTATTTTATATTCCTAATTTTCAAACTACCCTATCATAAGGCATATTTTAGGTTACCCAGTTATCTTTTCAACAGGAGCTTTTGTTTATAGTTTATCACATTTAAGAAATACACAAAATTAATTAAGGGTATTTTCATTAATATTTAACTTTTACATTTCCCATAAAACCCCTATAATTTTAGACATGTTTTGGGGAGGCTCACCTGGAGCTCCGAGTTATATTTACAAGTAAAAAATAAACATCCGCTATAACCACCACACGGACACGCATGCTGGTTCAATCAGACTTTCTTTTTTTGCCGTTTTGGGTGACAAATTAGACTATCCTTATACCTGTTATTTCCGCTACTTTTAAAACTTGTGGCTGTGTGTGTGCGCGCGTGAGTGGTGTGTGTTTTCCTTCTATTAGCTTTGCCTTGTGCTATTATTAGCTTGACAAAAAATAAAAAATACAAAAAAAAAACACTTGAACAAGGAGGGTTACACGAGGTTGGCTAGACACAAAATCTTAGTCAATAGAATCTGCAGTGCTTAACACGAGAAACTCATCGCCCTACAATCTTTGTCTATATTAAAGAAAAAATTGGGGAAACCATTGTCTTTTGATGTCAATCATTAAGTTACATCGTACATAAGGATAAGGACACGCAAGTTTAGGCCACAGTTGAGAAACAGGTTTTTTATTTTTTTTAAAGGTTTAAGGAGAACCATGTATTGTTCAAATGTATGAGTGATTTACACAAAATCGTCTCGTCTCATGCATTTGTTTTTTTTTGGGAAATAGTTAACGTATTCATGAATTCTATTTTGAAACCTAAAGCTGGATGTCATTGGTTCAGTCACCTCTTTTTAAATACTCACCATGGATACGTCCATCATTGCTCCTTTTTTTTTCGCCATCCTAATATGGTGATGTCGTAGTGAGTATCCTTAAAACATTGACATGTGGTAAGTTTTCGGAATCCGACTGGTTGTCATTAAGGTGGGTCCCTTGGGAACATGTAATGAAAAATTGGGCTGATCAAATATTTCAAGGCCCTATAAGTCACGGTTTGATAATCAAAGAATTTTAGAACTTAGGTAAATCCTAGGGATTAATGCTCTAACAAAATAGGGTTGAATCGAACGGTATAAAAAATCTAATAGGACTGGTTTTTAATAATGTGTCTTTAAATGAACTTTAACATCCAATGGTTTGATTCAAAAAATTTGTCACGGCGTTATCCTTCTAAAGGAAGCGCTCACTAGAACTTTTAGTAAGTGTCGCATGAATGGAGTTCCGAATTTTGGGAGCTCCCAAAACATTGAAAAATATATAAATTAATAAGATTATGGATAGAAATATCCATACATTACTTTAATATTAATTAGGAAAAAAGAAACCTTGGAACAAGGCATATTTTGTGAGTTTCGAAATCATGAAAATCCAGAGCTGTCGATACTATTATTTTCTCTTATTCCTTTTATAAATTCTGATATTATGAACTTTAGTACTATTATTTTCTCTTTTCCTTTTTATAAATTTTAATATTATGAACTTTACTACAAGAAAATATTGATAAAAAATCTCTTAAAAAAGAAATTGATGTACACACCGAGAAGCTAGCCCAATGGTAGTGTATCCCCTCACTAGGAAGGAGGTTCCGGGTTTGACCCGAGGGGGGCGTTGTCACCCTTAGCAAAGTCTCAAATGCTAGTTAGGCATTAACCCACCGACCTTCATAGCAGATACTAATCCCTCCTAAAGTTTAGATAACCCAAAAAAAAAAAAAATTAATGTGACCTTAGGCTGTTTTCTATTATTATATATTTGATTTGACTAGCGCAACTTTCCTCATTGTACTCTCTTCCTTTCTGTGCAAAAAGATAAGGATTATGTGATAGTCCCACAATACACAAAATTCTTGGGGGTGGACCACCCGTGGTTACTAGGCCTTTTCCCAAGTGGGAGGTCCTGGTTCCATTTCTCACTCCCCCTTTGGGGCCAGCCCTGCACGATTTTACCCGGACTCAGCTGATGTGACGGGTTGGGCTCACATCGCATCATTGGGGATTAGTCCTGACCCAAAGGGTTGGGGATACCCCAAGTTCCAAAAAAAAAAAAAATTTGTAATCCCTCTTCTTCCAAGATCATGTAATGTGAGTACCGATCAGCAAATGCACTCGCTACCGGGCTGGTAGCGCTCAATAGGAAAGCTCCTCGTCAGTGAACACTATTTCTGACTTTGCATTAGTAGACTTGGCAGTAGCACCATGGTGCTTTCCTATTGGGCACTGCACAACAGCGTGTTAGTAGCGTTGTTGCTAATGCTTGTGTCAGTGTCTTTTGTAGTGTCTTAGTATTTAAATATAATCAAAGTAGTAGTGGGGTTAATATGTCCACCATTTGACTCAGCTTCAAATGTTAAGCTCTCTAGTCCACTAACCAATGAACAGATGGTAACACAACTAATCGGAGTTGCAGCTTAACGTATTGATAAAACCCACAAGAGAAAATCAGTGCCCATGATTCACAGGTTTCCTTGCTATAGATTGAAAATGGCCCTTTTGTTCCCTCCCGAGATGCCATTTTCATATCTCTAACTCTTAAGTTGTTTTTTGTGAAAACTTTTCAAACTCGTTCAGTCTCTTTCTCTATATTGGAAATGTTAAGAATATCCTCACAATTTAGAAAGTTTCCATACTCTCCCCTCTTTTTATAATAAAACAAAAAACTTTGTATCAGCCCACTTTGGAGCGCCACACAAAGTTATTTACAAAGTTACTTGTTTTATCATCTAAAAAAGTGAGAGTACGATCCATCATGCTTGGCATTTCATTATACACACACACAGAGTTGACCCTCTTGTAATTAATAACTTTGGTGGAAAGAAATTATATTAATTATAAGAGAATATTATATATAAGAATCACTGTATTAATCCATCAAAAATTTTCTTTTCATAATTTCTTTCGATTGTATTGTATTTTGTATATGAGTTTCATGTAGATACAGATGTATAAGGCTATCACTCTAAAAAACAAACAAAAAATAAAGATTTTTATGCTAGCCCATTGAACAAGCTAATGACATTTGGACCTATCAAAAATGCAAAAAAGGAGGTTGTGTCACTTAACACATAAAAAACCTCCAAATGTCTTTTTTTTTTATATTGATGAATTGTAATGTCTTTTTGAACTAATGATTCTTTATATTGTTGGGCTTTCTCTTGCATTATTGTACTTTGTAATTTCTTTAAGTAAGCAATGATATCCTAATTTGCAACTTTATCTTTCTCTAACTTCTGTATAATTGTATGAAGTGCAATTAACATTTCTTTGGTGTTACTTATTTTTGCATGTTTTCACAATTCTCTTCTTTTTCAATATCATTTTCGTTTGTCATTGCAAACAAATTTTCATCTTAAACTCTTCATGCACTATTTCTTCACCAGGAGGATGAATAAGCATTTCAATACTCAAGGGTTCTGTGATGCACAACATTTTAACTTCTTTGCAGGTAATTTATCAATGAATGCTTTCGCAAGCTGACTATCCTCTACTTGATGCAAGTCTGTTGGTGTCATCGCAATGGTTTTTTTAGTTTTTTCTTTCTAAAATTTCTAAAACTTTATACTATATATGATAATATATTATACATAGCCAAAATATATAAAATAATTTTATACCTTTCATACCTAAACCATCATAAAGTGTTTATAAGATTCATATAACTATGTATTAATATAGTATAAAACCTCTCTTATAATTAATAATATACTAAAACTTTCTTAAAAAATAATTAATAGCAAGTATAAGAGATTATCAATTATATACTATAGAACCAAGTTGGTTCCTTACAAATTTATTAATTATTAGAGATTATTAAGTTATAGAATATTAATTATAAGAGGGCCTACTATATATATATGTGTGTGTGTGTGTGTGTATGTGTTTTTGTGTGCGCGTGCGCATGAAAGGAGTGAAAGTGCATTTGTAAAATTCTTTGAATTGAGCAAAGTGCATTTCTTAGGGGGCGAAATATTATACACAATATCACTATTGCTCAACTCAACACATGGTCCCAGATATAGACATAAAAGTTTTATGGTGTAAACGTTATTTTAAGTTGGATATGGCTAAGGCTTATGACAGATTTGAGTGAAAATTCATTCACAAAGTTTTAGAAAAGTTTGGATTTAGTGATAATTTTATCAAGCTAATATCACATTTCCTCCATAACCAATTTTACTCTATTATGCTTAGTAGATATTTCCTGCATTTTTTCAGAGTTTTGTGGTCTTTGTCAAGGAGACCCTATATCTCTTTTATTCATTATTGAAGAAGATGTCTCAAGCATAGGTATAAAAAATATTGCACGTTCTTCTATTTCTCGGTATAGAACATGTAGGTATAATCTTCCAATTTCATATTTATTATTTTGCAGACAATACCTTAATATTTTGCAATGACATGGATAATTAGTCTCACATCGGGTGTGTGCTGGGACTTCTTGGCCTTCATAATGTGGTGAGGGACCTCACCCCATTAGGCTAGTCTTTTGAGTGTGAGCCTCACCGCATCTCTCTCTCTCTCACACAGAGACTAAAGTGCCTCATAAAGTATAGACAAGTCATAAATCTAAAAATAATATAAGATATTGAAGAAGATGTAATCCCTATTCTTTCACGATCATGTAAGTACCGATCAGCAAGAGCGCTTGCTGCCAAGCTACTATGCAGTGCTCACTAGGAAAGCTCCTCATCAGTGAAAGCTATTGCCAGACTTTGCATTAGTAGACTCAGCAGCAGCGCCCGCTAACGAGGTGCTTTCCTATTGGGCTCTGCACAAAAGCGTGACTAACAGGCTTTGTTGCTGAATTGTTGTTCATGTAATGCTTGTATAACTGTCTTTTGTAGTGTCTTAGTATTTAAATACAATCAAAGTAATAGTGTCATAGTGTCAGTTGATATATCCACCGTTTGACCCAACTTTAAATGTTAAACTCTCTATTCCACTAACTCATGAACAGATACTAACATAGCTAATCAGGGTTGTTGCTTAACCAAATTTGGAATTACCAAAAAAGACTTAAAACTAGTCCATGTTATTCATGTGTTTCCTTAATGTCACGCTGTTTCTTTCATATGCGTAGGTAGTAAAATAGTTTGCATGCTATAGATTGAAAATGACCCTCTTGTTCCATCCCGAGATGCCATTTTCATGGCTCTAACTCATCAAGTTGTTTTTTGCGAAAAAATTTCAAACCCGTTCAGTCGCTCTCTTTCTATTAGAAATGCTAAGCATTCCCTTACAATTCAGAAAGTTTCCATACACTCCCCTTTTTCTTATTAAAAATAAATAAAGTTGTATCAGCCCACTATGAATCCCCACAATCATTTGTTTTATTGTCTAGAAAATGTGAGAGTATAAATGAGCATTCTTGTCATTTCTTTATATATATATACTAGTGGTCTGCACGTTCGATGCACATGAGAGGGGAGGGGAGTAGGAGAGAGTGAGAAGAGGGACCCTAATAAGACTCACGTGATGCACGTGTGTAAGAGAGAGAAACATTAGAAATTATGAAGGAGAGTAGGCATAGAGTATTGGAGAGACTTTTGTAAAAAAAAAATCCAAGTTCCTAATAAATCTATAATAAAAACATTTTTAAGTTAAATGATAATTTTATCATTTAAACTATTCAATCTACGTTTTTAACAGAAGAGTATAATAATCATTTTAATATAAGTTTAATTTTTTTTTTATTCTCATCATAATAGTAGAGAAGATATAAGTGTAAAGGATAATTTTATCAATAGTAATTATAATATATAACAGAGATAGAAAATATATAAGTGTAATGGTAATTTTTTTTTTTCATTCTCATTCTAATAGTAGAGAGAATAGAGAAGATAAGCAGAAGGGTCATATTGTCCGTAGTGAGAAAATTCAATCAACGTTTTTAAGGTCCTATTCTTTAAGGGTAATTTTGTCCATATCATAAATAAAGAATATATGTGGGAGGGTAATTTTGTCAATCTCATTACAATAGTAGAGAAAATAAGTGTAAGAATTTTGTCATTCTTATTATAATAATAGAGTAGTAATTTTTTCAATAGTGATTATAATAGTAGTGATAGAGAAGATGTAAGTGGAAGGATAATTTTATCATTCTCATTAGAATTACTTAAAAGATAAGTGTAAGGGTAATTTTGTCAAAAATAGTAGAGAAAGAAGATATTGGGATAATTTTGTTATTTTCGTTACAATATCATTGATGATAAAAATAATAAGAGTAATTTTGTCAATAAAATTTAATCAACATTTTTAACCGCCTATTATTTATAATAGTAAAGATATAGATATGTGTATGTGAGCTAATGAAAAGACATATATGTTCGTATAAGTTAAAAAAGGCTATTTGAGAGTCTACTGTGGAATCCATTTTGTGTGTCCAGATCAGCACAATGGTCTTGTTTGTATTGTGCACCCACTAATAGTGCGCCACATACATCCAAATGTGAATATATGGACACAAATACTCACAATAAAATAAGACAAAAAAAATTTTATTTTTGGGGTTAAAAAATAAGGCAAATTGAACCCTCAACAATTAATGCTTAGTAAAACATACTGTGTAGAGTTGTACACGGCAGTCCAATGTTTTCATAATCTGGTCGTCGAACTGGTGGTTGAACCGGTGGTTGTGTGGCCGGTTCCGGTTTGACCATTTTAATCGTGTCTTTTTTATTAAAAATTTAATTTTTCCTCATTTTTATCCGATTCTGGGTCGCGACCCAAAACCCACCCTAAGAGTTAGAGTGAATCTTGGACGACTTATCATGACTTACATGACTTGCTTGACAAACCATCCTGCAAAACATATGGAGTATATACAATAGAGGACATAAAAGCGGAAGCATAAACTAATCATGGCACAGCGGAAGTCTAACAAAAACTTCTATGTATATACATATGATTCAAGTTTGTACAAAAAGGGGAAAACAAAAGAAGGTGCAAACATGCCCGCTAAAATACATGAGTATAATCTCTCAAGCTCACTAACAATCACTCAGAATCTACCACCTAATAGTAGTCCTCCACATGAGGCTCCATAGCAGAGACCTCCTCAACGTACTCCTCTTCCTCCCATGGACCAGGAGCACAGATGTCAAAAGGAGCGGGCGCTCCACTAACACCTGCCGACATCAAAAGTACGGCTGAGCATTAAATACTCAGCGGATACCAAACACTAACCAACAGCCATAGCATTATAATAACAGAAATAAGTAGGAAACAGTTCATATAATTAACAGAAAGAGTAAACAGTTTATAGTTCATGCTTGCATTGTATCGAAGTCGGAAAAACTCTTGAAATCATCTTGTACTTAACTTGACTTGAAATACTTATTTCATGCATGAAAACTTATCATGTTCTATCTTGCTTGTCTGTCATGCGTGTCATGTCATGCATGTGTGTTTGCTTAGAATTTAAACATGCTCATGTAACTTGTAAGATAAACTTGGGAGGGAGGGGAGACCCCTCTTTCAATGATATGTACTTGCGAGGGAGGTGAGACCCCTTATTAAATGAAATACAACTTGTGAGGGAGGGGAGACCCCTCCTTAATGAAATACACTTATTCTTGTCATAAGCGAGACAAAAGATATCGTAAGATATGTCCTACCTCTAAAACCATTATTCTTGAAAAACACCGGTAAGTCATGTCATGCATTCCGTGCTTGTGAAATCGTGTACATACTTTATTTAACTTGGAATTAAATATGACAATTGGGATTCAACAATATATAGTATAACATTAATTTCAACAAGTAATTATTCATGCCGTTAGAGAAAGCAATTAATCACACTATCATAAACCTTAGCAATCCCATATACGTTAAATCATGCCTTTCTTGATTTATAAGTCATTTTCTTCACCTTAGCATTTCATCAAACATGTGATGTGTACGTTATTAGTTAAAGTTTATACCATGTTTTTCTAGATGGGTTTATGTTCACAACATACAAGTATGTTCATTATTGGTACAATACCCTTCCAATTTCATTTATCACAACACATACACACGGCATCCATCGCCAAACATCCATTTCCACACCACAATCCCCCTTCTATTTTGTTCATGCATACTTAAGGAAAACAAGAAAGAATAGAAGAAAAGAGAATATGAACTAGGAGGGTAGCATATGGTACCGACCTTATAAATTGGAGAAACCCTTGCAATGACGAGGACGAATGCTGCCGAGTTTGGAGAAGGAACTCCACTCGTGCTTGAGCCGTGTGCTTGAAGAAATCCAAGCTTTTGGAACAATCTAGGGTTCTTAAACCCTTGATTTCTTCTCAAGTGAAAACCCTAGGTTAGACTCCCCTTTTCTCATCTCTCACTCTCTGTCAAAATACTCTAAGTGTAATGAATGAGGACCCAAGGCTCGTGCAAGCCCTTATAGGCAAGGGTGTAACGCCCAAAAGATGAAAAAGTTCTTAATGAAATTCTGCAAAAACGCGAAGGACCGAGCGATCGGTGGTCAGGACCGAGCGATCGATCGGTATTTTTGACCAAGCAATCAATTGAAAACACCCTCTTTGAAAAAATTCCTCATACAAATTAGTTAACCAGTCGACCGATACCGATCGATTGATTGTGAACTGATCGATCGCTATAATGGACCGAGCAATCGGTGCTCTGCAAATTTCGACACTGGGTCCATTTTCCACTCAATCCACTACTTGGACTTATCCCACTTCCCCTCTAACTTTTTCTAGACATGACTAAGGCCCTTCTAAGGCTATGACATATTAATAAATATTTTATTTAATTAAGTTATAGCATTCTTGCACTTTTTCAAAGGTTTTCAAATTTTCATTTCATGAAAAAATGGAGATTATAAAACATCGAGCCTTGACACGCATCCCAAGACATATGCAAAAAGTTTTGGTGTTCTACATTCTGGACGATTCTCAACCGGTTCTACCACTAGTTCCCAGTTCAATCGGCCGGATTCTTAACGGCCAGTTTTTAATGTGGTCCGATTTTGGGGGTTTTAGAAACCGATGAGGTGCAAATGTCAAGAACTTTCATTGTATCACATCAAATTTTACTTAATACTTAGAACTATATTGTTCCCTAAGGTGCACATGTTCTACAAATATTGAACTTTCAAGTTCCTCGAAAAGTTTTAGATGTTTTAAGTTCCATACATGTGAAATTTCTAATTAAATTGAACATGATAAATTTGTGTAAAAGGGTTACCCCCTCTCCCCTCCCAAGCTCTTATCTCTCGTTCAAAAATATTAATGTTCTGGATTATTAAAAATTCCACCAAAAAAACGGAGCCTTAGGGATCTGATTGTTGTTGATGCATGATTGTTCTTTTATCACCACACAATTGTTGTTGATTTTGGAAAGTATAAAAGAACAACCCCTTTTTAGTCAAAGAGAGAGAAAAACCCTACCCCGATTGGATTGCATGATTGGGAACATCAGTGAGAATTTTAATACATAAAGCATTGCAATTGCAATAACAACTAATAGAAAAAAAATTTAATTCTATTGTTTGGTTGAAACATTAAAATTTGATTAAATTCACATGATATTTGATATTTGATATGTTTATATATGTGTGAGAGAGAGATAAATAATTATCATTTTAGATAATCATACAAATAAGTTGGTCTAAATAGAGGATCTCGACACCCATACTTAATATAAGTTTATAGAATAGTGAGTCCCAACACTTTTTAATAAGGCAAATAAAGAAATTCTTATCAAATTATAGACTTAAAGTATATAAGATAAGATATTATAAACTTTATCGATTAATATTTTTTATTGATAATTTTATATATATATATATATATATATATATATATATATATATATTTATCTTTAAGAGATATCAAATAAAAATAATTTATATTTTAATGATAAAATATTTATTATTTTGATAATTGGCTATTAAAACATATAACCACATGTATTTTCTAATATCTCACAGAAAAAAAAATTTAAGTCCAAATAAATATTTACTAAAAATGTCTAAAAACTATATTTAAGAAAAAATTAAAAATTATTTTTAGGAAATATAATTAAACATAATAGTCAAAGAAATTTAAAAACTAATGGGAAGCACATGAGGTTTTACCAAAGAAGAGTAGAGATGACATAACTTAGAAGATACCTTATGAGAGTGGAGAAGAAGGTGATGTGAAGACCTCTCAACCGCCTATGCTATGCACGTCTTGCGGGCCCCTCGTCCACAAAGATAGAAGAGAGAGAGCTGCCGAATGCTGTTGTGTGTCTGGGTTAAGTATTTAGAGTCTTAGACCCTCTTCCTCTTGATAGACCGGTTTTTGAGGTGGAATAGTTGAGGTGCATATCATTTGGTATCAAAGCAGGCACCATGTCCTGGGTTCGAGTAACGGGGGCATTTTTAAGGAAAGTTACCTAGGGTTCAACGGTTATGAGGCCCACCCTTCATGGCGGACACGTGGTTGAAGGTCCTGATCTAAATCACCGCCGTGGGGCTGAGACCACACCGAGACCGCGCATTTGATGAGCGGATTTCAAAAAAATTAAATCAGATTTATAAAAAATTTGAGATCCTCTCATCACATGTGCGGTCTCAGTATGGTCTCGGCCCTTTGCAGTCTCACTAGCAAAGTCTGGAAGGAACGTTATTGAAAAAGGGGAGTTGAAGACAAAAAGGGGATGGAGTAATAGGAATTTGGGAAGTTAGGATTTTCTTAAATAATATATTATATTTATATTAGTTATAATATATTAAATTTCAAAGCCGAATCGAGCTTACATGAGTCAAGCCGAGCCGAATCAAATAGGGCTTGGCTCAGCTTGATTAAATTTTTTAGCTCAACTACAACCTTAGCTTGGCTTGATCGAGCCGAGCCGAGCCGAGTCTTCAAGCCAGCTTAGCTTGGGTACAGCCCTATTTATGCTACAAATAAGTAGAAGAATCTTTCTTAGTAGTTTTGAATATGAAGAATGCAACACTGCTTTTCTTTCTCTATCACTAGAGACTTAGGTAAGTTTCCAACACCCATTACCAAAGTGATTAATATAGTCTTCTTCATCCAGCTTTTCTACAGAAGTTACATTAAGACAGAGGTATGAAATGCGTCTAACATCCTTAAAAATTAATGTACAATCAACATTAGTCTCAACATAAACACCACTCATGCCCACAATTTTGAAAGTATTATCATTTTCCATACGACACCAAAGTCTCCTTACTTGTAAGATGTAAAGAAATCCTTTTTGTAGAGTAACATGGTTCAAAGCATAGTTACCAAATACCCGTATAATATTTTTAGAGGGGTTGCAGTTTAAAATTGTATATTTTTGCCGTGTTACGTTTCATACCCTTATCACCGTATAATACCCGTTTAGTATACGCATTACGTGTTAAACACGTACAATACACATATTTTTATCGTACTTTTATCGTGTTAAATGAATATTTCGTATTCAATTATTGTTATTAATTAATATCACAACTTTTCAATATTAATAATTATTAATTAGTTTTTAATTTTTTTCATACTTCTGCAGTATTTTTTTCCGTATAACACACTTACTTCCCTTACTGATCATTGTCATATTATACTCATACCTATGCTTGGTAACTATGGTTGGAAGCACTAGTATCAATAACTCAATCAGTATAGCAAAAGCAAGACAAGCCTTACCACAAGCCAAGAGGATAATAATTTAGCTTTCTTAAGTGACAATAACAATTTCTTTATATTCTTGCTTTTCTTCACTATTTCTTTTCTTTTTGTCTCTCTTAAGCTCTTCCAACACTCCCGTTTATGTGCCCTAACTTGCTACAATTATAGTAATATATTTCTTTTCTTGATTTAGACCTTAATCTCTACTTCTCACAATCATGGGATTTTTTGCTTACACTTATCCCCCTACTTTTGTGAAAAGAGCATTTGAATTAGAGGATTCTAAGGAATTTTTTTCTTGTTTAATTTCCTCATTTAACAAACTAATTGTTACTTGGCCAGTGTAGTCAAAATGCTCAGGCAAATGCATAGGAGATTGGAGCTTCTATAGGTGAGGCATTGCCCCGGGAGTTGCTAGGCGATGTCTAGGCAATATTTTGACTACAATGTAATTGACTCATCATAGCAATTTCACCATGACTGAGTTACTAAGAGATACAACGAAAGTCTCTCAACATTCGAATAACGGGATAAGAAGTAACAATTCTTGCAAAGTACCATTTTCATATAAGAAATATGATTTATGATACTCTGAATCTGCATGTGTGTGGTGTGTGTGTGAGAGTTTGCATGTGGTGTGTGTGTGTGTTTGCTTGGGTGGTGTGAGTATTCCCTTGTTTTGTCTTCAGTCATTGCCTTGTGGTATGATTGAGTTTACCAAAAAAACCAGAACACCTTTAGGGTGAGAGTTTAGTCCCACATCGGGTATCTACCCGAGCATGTTGTCCCATATAAGTTTCTTGGCGCCTCAAACGGTTGGTACCCGTTTTGAGGAGCTCTAGGGTGAAGCTTACATGGGCTGCATGTGTGTGGTGTGTGTGTGTGTGTGTTTGTTTGCTTGGGTGGTGTGAGTATTCCCTTGTTTTGCCTTCAGTCATTGCCTTGTGGTATGATTGAGTTTACCAAAAAAAATGATTGAGTTTACCAAAAAAAAAAAAAAAATGATACTCTGAATCTCATTCAAGTTCTCTGTAATTGAAAAACTTTATTTAAACATCAAATTCACTAGCTTTCTAATCAAGAAAGTTTTATTGTCAGAATTATTTTTTTCTCATGCAACCTTTCTAATTTCTTTCAAAGAAAATGTTCCGAAGTCTCATTGGGTACATCGTAAAAAAATACTACCATCTAACCGTTGTCAAGTAATACTAATAGTTCTTTTTTGTCAAGTTTCTTGCACTTTTTCATCTTATTTTTAGATTAGCTTCATCATCCTCTAGGGGACCATTTAGGCTAACCATGCAACTTGTACTTGCATTCATGATTCACACAAAAAAAAAAACTTAATCAATAAAATACCAAGCTCAAAACCTAGAGCCGGGGTACCACTGATGGGAAGCAACGCTTTCTCGTCTATGTGTGAATCAAATAATTTTTTTTATAGAATGCTAAGCCACAAAGTAATTATAAAAAAGTTAAGAATAATTATCATGCCAAGATTTATATGAAAAAACATATGAAGAAGGGCAATTCTACGGGCCACTATCAAAAAATTCACTAATTAATAGTAGAGATATACAATGGCTTCTTCTCAAACCAATTTAATGTAGCTTGAGGATCTTGCAACAAGAAAAATAAGAAACGCAGGTTACCTCCAACGGGAACAAATTTGCTATCTTCTTTCTTCCCCAAAAAGTATTAAGTATAGCCAAAGTCTTCAAAATACTTTTAAAGAAAACCAAGCTTCAATTAATCTGTGAAGTCTCAAACCCCATTTCTTGAAATTGAAAAGACTAGGCTAAATTAGCTTCATTACAACTTTCTTGAACCCTGAAATATTTGGTGAGAAAAAAATCTTTTTTGTTATCTTCAAATCTGAAAACTAATTGTAAGTGCTTTCCTAGAAAGGCTTGGCTTGGAATGAGAAAATGAAATATGAACAACCACGCCAGTCATGATAGATCGTCTTTCATGCTAGTTCTTGCATCAACATTAAAGAACGAGAAAGTTGCATGGATTTCATATATTGCATAAAATTAGTCAAAGTAGTGGTTGTGATGCATTGAGGCACTTCTTCTATAGTCCCTGTTAGCCCTATGGATCATCCAATATATAAATATAGGTAGTAATGAGTCATGCTCATTAAAGCCTTTAATGAGTGGCCCCTCTAGAAAGATGATAAGTGAAAGTCTTTTTTCGAATTCGACTATTAGATGTTAAGGTGGGTCTATTGGGAGACATGTGTCAAAAAATCAGCCTGATTATATATGTTTAGACCATCCAATTAGATCCTAGTTTGTCAGCATTAACTCTCTAGGGTTCAGTAGACCCTATCTAGGATATAAACATTATTGATCTTTCCATCTTCGATAAGACTATCTATAAATGTCCAATCGAACTTATTTTTACCACGTGTCTCTCTAGAGACCTATCTTAACATCCAATAATTAGATTCTAAAACAACCTTCCACATGTCACGTTATTAGGGACTGCTCATTAAAGGGTTTAATGAGCATGGATCACTAGAATGCTACTCTCTATCTATCTATCTATCTATACTAATACTATATGCTGGTTGGTGCCACGTGGCATACTTCAAATCTCTCGATTCTCTCTTCAGGTTGATGTCATGTGTCGTCTTACATGGCAACTCTCTTTGACTGAACCAATGGAAAGACACCACATCATATAATTAATAATCGTTATTTTTTATAAATTAAATGATAAGATCATTCCAAATTTAATGATCCATTCTCTTTTCATGGTGCCACCTTTATTGTCTCACTTAACTATTAATAAATACCTTTATTAGAAGAAGGGGTATTAGAGATGTTCAGCCTCCCTATGCAGTCCTCTATTCCTCTCCCACCTAATCTCTTTCCCATCTAGCCGTTACATCCTTTTGTTTTCTCTTCCCTCCACTTAATTGTTAATAAACTCTTTCATTAAAAGAACTATGTATAGCATGCTTTCCCAACCTTTCTTCTCTACCCCTAACACTCGTCCCTTCCTCTCCAACCTATTCTCTTCCACAATCGTTACATCCTTCCACCCCTCCATGTCTCCTCTTTGTTGTTCTCTTAACTAGCCCTCCATGACCCTTTGTCTATGCATATAAGGAGCTACATGACTTATATTTCTTCCTCTCCTACCTACTCGGTCTCCCTTCTCTCAATTCACTTTTACCCAACATCTATAGTTGTCTTCATAAGTCTGGCTCTCTAGACCTTTAGTCCTATTACTCTCAAGCAGCTTCACATAATTGATCTCTAGAAACTTTGCATCCAACTCGGCATCCATAGACATGCAAGCATTTCATGCCACCTTTTGCATCGACTTGGATGACATGTGGATCCGAAGGCAAAAAGGAATGCAGATTGGGAAATTTAGATGGTCTCTTGGCATTGGACCTCGCCGACAAGGCAATATATCATGGACTACGGCGGCAGCCTCGGAGTGGAGTAGGAGTACAACCATCGTAGGTCTCGTGTTTTAGGGTCTTGGATTTCTGACACCCACTTCCCCTATTTCCGACAACGTACTCCTTTATACCTCTTAATTCTCAAATCTGGTCGAGTTTCCTTCTTTTAAATGACTTATTTGGCCGAAATTCGACAAGTGAATATGATTATTGGTAAGTGAGTGTAAGTTGGCCATATCGTTGGATACTTGTGATGAAGGGAAGGGGTGCAGGAAGTGGCGTTTATATAAGGAGAAAGTCTATCGGGAAGGAGGGTCTTTGTGAGATGAGAAGAGGGAGGGGGGAAGGGTTGACCATGAATGAGATAGATCAATGGTTGAAGGCCAAAGCAGTAAGATGCATTACAAAATATTTTCTTTTTTTTAGTACAAATAATTACAAAAGATTGATAAAAAAAAAAAAACCTTTGTTGCATAATTAAATCTCTGGATTAATTCTCATGCTTAAATTTTCTTGACTCTATAAGTGATTTGTATCTATTTCATCTTAATTAGAGCTTTAAATTTGTGGGATGGTTGCGTACTTATATTTCTTTCTTCCCTTAGGTTGCTAGAGAAATCCCAATTTAAATCTTCAGTTAAGAGATATTTCAAGCATTGACAATAATTTATAATTTATTATCACTTAAGTAAGACATCCTTAAGATAAAATACAAGTCCAAAATCAATATCATTTTTTGATTAAATTTGAAAATTGGATTCATATAATTTCTCTATACATTTTTTGTCTCACTGTTATTTTATAACATCCGTGCATAGCACGGGGTTTTTGCTGGTATATATATATAGCAATCACATGCGATGCACGGGAAATAAAACGAGAGGGAGAGAGAGAGGAGGGTATAGTGTGGTTTTCATTCGGAAGAAAAAGGTTCCCTTGGGAAACAAATGGGGAGAGAAGTGGGTGTGTGGCACGAGAGGTGTAGAGGTGGCTGTGGTTAGAGAGAGAAAAGTGGGAAAATGGTGGGGCTCATTAGAAGAGAGAGAGAGAGAGGAAAAAAAGTTAAGAGGTTGGGATGGATAGAGAGAAAAGTGGGTAGGTGAGGTGGTTAGAGAGGGAAAAGTGAGGAGATGGTAGGACCTACTAAAAGAGAGGTTTGGGAGAGAGAAAAGACTCATAGGGTATGATAACTCTAAGAATAAAGAGAATGTTATATGACAACTTATTTCTTCATATAGTACTAGTAGAAACCCGTGTGATGCACAGGTAATAATTTAAAAATATCTAAAATTTAATAATTTTATTTATTTAAATATTAAGTAATATATTATAAGAATATTTAATAAATTTTATTTTTAATGATTTTACTTTTTATATTTGCATTTTTTTTTATTTGATAGACATTATTAGTTGTATTAATTAACTGATTTTATAAATATAATTTATTATTATTTTAATAATATTTAATAGAAAATCATAAGTCGTTTAGTATTAAACTTAAATTAATACACCCAAGAGTTTGAGATAAGAGATGACTCTACAATAGTGGAGATAAAGAAGGTTGTATAATGAGATAGTGGGTCCCAAAACTACTTGCAAGAGTTGGAGATAAAAGAAGAATCTACAATAGTGGAAATAGAGAGGGTTTTAGGATGAGATAGTGGGTCCCAAACCTGAACCATGGGGATTAAAGAGAAAAGTCACGTATCATCTCTAAAATAGAACTTATAGGATTGAAGGGATGAGAGTTTGGAGAGCACAGGGAGAAAGTCTTATTTCTTTATGGTATAGTATTAGATGACTCGAGGTGTTATTACCAAAAACAAAGAAAGAAAAAGACTCGAGGTGTCCCACATTAACACGTTATGCGCGAAACTCGCAGCCAAATGGGTGCGATGCATGGGTAATAATTTAAGAATATCTAAATTAAATAATATTATTTATTTACTTAAATATTATGTAATATATTTTTTAATAATATAATTTTTTTAATTTGATAAACATTATAATTTGTATAAATTAATTGACTTTATAATAATAATTTATTATTATCTTAATTACATTGAATGAAAAATCATAAATTTCTTAATATTAAACTTAAATTAATATATCCAAGAGTTGGAGATAAGAGAGAACTCTACAATAGTGGAGATAGAGAGGTCTCTAGGATGAGATAATGGATCCCAAACCTGCAAGAGTTGGAGATAAGAGAGGACTCTACAATAGTGGAGATATAAAGGGCTTTAGGATGAGATAGTGGGTCCCAAACTTGAACGGTGGAGATTAAAGAGAAAATTCACATGTTATCTCTAAAATAGAAGTTATAAGATTGGAGAGATTGGGGTTTGGAGAGTATTGAGAGAAGTCTTATTTCTTTATATTATAGAAATAAAAATCTCTACATCTCTCTCATCACAATCTCCTAAAATCTCTCTTTACATTCTCTCTCTATCCTTCTTATCTCTCTTTATCCCTTATCATAATTCCCTAAAATCTCTCTCTACATTCTCTATCTCTCTTATCACAATCTCTTAAAATTTGTCCAATGATTTTTAAATTGTGAAGAAAACATATGTATCTCTTAAAATCTCTCCAATAGTTTTTGAATTGAGAGAGAGACGTGTGTGAGAGAAAGATTTAACTGTTGAGATTTTAAAAAAGGGTGTTACGTGGCATCCTTAAAATAGAATTTATAGGATTCCTAGGATTAAAGATTGAAGAGCAAGGATTAAAGATTGGAGAGCAAAGACAGGGGGTTAGGTGGCACTTATTTGTGGTGACACTTATTTCTTTATATTATAGATAGATAGATATATATAAAGCATATTCAATTTCTCATGGATTTTTTATACTCCTAAAATACTATTCCGAATAACAGTTTGGACCCACACGTTTTTGGACTTGTATGGACCCACTCCACATTGATCTAAAATATTATTCCAAATGAGAGTTTGGAACCCACACGTTTTCGGACTTGTATAGGCCCACTCCACATGGGTTTAGACTATCCAATAAAGAAATAACCATAATACCTAGTGGCTTTTGTTCTAGGGGAAAAAATAAATATTGATCAACTTTTATTAAGTGTTTAATAAGAAATAAATACAAAGCAAATATTGATCCCTTCAATCCTCATTTTTTCTACAGTGTTTTCAATTTTTTTATTTTATTTTTGTTGAAATGATCATTAACTAACACACACAAAGCCAAACCTAAGGTAGCCCCTAAGGTGTCATAAGGGTAAATCCAAGCAACCACTCCAAAAGGGCCTGTCTTAAGGAGGGTTGATTGCTCACTCAAATTAAAACTGAACATTCCCTTACAATTTTTTGTCCAATCCCTAATTGCCATGGTAACAAGGAAGGAATGAGCGGCTAGCTTATCATTGTATTAAGGGAAACTTTTTGTTATTTTCCAACAAAAACAAATTAATGTTAAGCCTAGAGAGGTCCACTTCCCCTGACCTCCATACTCACTCTAGGGTTTCTTACTTGGTTTGACTAAACTCTTCTTACTCTATTTCCCCTTTTCTGTTGTTTCGCTCTACCACCCTCTTTGGCCCTAAAAATAGGGGTGTCAATGGGCCCAGATTGGGCCTGAATTTTTCTAATTTTTTAATAGGCCCAGCCCATTTACAAGAGGCTATTGAGGCCCAATTTCAGCCCGATGACACCCCTACTAAAAATAAAACTGGTTGGGAATCCTAGCCCTATTTCCTTCAGATTAAAGTTATCTTCGGACAAAAATCTCTAATCCAAGGCAAACTTCATTAAACAGTACTGCGATTTCAAGGCATTGGTGCTGCAGTCACCCAACAAAACATAATTAATTGAACCATGGACTGAAGCTGTACACTGCAGCCCAAATGGTGCTAGTAGACACTTGATCTTATACCAAATTTGCCTTTTTAATTTTCCAGTTATTCATGTGAGCATTCCCGCATTCTCACCGCAATGTGCACCAAGTTTCATTTGGATGGTGCCCAATTTGCAGCTCGTAGTATACAATTCCGGTGGAAAGGTGTCCCTTGACGGAGCAGACGCTATATCAGGAACAGTTTTAAAAGTCATCAGCGGTTCAAACGTCCCTTCCTTTATACGTTCCTCTTGAGAGTAGTAACATAAGATAATGCCATTGATGGAGCTTCATACAGAAGTTTAGTTATATTACTGTAATGTTTTCCTTCAATCTCTGTTTATCAGAATATGAAATATCACAATGCTCTATAAACCAAAAGGCTTGATGTTGGTTAAATCATACTGTTTGAATCAGATGGTTCCACGGGCGATTCAGAGATCATTTACTCACATTGTCTGTTAATTTACAAAAATGGAATATGAATTTCTTACTATTTAGAATATGGATGAATTGATTTCAAAATAAATGCAGCTAAATTTTACTAAACTCAAACCAGAGGTTCCAAGTTGATCTTATTAGTGTTGCAAAACAGAAGATGGAAAAAGGAAGTAAAAATAAGATTATCCTTTCATTTATAACAGA
The DNA here is from genome assembly GCA_015143295.1 of Tetracentron sinense. Lineage (NCBI taxonomy): Eukaryota > Viridiplantae > Streptophyta > Magnoliopsida > Trochodendrales > Trochodendraceae > Tetracentron > Tetracentron sinense. The sequence continues at coordinate 26,984,755 of CM026559.1, read as the reverse complement.
GAGTTTGCTTGGACAGGATCACTCAAAAAGCTATTAAGAGAATTGAGAAAAAGGAAAAGGAAAACAGTAATGCAGTAAAACTTGGAGCGATGCATTCAAATTTTTTACCACCATTTACACGTAAATTTGTATTGTAGAAAAAGATTGTTTAACCTTGTTTTACTTCAAAAACAGAGAAGCTCTAATGATATAACTCCCACCCATAAAAAAATGTTTACCTGTGCCACAAGTCATACCAGGACAATAATAATGTCTCTTCACAGTTCTGGGTTGGCTATGGAAACATATTCTTCTCAAAGTTAGCTTCCTCCGGACTTGAGTGTATTACTCAACCTGCAATGACAAGTAATTATCTCCCATCACGCTGCCGTTAAAGTGGCATTTAAATATATAAGAAAAAAAAAATTACAACTGACTTTATAGGTATTACTTTCCATTAGACTACAGTTAGAATGATTATAAAACCTAAGAGAAACAGCAAAGCTGCAATTTATACTACAACCACTTGAGGTGTAGGGTGGAGGAAGTAACTACTACTATTTCAGTTGAAGCGTGGAGGGGTGAACAGGAATTGTAACAGCAAACTCAAGGCTACAGGCAGCAGCTGAGTGGACCTAGGAGCTCTCATTTCGCCTAGTGGCGGACATGCCTTCGGATGAAACTAGCAACTTAGAGGATTGCAGTGGTGAACAGGTGGACCCTATGGACCCAAACCTTAGCTGCCACATGTCAAAACCCTGTCAATGGGAAATGAACCGCATTCTGACAGAACAGTCTACCCAAGAGAGATTGACAACAGAGCCATTAAACTCTGAGAAAGGTGCGTTTCATCACATAATGTTATTTTCTGAACCTCATTAGCATAATCTATGTTTCTGAGTACATTCCCACACAGTATTACTGAAACTTGAAACCATAACCATAACCATGGCAAACAATAAATGGAAATTCCTCCATACAGATGGAAATTCAGTATTGTCAATAAGGGAAAAGAAGTGCCTCCTTAAAATTGAGGGCAAACATAGTAAGCAAAGTCGGGGCTCTTATGTAATGCAGGTTAGAAAATATCATTTGGTAGAAAAGAACTAATAGTGGAGGGTAAGACGACGCAGATTGGATTCAATTTGTGGACAGGTGATGGAAACTATCTCGGACTTATTTGAAACTTCAGCCCTTACAAAAATCATGAATCTTCACAAAGATTGAACAATTACATGTACCCTAGAAATTTTCAGTGAATTGTAGATGGAACAACTGTAGCACCTCTGCAAAACAAACTAGGTAAGTTCATTAATCATAGAATGGCTATATCTATATTCTATGAAGGAAGGAAGCTCTCATCTTCAACCATTACGATAGGAGGTAAGCTCATTTTATACCATTAACAGACAGGAAGGGAAGAGATAGAGATTTCTAGTTTCATCATGTAATTAGCAAAGCATGAATATATAGAAACTTCTTGTATATGCAGTAGAAAGATTAGGATGATGTTGGTGCAGGCATAGCTGTGTGTCCTGGATAAACTATATTCATAATAAGAGCTATCTTCTGTTTGGCTTGGAGGAATTATGAGAGGGTGAATGTACTTATCCTTGACCAGGCATATTTTGCAAAAAATTTGCCCTTGCCATATATAGGCATATAATTTCTTAGCTAATCCATCGCACAAAATCCCCATGTTATTAGCACACCCTAGATATTGAAAATCACACTGAAAATACAAAGAGGCAAATCAGCTTCAGGACTTGATGAGACTTCAGGGAATATAACCTCCTTTTTTTTCTTCTTATTCTGTAATCCTTTTTTTTCTTCTTATTCTGTAAATGACCTCCATTATTATATATTGTTTGAACAATCCTTACAGTCTAATCCAAAAAAAATCCCAAATGGTCGAATCCAGTACACACAGCTATGAGCAAAACTAAACCCCTTCAATCACTAACCATTCAGATATATGAGAATTTGATTTGGTTAGCGAGTGATAGGGCCCGAGCTTCAAGCACAGAGATTTTATGTTTGAATCTTGAGCACTATCATTTGAATAACCAAATTGAACACTCATCATTCTTTTGACTTTCAACATCTTTATCGGCACTATATCTCCTCTATTTATTTCGTTTTTCATAATAATGTCTAAATTACTTAAGTACCATGAAACTTAAAACACGGATTCCTGTGTCAGTGTCATACCCAGCATGAAGAAGCTGGCCCACTAAACCCGAGAAACATGATATGTTGACATGTTCATACTCCATACAGAATCTGACATGTTGGAAATTATTTCCATATAGTTTAAGTAGAAGTACACAGTATGAATATAGATATATATATATATATACATATAGAAAATATACAATATTATATAGACAGACAGGTATATTGTATTATTTGTGGTGTTGAAGATATATATAAAGAAGGATATTTTTTTGTATACTTATTGAATAATACAACTCGATATAGTGAGCTTGATAACACATTTGCTAATCTTCTCATGTATTTAGTATAAAATAAGAACAGAATGCATTTAAATAGACAGGAATTCATTAAAATTATATAAAAGGTGCAGGGATAATAGGTGAAATAAATATCACAAGACAACTAAAATAGTTCCTAATAAAGGGTTGATAGTATGTGACATCAATGCCATATTTTTAAGTCAATGAGAGCTAAAAATGAAATAACTAAACTGCAATTTCCATATTGCACAGCTTAAGGGAAAAGAGCCAAGTAGGGGTATAGACCCTGTATTATGCAGGTAGTATTTGGTAGTGCATAATATCTATGGTGACTATCTAAAGGTACTAATGACTATAAATTCTAAGCCAGAACCAACATTTGCAGCATGCAAGAGTTAACTGAGCTTACCAGTCCAAGCCTTCAAAGAGGCCTTCACCTTTTATGGCAGATGTTTTAAATATAGCCCATTGACGGCTTTTAATCTTATGCAACTCTAAGGCCTCAGTCACCGCAGCATCATCAAGTGCACCAGGAAGATCCTGCATAAACAAAACAAAACAAAACAAAACAAAAAAAACTAAATCATTAGAGAAAATCTGAAACAAAAATTTGTCTGCAAAAAGACTGTAGGCAAAAAACTAAAACTTAAAAAGCCTTCACTCTTCATTTGCAAAATGTGAATAGTTTCCCCTCATTTTTTTTCAAATACATACGACAAAGCTCTAGAGACACCCTATTTGGCTAGTCAATTTTTTTCATTAGCACCACAATGAGAATGACTAGTTTTCAGTCAGTAAGGATCTTAGAGAAGAGATAACAGAATAATAAAAGTAACCTGCTTGTTTGCAAAGATTAGGACAACTGCACCTTTTAACTCTTCCTCCTGTCCAAAGTAAAATAATGTAAATCAGCATTCTAAGATGTCCATTAAATTTAAATAAGAAGAATAGATCCAAGTCCCGATTAGATACAAGCATGTGCATTGACATTTATGATACGCAAGGGATCAATAATAGGTTGCACAGAAATTAGACCTGTTTCTTTTTTCAAAAGGAAAAAAAAGTATCCGGAGTCTGTCAGAGTTAACCAAAGAAAATAGTATCAAAGAAAAATAACATGTGAGGTTTCCACTATATATTAGAAGCCAGTCTTGAGAACAGAACTACAAAGTCCAACCCACCATTACTTCCATCTGTCAGTCTATTCATATGTAATCCAAAGTTTAAGACTTTGGTGTTAGTGCAAACTTTGGTCACTACGGAAACAGAACTATTTTGTAGAAGTTTATGGAATTCTACGATAACACTGTAAAAATTTGGAAACGAAACTTTAGGGAATTATTTATCAAGCGTAAGTACACACTTAGAACTCATTAAATGATAAACCACAAACATATAGAATTGAAATGTGAGATTCATGTCAAGTGACATGAACTGTCTCAGATAAATGAGTGTTTTATAAAGTACTATATCCTAAAAAATATTATAATGTAGCACAAAAAAACTATCAAGTCATGACTTACAACCACATAGAGATCTCATTTAGCTCGAAGTCCTCATCCCTCTACTAAGGGACCGATGAAGTTACTACTTTAGGTAGTAACAATACTACACCCAAGACTTATGGCTTGAGGTTACAAACTTTGTTTCGATATAAAGTTCAGTCACCTAGGAAATTAAAACATTTCGTGGAAATTTATGAAAAACCGGAAATAATGTAGGAATTTAGCAAACAGACACATTAGGCAAACCTAAGAAACATGCATTGATATTTTAGGAAATGATAAGTTTATCAATACACTCAAAACTCATTGTAAAACAAAAAATAACTATTTGGAATAAGAAAAATGAGATAAATAACATGTGACATAAGATGTCAAGCGTATAACAGATGGTTTATGGTATTGGTTACCAAGTAATACATCCCAGGAAGAATAAAATATGAGCACATCACATGAATCATGAATTCATGACTTAAATCCGCATAAAGTTACAATGTGAATCAAAATATTACATTTATATTAGAAATTGTGTTTCAAAATACATAAAATATACATGCATGTGTTGATATTATGGTTCCCTAATATGTTGAACTTTTTTATACAAAATTGTAAATTTTTTCATAAAAATTTCTTATTCAAATAATGACACAAATGTTTTGTCATATTAATAACGACAGTAGTTTAATAATTGAAAAATCCAATTAAAGTCCCTCGTCACTAATTGTTGACAATTATAAATATAATGGGTTAACTATTACAATTTTGATTTATTTATAATTAGAAAATTATTCATAATTTTAAATATCTGATTTAAAAAATAATCATAAAGGAGTTGTCGGGTACTTGAGTTTCACTATAAAAACTCAAAGATGGGCTTAAAGATTAAAAGATAAACATAATTAAAAAATTCAAACATTTGAGTATTAAAATATTGTTGTCCGGTCAACATTTCTATATATGTCGACCAAAATATTGATTTATAAAACTAACATAATGTTTCAGTGCGGACAGAGGAAATGTGTCAGAGAATACTATAATTTGACGTTGCAAGAAAATTTCATGTCAGTATCCATGGAAACGAAATCGTTTTTGTAAGATACATTAGGAAATTTGTCAATGTTTTATATAGTTATGTAATTAATATCCTATGCTACCAACTACAAAAATTATTGCAAAGCAAACTCTCCTTAAACCTCAAATGTTCTAGACAGCCACCTCCATGACAAAAGGAAGAAAGAGATAATAATGTTTATCATGACGATAGGCAAATATCATCAATTTCCATTACCATACTTCATAATAAATATCCAATTAATAATTTGCTCAAATTCTGCCTTAAATAGAGCGGAATGGATTAATATGATTTGAGTTGTTGACCCCAAGTATTTTGGGATATGGCAATGATGATGATGATGATGATGATGATGATATCTTAAATTTTTGGTTTACAATTCCTTCTGACATAAGCATGAGTTTAGGATGTATCCTACAGTAGATCTACATCAAAAAAACATCTAATATACTTACTGATGAGCAAGAAAATTTATTATTTACCCCACTAATTTTCACAAATTGGTCCATGAAATGATTTTACTTCATAAACACAAATCAGTCATGGGTATACCTCCAAAATCGCATGAAATTCATCTTTGGCTATTACCAGCCTATCAGTGTCACTTGAATCAACAACATAAATTATGGCCTGAGTATTAGGGAAATAGCATCTCCAATATGGTCTGTAGCAGGAAAAAAAATAAGCGACTGTTGAGCTGATGGCCTTCATGTAAAAATGCTCATTTAGAGAGCAATCAGAATGAAAAATGAACGCGTTACATGGAAAAAAGTAGCCAAAAGATAGGCTCAAAGATGAAAATCTTATCTGAAAAGAACAACATCCACTACAACTTCACATGGAACTAAAGAAATTTTAACAGCCCGGAAAGGATACAATATGGCACACATTTATTCAGTAATGGAAAAGATACAATCTGGCACATGTGCACTTTTTCAGAAATCCCATCTCATCAATATCAGAACATAGTTTGCACATTCAACAGATATTTATGTCCAAGTTCAAGCACGATCACATGAAGATATGTAAATGGTAAGGATAAGTACAGAGAAGATGGTAGGCTGGTAGCTTAAACAAACAATAACAATCCTCGACCAGTCAACTTTATAGAATTATATTACTACTGCTATAATTTATAGTGTGATGGCTCCGGTTTGGTATGGACTTGCCCTAGTTTTCCAGGTTTCTCCATGCACACAGTAGATTAGTCTGGAGCGCTCATTGCAACTTGACTGAACAAAATTAGATTTGGCTTCCTGAGTGACTATTGAATCCCTTCAAATCCAAAATGTTTCTCAATTATGAAAATGTGTCATCATTATCCAATAAGCAGTATCAAATCAGTTGGTACCACTGATACGCGCAACCACATGTCTGCAATAATGTGTTTTGGTGTTCAGGAAGATTCGCTAATATAAACATGACACAAAGAGGTGTAAAGGGATTATCCCCCTCAATGTTGTTTTCTCACGAAAATATGAATGAGGTGGAAGGTCTGGAGTAGATGTAATATTCACGAGGGAACCATCATGTTAGCAAGTTATGGAATTGTGTTATTTGGTGTATAGCATGAAAAACCTTCCGATACAAGATAGGGCTATTCGTATGAAAGAAGAGAAGAAAGGATTGATTCTTTCCTCTCTTTGAGGATTATGTGCTCTTCTTTACATGATAAAAATTTAGGATCATCTGTACAGCGAATTTAACCTTAAGTAAACGTTCAATATCAAATCATGATCTCACTAGTTAGACAATGAAATTAAAAGATTTAGAAAACTAAGGAAAAGATGGAAGCAACAATTAAAATAGAAGAGAGGGAAATTGCAACAATGAAGGAATGTCGTGTGTACTAGTGTGTGTTCTTGTGTTCTGGGTGGATGGGGCTGGGCTGAGTAGGGTGAGAAGCCAGGTCAATTTGACAACAGGATATGGGATTTTAACAGCCTCTACACCATGAAAACATAAATAAATTGATGAATAAAAGGGTCACCTCACTACGAAATTTTTTGAGAAAATCATCATTGCAGACGACGGGGTTGCTGCAAAGAAACTCAAGGCGATTCATAGCTGCTTCCTTTTTTTTTCCCTTTTTATCAAAGAAAAGAGATAAGGGAAAGACATTTCCAATGTACATAGAAAACCCAGAAACGCTCTTACACTATGTTTGGTTGCCGAGAAAATAAGTGAAAAGAGAGAAAAGAAAAGAAAATTGGACAAAACTCAACTAAGAATTCTATTAGAAATCTTTAAAAAAAAATTATTTTCCATTTTTTCACCTATTCTGCAACCAAACATACCCTTAGGGGAAAATCAATTTCCAGATTAGTGCTACCAAGTCCTAAGAAGTTTTTCCCCTTTTTTTTTTTCTTGATAGGTGCTCCTAGGACATGTCCTCGATATCTAAAGATGTAGTTGGTGATCTCAGATAATCTCCAAGGACCCAGCACATTTCCTAAGGCTTAATTTTTTATTAGTAAATCTTAATTTTATACACGGATGTATGTTAATTACAGGTATAAAGAACAAGGGTTTCCCAATGAAAGATAAACAAACTTGTGGGTCACCAGACAATGGGATTCCATCTACTGATAAGATCTACACTTGTACAAATTTGGGATTCATTCATAAAATGACGACTATTCAAATAATATCTAGCCAACGTCGCTACAAATCTTCAGGAGAGATCAATTGACGCCTTAAGAAATCCTTCTTTTGATTCATTTGCATGCCCCTAACTGACTTTAAATGGAGCACTTTCTTGAGATTCTACCCCTTTCCCGAAAGGACGGCCTCTTGGCCAGCAAAAAAAGATTTTTCTCACTTCTCCCAGACGAGACTTGACAGAGAATTCTACTCCTCCCAAAAGGGCCTCTTTGCCAACGAGAAAAGATCTTCTTCACTTCTCCTGGAAAAGAGCACAACATCTCGAAGAGAGAAAACAAAAGTTCCACCCGCGGAAACAAACAGTGATTAAATAGATGGTTCCTGTTTTCTTGCTTCCTGCACATGGTGCATTCGTTCAAGATAAGTTATATCATGGTTTATCAGATGGTCAAACCGTAAGAATTTTGTCAAAAACTGCAGACCAAATGAAAGGAGAACACGCAGCTTCCATATATTCTCAACAGTGTAGTCAAGGCGTCTAGGCGATGCCTAGGCGATTAGCCCCGGCTAGGCGAGGCCATAGTAACAAAAAACGCCGTTTTTTTGAAAAAAACGCGTTTAATTCGCGCATTTTTCAACTGCCGAATTGTTCTGCGTTTAATTCGCGAATTTAAAAAAAACGCCGTTTTTCCGTTTTATTCGCGTTTTTTTCGTTTTATTCGCGTTTTTCCCGAATAATTCCCGAATTATTCCCGAATAATTCAAAATTTTTAATTTTTTTAATATATTTTAATCAAATTGTTCCGTATATGTTTATAATTATTAATTTACACTTTATTTTATTTCCGAATTTTTCCCGAATTTTTCCGAATTTTCCGAACTTGATTCCTGCCGAATTATTCCCGAACCCCGACTTTGTCACTATGGGCGAGGCGACGCCTAGGCGTGGCCTAGGCGATAAATTTAATATAAATATATATATAATTATATATATATCACGTATATATATATAACATCCAAAAGACCAAAACTCCACACCTACATTCCACAAAAACATAAAATAAAAAGTCTATTACAATCATTCATCACATAACCAAAGACATGTTAACATGGTGGAGTATTAAACATTTCAAAATCTAGGCAAAATACCCAAATTCGTGTCATTGTCCATGAAAAAAATTGATATTTTTAGTGAAAAAAAAGATTTAGAATCTTATTACTACTTCATTATATGTTTTTATATTATTGGGAAATTTTGGATTTTTTTAAAGCAAAAAATATATATATATATATATATATATATTTTTAACTAGGATCGCCCGCCTAGAGGGGCGCCTAGGCGACGCAGGCCCAAAATCGCCTAGGCGACGCCTTGACTACACTGATTCTCAAACAGCATGCCCTTATCCATATCCTCCAGAAGAAAGTTATAGTATGAGCCGAGGATGATCTGAGTTTGATTAAGGAACTCACGACCGTGAGTTGATCCATCCAGGCATAACATGATCTACCACCAACTTAATTGCTCCTCAGAGCATTTTATCACAAGAACTGGGGTTGAAGCAGATGTTTTCTTTTATCGGTGGCATGAGTACCCACAGGCCAACACGCTTGTGCAAAAAAGGTCAAGGAAGTACGGCATGTGGTGGAAATACTCACTCCCCTTGCAAAGGTTCTTAGAATGGCCGATGGTAAGCATGTTATAGTGGGATACAAGTATGAAGGAATGAGACATGTGAAGTTGGCTATCAAGTTTGTTGCCAAAAAATCTTATAAAGGTAATTGCATTATCATAGATAGGCAATGGTATCGGTAATTCCATCGAAAAACATGCAACAAGTAACATTTACTTTATGTTTATTTACTAATTTTTCAATTGCAATTTCGCAATTGAATTTTGCATTATGTTAACTAATTTTGTGTGTGCAAACAACCTACTTACTGAACCCCATGTAACATTAATCTAAGGATCTTAGGATGGAAGTGTCACTATTGAGATCTCTGAAGAATGTTAGAGAGAACTTGGAACAGATCCTTATAAGGCTGTTTTAGCTGTTAGAGAGGTAAGACACTCAATTTTGGCATAAATATTGATTATACGATTGAGAAATAAATGCTTTTTAGAAACTAAAACCACACAGTAGGAAAAAATCTTTTGCACGTTATGTCAATGATTAAAAAGAAAGAGAAGGAATAAGATAGAACCAGCTATTGAACAAATTCAATAATTGAAGTCCTAGTTGACAGTTGGTTGGCCACTTAAGTCTTTAACTAGATTTGTTTTACATATGTAGTTGCATGGTGGTTCTTAAATGGCATGGATGCCCTTAATCTCAAGAAAATCTCTATAAGGGCCTTATCCCAGACAGCATCATTGAAAAGATGCAAGTGAAATTGGAGCACATTTTATTTGACCCATTCAAAGTCACACAATTGCCTAAAGTATGAGAAAAGCTTGAGAGACTAGTGGTACACGCGCATTATAATACCACATTGAGAATGAAGCACCTCACAAAGGCCAAGAGTAAGGGTGATGCATCATTACATCCTATAGTGACCCACCGTCGGACCAGTTAGATGTCCTAGGGGAATGCAATGTTGGTTGAGTTGGGTAATACACCTAGACCAAATAATTTCTCAGCGATGTGCACTGAGGAATGCATGGGGGACAAGGTAGAGATTGAGCCAAGTGGAGCTGGCCCGAGTGTAGTAGGCCTAGTGCAACCCCTAATGATGATGATGATTTCTTCAATATGCTGATGAGGTCACTAAGGAATAAAGGAATCTCTGGGAGTGGTGTAGACAGCGGTGACGATGATCATAATGACACGGCAATGATGGGACATGTGTAGAGGAGAACAATGGTGGTGGTGGGAATGTCGGAAGTAGATCACGGTTGCAGAGATTTGAGGAGCACAAGGGTGTTCCTGCTTTCACAAAGGAGCAGTATGATACCCATGCCACCCAGGAAAATGATCACGATGTACACACTCATCCCATGTGAATCAAATATGTGAGCCATGCCAACAGGTTGGTGCGCAATGACATTCTCCACAACATTGATGTTAACTGGCAATGCCAATTCAGGGAAGCCATATGGCATATAAGATTATTCAGGGGATGGATACGGTTAGTGAGGGTCTGCCTAGTTAGGGTGGTGTGTCTTCCTCTTCCTATAGCTATTGGTATAGATTGGGCTATGATGCTCAGTGTTAGTCATGGTGCTGACTGGTATGGCCAAATAAGAATTCCAGAGTAACTGGATATGCAGCCACTAAGGATGGCTGCCAAAATATGCCCAATTTAAAAAGAAACTTTATCGCCTCTTAATAGTGTGACCACTACTGTTGTGCCTTAGCTTCTTTGCTTAATTTACAAGATTGATATCATCCTAAATTTCAAATTTGAAAATTCATAAGTAATGGCAACATGTATCAACGACTAAGAAAAGACAGTAAGCTAGACAAAGCTTCTGATATAAATGTCTTGAGAACTTATCGGCAAAGGAGCATCACTTAAATAAACTTAAGAACGTTGAGAATTGCACTAAGAGGACAGCGTTGCAGCCAAACACTGAGATGGAGAATAATGACAATTTAACGTACTTGAATGATAGTTTTCAAGGTTTATGTCTACCACATAAATGATTCTAACGCAATTTATTATAGACTAGTTGAAACAAAATTAAGGTATGGAAGAGCAACTAAGCAAATCCATGAATGACTCTCCACAGATTGGAAGAAAGATAGCAACTACAACAAATCAATTCCTCTATTAAGAGGTTTATCACTGCCACTAGATTGAGATAATGGGAAATTTTATATAAAACTCATTGGTGAAGAACTGAATTATATAACACAACCAATGCATTGCATATATAGAAGCTCCAAATATTAGACATTTCCCTTGTTGAAAAGAAATGGAATATTAAATTTTCAAATAAGAGAACTAAGAGATAAAGTTACCTGATACTTGTCTGCCCACCTGTGTCAACAAACCATACGGTCCATATTAAAACCAGAAATTGACTTACAAACAGTAAAATTGCAGAAAAAACAACCATCTGAAATTTCTCATATACAACATGAACTAGTGGAAGAAGATTAAAAAAAAAAGAGCTTCATGATAACTGATAACCCATCAAACTGCATATTTCCACCAAGTGCATGATAAAGATATCACCAATGCAACATGTCAATTGTACTGATATACTTTACTTGAAAGGAGAGTTCAGTTGATTAACCTACAGGTGTAAAGCCCAAAATTATTATCTAATACATATTGGAGCTTCATTTAAAAGTAAGGAACTAATTAACACACAGGCTCAACCCTTGATGGCACATAAAACATTAAAAGTAACGTGTTCAGATTATTTTGGGTCGTACGTAATCATTTAGTTATCAAAGAAAATATTCAATTCAATTTATATTTCACAAACAATATACAGTTTAATCATCATATAGGACAAGGTATAATTTTGAATTCAGTGGGAAATTTCGCAAGTTTAGAATTTTCAACATACATTCTAGAAAATTATGGGGAAATTAGTAAAAATACGGAATATTTCGTTTAAACTTAAGAAAATGATAAATTGAACATAAATATGAAATCAAAACTACAAAGAAAAAAAAAACCAAATTATAGAAGAGATACATTTCTAATGGAGCAAAGACATGCAATGGCAGCAGTATATTATAATCTGACACGTGACATTTACCATTACAACCATTCGCAAAATCAATTGACATATAAAAACATCAGATCTCATAAAAATGCAAGTATGCCGATATCTCACATATTAATATGAAACAGTGTAATCAAGGCATCTAGGCAATCCCTAGGCGATTAGGCCTGGCTAGGCGAGGCACTGCCTAGGCGAAAAAAATAATTAAATTATATATATATATTACATGTACTTATATATTATATTATATATACACATTATTCGAACCTCCTAGGGCTGACAATAATCTAGGCAAATTAATATTTAATGCTGTAAAGCTTGAATGTATGTCTTTTTCTGCTAAACTACTATTGACTTTTTGACCGTGCATATGAAAATATTTTTGAAGACTAAAATATGAAAATTTTTTATCGGATTTTTGGGTTTTAGTAATTTTTTAATATATTATAATTTGTAAAATTTGACGATTTGAAAATACCATAACTTTTGCAAGTTGAAACTTTGACCTAATCCCTAAAAAGTGGATTTTGCTCTTGCACTAGAAAGTTGACTTTTTATTCTTCAGGAATTTGGATATAAGATAGTTTTTTATTGAATTCAAATGGGGGGTATAACCTTATATGTAAATAAGTTGTAAAGTTGTATAACAGGCTAAGTTGGGGAGGCTAGGTGACTTCTGAGCCAAGTAGTGGCATGTTCAAGCTTGTTTGTTAATTAAATGAGCCTGAAAATCAAGCTTGAGCTTGGCTTGTTTATCAAATAAACAAGTTTGAGCTTTAATAAACAAATTCGAGCTTAGCTCAAGTCGTTCACGAGCAGCTTGGTTCATTGGATATAGCTATTTATATTAGGTGAAAATTTTACTTTATTATCCTAGGTAAAGAAATTACAGTGTTAACTAAAATTTTAGTATAAGTTTATAATTGTATAAGGGTATTCTTATCATGCAAAATAGATTATATATGAAATATCCCTTTCCAATGGACCTAGAGGGGAGTGAATAAGTATCCTAGGGTCTATCTACCCAATTTTTAATTTTAACAATTAAAGTGCGGAATTATAAGGAGACAATCACACAATATAAAGACACGATTTTTACGTGGAAAACCCTCACAGGAAAAATCATGGAACCTCCAGCAAAATAGCAATCACTAAGAGATAAGCAAAAAGTACAAATTTGAACCTCACCCAAAACTGGAATCAACGCATCGACCCAATGCTAGTCGATGAATGTGCATCCACAAACTCACAAGTTCAATCGCCACCGCAGTGGCTCTGGCTCTAGTTCCTCAGCGACCAAGCTTTCTCTTTAGCAACGCTTCAACAACCACCACGAATCCGCAAATTCGATCTCCACCGTAGTGGCTCCGGAATTTACTTCGGCCGAGTGTCTTTGATAAAGAACGAGTATGAAGTACAAAAACTTCAACTAAATAGCTAGAGGGATTCCTCAATTACGGAATAACACAGCAAGCAACAATATTGACGATTTGAATCAAGCTTGCATACTCTAGTTTGAAGGGTGTAGTTTTTGGCTCAATTGGATATCCTACCAACTATGAGAAATCTAAGAGCACTTACAAAAGATGTGTTCTTCTAAGCTCAAACCTATATTTAAAACCCTTAAATTGTGTTTTGGGATCTTAGTATTTATAGGCAAACCCCAAATAAATCCGGAATTGGAAGATCTCAGTTACTAAAATTGAATCTACACGATTCTTGCTCAAGCCAACTTTCTCTCGCTCCAGCAAGCCTTCCGTAATGGCTGAGAATGTTAACTCCCAAAACCGTTTTTCAAAGGGAAATTCCGCATATTACTCAAGCCAACTTTATCTCGCTTCCAACAAGTTGGCTACTGGATTTCAGACTGAGATGGTTTCCCAAGATTCGCTCGAACTAGCCTTTTTTGCTTCCAGTGAGTAGGCTACTGTTTTTATTCGCTCGAGCAAATATATCCTTGCTTCCAACGAGTTAGCTACAGGCTTAGTTACAGAATGAGATTTTCATTGTCGCTCGAGCAACCATTTGCCTCACTCAAGCGAGTTCCTCTGTAAACTTTGGTTTTGCCAGATATCTTATATTTTATTTCAGTTGTAAAGTACTTAATCACCTAAGGTTTAAATGAAGTATTCTAAGTCGATCACATAAGGTAGAGATTAGGTCACTAAGTCACTTACCATCCTAAGGTGAGAGATTGCTGCATCGGCATGATATCTTCAGTAGCATTCCTCCGGAGCTTCTTCATCACCACTTTAGTCTTTAGCAGTTCTTTCTATGATGGACTACCCTATGACTCTAACTTGATCAGGTTTTGACGCAGAATTTGCCAATTACAAATATGGACATTTAATATACTACTAATCTTTACTAGAATATAATAAATAATTAAATATACTTAATTTTAGTATTTAAATGAGTCAATTTATTTTAAATATTTTAGTATGTAGAGTATATATATATATATATATATATATATATATATATATAATCGAGCCGAACTTTTTAACTAGCCGAGTATCTATTAATTCAACAACCTTGAAAACCTAGTTCAAGCGAGCGAGCTGTTCACGAGCCACCCCTACGCTCAGCCAATGCTGGTCCAAAACCGCCTATGCAACGCCTTGCCTACACTGATATGAAATACATAAACCAAAATTTGTTCCCAAATATTACAAGCATAGATCAGTAATAAATAATAACTTTAAGTTCAAGAACCTCAAAGAACTTTCATCATTATAACTAGCCTACTAAAGTCTTCAACTTTCTCACTCCTCATCTTTCACATATGGACGCAGTCACTAACGATAACTGAGATACTCTCTTATTGTGTTCCTAACTTTTAGAGGGGATGATCGGCAAGTAGATGAGATGATCGGCAAGAATGCACGTTGGGGTACCCACCGGCTAAATATTCCACCATTCGGATTAATCTACCACCCCTTAACTCAACTTCGCAATATTTACATTTCATCGTATATTGGTTCTTTTCAAATTTCAACAGGTCATCATGTTGCCATTTGGCCTAAATCTCGGAATTTGAGACATGTATTTATGTAACACGTGACATAAATGAGATTTGCATAAAACTATAACTTGATACAAAACATATTTATGACTGAAATTACAATAGCTTCATTATTATATCATAGCTTATTGTACAAATTTGTACTATGGTATAATTCTAATACTTCTTCTGTACTCCAGAATTTCTATATAGCTTACTTTATGTAAATAGTAAATATAATAAAATGTTATTTTATTAGGTAATTAAGCCTAATACAAAATTAAACTATATTCTAATAACTAAACTATAATATACATATAATTTCTAAAATGTTATTTTATATAGCTCACTTTTAAAAAAAAAAAATGACCGGCTAGTCGATAAATCGATCAAACATACATAAATACTAAAAAAATTTTATTAAGATGGTATAGTCTAGAGCCCAGGATATCAAGGATTTTAGGCCAATTAGTCTGGTGAACAACACATACAAAATCTTAACCACTCGTCTGAGAGTTGTATTGTATTCCATCATTTTCCCCCAATAAGAAGCATTTGTAAGTGGTAGACAAATTTTAGATGGCGTCCTCATCGCCAACGAGTGTATAGACGAGCATCTGAGGTCAAATATTGGGGTTGATTTGCAAAATTGATATGGAAAAGGCCTATGACAACGTGAATTGGGATTTCCTCCTATATGTGATGCATAGGATGGGCTTTGGATCAAAGTGGATAAAATGGATGTCAGCTTGTGTATCCTCTACTTCCTTTTATGTTCTCCTAAATGGTAGCTCTATAGGATTCTTTAGGAGTTCTAAGGGCTTAAGACAGGGGGATCCCCTCTCCCCAGCCCTATTAATCATAGTTTCAGAGGCTTTGAGTCGGATGCTCTCTAGAGTGAATGGGGTGGGTTTTGAAGGATTCTTCATAGGGCAAGAACACTTAAGTATCTTACATCTCCAATTTGTTGATAATATGTTAGTATTTTGTGGAGCCTCCTACTCTCAGTCTCAGCTAATCTATCTTAGGTGTGTGCTGCGTTGTTTTGAAGCAGTCTCGAGACTCAAGGTTTCTTTGGGAAAAAGTGAAATTGTGAGGGTTAGAGAGATATCCAATCAAGATCTGTTAGCATGCTACTTAGGTTGTACGACGAGATCTCTACCGACTGGCGACTAGTTACCTTGGTCTCCCTCTATGAGCCTCTTTCAAAGCCAAAGCAGTCTAGGCTCCAGTTATTGAAAGATTTTCCTCAAAATTAGATAGCTGGAAATCCATCTACCTCTCTAAGGGAGGAAAGTTGACCCTCATCAAAAGCACCCTTAGGAGCCTTTTGACTTATTTCATGTCCATCTTGTCTATTCCAAAATCCATAGCCTTGATCCTAGACCGCTTACAGAGAAACTTCCTTTAGGATGAGAGTGGCGATAAAAGGAAATCTCACCTAGTAGACTGGAAACAAATTTGTAATCCCTTAAGTGAGTGATGGGGGCATCAAACTCGTTCCAACTAGTCAAGCCAATAAAGTTCTCTTGGGCAAATGGGTTTGGAGGTTTGATGACGGGGAAGAGAGCCTTTGGAGGAAGGTGATTGTCACTAAATATGGGGAAATATCTTGTTGGAAACTGAAGGGGGTGAGAGAATCGCATAGAGTTGGTCTATGGAAAGGAATCATGGATGTGGCTAAGGTACTTGATCCCCACATTAGGTTTGCGGTAGGAAATAGATCTGAAATCCTCTTTTAGAAAGACATTGGGTGTGGTCAGTTGAGGCTTAAGATGACTTTGGGAATATCTTCCTCCTTGCACTAAACAAAGATGCCTCAGTAGCTGACTGTGTTGAGAGGGGAGGTAGTTGGGTACCCCTGATTGCAACGGAACCTGAACGATTGGGAAGTGGAAGATCTTCAACACCTCATGAGTAGATTGAGTTCCTCCCCCACTAGTACCAAGGGTAGAGATTAGGGCTGTCATACAAGCCCTGGTCTGAGGATACCCGGCCCTGCCCAGCCCTCCAAAACCCGCCCAAGCACTGCCCTTTCCCACCCCTTGGTTCGGGCAGGGTTCAAAATCCGAAAGCCCTGCTACTGTTGGGCCGGGGTGAAGGCTAGGGCTCACCCTGGCCCTACCCTTTATAACCCGGACCTTTAAACTTGTTGATACACTAAAATAATTGTATATAAGCTAATGTTTATATATAAACTTAAATATATATATTTTATTAGCGAAATTACTAATATAGCCTTTTAAAAATTCTTCAAACTGAACTGTTTCTTAAGTTTATTGATTATTGTGCTTGCACTTCTTTATTCACACTCAAATTCAAATTTAAACAAGAGATTAAAGGGTCTCGGTATCCTTTGATAATTTGAAAAGGCCAATTTTCAGGCTAAGAGACTCTAGATATATCAGAGAAAATTGTCTAATGCTTACTTATATTAGTATTTCTAATATTTTGAAACACTATTACTTATATTAGTGGTTTAGAATATTCTTTCTTCTGGCACTTTGGCCCAGCCCCGGCCCTTGAGGGCAAGGCTAGGGCCCAATCAATCTGGGCCCTTGAAGGGCTAGGGTTGGGCTAGGGCCCTACTCTTATAGGGAAGATAGGGCTAGGGCTGACCCTGGCCCTGCCCCTACCCAACTCTTTGACAATCCTAGTAGAGATTGTCGGGTGTGGTCCAAGAACAACAATGGTCGGTTTTCAGTGAGATCATTCTTACAGTCATTTGTTCGATTACCTATGCACTCGTTTCCTCATAAATTTATTTGGTCTTCAAGCGTCCCATCAAAGGTAGTTCTTCCTCTGGTCTACAACTCTAAATAAGATTCTTACTACGGATCACTTTAAAGAGTAGAGGGTGTAGTATGGCCAACCGATGCTATTTGTGCCTAATTGAGGAAAAGACAGTAGATCATTTGGCCTTGCACTGTCCGGTTGTCTTTGGAATTTGGGCTTCGTTAGGTGTGGAGTGGGTCTTCCCTTTCTCCTTCCTAAGCTTCTTATCGAATTAGCAATTTTCGACACTGGTGGGGGCCAAGGAAGCAATTTGGACGATGCTACCTAGGGCTATCTCTTGGGGTATTTGAAAAAAAGTTGTGTCCTCGTCCAACCCTCGTATCTCAACTCGTATTCGGCACATGCTTGTCAAATGGTCCTCTATTACACAATTGAGAGGGGAAGTTAAGAATATTTTGTTGTGAGGAGATTCACTCCTAGTATATTCCTTTTGCTATGTTTCCTTTATGTATTTTCCTTTTTGTTAATCCCCTTCAATTTATACCCCTGTAAATTGTTGTTTTCTTCTTTGTATCTTAGCTCGTACTCAGCGCATGCTTGTGGAATGGTCCTCCATTACACAATTTGGAAGGGATCAAGGGAAGTTGATGATATTTTGTTGTGAGGAGATTTACTCCTAATATATTCCTATTGCTATGTTTCCTTTCTGTATTTTCCTTTTTGTTAATCCCCTTCAGTTTATACCTTGTAAACTGTTGTTTTTTTCTTCGCTATATGAATATACTTGATATTTACCAATCAAAAAAACAATTCTAATATAATAAATATCATATTCAAATAATTATTTTTAATCAAAAATGAAAAATATAATATTTATAAAAAAAAATAAAAAAGTAAAATTTTCTAGCCAACCAATAGATCGGGCAGAAACATTGCATACTGTAATTTGGGATAAAAAGTACTTAGACTAGCTTAAAAAGAAGAAAAAGTTACTTCATAGAAATTTTTCCGGGAAAAATTCCTCCCTGCATAATTCTTGCAACGATTTTCACCTTCTTTAGATTGATTTTCACCCAAGGGACTCAAATCAAGTGACAGAGATGGAAAGAATTGAAAGAGGAACCAAAAGCCCTCATTTTCAGAAAGTTCTGTCAAAGTTTCAACATTGAAACTTCGAAAAAAAATTAAAAGGTAATTCATTATATGATATAACAAGGGAAGACTACAAGCAATAAAGCAACAAGTTCACCCAATGTTAACCGAAAAGGAAAACAGGAACACAAATACATAAAGTACTACAGGTATCTAAACTAAAAACAAAGTTGCTATTTCCAAATCCCCAAGCTCTCTTATAATAGAGTACCAAAAGAGAATAAGCTCTTTAATCTTTTTGTGGAAAAGAGAGAAAGATATGTTGATGCCCTAAAAAAAGGCCTATTTGTCTCCATCCAAATACCATGAACTTATATCTATCGCATACAATTTTTGGCACTAAGGATTCTAGATCATACTGTTTTCTGAAAAATTGGATACTTTGTTAGGCAAATTGGTGTGGCGATTCGGAGCGGAAAGGAACAATTTGTGGCGAGCTATGATTGTAGTCAAGTATGGGGAAACGTCGTGTTGGATCCCGCTGGAGGTTAGACGACCTCACGGTCTAGGGTTTTGGAAGGGATAATGGCGAATGCTAACTTGGTTGTGCCCCACTTCAAGTTCCATGCAAGGGGTAGGAGATTAGGTTCTGGAAGGATATTTGGATTAGGCTGACAAGACTTAAGGACGATTTTGGCAACCTCTTTGCTCTAGCATCCAATAGGGAAGCCCTAGTGGAGGATTATTATGAAAGGAGCACAACGGGAGGGGGGATATGGTGCCCACAGTTGTGTCGAGACCTGAATGACTGGAAAATTAGCGATTTGTCTCAGCTCTTGGAGCGCATTTCCTCATTTTTTCTTTGCCCAGGGTTTAGAGATTACAAGATGTGGTCCAAAAGCAACCATGGCCGATTCTCAGTAAGAGCATTGTTACCTATTCTAGGTGAGTCGTTTCCTCATAGGGTTATGTGGGATCCTAGAATTCCATCTAAAGTATCTTTCTTCGTATGTTTGCTTATTTGGATAAATTCTAACCTGCGAACACTTGCAGCATAGAGGATGGAGTATGGCTAACCGTTGTTTTTTGTATCTCCAAATGAAAGAGATAGTAGATCATCTCCTTTTGCATTGTCCTATTGTGCGGAAGGTGTGAGGTTTTTTCCTCTCTCGAATGGGGGTAGCTTGGGTCTTTCCCTTTTCCTTTCAAAACTTCTTATCTTGTTGGCCTTCGGACAGAGAGGAGAATGCTTGGGGGGCGATATGGGGGATTCTTCCTACGGCTATTTCTTGGTTGGTTTGAAAAAAGAGAAACCTCAGAGTTTTTGACGGCGTCTCCTCTTCGGTCCCCCGGATTTGTAATCGCATCCAAATGGTGGTTATGGAGTGGGTAGGGATACAGTTTTCTGGGGAAGAATTGTGGGGGGTGTTGCAACGATAGGTTTTGCTTAGGGGGGTAGGAGAGAGCCTGTGCTTTTCTGTTTTTTGAGTTTATGCCCTTGTAAACTCTCGTTTTTTCCTCGTTGCTTCCTTCTTCCCTCTTTTAATTTATTTCTTTGCTTCATCAATCCAAAAAAAAAAATTCAAAAAACGATGTTCCAACATTAATATTAGTTAGGATCAGCTGTCCTTCTTATAAAATCACAACCACCCTCAGCTACCCAAATCCAATATAAAAAGGAGACTGCTAAAGGATTTAAAATTATTCACTAAATGGTTGCAGAAAGAACAGTTGTTTCTTCATAATTGTTTCTGTTTTTCTATCAATTATGAAACCAAACATAACTGAGTACAACATCAGTATTCAGCAGTAGGCATGATAATACAATTACAACATAGGTGTTATGCTACAAAAAGAAGAAACAGAGATCAAGAAAATAGATGGGCATACCCAGATCCCATACTTGAAACTTTATGTTGTTGTACTCCACAGTTTCAACATTAAACCCGATTGCTGCATTGTAAGCAAGAAAAAAAATCAAAAACACATGCCCCATCGATCAACAATTGCAGAAAAAAAAAAGGGAAAATAATACATACTTGGAATTGTGGAGACTACTTCCCCCATCTGAAGCCGGTCTGAATAAAATTTGAATCAAGGCCAAAAAGCGTCAGAAATCGAAAACCATCTGAAGCCGGTCTGAATAAAATTTGAATCAAGGCCAAAAAGCGTCAGAAATCGAAAAAAAAAAATACCCCAAAAACTAAACAAAGCGAAATAGAAAAGGCAAAAGCAGATAACCAGAGTGAGGAAGAGAAGGTACAGAGAATAGTGGTTTTTCCGGCATTGTCGAGGCCGAGAACAAGGATTCGAGCTTCTCTGCTACCGAAGATCGAAGAGAACATTCGAGTGAACAGAATACCCATTACGTTTTGCTTGAAGACAGAACTCAGTACATGAATGGCAGCAGAGCAAACGGTGGAGAACCCTGAGCAAACGGTGGAGAACCCTTTACAGGATTTTGATCAAATCTGTAGAGAAGAACCCTATTTGTCCCTGAAAACAATGGCAATGGAGATTAAAAGATCGAGAGAGAGAGAGAGATCTGGGAGTGGATTCATTCGGACGATTCTCCTTACCTGAGAGAAGAAACAATGAACCGTTATTTTTAAGCACAATTTTAAAGGAAAAAAAATTGATTCTCAAATTCCATTCTAATAAACTCACTCAAAAGAAATTTTTTTTTTTTTGGCTCGAGATAAACGTTTATTTTTTAGTGCCACTGGGGTAGATATCATTTACCTAAGTCAGTAGATATACGTTTATTGAGAAGCATAAAATTTAACGAGAATGACGAAACATAATAAAAAGAGTAGTGATAGGCGGACCCGTGAAATCCATTTCCAAATCTAAGGCACCACCTCATTGGTAGATGGCCTCCTTAAATACTTACCAACTTTGGTGAGTATAAGTTGGTAAGTATTTAAGGGGGCATCCACCAATGAGGTGATAACTTAGGTTTGGAAATGGATTTCATAAGTACGTTAACTATTTCCCTAATAAAAATTTAAGTATTTTATGATACTTATAAATGTGTTGTAAATATAATCATATTTAATATTTATTATAATTTTATTTCCTATTGCTTTCTTTTTCATTCATATGTAATTATGTTATTTCTTTTTTTCATAATTGATTTTGATTAATAGTTACCAAACATGTTCATTACACATAATTGATTATAAGAATAAAAATTGATTCTCTTTCAAAATGAGAAAACCACTAGAATTAATGCCAAACAGTCCCTTACTTTTTTACTAGACCATACAATTCTAGTGATTCAACTAATAATGCTTTTTACCAAATAAAAAAACTAATAATGCTTAATTTCCTTACTATTCTAGCATGTTCCCGTGGAAAAGACTTGGGTTCAAATACTTGAAAAGTTGGAATGAGTGTTGTAGTTGATATGCCTACTCACTATAATTAATACAAACAACATCCAAAAAATTTTGACGAGAACCCCTGTGCCTATAAAGTTTGAACTTTGAAAGTTGTATGGAGCCCACTCTCCACATGACTTCTAGGAGGACCGAAAATATAGAAACTGGCTTCCTTTTCATCTTCTCTTAGTACAAGAAATCAGGGTTTTACCAACGGTTTCAAAGTCTCATTTGTTAGCCTAAAGGTTACAACCATGTGTATCCCAAATAATTTTGATTATAACACAATAATGCAATGAGTTTTTTGGTATTAATTGTTTTATAAAGTGTATATCAATTTCAGATTTAAGGAACTTTAGTCCACTTTTCAACAAAGATTCAATATGACCAAGATGTTCCATCAAACAAAGACAAAACTCTATGATGAATGAGAAATCAAAACAAAAGGCTATAAGAGTCAAAATTGTCACTCAAGCTCAAATCAAATAATAACTCAAAGAGGAAATTCAATCATCTCAAAGTTGAAGATCCAATGAAGATTCAATATCTCAACCCAAAGTTCAAGTCGGATCATGAAACTAAAGAAGAAATCGTTCAAGATCAAGACTAGAAAAATGAAGACTCAAGAAGGTTTAATTGCCCTATTTAAAAGAGTCTAGGACTTATGTAAGAAGTTCTCAATTGTTTGGAAAGTTCAAAAGCTCAAGTGACTTATATTAACCTTAGGAAGCTTTGACCCATTTGGATAATATTAGAAGGTTCTAGAACATCTCAAAATATGGCTAAAAACATGATAATGAAAAGCTCAAAGACCTAGGAATTCATTCTCATCATAAAAGTCTTAAAAAGATGAGAAATATGTTAAATAACAGAGGAGTCATCGACATCTGTGATAGACAGTAAACTCAGCAAATTAATTTTTGTTTTGAGTCGTCGACGACTGAATTGCACCCAGGTGCTTCCGTCAATGACATGTTGCGGGAAATGCATATTAAACCCCAACAACTAGTTTTTTAATGGCCGGTTTGGCATTTAATGATCCCACAACGGGACTATTCATCCAAGCTCTATAAATAGAGTTTATTTATGAGCCTTTGAACTACCTTTGAGTCTACATTGATTATCCATCACTCACATTCAATTCTTATCAAGAATATACGGTCAAACACTTATAAATTTTATTCTCTCTTATTTAAGCTTTAAACTCCCAATCTCTTGAGGGATTTTCAGAGATTGTATTCCATTCTTACCTAGCTCAGCAAGGAGCTCAATTTCGAAATGCAAATTCATTTCAAATTTATATTTGAAAAAGACAAGAGAGGGTGTTCTCTTGCATTGAAGGTTTTGATCTCAACCTGTAAATGAGATTGTAAGAGGTGGCATCCCAGCCTGCAAGGACTTGTAAAGGTTTGAGCTTCACTCAGTGAAGAAGCTCATACAAGTAAAGTTGTGGAGAATCCTTGAAGCGGGAAGTTAAAATGTGGGGACGTAGGCAAGTTGACGAACCTCGAGAACAATATCTTGGTGTTGGTCTTCCTTAACTCTCTTTATAATTCTTGTTAATTATTATTTGTTGCATTACCTTAATTTCATTATTTCCGCAAAATAGCCAAGGCAAAAATTTTATTGTGCTATTGACCTTAATCACCCTCCCTCTAGGGTCCATCTACTAGGCAACAATTGGTATCAGAGCAAGGACTCTTCAAAATTCGATTTAACAACCTTAGAGTAAAAGATTTATATATATGGCAAACAACATTTTTGCAACTAGCTTAAGAGAGGGCCAATCGACCACTAGACCTCAATTGTTCAATGGAAAAAACTATAACTATTGAAAAACCCGGATGATGTATTACATTCAAGCCCTCGACTCTTAATGTTGGAAGCTGATAGTCAATGGCCCATTTCTTCCTACTAATTAAAAATGTCAATGAAGTAGAAATACCCAAGTTGGAAGAAGAATTGACCGAGATTGATATTAAACTCATACAAATAAATGCTAAGGCAATTAGCAACTTGTATTGCGCATTAAGTTATCAAGAGTTTAATAGGGTGTCCGGTTGTGACACGGCCAAGGAGATTTGGGATAAACTCTAAGTCATGTATGAAGGTACTAACCAAGTAAAAGAGGAGAAAATTAGTATGTTAGTTCATAAATATGAACTATTTAAAATGGAAAAAGATGAGTCCATAGAGATATGCATACAAGATTTACTAATATTTTGAATGGACTAAAAGCTCTTGGTAAGATCTATTTTAATGCAGAAAATGTGAGGAATGTGCTTCGGCCACTACCAAAAGAATGGTCTCCAAAGGTAACAGTCATCCAAGAAGCCAAAGATTTGACCAAGCTTTAAATTGATGAGTTACTTGGCTCATTAATGACTCATGAAGTCATTATGAAATGACATCAAGAGGATGAGCCCAAACTCAAGAAAGACCTTGCCTTAAAAGCCTCTCAAGTTATTGAGAGTGAAGAGGAAAAAAGTGAAGATGATGAAGACATATCCCTCATGGCTAGAAAATTCAAGAAATTCCTCAAGTATAAGAATAATTTCAAGAAGAGTCTCTACAAGAAGGAATTCTCCAAAGAAGTAGTTAAGGAAGAATCAAACAAGAAGGACTTCATCATTTGCTAGGAATGCAAGAAGTCGGGGCATATCAAGACCGAATGTCCCCAACTCAAGAAGAGTTAAAGATATAGAAAAACGGCTATGAAGGCAACTTAAGACGATTCTGAGGAAAGCGGATCCGAATGCTCAAATGATGAGGAAGTCATCAATCTATGCCTAATGGCTCATGAGAACAATGATGAGGTAAACTCTTCCACAAATGATTCCCTTTCATGTAAAGAAATTGAAGAAGCCTTTGATGATTTGTATATTGAATTTCAAAAACTTGGCTCAAAGAACAAACTACTTAGAAAAGATAACATATTTTTTTCAAGTTTAAATGAAACTTTGCTAAAAGAAAAAGATAGTTTTAAAAAGGAAATTGAAGTTTTGAAAAATAATGAAGTGATAGTTGTCCTAGAACCTCAAAATTCTACAAATGAATGTGATGAATTCAAAGCCAAGGTTAAGGACTTAACTAAAACCTTACACACATTTGTTAA
Source organism: Tetracentron sinense (assembly GCA_015143295.1). Lineage (NCBI taxonomy): Eukaryota > Viridiplantae > Streptophyta > Magnoliopsida > Trochodendrales > Trochodendraceae > Tetracentron > Tetracentron sinense. The sequence continues at coordinate 26,959,107 of CM026559.1, read as the reverse complement.
GGGAGAAAAGAATCTAGAAAGAATTCTTGGTCAACAAAGATGTGTGTTTGAAAGAGCCGAACTCGGCTATAAATCTTTTACCAAACAAAAGAATTACGAGAAATTCTTTAACAAACCATCTAAAACCTTAAACACTCCTTCAAATGTTTTTTATAAATTTTATGGAAATAGAAATGAGGTAGTCAAAAAGTTTGGGTTCCCAGGGGGACATCCCTTCCCAAAACTAATCGGGTTGGACCCAAGATGATTTGGGTATCAAAGAAAGTTACATAAGTTTGTCTTGTAGGTATGCTTGAAGTGTAGCTCCTCCAAGACAACATGGTTTTTGGATAGCGGCTGTTCAAGGCACATTAGCAGCAACAAGAAGTTATTCATATCTATCATTCCAAGAAATAGAGGACATGTGACCTTCGGAGACAATGACAAAGGGAAAATTGTTGGCATAGGTAATGTTGGTAAGAAAACTACTACTTTTATTTAAAATGTATTATATGTTGAAGGTTTGAAACATAATCACATTAGTATAAGTCAACTATGTGATAAATGACAAAATGTTTCATTCAAATCTAATATGTGCATGATAAAGGACAAAGATAATGTTAATACTATGTTCATTGCTCATAGAAATGAAAATGTCTATGTCATTGAATTTGATGATCTATCTTCACAAAATATGGTATGATTTTCGGCCTTGAATGAATCAAGTTGGTTATGGTATAGGAGATTAGGACATGCTAGTATGGACTTAATTTCTAAATTATCTAAAAATAAACTTGTTAAGTGATTGCTTAAAACCAAGTTTTGTAAAGATAAAGTTTGTGATGCATGCAAACTTGGAAAACAAATTAAATCTTCATTTAAAAAGAAGCAAAAAATCTCAACATCTAGACCTCCTGAATTATTGCATATGGAGTTGTTTGGATCAAATGAAGTTGTTAGTCTAGGAGGTAAATTGTATGCATTTGTTATTGTTGATGATTTTTCTAGATATTCATGGGTGTTATTCTTAACTCATAAAAGTGAAGCTCCTTTACTATTTGCTAAATTTTGTAAAAGGGTTCAAAATGAAAAAGGATACTCCATTAATAACATAAAAAGTGATAGAGGATAATAATTTAAAAACAAATAACTTGAATCATTTTGTGAAGAAAATTGATTTAATCATAATTTCTCTATACCAAGAACGCCTTAACAAAACAGAGGTGTTGAACGTAAAAATAAATCACTTCAAGAAATTGGTAGAACAATGCTTAATGAACATAAGCTACTTAATGATTAGGACATGCTTAATGAACAATGCTTAGAACAATACTCAATAAATAGTAAAACTTATAGAGTATTTAATAAAAAAATTATAGTTGTTGAGGAATTCATTCATGTTGTGTTTGATGAATCAAACTAATTTGATAAAATTAAAAATGATGAAGTTGAGATAATTGAAAAATTGGATAACATATCTAATGATATCTCAAACTTGGAAATCAACAAGGAAGAAAATAATAATGATAAAAATCCTTTTGAAATTGAAAATGAGGAAAAAGATGAAAATGAAAATAGTTATTAACTTCCTAAAGCATGGAAAATTATAAAAGATCATCCTAAAGAACTTATTTTAGGAGATATAGAAAAAAGTATTAAAATAAGAAGAAATATTTGTAATAACACTGCCTTCCTATCTCAAATTGAACCAAAGAATGCAATTGAAGTTATTAATGACGAATCATGAGTTCTTATCATGCAAGAATAGCTAAATCAATTTAAAAGAAACCAAGTATGAGACTTAATTCCTAGACCTTATGAAAAATCAATTATTGAAACTAAATAAGTTTTTATAAACAAAAAGGATGAAAATGAAGCAAGATTGGTAGCTCAAGGTTACAACCAAGATGAAGAAATCGACTATGAAGAAACCTTTGCTTCGATTGTTAGACTAGAGGCAATAAAAATGTTACTTGCATTTGCTAGTTATAAAGATTTCAAATTTTTTTAAATAGATGTTAAAAGTGCTTTTTTAAATGGATATATTTCGGAGGAAGTGTATGTTGAGCAACCTCCATGTTTTGAAGACCATAAAATCTTAATCATGTGTTTAAATTAACTAAAGTCTTATATAAATTGAAACAGGCTCCTAGAGCTTGGTATGATAGACTTAGTGGATTTTCGCTTGAAAATGATTTTACTAGACGAAAGATTGACACAACTCTATTTGTGAAATCTAAAAATAAAGACATGCTTATTGTTCAAATCTATGTTGATAATATTATTTTTGAGTTTACTAATGAAACTTTGTGTCTCGAGAATTTTCTAAGACTATGCAGGATGAATTCGAGATGAGCATGATGAGAAAATTTAACTTCTTTCTTAGACTTCAAATCAAGCAAACCAATGAATAAACTTTCATCAACCAAGTCAAGTACACAAGAGAACTTTTCAAAAAATTTGGAATGGACAACTTTAAAGAAAGTGATACTCTTATAAGTCCATCTACAAAGTTTGATAAGGATGAAAAAGGTATTAGTGTTGAAGAAAATAAATACTAAGGTATGATTGGTAGCTTACTATACTTAACTGCTAGTAGGCCGGACATCATATTTAGTGTATGAATTTGTGCAAGATTTTAATCGTGTCCAAAACAATCTCATATGGTAGCTATTAAAAGAATTTTCAAATACTTGCTAGATACCATTGACTTAGGATTGTGGTATCCCGAGAACACCTCACTAGAACTAATTAGTTATTCCGATGTGGACTTTACTGGGTGTAAAGTTGATCAGAAGAGCACAAGTAGTACTTGCCACTACCTAGGACACTCCCTTGTCTTATAGTTTAGTAAGAAACAAAACTTCGTAGCTCTATCCACAACTGAGGCTAAGTATGTAGCTGCCGGAAGTTGTTGTGCTTAAACTCTATACATGAAACAACAATTAAAGGATTTCAAACTATTTTATAATAAAATCTCTATCAAATGTGATAACACTAGTGCAATATGTATAACTAAAAATCACATTCAACACTTTACAACAAAGCATATTGAAATAAAATATCATTTCATAAGAGACCATGTTCAAAATAGAGATGTAGTGTTGGAGCTTGTTAATACAAACAACTAACTAGCTGATATCTTCACTGAACCTCTTCACTATGAAGATTTAGTACTTTAAGAAGAGAATTAGGTATGGCTTGACAAAGTGAAATAAAATGATACCCATATGCTCAAAATAAAAAAATTTGGTCTAAATGTGCTTAATGATGATATCTTACTCAAGGAATGAATTGAATGTTTGATAATTATGTTAAAATGTTTGAATGATTATTTACCGTTTAATTTAAATGTTTTGGATGTTAGAAAAATGAACTAGTCAATAGAAAAACAAATTCAAGTTAAAAAAATAAAAAATTATCAAAATCTGAGCATGAACCATCGACTAATACTGTTCATGAAGGATCAGATGTTGACAACTCAAGGCATTTTTCAAAATCCAGTAACTTGGTAAGGTTTTTCATCGACGAAAGCTGATGAACCCTTCTCAGACGTCGACGACGAGGCTCATAAGTATAAAAGTAACCTAAAATCTGATTTTTTTAAAAACTATTTAACTTCATCCCCTTTCGTATTCAACTATTTTATTCCCTCCAAACCCTATTCAAACCTCCAAATCACTCCAAATCAATCTCAATCTCATTCCATTTGATCCTAAACCCTTTAATCCTTCCTAAACCTCATTTCCCCAATTCTTTTGTGCATGATGCCATCAAAAATGAAGAACCCTGACAAGAAACCAGTGGAGAAGAAGAGTGCAAAAGGAAAAGAAGTAGTGAGTTCTTCAGAGCAATCTCATTCACTCTTCAAATCCACCAAAACTTCTAAGAGATATCAAACCGTGTTCACCAAACGTACTCCTATATTCGGTAAAATCATGAACTTCTTTTTTTCTCTGAAAATTGATTAAATCTAATCCGTGATTGGTTCAAATCCCTCAATTGGACCACATTCCCAGTATACAAGGAATCCATGTACCCTGACCTTATGCGGCAATTCTATACCAATTTCAAATATGATGAAAAGACTGCCAAAATTTCTACTCATATCCATGCAAAGGACTTCACCTTTCCCAGAAAAGTTCTTGAATAGATCTTTCATCTTCCCAGTGGTGAATTCCAAATTACACCACAAACCAGTGAGTTGTACATCCTAGTTTCAATGTAATTGATTCCCTAAAGCTTATTTGCATCAATAAAAACATTTTCAAGGCTTTCCAACTTGGCCTTAAGGGCCTCACCCTAGAGACTAGACTAATTCATCATATTATTTCATATAATATCATTCCTAGGGGAGGTGACAGAGACCATGTGTCTTACTTTGATGTTTTCTTAATGTGGTGCATCCTCACCACCAAGCCTATTGACCTAACTTTCATTTTATTCCATAATATGTTAGAGGCTTTCAAGAAGAACAGTGGTCGTCTCCCTTTTGGACTTGCTTTGATCCGTCTCTTCAAATTCTTCAAAATTCTCATTCATATCTATGCTGATAGAGTGGATGCTTCAGAAAATGATTATTGCTCAAAGGCCACCATCAGAAGAATGGGCTACACTTGGGTAGAAGATAATCAAGTATGAGTTTCAAAAGACTTTACTCCCTTGACTTCTCCTACCCCAAATCCTTCTACTTCAATTCCTATTGACTCCATTCCATACTCTACTCCAACTCCTGTTATTCCTATCATCCCAACTTCAATCCCTGGTCCATCTTCTTGAGCAGTAGTAGCAGAGCTAGAGATGTCAGAGTCAGAGATTGAGCCAGAGAGAGAGATTCCTGAGCCATCATACCAGAGAGAAGACTCACCTCAGTTTGAGGATGCAGGGCACTTTGACTATCATGAGTGTAAGCACCCAATTTTTACACCCCTATCCTAACCATGGTTAAAGATTCTTAATCATGGTTATCCTCAGTCGAGTCCCTTAACCCTAGGACAAACCCTAGTCAACACCTGAGGTTCACCCTAGTCAAACCCTAGGTATCACCCTATTCAAACTCTAGGATTTAACCCTAGTTAAATCCTAACCCTAGGTAAACCCTAGCCTAGCCCTAGCCTTAGCCTAGCCATAGCCTAGCCCTAGTCAAAACCTAGGAATACCCAAGCCCTAGCTAAGCCTTAGGCCATTAGGGCTTAAACCCTAGGTCCAAAAACCCCATTGGTATCAAAGCCTCGGCCTAGGCCCAAGCCCAGGCCCAACAAAATTCAAATTCCCAAGCCCTCATACTGCATGCGTAGCCTAGGCCAGGCCCTTTGGGCAAAACCCATATTTGTCGTTGAAATATTTACCGACAGTAAGTTTTACACAGGGATGGTAATGGCGATAAAACCATTACCGCCATTACCTAGTTCATGTTTTGCAGGTCTGCAACTCCCCCTCTGCACATTCCACCGCCTTCCCCTGTGCTACCCACTCCTCCAGGCCATCATTCTTCCTCTAGAGCCCACTCCCCTCCACAGTAGCCTTCTCCCTTAATCCTCATTGAGTCCTCAGGTCCTCCCCTATAAGAGGACAGCACCCTCATGGCCGAAAAAAATGGCAATCCCCACTCCGAACCCCTATTTGACTCACAAGCCCAGACTCTACTCCAAGCAGGTTCTCAGCCTCCCCTTTGAGCTTCAGAGACCTTCCCTGCTCTTTGAACCGTGCACCCCCACCCACCGTTGCCACAGTCCCATCTTGGCGAGGAGAAGCAGCAGCAGGGTAGGGCTTCCCCCTACCCTTCTTTTTACTTGCTTTGATACCCTTGTGAGCCCTTGGTCCACTCCAGGGGAGTTTTCATTTCGTATTTGCAGGTGAACCCACTGTGGGGGGGTCTCTCCCACCTTCATAGGTGTGGGGAACCTCCCCCAAGGGCATAGCTCCTCTCTAGTATCTTCAGAGACTTTTGGGGGTCCTCCATGTCATGGGGAAACCCTTGGATCCCTCACATTGGCAGCCCCGTATGACAAATTACAGTTTCTAAAAAAATTCAAGGTGTCGGTAAACTCAGTATTAACACCCTTGCAGTTTTCTGTTTGAGGGCCTGTGAGTCCCACCTGGTGCCACCCTGGTCCAATCCAGGGGATGATTTAGGTCCCTGAGACACTCTGGACCTAAACCTGAGCTTTGCAGCCCCCCTCCCCCCATCATCCTAACCATGATTAATTTACAGAACAAAGAAAACTGTCAAAGGTAATCTCATTACCGACACTTATTATTTCATGTGCAACAGACTTTGGGCCACTACCAGGCCTACACGTGGCCTCTCCTAGGGCCCACAATAGGCCCAGGGCATTCCCTTCATCTTGAACTTCAAAACGATAGGTCATGGACCCCAGGGGTCCACCCCTAACCTGAGTTAAGGTCTCCCAAACCCTGGTTAAAAAATGGCTAAACTGTCGGCAATCCATCTGCCGATAGTTTTGGTTTTTGATTTTTCTGGGCTTTGCAGTGGCCCACAACCCATGGGAGGCCCTCCACCAGACCCAACCTGGCCCCTGGGGCCTATCCCAAGCATTTTCAGGCCCTGCCTTGCCTTAACCCATGGTTAACTCAACCATGGTTAAAAGTTAACTATGGTTAGTTGGTCAAACTTCTTGAAAAAATCTCAAAAATTCCCAAAAAATATAAAATATTTTGAAACTACGGGAAATATCATTTTTGGATTGTGTGCTCATGTCTAACCATGGTTAGATGAGCTTAACTATAGTTAACACTTGGTTTAACCATGATTAAGCCAATTTAAACCTTGGAAAATTTTCAAAAAATCATGAAAAATCATAAATGACATTCTAACCCCAAATCCAATTTTGTAGAGTGCTCAACTTTGGTTAAACAGACTAACCATGGTTAAACTCATGCCTTAACCACGGTTAGCCTCCATTTAACTTGGAAAAAATTGGGAAAAATCATCAATCAATTTTTAAGGACCATAAATTGACCTTGGACCTTGCCCAACCTCGATTAGCACTCCTAACCACGGTAAAACACCCCTTGGCCCACTGGGCCTAACCCTAAGCTTATCGGGCTTACCCTTGGCATACTGAGCCCAACTCAAAGCCTACCTGGCTTACCCCTTTGGCCTACCGAGCCCAACCCTATCCTACCGGGCTTACCTTTGACCTCCGGGTCCACCCCTTTGGCCTACCGGACCCAAACCGGACTACCGGGCCCAAATCGATTGGATGAGATTAGTACTGATGGGGCTATGGTAAAGAACAAGGTAGATTATATTCTCTCTTTGATTGAGAGAAAGGCAGTAGATGCCTTAAAGCATAATGAGAGGTTGAGAGATGATGTCTCCAACATTAATCAGGCGGTCAAAGTTCAAGGTTCCTACCTCCATCAGATTTCATCATTAGTGGGTGCTCAGGCTGTAATCATTATTGATACAGCTTCTCGAGTGACTCAGGTAGCTGTTGAGCATATAGATATCTAGACTCACATGTCGCACATCCCAGTTCCTTTGGATGTAGAGTTTCCAGTGAGACCTTGGGAGAGACCCAAGGGGCAGATCATCTTTTGTGACAGCACTCATGCTGACCCGAAGAGTAAGGCCAAGGCAACCATATCCCAGATATCGCAGAAGAGATAGAGAGAAGAAGAAAAATGAAGACTGTTTTTTTTTTTTTTCATTTTTTTGCTTTACCATGTGCTGAATGGATGTATTTCTTTATGATGTAATTTTTTTTGGAAAAATATAAATTGTTTTCGAACATTTTTTTGTCTTAGAAGTATGTGAGCATAGGATTTCACTCCCTCAGGAAAATGTCTCACGGGAAATTGAGTCGCCACCTATTAATTCAGAAGGGATAAGTCCCCAGAAAATGTTGGATAAGGCTTGGTCCGCGATCAGAGATCGGGATAAGAGGTTCGGTTAAGTTCGGGGAAGGGTTTAGGCACCCCGACACTTCCACACTTTGTGGTTCCCTACTTGCTAGGTTTAAGCCAAAATTAGTTTCAATATTAATAGAATGTCATTTAGTGTTTAAGTTAATACTAACCGGAAGAAAATAAAAGCTAACTAGGGTCAGACCCGTGTTGGGCTGCCTACGTACTCACATTGGGGTGAGATCAGACCGAGCGTAGTTCTAGTACTTGAGCTCATGCTAAGGCGAGGGGCGTGTGTGTGTGCACCAAGAGGCGGCTAATGGACCTAATCCGGTAGATTAGGGCGTTGCTTGACCGAGGTTGGTCAATGTACTAAGTGTTGGGCCCGGTAGGTCGAGGGGTAGTCCGGTAGACTAGGGTGAGGCCCGGTAGGCCTAAAGTGAAGCCCAGAGGCAAAGGGTGAAGCCCGGAGGCAAAGGGGTGTGTTAACCGAGGGTTAGAGTTGCTAACTGGGGTTAAGAAGGTGTTAACCATGGTTAGGATTGCTAACCAGGGCTAAAAAGTCCAAGATTGAGATTTTTTGGTCTTTTGTATTTTTATGAATTTTTAGGGATTTTTCTATATTTTTTTGTGGGGTTAAGTGGTGCTTAACCATGGTTAAAAGTTAACCGAATACCATTTTAACCATGGTTAAGAGTCATGGTAAGTCAAAAATGGGCCCAAAGGGTATGGCAGGGCCTAGAGTGGCCTCCTACCAGGATTGGGCCCTGCACAAAGCCCGAAATTGAAAATTTTCAAAATGGAGTTAATCGGATTACCTCCATTTCAGTAAAATTTTAACCAAGGTTTGAGGGGGTGTAACTAGAGTTAGGGACCTCCCCTGGGTAAAGTGAAAGTATGAATAGATAGCCTGAAGTGTCATATTTCCAATTGACCAGGTGACAGCCTCTGAATAGGCCAAGTGTGGGCCCTACAGGGGTCCAAAGTCAGGTAAAAATTAGTCTGTAATGTAGGCAATTGAACTGCCGACACTTTGAACAGTGTACTAACCCATGTTTAGGGGCCTGCTAACCATGGTTAGGGTTGGTCCCTGAACCTGAAATTTTGCAGGGGCTAGAGGGGGTCAACGTCTTTCCAACAAGCCTGGGGTGGACCCCAGGGGTTGAGTTATGTGGGCCCCACAGGGGTCCAAAGTTTCATAAAAACAGTCTCAATATGTCGGTAATCCTTTTACCTACAATATGAAAACAAGGCAAAAAATAATGGAGGTAAAAGGATTACCGACCACTAGTAGATTTTTGAAAAAAACTTTGTTTTCTCCACTGGCCTTGAACCAATCAGGGGTCTAAGGGTTCCCTCATGGACTGAGGGACCCCTAGACCCGATGAGGAGTCTTCCATGCACTGGTGGGTGTTGAACCCGAGTTACACGCCTCGAGGGTGTTCTCCAAGCCTATGGTGGAGGCAGGAGACCCCGGTCTCAGGCACTGGGAACCAAAGTTCATGAAATAAAGCAAGAGTGAGACCCTTGGAGAAGGACCAGGGGTCCCTTACAACTCAGTAAGCAAGAGGTGAAGGGTAGGACGATCCCTACCCACTGGTTTTGCGTTTTGTGGTTACTGCAGTGATGGTGGCAACCGACAAGGGTCTGGTAAGTGTCCTAGGATATCTAGGAAGGTAAGGGGAGGCTTGGTGCTCAACTGAGGAAGCTGGTAGAGCTTTAGATGGGCTGGATGTAACTTGGCAGGGGTTTGACCATGAAAAATGGAGTGAAGTTTGCATGGGGGAAGTCCGGTATTTATAGAAGAGGAGGGAGGAACCCCCAAGGGTAGTTCGGGCATTAAACTGGCCAGGGGTGAGTCATGGCAGAGGTCCCAAGTGGCTCAGGTGGGTTGCAGGGAGCTTGCACACGCTAATTCTGCAAATCCAGAAATGGCGGTAATCGAATTATTTCCATTCCAAAATCAAGCTTATTTGGAATGTAGGTAATTCAATTACCGACATTATGCCAAATGTTTCTAATTCAGGCCAGGCCCAGTCTCACTTGGGCCAAAAGCATTGTGGGCAGCTATTTAGGGTAGTTCCCGCCCTTTCTCGGTTTGGGGGTTGTGGGTCCCACCCATGTAATCCTCATGGGTTGAGGTGGGCCCCAAAGGTGTTTGGGCTTTAGGTTTTAGTGGTTTTTTGAACTTTTGAATGGGCCTCGAGCCCATAGGGCTTGGGCTAGGGTTTAGTCTAGGCTAGGTCTAGGGTTTGGTCTAGGTTTAGGGTTTTGAAATACTAGTGGGCCTTGAGCCCAAGAGAGTTTACCTAGGGCTTTTAGGGTTTCGGGTGTTACTAGGGTAGTCCTAGGGCTTAGGGTTTCACTAGGGTTCGTCCTAGGATTTGGGGGGGGGTGTAATAATTGGGTGCTTACAAAGTACAAATTAAATGTAATGTGCATATCATACTTTTGATATATATATAATGACGATCTTTTAAATCCTCCTTGTAACTTTTTTTGGGCATATGTATTTTTTATGATTCCAAGGGGGATAAGAATGAATATGACTTTGACTTGTAATTTTATTGTGAATAATTGTGAATGTCATACCTTGTTATTTCTTATGTATTCTTGAAAATCTTGATATATCTAAAATATACATATGAGTTAAAATTTGTTAAAATTTATATGAATGTATATGTTTAGGAGGAGCCACCTCAAAATTTTTATTTAAATCATATATTGAGGGGGAGCCTTTTCCCAAGTCATTTCATTATTATGTCATCATCAAAAATATGGAGATTATTAGCCTAAATGTTATAATCTTGTATACCCCAAATAATTTTTATTATGACATAATAATGCAATGATTTTTTTGGTATTAATTGTTTTACAAAGTGTATGTTAATTTCAGATTTAAAGAACTTTAATTCACTTTTCAAGAAAGATTCAATATGGCCAAGATGTTCCATCAAACAAAGACAAGACTCTATGATGAAAGAGAAATCAAGACAAAAGGCTTAAATAGCCAAATTGTCACTCAAGATCAAAATTAACCAAGCTTAAATCAAACAAGAACTCAAAGAGAAAATTCAATCATCCCAAAGTTGAAGATCCAATGAAGATTCAATATCTCAACCCAAAGTTCAAGTCGGATTATGAAACTAAATAAGAAATCATTCAAGATCAAGACTAGAAGAATGAAGACTCAAGAAGGTTTAATTGTCTTATTTAAAAGAGTCTAAGACTTATGTAAGAAGTGCTCAATTGTTTGGAAAGTTCAAAAGCTCAAGTGACTTATATTGACTTTAGGAAGCCTTGACCCATTTGGATAATATTACAAGGTTTTAGGACATCTCAAAACATGACTAAAAATATGTTAATGAAAAGCCCAAAGACCTAGAAATTCATTCTCATCATAAATATCTTAAAAAGATGAGAAATATGTAAAATAACAGAGGAGCCGTCAACGTATGTGATGGAAAGTAGCTCAGCAAATTAATTTTTGTTTTGAGCCGTCGACGATTGAACTGCACCCAAGTGCTTCTGTCGATGACAGGCTGCGGGAAATGCGTATTAAACCCCAACGGCTAGTTTTTTAACGGTTAGTGTGACATTTAATGATCCGACAACAGGACTATTCATTCAAGCTCTATAAATAGAGTTTATTTATGAACCTTGGAACTACCTTTGAGTCTACATTGATTATCCATCACTCACATTCAATTCTTATCAAGAATATACAGTCAAACACTTAGAAATCTCATTCTCTCTTATTTGAGTTTTAAACTCCCAATCTCTTGAGAGATTTTCAGAGATTGTATTCCATTCTTATCTAGCTCAGCAAAGAGCTCAATTTTGGATTGCAAATCCATTTCAAATGTATATTCGAAGAAGACAAGAGAGGGTGTTCTCTTGCATTGAATGTTTTGATCTTAACCTGTAAAGGAGATTGTAAGAGGTGGTATCCTAGCCTGCAAGAGATTGTAAAGGTTTGAGTTTCACCCGGTGAAGAAGCTCATGCGAGTAAAGTCGTGGTGAATCCTTGAAGCAGGAAGCTAAAAGGCGAGGATGTAGGCAAGTTGATGAACCTCGAGAATAATATCTTGTTGTTGGTATTCCTTAACTCTTTCTATAATTCTTGTTAATTATTATTTTTTGCATTGCCTTAATTTCATTATTTCCGCAAAATAGCTAAGGCAAAAATTTTATTGTGCCATTGACCCTAATCACCCCCCCCCCCCCTCTAGGGTTCATCTACTGGGCAACATCATTCGATTATCACAACTAACATTGTGAACAGATCGTCATACCTACATTTCATTTGAAGAAAGGATTATTGATGGGTTTTTGAAAATATGTGGGAAGCCAGTTCTAGCTAACACGAGATCTCTAAATTCCTCTACTCCGATCTATTGGGCTTTATTACTATGGAAAATCTAGAAAACGAGGAATGGTGTTATTTTTTCTTATCATGAATTTAATATTAAGATATCTTTTTGTAAATGGCCCCCACTTTTTGAAGAACCCTCAAATGGGCCCCTTTTATAAGAATTGTTTTTGTAGGCGTGCAAATCAATTGCGCATGTGTGAGCTATGTTTGAAAAGACAAAACTATCATTTTTTTTACTTTTAAGTTGTCCGTTTGAAACCTTCATTGTTCACAAGTTAAACTAAAGATGAAGAAGCAAGGAAAAAAAAGAAATACATTGGCACTTCCAATCACACATACAAGCTGTTCTAAGAACTCGCATTCAATCATTCATTTTGTCACTGTTCATTCTTGTGTTTTGACCATTTTCAATCCTGCGTTTTCCTGAAGAAGCATTTCATTGATTTTCAATTTATATCGATTCTTTTATTTTGAAAAAGTGCCTCTTTTTTTTTAATCCAAAAAAAGTCTTCCGTTGTTTTTTGATTAGTTGAAGTAGTAATTGGGAAAACCAAATAACGATATTTGCGAACTTAATTTTTGACCTTAGTTTTCTTAGATGACGGGATTTGTCTAGATTTATCGATCTATTTCCTTGATATATTTAAATTTCTCCATTTATCAAAGAATTTCTTAGTTTTATTGAATTTTTGCCAAGATTTTTTCTTAGATTATTAAAAAGATTTCTTAAATCATTGAGATTTTTCTTAAATTATCGAGGTTTTACAATTTTGCTATGAATCTAAAAATCTCAAGCAATAAACCCGAAAGTTGCCTAAATGTCAATTTCGATAATAAGTTTGAACTCGATATTTTTTTTATGAAAAATTTGGTATTTGATTTGAAAATCTCAATAATCGATATAAAAAGTTAATAATCAGTCTCAAAATTTTGATATTATTATGAAAATCTCGATTGTAAATTTCGATATTGTTCTGAAAATCTCGATAATGGTGCAGAGGATCCTTATTCTTCCTTCTTTTTCCTAATGTGGACAGAGAGTCTTCTTCCTTATTCCTTCTTCCCCATTCCTTCTTCCTTTTCTGCACATATGGATATTTTCATCAAATACAGTATTACCCACACACATGAATGTGCAAAAGCCTAAAAAAATAAGTCTTAAAAAATGGGCCCATTTTGAGGGTTCTTCAAAAAGTGAGGGCCATTCTTAAGGTGTTTTCCTGTAAATGGGCCCCCCTTTTTTGAAAACCCCTCAAAATGGGACCCCTTGGGAGCCATTTACGGGAAAACCCTATCCTTAATGCTACTTCATGTTGGCATTGTGAGTTAGGGCTTGTTTCGATTGATTGCTCTGAGAAGAGAAGGACTTCTCTGAGAAGAGAAGGACTTCTTCAAAATATCTTTTATAAGAAAAGTAATTTTTTTAAACATTTGGGACTTTTCACAAAAGTTAGTTGAGAGTAGCTTCCCCTAAAAGTTAACCTTTTGACTTTTATGACTTTTCACCCGTAAAGAAATTATTCTCTTAAGTGCCAAACCAAATAACATTTTAACTGACTTTTAACTTTTAACATGCCAAAAGTCACTAAAGTCAATTTAGAAGTGTATCCAAACACTACCGTAATGTCTTGCAAGTGTATAAGCAACAAACACATTTGATTAGGGAATGAGATCAGACCTGATAGAGGATGTCCTCGGTGAGATGCCACATCACACCCAACAAGGAGTCCCTCGATATACCGAATAGATACTATGTCTGGTTAGTTGGGGGTAGGTTGCGTTGTGCCAGAGCTGTGTCATAGTGTTTAGGGTTCTACTCTTCTTTTGTAAATCTCAGTTAGAATAATGCAACATCCCACCTCTTGTGCCAATGGTGGGGTGTAGCCTTTCTCAATAAAGAAGTCTTGGAATCCATTCCTCTCTGGTGATGAGTTGCACGAACTCCAATCCCCAATGCTAACCAAGAACCACTAACCTTATACTAACAGAAGGTAAATGACATCCTCTAGCAAAAATAAAAGTTAGTCTAATGCAAATTTTTTGGGTTACCAAAAAAAAGTCTCATTTATGGTTTTGTTTTGAAATTACAAGTGTACTCACTTGCCCTTAGTACATCCCACCCAAAGAAGGCCTCGGATTCTCTCTGGCATATGCCAGAATAGTGGTCTCGGGCTACCATAATGTGTGCTACATGTGGCATGAAAAAGGGGAGAAGTCATTTCATTTTCTCCCCATGATTTTGACTTCTCCCCACTTTGTATCTCTCTCCCTTTTTTCACCACTTTATCGCCACACGTCGCATAATGTGTGGAGAAGTCAAAATCATGGGGACAATGAAATGACTTCTCCGACCACATGTCGCACACATTGTGGTAGCCCGAGATCACTTTTCTGGCATTTGCCAGAGAGAATCCGAGGCCCCCAAAGAAACTTGTATAATAAAGTGTAGAGGGTATGGTATTGCCTCAAATTTTTTTTAAAAAATGCTTAATGTACCCATGGTTTTCACTGTGTAACCGGCCGGTCGTCATTGGGCCACACCTCATTTTTAAACATTCACGAACTGTTGTTAAGATTCATTCACCCCTAAGGTTAAGCAATCCCCAACCTTAGTTTTTAAAAAATAAAAGAAATACCAAAAATCTTAATTTTAATTTAGTTAAGCTTAACCAAGGTTAAATAGAGGTTAAAAGGGACATGGAGACACATGGGTAAGTTAAGTAGCGGACCCATGGGTCCACTAGTCATTGCTCAATTTAAAAAGTCATGAGAGTTACTTTTTTTCTCGAGTTTTGAAATAGTGTGGGTGAAGCTTATTTGGGTTATGGGTTGGTAGTGTGTGAGTGTGTGTCTTCTTTGCTTTACCTGTAGCTTCGCCTTGTGGTGTTGTTACTCTAAGCAAAAAAAAAGAAAGTAATTTGTGTTAAAAATAAATAAATAATGGTCATTTGCGTTGAACAACATTTTTCGAACATTTATATCCTTTATCATTTTACAAAATTATAACATCGAGAAATACGGTTACGGTAGGGTTGTATTCAAACCAAGCAGAGCCAAGTTCTTGCACGGCTTGAACTTGTTCAAGCTCGGCTCAAGCTCGTTTCAAGCTCCAAAAACTAGGCTTGAAGCTCAGATTGAACATAATGGCTTGGATTAAGCTTGAATTGATTATAGCTCCAGTAGAGCTTGGTTTGGCTCGAGCTTGATTCATTCAAAAAACAATTTTTTAAATTATAAATAAATAAATAATTATTTATTATTATAAGTAATATTAATTTTTATTAGTGTTTATTAATATATTAAAGCAATGTTTTCATAACCGGACCGATCGTCAAACCGACTTGGTGACCGGTTCCCGGTTTGTCCATATCCTTTTTTAATTAATTTTTTTTCTCATTTTTATCTAGTTCTGACTAGTTATTTCACCGGTTCCCGGTTCAACTTGCCGGTTCTTAAAAAAAGGGCCGATTTTAAATAAGGTCCAATTTTTTGGGGTTTGGGAACCGAATCAGAAAACCGGTTCGATTGGCCAATCTGGTCCGTTTTTTATAAGACTATATTAAAGTAATCAAGTCGAGTTGAACTTAAGCCAAACCGAGTTGAATCAAATGGAGCCTAGCTCTTACTCGGCTTGAACACAATTTCAAACTCAAATAAAAGTTTCTACTTGGCTCCTTTTGAAATAAAAGCTCAAGGGAGAAAACCAATCAAAAAAGTTTTCATGAAAAACAATTTAGAAAATGGAATTGGATTCCATGTCTAGGTTCAAAGCAAGTCTAGGTTCAAAGTAAGTGAGAACATACTTTCCCAAACTATGTACGTTGATAAATTCTCTTAAAAGCAGTGTTGTCAGAACTGACTGCACCGGCCCGTCGATCTGGTGGAACCAGGAACCGGACCCTAACCGGTTTTTCTAGACCCTAACTGGTTACCAAAACCCTCAGAACCGGCTATTTTCTGATGAACCGTGAGAACCAACCGGTTGAACCGGTAGAACCGGCGACCAGTTTGAAGAACCGGTCAGTCCCATCCTGACTCCCTAATTTCGTTTTCAGGCACAATTTTTCAGCTGCAATTGGTCGGAAAATAATTTTTTAAAAAAAGCTTGGAAGAGCTATATGAGAAAAGCAGGAAATCATTTAGTACATTAAAAAAAAATATGTTCACAAATAGAACCCTAATTCCTCTACCAATAAAGCCCTCATTCCTCACCCTCCACTTCTCTGTAGCTGAAATGAAAAAGAAAATCAGAGAGAGAGAGAGAGAGGACGAGGAAAATGTTCAGGAGGAGCCTTGAAAAGATGTTGATGAGGATCATGGTGGAGGTGAAGTTGATGCCACAAAGAACCCCGAACTATATATAGAGCAGTGAATTTGGACATGAGACCTTTGGTTCGCATGCCTCATTGAGAACGTGAGAGGGAATCCTCAAAACCATCCCCATCTTTAGCCATATGAGAGAAAACCAACATCGTCATTTTTAGCCATGCATGGACTCCATATGAGAGATAGAGAAAGATCCTCTCTCTTTTATTAAGGTGATCAAATAAGGGATTTCTTGTTGGGAAGAAGACCTACTTCTCCAAAATATCTTTAATAGGATTTGGTGTCATTTTTGTACACAAGTAAGTAATGATTTTTGATCTAGCGATGGAAGATGGTACACAAGTAAAGTAAAGATTAATGATCCAACGGTGGAAGAGAGCAGGGTACTCCCAAATGAGCTTTTTTGGGGTTCCACTGCTGGCTGGTCGAACTGGGAACCAGTCGCCCAGCCGGTTCGATGCCCAGTCCGGTTACTAAAACAGTGCTTAAAAGTTGGCACATGAGCTTAAAAACGAGGATATATAAAAGATTCCATTTAAACTGGCGTTTGGAAATCTTGCTTACCCGCATTTTGAGTTTGTTTATCTAACTCATGTAGTGTAGTCACATATCTTTACATCATGTTTTTTTTTTTGGTCACTTATCTTTACATCATGTTACATGCCTAGTTTTAGAACTTTTTTTTATATTTCTCTAAGTTGAATATTTAAATTGTTTTGGGTCAAATTCATATAGTTAGGCTGCAACCGGGTTATCAACGTTAGTATCTATTCAAGGTTAGGAACGGGGTGGAGATTTCAACCCTCGCTCCCTCATGGGACTTGATCCCATATTTCACGAGTGGTACCCTGTACACACTTGACTAGGGGTGGAGCGAGGTGGGGGCAAGTGGGCCACGTGCCCCCCACTCAACTATTGAAAAATTAGGTTTTTTTAAAAAAAAAAATTCTAGGGTGTAACTTGGGAATGGGGACAGGTGCCCCCCAAACTTGGGAAAAAAATTATTTATTGAGTTGGGATCATATTCTATTAAACTCAGCTCACACGTGTCCATTTTAATCTTTTTAACTATGGTTAAGATTTATAAACTCTTAGGGTTCGATATCTAACCTTTGTCTTTAGAAAAAAAATTAACCCTAAGGATTAAAAGTTCATAACCAAAGTTAAAGGGAGGCTATGTAAGTGTGTTTTTTTTTTTGGGTTAACACAATATATGTAAGTGTGATTGAAATGTGATTGAACTGCCGAATTCAATCACAATTGGATAGGATCTGGACTCGTATTTTTTATGCTAAGTTGTTGAAGTATTTAATTGGGCATACCCATGGGATAAGGGGCAGTTGTCCTGTCCCCTAAAATTTGATCATATTATTTAATATGGCACATCTGTAGGGCAAGGGGGCAAAATATATCGTTTATACTATTTAATTTAATTATTTAATTGGACATAACTATGTGGCAAGGGAACAGTTACCCTATAAATAAAAAGAAACAATACTCATAAGATATGTACAAATGTATGAAAGAAACGACTCAAGAACTTAGTTGTCATAAAAAAAATTTGGGGGCTATGCCCTCGAACCCCCCATCCCCCCTAGACCCAAAATATTTCATACTTACCTAATCTTTCTTCACAAAATCCATCAACAATTACTACTATTTTCAGTTAACCATTGATGCTCCCTCTACTACAAAATCCTGGCTACACCCCTGGGAATAACTTATAAAGAGAAATGTTGAGGATGTATTGATCCAAAATTGATTATTTGCCCTATTTATATGCTTATAGCATACATGTACCATCTTTGGGCAATGTTAGCATCACTTTCTTTCAAACTCACTTTTTTTATAGACCAAACATGAGTCATTGTCTTCCATTAAGAGATGAACACATATTTTCAACTAACACTCTCTCCAATAAAAAAAAGAGTGAGTTTTAAAAGAAAGTGATGCTAGCATTATACATCATCTTTTGAAGCAATATTTTGCATGCTCATGTTAATGGGATTGATCTTCAGTGTATTATTTATGTAGAAATTTACGTTTACAATTAAGATAACAAATTCCGAGAAAATTAGAGCTACATGGTGCAATGAAATAAAGAAAAATTTGTTAAACTTAAGTATAGAATAAAATTGGGAGGACGATCCGGGTCAAGTTTAAATTCATGCTCTTTGGAAGAAGGTCGTGGAGGGTTTAAAAAAAGGATTTTGCTAGCCCCAGTTGCAAATCTTCCAAAGATGCAACTTGGAGGCTACAAATGTCAATATTTTCCGTTCTTTTTTACCCTACTTACCTGATGTGTGGATGATACATGTGTCCGAATGATTAGTTGTGTGCTCTAAGAGACCCACTGCCAGCTTGCACATAATGAGAGTTTGGCCGTAACATTTATATATCTTTACTTGATTTCAATAGCAATAAGACAAAACTAAAATATTAAGTTTCTAAAAATGATAACAAAATTAAAATATTAAACAATTCAACGTGATATGCCTACTCTTACATTTGTGAAAACTTTTGGAGTAAATGCGATTGGGTATAGCACTCCTCTAAAAACAAATGGATTTTGCGATTGAGACCGTCCAGGCCGAGGCCACCCCACCCCGAGACTGTGTCTGATCAGCTTGGATTTGAATTTTTTTAAATCTCAAGCAGTTTTTTTTTCACCCCGAGTTGAGACACGTAGTCTCAATAGCAAAATCCTAAAAAAATAGGGTTAAAGTACAATTTTTTTTTTTTTATAAAATCAATGGGCCACTGAAAAATCAATACTTGGACAAAGGTGCTCTCTGTCAAGTTAGTACTAAGGGATGACTATTTGAAGGTATAGAAATCTCTTTAATAGGAACACTACTTAATACACGACTCCTCTTGCTCTAGTGGTGGGGTGTGGCCTCTCTATTGATGAATAGAAGGAGTTCTAGGGATCCAATTCTTCTGGGTGATGAGTCTGCAACAGCTCCAATCCCTAAACTAACCACTAACCCTACTAACGTAAGTAAATTATATCCAAGAAAAAAAAAACACTACTTATAGATATTTGTTTTTTTGGGTTTAAACTTATAAATATTTGTTGAAATTTTCTAATAGCCTTTGAATATATGCAAATCTAGATGCGAAAATATTCCACACACGACCACTTCAGGCAAACAAGAAGTAAAGAACAAAATTGGGTTAGAGGACTAACTAAATGAGAAATGTAACCTTAAAACAAGACAAAATTCGGATGGTTTATGTTTTTTAAAAATAATTGTGTTTATATTGGTTTAGTGACACTATTTATTATGACACGTGCTATAATAAATAAGCCCAGTCCAATTGGAATTGCAAGTGGACCAGATCTAACTTGCATGTATTGGACAACACTCTTTAACATATTTTGCGAAACATCTACAACGTTATTTGGGCTCGTTCTTTTTGTGAAACTTTTAAAAGTCTGGAACATTAATGTAATGGGTAAATTTCGTAAAAACCTAAATATGATAGTAACGAGCTCATCCTCAGTGTGGTATTATCGTTTGAACTCATTTCCGTCGTCTCTTCGACGACGGGCCCGTGGTCGTATGGACGACGGACTCGTGGTCTCATGGACGACGATCACGTCCTCATTTTGACGACGGACTCGTGGTCTCACGGACAACGATCACGTCCTCATTTTGACGACGGACTCGTGGTCTCACGGACGACGATCACGTCCTCCTTCTGACGACGTATCCGTCGTCTTATTGTCAACGATCGCGTATCCTAACACGTAATGAGATCTGGCACTACTGCCCAGTCTCCTGGGACTGATCCTACCTCTACAATGGTAGGTGGGAAACACTATCTTGGCATTAAATGCCATTTAACGCCAGTCACCTCGGACGAGTTCCTACTCTTTGCCTGCTCTCTTTTGTGTGCAGATACGCGTGCAGTACGGATGACCAGGAGATCTATCTAAAATGATTACTGAAGTACACATCAGGGATTTGAGGTGTGCATGGACATCAATGGGTGCCCATGGCCATGGCAAGGGTGGCCTATATAAACATGTGAAAAACAGTGTGAGAGGGGGGGAAAATTTAAGGAGCTAAGACCTTCAAACTCTCTGCACTTTTCTTACTGTTCATCATCTTCTACACCTACTGACTTTATCATCGGAGCACAGGTCAGGGTATCACACCCTCCACTCCAACCTTCTACCGGTAAACCAGAACTTGAGAGGAGCTGCTGCTGACGCGTGTCCTTTCGGTAATTTCCCCTCACAAAATTGGCGCCGTCTGTGGGAAACTTAGCCGAAACCACCCTTTGCTCACACCACTTCTTTCAGTCAGCATGGCAGACCAAACTCCTCAGTCTATCGTCGAAAACCAGCCCCTTCAAGCCTTTCCTTGCACCCCTTCCACCATGCAAACGTTAGCATCGGGCTAATCTTCTGGACAACCAGAAAGGCCCATGACCACACCTGATCCCATCCTGTTACTATTACAACAAGAACAGGCCACTCTGGCCCAGATAGTCAGTCAGCAGCAGTCACTGCAGGAGCGGCTTGATGCTTTGGAGCACAGTAATTTGGAGATCGATGACGAATCTCCTAGAGGGGGCTCTACGGCTCGAAAACTCAATTTCCCTTCTTCTCCTCCCCCCAAAGGAACAGTCCCGATCTCGCCGTCTGCACCAAAGAATCTGGAGAGAAGATTCACTCTCACTCCTTCTACTGACGAAACAGCCTATCCTCGTTCTCTTGGTGCTCATGCTGAACATCGAGATCTCCGTGTCAGCAACGACGGGTTGAAGACGGGTTTGACCCTCAAGGACGTGGAAGCCCTGATTAATGCCCGAGTCAGAGGAACGACGAGCGGGGCCTCTCTTGATCAATATGCTCAGAAGTACAAGGACGAGGAGGAGACGTCCCCTTTTTCCAAGGAGATCGTCGAATCTTATACCCCATCAAAGTTCACGGTACCGAATTTTGTTAAGTTCGATGAGAGAAGAGATCATATTGACCACCTGACCGACTTCAAGAATGCTATGGCTGTCCGTAACCCGGATGATAATCTCCTCTGTAAAGCCTTCCCGAGTAGCCTGACTGGAGCGGCTGCGAGATGGTTCCGTAATCTACCTGCGGGGTCGATAAGATGTATGGTTGATCTCAGGTCAGTTTTCATTGACCAGTATATCATTAACAAGAAGAAGAAAGCAGGCGCAGATTCACTCTTCGCCATGAGGATGAAGTCGGCGGAACCCCTTAGAGATTTTATTCAACGGTTTACCGATGAAGTCTCTAACATCGACAAGATCGAGGACTGGACTTGCATAGCGGCCTTCAAGAATGCCATACCCAAGAGTTCTAAACTCTACGAGTCTCTTGCCCTTGACTGTCCAATCAAGATGGACGAGCTGATAGTTCGTGCCTCTAAGTACGGAAGGATGGAGGAAGATATTGCAGCAACAACGAGGCCCAGAGCACGAGGGGTAGATGCTGTGGAATTGGGAAGCAGACCCTCCTCGAAGAGAGGAAAGAGACCAAAGTATGAATCATCTTCCAGCGACGAAGAACCACGAAGACGCACATGACAGGAAAAGGTGGTATACGTTGAACGACGGGGAGAGCCGAACCGACTCTCATTGGGAGTTCACCAAGATGTAGACTCGTCAAGGAGGACGGATCTACGTTCCAACTTCCAAAGACGGGACGATCGTGCCTATCAGAGACGAGAGGAGCCCGGACGTTACAAGGATAGGGAGAATCAGACAACAGAAAGACGTCCTTTTGCATCTCGTGGTGGTCAAGTCAATTTCTCAGCGAGCCCGGCGACGATTATGAAGACGATGGAAGACAAACCATACTTCGAATGGCCAACACGGACCGTTCGTGATGTCACCACGGGACCCAGGGCGCATGAATATTGTCAGTATCACAAGTGCCACGGGCACCTCACAAATCGTTGTCGCATCCTAAGAGAATACCTGGAAAGATTGGTCCGTGAAGGCTATCTGGGAGAGTATGTGGACACTGGAAGAGAAGAAGTGCATATTGCGGATCCGTCCACTCGATCTCACGAGGGAGAGCCATCCGGTCATATGTGCCGAGGCGGAGAAGCTCCGAAGGGAGTCATAAATGTCATCCATCGCGCTCGAGTACCGGAGGAAGATATCGAGCAGCAGTACCGAGCAAATGCAAGGAAATTATCACACGTGGCAAAAGTTTGTCAGGTGCGATCGACGGCAAAGGAAATCGAGCAGGCCCTATCGTTCACTGATCAGGACATGGCAACTGTGGTTAGGCCTCACTACGATGCTCTTGTCTTGACTATGCGAATTGGCGATTTCGACATCAGGCGAGTGCTCGTTGATCCTGGAAGTGGGACAGATATCCTGTATCTCCATGCTTTCGCAAAGATGGGGTTGGACCCGGCGGTTCTCGTCCCTGCACAGACCCCCTTGATAGGATTCGAAGGAAGCTCGATGCAACCCGTAGGAGAAGTCGTCCTACCGGTCAAAGCCGGACCTATCACCCTGTCCACCCGATTTTTCATTATCGACGCGCCGTCTCCATACAATGCCATCTTGGGGCGATGGTGGACTCACGAGATGAGAGCTGTTCCATCTTCCTATTATCAGGTACTAAAATTGCCCACTCCGAACAGACCAAGTGAAATACGAGGAGACCAGCTGGCGTCGCAGAAGTGTGATTATGCCTCACCCGACCCGCTCAAATAGCAATTACAGGTCAGGACCGTGGAGGAGAAGAACACGGGTGAATCGTTGACGAACCACTCTGTGGAACCTACGAAGCTTGTCAACCTGGGGACGGAGAACGAGCCAAGAAGGCTACAGATCGGGACCTGTTTGACAATGGACGAAGAGCAGGAGTTGATAGATTTTCTGAGGAAAAATCTTGATGTTTTCGCTTGGTCCCACAAGGACATGACGGGTATCTGTCCTGAAATCATCTGTCATCATCTCAACGTTGATCCCCGTGGTCAATCCTGTTAAACAGAAGCCTCGTAGACTTACTCCAGCGTACCACGAGGCCGTCAATGAAGAGATCGATAAGTTAATTCGGCACGGGTTCATTCGTGAGGTCCAATATCCGGAGTGGATAGCCAATGTAGTAGCTGTTCCGAAGAAGAACGGGAAAGTCAGAGTCTGCATTGATTTCACGAATGTTAATAAAGCCTGTCCGAAAGACTTCTTCCCAGTTCCCAGAATTGATAGACTTATCACTGCAACCGCGGGTCACGAGATGTTGAGCTTCATGGACGGGTATTCGGGTTACAATCGAATCCTCTTAGCGGAGGACGATCAAGAGAAGATGGCCTTCATAATGGAGCGCGGCCTGTTCTGTTACCGGGTCATGCCCTTTGGCCTGAAGAATGCCGGGGCCACTTATCAGTGATTGATGAATCTGATGTTTGGACCCTTGCTTGGTAAATCGGTGGAGGTGTATATTGACGATATCGTCGTGAAAAGCCGAACTCGGGTCTCTCTTGTAGCCGACTTGGCAGAGCCGTTCTCTATTTTGCGTACTTTCAACCTGAAGTTAAATCCTGAGAAATGCACATTCGGCGTCACCTCGGGCAAATTCCTTGGTTATCTCGTCAGTCAACGGGGCATCGAAGCAAATCCCACCCAAATCCGTGCTCTGATAGATATGCCGGAACCGAAGACAAAGAAAGAAGTTCAGAAACTAACAGGACGTATAGCTGCTCTCAACCGGTTTATATCAAAGTCTTCTGACCGTTGTAGACCTCTGTTCGAGTTGCTGAGGAAGGATTCCGTCTTCAGATGGACAGAAGAATGTTCCCAGTCTTTCGCCGCCTTGAAAACGTATCTAGGCTCCGCTCCGATCCTCTCAGTACCTGAACTTGGTGAAGTGTTGTACCTCTATCTCTCTGTTTCGGAACGAGCCATTGGCTCCGTGCTGCTCAGAAGTCACAACGGCGTAGAGAAGCCTGTTTATTTCGTCAGCAAAACATTCCACAAGGCAGAATCCAATTATAGTAGATTGGAGAAGGTATGCCTGGCTCTTGTCTTTTCTGCTGAGAAGTTACGTCCTTATTTTCAGGCACACACCATCGTCGTCATTACCACGTACCCTTTGAAAACTGTGTTGGGACGACCTGAAACCGCGGGACGTATGTCAAAGTGGGCAGTGGCGCTCAGCGAGTTCGATATCCAATATCAGGCCCGAACCGCGGAGAAGGGACAGGCCGTCGCAAGCTTCCTAGCCGATTTCCCCGTGGAGGATGCCGAAACTTCAGTAGAGCCCGACCGTCACGAGCTCCCAGACGATGCGGAGGAGGATCCCGTTGTGGAAGACGAAGCAGGAAACAGAAACAAACCGACGGCGTGGTGCGATTGGGTCTTGTACGTGGATGGGTCGTCTAATGTCAGCGGTTCGGGACTTGGTGCTGTTCTTGTCAGCCCCGATCATGTTAAAGTACAGAAACTGACGCGCCTTGGTTATGCTGCCTCCAATAACGAAGCTGAATATGAGGCGTTAATACTTGGATTGCAGAGTGCCCGAGAGTTGGGAATTTCTAAACTCCGAGTGTTCTGTGATTCACAGCTCGTGGTGAACCAAGTCAACGGTATCTATGAATGTCGAGATGAACAGATGAGACGCTACGCTGCGCTCTTACAAGAACTACGAAAGGCCTTTGATGTTATCGAGATTAAACATGTCCGAAGGGACGATAACAGGCATGCTGATGCATTGGCCTATCTCGCCTCGATGATGCAAACTGATGAACCCAAGACAATTCTCATGGAGTATAAGGAATACCCCTCTATTGAGCTACAAACGCAACGCACGGTGTTATCTGTAAATCAAGCGCCGAGCTGGATGACGGGCATAATCACTTATTTGAAGAATGGAATTCTCCCATCTGACACGAAGGAAGCAAGACGGATACAGTATAAAGCTCCCCGTTATACCCTTGTGGACGGGGAACTGTACCGTAAATCCTTTGGAGGACCCCTTTTGAAATGCGTACATCCTGAAGACGTAGAGAGGATCTTAGCCGAGCTACACGAGGGAATTTGCGGCATTCATTCGGGAGGACGGACTATCGCTCATCGTGCTCTAGGGCAAGGATATTTTTGGCCATACATGCAAGCCGACGCACAGAAATACGTACAAAAATGCAGTCAGTGTCAGCGTCATGCGAAGATAATTCATGCCCCTGCTCAGGAACTCAACATCGTATCTCAACCTTGGCCTTTCGCTCGTTGGGGACTTGATATCGTAGGGCCCTTTCCTAAAGCTCCCGGTAATCTAATTTTTCTGCTGGTAGCCACGGATTACTTCTCCCGGTGGATCGAGGCTGTTCCACTAGCGCGTATTAGAGAACAAGAAGTGAAGAAGTTCTTGTGGGAACATATTATCTGTAGATTTGGCATCCCGCAGTCCATCATTTCTGATAACGGGAAGCAGTTCACGGGAAAACTCATTACCGACTTTTGCCGAGAGTTGAAAATCAAGCACATATTCTCTTCTCCTTATTATCCTCAGGGGAATGGCCTTGCCGAAGCAGCCAACAAGAACATTTTGAATGCCCTCAAGAGAAGATTGGAAGATTCCAAGGGAAAGTGGACCAGCGAATTACATAATGTGCTGTGGGGATACAGGACAACACCGCGGAGCCCTATGAACGAGACCCCGTTCTCTTTGACCTACGGGGCGGAAGCTGTTATTCCCACCGAAGTCTGCCTGCCAACAACACGTTCCCGAAAGAAGCACGGAGAGGAAGACAAAATGTCGAATTAATGGCTATTCATTTAGATTTGTTGAAAGAAAAGCGGGAAGATACCAGCATTCAGATGAAACGGTATCAGCAACAATTACGAAAGGCGTACAACAAGAAAGTACGGAAAATGATTCTACAAGTCGGAGATCTCGTTCTTCGAAAAGTCTTCCAAAATACGAGAGAAGTCAACAGCGGAAAGCTGGGTCCCAACTGGGAAGGGCCATACATCGTGGACCGTGTCGGGAGTCCCGGGGTGTACTACCTTAAAGACTTACAAGGTAATGTAATTCAAAAGTCGTGGAACATTATGAATTTAAAACAATTTTTCCAATAAAGTTGTGCGTTATGGACGTTTGATAGGAGCATGAGATCAATCATTTTATTAACGTATTCAGTACTTGGTAAAATGTTCTAGACGAGTTACCACGACGGGTACAATTCACTCGCACAGGGTACTCACCACGGGACACAGGTGGCTCATACAAAGGAATTGCCATCTGAGCATCTTAGCGGCTTATACTAATGGAATGTCCTCTGAGCATGGTGTCCCACCACGAGTTACCACGGCGAATGCATTTCACACGAACAGGGTACTCACCACGGGACACAGGTGGCTCATACAAAGGAATTGCCATCTGAGCATCTTGGCGGCTTATACTAATGGAATGTCCTCTGAGCATGGTGGCCCACCACGAGTTACCATAAGTTCGTCTTTACGAAATAGACTTTTTGTTGAATTACGTCCGTAGTGTTAATCTGCGTCTTTGACAATTCGTTATTAGAATGACATGGTGAATTATATTCGTTATGAGATTTATATCCAATCACGAGTTAATTATGTGCTATTTGTCTTATTTGAACGAGATGATTATTCCGGGTCAAGCGGTTGCAACACAGTGATCACAAAAGAAGATATATATATATAAAAAAACTTTTATTGATAAGAAACGAACAAAAGTACAGCCGATACAAAATATGAAAAGAAAGGGATAGGAAGGAGGAAGGATCAGTCTTCGCCAACATCAACGATCACGACAGCATCATCAGGAACGGTCGGAACGTCATCAGCAGCAACAGCGGGATCGGCGGAAGCGACTTCAGCTGGAGCCTCGGGGAGAACGGAAGATGGTCCGATAGATGACGGGGGTTGCCCCCCTCCTTGAACCTCGGGCTCTTCATCGAGCGAGATCTCCATACCCACAGCCTCAGAACGAGTAGCCTCGTCCTTCGATTGTTGGGGAGACTCTACCAGTCGTCCCGACTCTCGGAGCTCGTTCATCAGTTCTCTCTCCGTCTCAACCCGGTCTTCAGCTATCAGCCGTTCCATCTCCGTCTGGAAGTAGGCTCGAAGAGACTCCGTTAAAGCCTCCTTGGCGGCTTCAACCTCCTTATCCCTCACGGCCGCGGCCTCCTCGAGCTGTTCGGCCACTGCTGCCTTCTCGGCTTCAGTCGCCTCTAGCCGTTGACGGAGAGTATTCACGATCTCGTCCATCTCGTTGATCCGGAGGACGGACGTTTCGGCTTGTTCCACTGCCGCCTTCTCTCCTTCCATTGCCTTGAAAGCTTCATCCCGAGCTTTGTCCCGCTGTTTCACGGCCGTGGCAATTGTGCCTTTAGCAGACCGCAAATCAGGTCTAGCGGACATCAGCTCGTGGTTCAGCCGTTTCACGTCATCGGCTCCCCTCCTTTCCAGGTCAAGGACTCTGTCCCTCAGCCCATTGGAAGTACGCCTGTTTTCGGCTGTGACCTCGTACATCCCGGCGAGCATGTTGCCCAGCTACAGAAAGAAGAGAAAGGAAGATGGTAAAAAAAAAAAAAAAAAAACGTACCGTGGCAACAGCTCGACTCGCGGCACTGAACATCCCCATCCAGTGCAAGTCCCTCGTGGCGGCTATATCCGTTGGGAGCTTCATCGCCAACATCATCGATGTGGTGATGGAATCGTGCTCCATCGCCGAATGGGCGACGGTAGGACGAGTGTACCCTCTGGGGAAGACGGGATTCCACAGCTCAGCGGGGCCCCCATGGTAATCCTCTCTCGAGGAGGGGCAGAAGAAGAAGCCACGTTCGCGGCTGGTGAGGAAGTAGAGGCCGGGACAATCGCAGGGGGAGTCGTCTCTGCCACAGTAGACGGAGCGGCTACGACATCCACGGGAGAGCCGGTGCAGGCAATTGGAGGCTCTTCCACGGGGGCACTACTCCCCTCGTCGAGTGTTGCGGCTTGGGTAGATGACGTCCCGGCCGATTCCCGTTCTCGGACCCGTTGATCGTGCTCCGCTTCTGGCCGAGCTTTCTTCGCTTTCAGCGTTTTGAGAGCTTCTACCCTCACTCGTTTCTCCGCCCTCTTATCCCCCGCGGATGGATGAGTAGGACGTGGAGGACGAGTCAAGGCCGGAGCCTGTGAAGATCGCGTTGGAGGTTGGTCAGCCATGGCTTCCTCCTCGTCAAGGGTAGCTGCCGGTCCGAACGGTCTCTGTGACGGCGGATGAGCTGGTCGACGACTCTTTTTAGGCAAGGTCCCTGCTCCCACCACGGATCCTGTCTCTCGAGCAGAGGACGGCTTCCAGGTGACGTAAGCCTCTCCCTTATCGCTGCGAACCCTCCGAAGCGCGTACTCTTCTTCCGCGGACAAGTCAGAGAAATGTATCTTAGAAGCCTCTGCAAAAAAAAGCGACACATTATTAGCCGTGTAACAGGAGTACGTTTTCAAAACCGACAACGGAGAACGACTGAAAAATAACAGACCTGAGGTAAATTCATGGGGAACAGGACGGGCAGTCTCCGCCCTCCAAGCTCCGGAGACCACGAAGGGCATCTCCTTCCAGTCCCGTTCCACATCGGGAAGGTGTGAGATGATATCGGGGATTCTGGATTTTTGCCTCCAGGTGAAGAACGTCTTCTTTCCCTCCTCGACAACCCCGGGACACTTCACGACGTAGCGGAAGTGGAAGACGTGCCTAGCCTCTACATTGTACCCATCTCTGTTGAACTTGTCCATCAGAGACATGTACTTGTAGAACTTCGGGTGCATTTGCCCCGGGGCAATTTGAAGGGCGGACAGGACGGAGTCCGTGACGGGAGAGAGGGGAAATCGAAGTCCAGCCTCGAACTGAGCGAGGTAGACGATTGTACAAGAAGAACGATGGTCAGGAAGAACGTCTTCTTCCCCAAAATGAATGTGGACATGAGGGGGAATTTGGAAGAGAGCTCGGAAATGGTCAAGTGCGAATCTGACAACTGATTTAGTTTTGGATTTGGAAACCCCGGTAATAACACCGTGAGGGGCACTGCCTGAACAACTGGCCTCATCGGCACTGTCTATCCTAACTATTTCGGCAGACATGGTCGCAAACAAGGAGAAAAAGAAAAAATGTAGGGAAGACGACCACAGAACAAAAAGAAAGGAGAGGGATCTTACCGAAACTGTATCTAGGAAGCAAGGGGGGCACAGCCGGAGAAGAAAGAAGACCAGAACGGCAGATCGTCGGTGAGAAGAAATTCCGACAGAGTAACAGAATGCAAGAATTCAAATGAAGATGATGAAGTACCAGGCCTTCGGTACTTATAGACCGGTCCATAACTCTAAGGACGATAATGACCTCGATCTGTACCGTACGCGTGTCCACGCATACAGACAACGTGAAGGACAGGATGGTCTTCTGACCGAGTTAAGTAACCGTCGGGAAAAACGAAGCGTCGGGAAGATAATGATGACAGCCTGCCAAGCATTTATGAGGTATGACGTTTCGGCACGCGCAATACAACTGGCACGACGCTACGCCTTCGCGTGCAGAATGTGACCTATCATTCATCCTGAGGTTATCTGTATCTTCTCATCCGCCGTTTCACTATATTTATGACACTCTGAACCACGTTCAAAGTATCATAAAGGGGCAATTTGTAATGGGTAAATTTCGTAAAAACCTAAGTATGATAGTAACGAGCTCATCCTCAGTGTGGTATTATCGTTTGAACTCATTTCCGTCGTCTCTTCGACGACGGGCCCGTGGTCGTATGGACGGCGGACTCGTGGTCTCACGGACGACGATCACGTCCTCATTTTGACGACGGACTCGTGGTCTCACGGACGACGATCACGTCCTCATTTTGACGACGGACTCGTGGTCTCACGGACGACGATCACGTCCTCCTTCTGACGACGTATCCGTCGTCTTATTGTCAACGATCGCGTATCCTAACACGTAATGAGATCTGGCACTACTGCCCAGTCTCCTGGGACTGATCCTACCTCTACAATGGTAGGTGGGAAACACTATCTTGGCATTAAATGCAGTATTAAATGCCATTTAATGTCAGTCACCTCGGACGAGTTCCTACTCTTTACCTGCTTTCTTTTGTGTGCAGATACGCGTGCAGTACGGATGACCGGGAGATCTATCTAAAATGATTACTGAAGTACACATCAGGGATTTGAGGTGTGCATGGACATCAATGGGTGCCCATGGCCATGGCAAGGGTGGCCTATATAAACATGTGAAAAACAGTGTAAGAGGGGGGGAAAATTTAAGGAGCTAAGACCTTCAAACTCTCTGCACTTTTCTTACTGTTCATCATCTTCTACACCTACTGACTTTATCATCGGAGCACAGGTCAGGGTATCACACCCTCCACTCCAACCTTCTACCGGTAAACCAGAACTTGAGAGGAGCTGCTGCTGACGCGTGTCCTTTCGGTAATTTCCCCTCACAATTAATATTTTAGAACAAGAGACAAGAGTAATAGCTTACCTTTCCAAATAAAGAAGAAGGCAAGAGTATGAGGGAAGAGGGGAGATGGTTTCGAACTTTTTGTTTTGGGAACTCAGAGTGTCCCCAACCCTTCAGGTCAGGACTAATCCCCGAGAGTGCGACGTGAGCCTGCAACCCGCCACACCAGGAATACGCCTAGAGTTATTTGGTATAGAGAAGCATATTTTTCTACGCTTGTGTATGTTATTTAGATCTAAGGGACTACTTGAAGATAGTAGATATACGTGTGTGGAAGAGCAGAAGGCCATCTTCTTAATGTCAATTGACCATAATGCCCGGAATCGGTATTCGCAAGATCGATTTTAACATTATGATGAGACTATCCATCTACGCTTTCATACGGTTTTAACGCTCACGTTAAAGTCCTAGACTCATATTACTAGGCTCCAAATGAGATATTACAAAACCCAAGGTTTTATCCACACTTAAACTATTATGCAAATTTAATAGTCTCCATTCATGGATGTGTTTTGAAGACATATATTCACCATGCAAATTTATAAATTATTTTTTTGCATAGGATTGTGTATTGGAGTGATAGATGGTACCCTTAAAAGTGCAGTCATTTCCAGTAATACAACAAGTGTCATACAGGGGCAGGAAATGGAATGCAACAAAATGTGCTTGCAGCGTGTTCATTTGACATGCTATTTATTTATGTGCTCGCTAGATAGAAAATCACGACACATGATTCACACGTACTAGTAGAAACTATTCGTGACATCCGTAACATCCCACATTCCTCTCATGGCAAATAACTATCTTTGTGGTAACACTTACATTTTTCCTATAGTTACATGCTAATACCGATCTTTTTAAAAATTAGACAAATATTATGTTGTTGATACAAGGTATATATGAACGTGTAAGACTTTCTTGCGTTACACCAAATCATTTAGTATTGGTTACCAGACAGACTTTCACGGGGTATACATCCTCGTAATAAATATAAAATGTTCAATTCTGTTCACTCTTTGACTAATGTGATTGGGCGTGCTTTTAGATTATTGATATGAATCCAATTATTTCTCTTTAATCACGAAGGAATTCTGTTTCAGCATTACCAATTAGGACGGTAAATAAAGCGGATTCAGAACAGATAGTGGCATATCCGAATTTGTATCCGATTATATATTCGGATATCTGAATCCGAATAAATATCCGGCAGATAGTGAAATACGATATCCGTATCCAACTCCAATTAAAAATATCCGAATTCGGATAATATCCGAATTCGGATAATATCCGAATTATCCAATTACTTTTAAAAAAATATTAAAAAATGTAATTAATATTTAAAAAACATAAAAAAATTTATTTTAAAAATATTTTTAAATTTTACAAGATGCGAACTCGTGTGCAATTGGGTGAAACTAAGATGCATGTCATACATCGCTACCTAATGAGTTAACGACCTAGCATTCAAAATCTTCTGGAGTAATTGTAGCCTTACTGGACATTGGTGAATGCTGACAATTATCTACAATACTCAACTAACTCAACCAAATAATTGACCAATCCCCCAGCTGGAATAGGACAGCCACTCTCTCATGAAATTGGATTTGATATTTGGCTGAGAACAAAGGAAAATTTGTGCAAAAGTCATGCATCAACTAGTACCCAAGGTTGGGAAAGCAGAGCAACCAATACCAATACCAAACCCTGGACTCCGTCGGTGATCCAAGTGTTATTTAACTTCTTTTCAAGTTGCAAAAGTAGTGACAAATTCTCCTTAACTTTGTTAGAGCACCTCCAACGTACTCCCTAAAGTCAACATTATCGGCATTTTAGTTAGCTTTTTCCAAAACACTTTGCTCCAACGCACTCCCTAAGCCAAACCCCATTTTGCCGGAAACGATTTTGCTCAGTAATGATGCCAAGCGTTTTTCTTCCCCTAAATGACATTTTATTTTATTTTTTTAACTTTTCAAAAAAAACTGTTGAAACCTGACTCCTTCAATGATATTTAAAAAAATAAAAAATTAATATTTAATAGAAATAAGAAGTTTGGGTTGGAGATGCAAGTACAAAAAAGGGTTCCTAAAAAATTTAACCCTCCATTTTAGAGTAAAAATAGGGAACTTTTAGAGATAAAATTGAAGATGCTCTTAGGAGGGCATGACAGATGTTGCCTTAATCCTTTCATCAGGGTATTTATACATGCCATTTTCTTTCCATCCCTGTAGACGGAAATATACCCTATCTAACAGATCTGAGAAATAGTGCCTGGCATGGTGACTCTAGGTAATCTCTTCCCTAAATGGCTGATCCTCACTCCTCCGTCGCTTGTTCTGGTTATGACCTGTAAGTACAAACTACAAAATGGTATGATACTCCATATCCCTAATACTCTTGACACTTGATCCAGTGCTTCTAAAGGTCACAGCTTTCTTCCATCACCAAAAAGTTTTCAAGCTTTACCTGTATAATGTTATACATCACAGAGACTCACAGAAGCGCATGATTAGCTAATAGCTCAGTTTTCGGTTTTCCATCACCTGGGGAGGGGAAAAACAGCACGCATAGAATTGCATTACTACTATATTAACTTGGATCGCAAAGAGAAAGTACCCAGAAGACTACAAACATTCTATTAGTACAGACAAAGAAATCCTCATGGAGTATCTATAACTCATAATAGGAACCCCAACAACAACAAAGATGATGATTCAACAACAATACCACCACTTGACTAAGACAAACTATATGAACTCCCTTGCTGTTTATATAAATATGGCAGGGCAACAAAAATACACTACGGAAACTAACCTCACACTCTGGCAACTATAGCCTAGAGGTCGGAAGGAAGAACTGACGGCTTATGCCATTTTCCAGCCAGCGTTTATTCTTAATTCACCCAATGCAAAAACTGGGTAGCTGTCTTTGAAAGAAATCTGATAGATTGCTGTCTCAAATGTTTCTATAGTTGGAGGAACACAAACTCTTCAATTGCCTGAACCTCTCCTATCTTCTTCAGGCTCTCCTTATCGGGTTCTTCATCCACACCAATTGCCATAATGGCTAGCTTCTTCTGTGCTGTCCTCCCCACGCTCATGAAGCTCACATTTATATTCTGCTCCCCAAGAATGTTCCCAACCCGTCCAATCATCCCAGGCTGGTCCACCTGCCGGCAAAGTATAATGTTGCCTTCGAGACTCACGTCTACACTGAAAGATCCCACGCATGTCAGGTGTGGTACCCCATCCTTCACCTTCCCCTCAACACTTATCTCACCATTATCCAAAAGAGCACTTGCAAATTTGGATTCCACATTGGATATGTGGACCTGGATCGAGTCAACTGGGAACTCGGGAGATGAGTTGATGACAACTCGTTCCTCGCTAATCCGGATGCCCTTCTGCTTGGCAGTGTAATCGGCATTGACCAGATTGATAAAGGTGTCGGATATCGGCTCAAATATGCCTTTTGTGATCATGGCTCGGAGCAGCCTAGTGTCCAGATCGTCCGGATTACGAGCCGTTGTGTACACCACCTTGACAGACTTAATGCCACTTCCTCCTGCCACCAACTGTACAGCCAGCCTGCCCAGCTTCTCTGCGAGCACCAAGTATGGAGCCAGCTCGGATAGAACCTAAGAACATTGAGCAATATTAAGGTTGCATCTGGATAAACTTCTAGATTGACTTCTACCAACTTTTAACTCTAAAAAAGTCAAAAGTCGATAGAAAACATGTTTGGATATCCACATAACTTTTGGCTTTCTACGAAAATCAAAAGTCAGTAAAAGTCGAGAGAAAATCAAAAGTTAGTTAAAGTCAGAAAATTAACTTCTTTAGGAATCTAGCCCAAAGAAACTTCCATGAGAAGTCGGCATTTTAAATTTCCTCGAAAGTAACTTTTCTTGAAAGTTCTCCTAGAGAAGTCCTTCTCTTCTTAGAAAAGCTTATCCAAACAGGCCCCAAGTCAGGACTATAGGAGGCCATCCTTATCCCCATTTTATGGAGTACATACCACTCATGGAAGAAGAGGGGTTGGTAAAACAACTAGGTCAGATGATCAAACACCCAGGATTTCAGATGGGGAAAAAATTGTATCTAGCATCCGTTACCTCAGCAGGGACCATGGGAGCATTCACAGCAGTTGCGGCAAGTTCTCCTCTCAATGCTCCAACTACAGCCTCTGCTATTTCAATGGCAACACCTTCCTGAAATTTTATGATTGATGTAGCAGGCAATATGAGTTAAGAGCATCAAATATTGTAAAGAAAAATAGAATATGTGGAGATAGGATCATGAAATAATGCTGTTACAGAAAATTCCTACCTGAGCTTCCTTTGTGCTAGCTCCAAGGTGAGGTGTGACAGTGACATTCTCATGTTGCACTAGCTTGCTGTCTTTGGGAGGGGGCTCCTCCGTGAACACATCAAGTGCAGCCTATTCCACATCATAATACAAAGCAACATCAAGTATTTAATAATTAAAATATGAAACCAACACCAATGTTTGAGCAAGGATGCATATTCATGCCAGGGACAATTCTTGTCATCCCAAAATGACTACTCCACAACTAGAATTAGAGAAACGTACCTGTGCAACAACTCCACTATCAAGTGCTCTCACCAATGCATCTTCATCTATAACTCCACCCCTAGCAACGTTAACGATGCGGACTCCCTTCTTCGTTTTTGCAAAAGTTTCATCATTGAAAACCTTTGAAGTAGTTGGAGTCAGTGGCATATGGAGAGAGATGAAATCTGCAGTGGATATGGCCTCATCAAAAGACACCAGATCTACACCAATAGCACGGGCCCTATCAGCTGGGGCATATGGGTCATGCGCAATAACATGCATTCCCAAGCCTTTTGCGCGTCTAGCAACTTCGGATCCGACTTTTCCAAACCCCATTACAGCCAGTGTCTTCCCAACCAGAGAGACACCAATGTACTTGTTACGTTGCCATTTTCCTGTAAAATGCATCAACATCTATTTAAAATTCTTAATTTAGAACATTCTAAAATCGTCTTGATTGAGTGGGAAAATTCCATAAGTTAGACAGGGCAATAGAAAAATAACTAGGTTAATGAAAATGGTGCCACATCGTTGTAATTTTATGAGAACCAGTTCATCAGGCTAGTGTTTGGATATTTTTTAAGCATCATAAGTGATGACAAACAAAAGCTTCAAATCTAACTTCAATAATGCAAAAACCAGCGAAAGGGAATGATGGAAGTATTTATTTGATAGTTTGAGACAGAAGTTAAGACCAAAAGATAGACGTAAAATGCAACTACCAACAGATTTTTATTAATTAAATCACATGGGACTAACACATATTCAGAGTAACAAACAACACTATAAAAGAACAGAGGTCAAAACCAAGCATAGAGGGATTAAAATTTCGGCTGAGTTAAGTCATGAGTGAGAGTCGACTGAGCCACCTTGGTATCAGATAAATACCAATACAAGCCCAGATTCTATAAAATTCCAAATAAACGTGAGAGTAATTCAGTGCAGGAAGGAAAATTTACATCTGCTATGCTATGGTGCTGGATGAGTCCCATAAACAGAATTGAGTCTTAATCCTCACAAGAATACGACTACTTTCAACCAGGATCTCTTACTTTTGGACAAGGATCATTTGCATAGGTTTGGGACCAGCCATTTAAAGTGGTCCCCATCTAAGAGATCTCTTAGGTTAAGAATACATAAACCAGATCTGTCTGAATTTTTCACCAAGGTATGAAGCATTTGGTAAGTCCCAACTACCCTGGATGCTGTGTATATGAGGCAGGCATGAAACTCCCACTTCTCAAGGATGGCATGGGTTCCCACTAGTTTTTAAATTTCACCTATATAATGAATGGTATTCCGTTAACATATCCCAATTTTAAATGTATGAACTCAAGAAACCATATACAGAAAAATCTAACCAAAATTGTACATGGATCGTAAGATATGAATTTAATTCAGGGCACCAGCTAAATATACATACAAGTATCAAGCAAGCAACCAAGATTGGTAAGCAAATAACCAATTCAGATAAATAACCGGATGAGTGAAAATTCCGTCCCTATGGGCTGTACTTCAGTAGAGGCCTGGATCCGCAACTGCTACATGTTGCCATGTTGGTAGCAAAAAAGAGCAGTTCCAACGAGGACATTAGCACCCATCCAAGGCGCAACCAAGTTCAGCTTGATTCAATTTATAGCCCAACTTTAAAGTAAAACAGAAATCCGAAAACAGAAAAGGAGAATCGTAGCTAAAGTACTACTTTATATTGTCTAAGCTGCCGTGCCTCCCCTCTGGACGTCTCCCACACAAAAAAAAAAAATATATAATAATAATAAATAAATAAAAATAATAAAATGAAATATATAAATAAAGCTTGATCTCAATCAAAACCAAAGAAACG
The DNA here is from genome assembly GCA_015143295.1 of Tetracentron sinense. Taxonomy (NCBI): domain Eukaryota; kingdom Viridiplantae; phylum Streptophyta; class Magnoliopsida; order Trochodendrales; family Trochodendraceae; genus Tetracentron; species Tetracentron sinense. The sequence continues at coordinate 26,921,677 of CM026559.1, read as the reverse complement.
TGATTCTCAAATACAGATCGCGTAGAAATGCTGGATCTTACGAAAAGTCCAAGAAACATGATTTTCAAATACAGATCGCGTAGATCTTATGCAGAATTGAATTAATAATACTTCCAAAGCTGAATTTTAAAGTTCTCATAAACAGATCTACGAATTGCAGGATTGTAAGCTATAAAACAAAGAACAAAGATCAAGCATGCTTTCTTCCCCTAAATGACATTTTATTTTATTTTTTTAACTTTTCAAAAAAAACTGTTGAAACCTAACTCCTTCAATGATATTTAAAAAAATAAAAAATTAATATTTAATAGAAATAAGAAAGAAATAAGAAGTTTGGGTTGGAGATGCAAGTACAAAAAAGGGTTCCTAAAAAATTTAACCCTCCATTTTAGAGTAAAAATAGGGAACTTTTAGAGATAAAATTGAAGATGCTCTTAGGAGGGCATGACAGATGTTGCCTTAATCCTTTCATCAGGGTATTTATACATGCCATTTTCTTTCCATCCCTGTAGACGGAAATATACCCTATCTAACAGATCTGAGAAATAGTGCCTGGCATGGTGACTCTAGGTAATCTCTTCCTTAAATGGCTGATCCTCACTCCTCCGTCGCTTGTTCTGGTTATGACCTGTAAGTACAAACTACAAAATGGTATAATACTCCATATCCCTAATACTCTTGACACTTGATCCAGTGCTTCTAAAGGTCACAGCTTTCTTCCATCACCAAAAAGTTTTCAAGCTTTACCTATATAATGTTATACATCACAGAGACTCACAGACGCGCATGATTAGCTAATAGCTCAGTTTTCGGTTTTCCATCACCTGGGGAGGGGAAAAATAGCACGCATAGAATTGCATTACTACTATATTAACTTGGATCGCAAAGAGAAAGTACCCAGAAGACTACAAACATTCTATTAGTACAGACAATGAAATCCTCATGGAGTATCTATAACTCATAATAGGAACCCCAACAACAACAAAGATGATGATTCAACAACAATACCACCACTTGACTAAGACAAACTATATGAACTCCCTTGCTGTTTATATAAATATGGCAGGGCAACAAAAATACACTACGGAAACTAACCTCACACTCTGGCAACTATAGCCTAGAGGTCGGAAGGAAGAACTGACGGCTTATGCCATTTTCCAGCCAGCGTTTATTCTTAATTCACCCAATGCAAAAACTGGGTGGCTGTCTTTGAAAGAAATCTGATAGATTGCCGTCTCAAATGTTTCTATAGTTGGAGGAACACAAACTCTTCAATTGCCTGAACCTCTCCTATCTTCTTCAGGCTCTCCTTATCGGGTTCTTCATCCACACCAATTGCCATAATGGCTAGCTTCTTCTGTGCTGTCCTCCCCACGCTCATGAAGCTCACATTTATATTCTGCTCCGCAAGAATGTTCCCAACCCGTCCAATCATCCCAGGCTGGTCCACCTGCCGGCAAAGTATAATGTTGCCTTCGAGGCTCACGTCTACACTGAAAGATCCCACGCATGTCAGGTGTGGTACCCCATCCTTCACCTTCCCCTCAACACTTATCTCACCATTATCCAAAAGAGCACTTGCAAATTTGGATTCCACATTGGATATGTGGACCTGGATTGAGTCAACTGGGAACTCGGGAGATGAGTTGATGACAACTCGTTCCTCGCTAATCCGGATGCCCTTCTGCTTGGCAGTGTAATCGGCATTGACCAGATTGATAAAGGTGTCGGATATCGGCTCAAATATGCCTTTTGTGATCATGGCTCGGAGCAGCCTAGTGTCCAGATCGTCCGGATTACGAGCCGTTGTGTACACCACCTTGACAGACTTAATGCCACTTCCTCCTGCCACCAACTGTACAGCCAGCCTACCCAGCTTCTCTGCGAGCACCAAGTAAGGAGCCAGCTCGGATAGAACCTAAGAACATTGAGCAATATTAAGGCTGCATCTGGATAAACTTTTAGATTGACTTCTACCAACTTTTAACTCTAAAAAAGTCAAAAGTCGATAGAAAACATGTTTGGATATCCACATTTGGCTTTCTGCGAAAATCAAAAGTCAGTAAAAGTAAAGCGAAAATCAAAAGTTAGTTAAAGTCAGAAAATTAACTTCTTTAGGAATCTAGCCCAAAGAAACTTCCGTGGGAAGTCCGCATTTTAAATTTCCTCGAAAGTAACTTTTCTTGAAAGTTCTCCTAGAGAAGTCCTTCTCTTCTTAGAAAAGTTTATCCAAACAGGCCCCAAGTCAGGACTATAGGAGGCCATCCTTCTCCCCATTTTATGGAGTACATACCACTCATGGAAGAAGAGGGGTTGGTAAAACAACTAGGTCAGATGATCAAACACCCAGGATTTCAGATGGGGAAAAAATTGTATCTAGCATCCTTTACCTCAGCAGGGACCATGGGAGCATTCACAGCAGTTGCGGCAAGTTCTCCTCTCAATGCTCCAACTACAGCCTCTGCTATTTCAATGGCAACACCTTCCTGAAATTTTATGATTGATGTAGCAGGCAATATGAGTTAAGAGCATCAAATATTGTGAAGAAAAATAGAATATGTGGAGATAGGATCATGAAATAATGCTGTTACAGAAAATTCCTACCTGAGCTTCCTTTGTGCTAGCTCCAAGGTGAGGTGTGACAGTGACATTCTCATGTTGCACTAGCTTGCTGTCTTTGGGAGGGGGCTCCTCCGTGAACACATCAAGTGCAGCCTGTTCCACATCATAATACAAAGCAGCATCAAGTATTTAATAATTAAAATATGAAACCAACACCAATGTTTGAGCAAGGATGCATATTCATGCCAGGGACAATTCTTGTCATCCCAAAATGACTACTCCACAACTAGAATTAGAGAAACGTACCTGTGCAACAACTCCACTGTCAAGTGCTCTCACCAATGCATCTTCATCTATAACTCCACCCCTAGCAACGTTAACGATGCGGACTCCCTTCTTCGTTTTTGCAAAAGTTTCATCATTGAAAACCTTTGAAGTAGTTGGAGTCAGTGGCATATGGAGAGAGATGAAATCTGCAGTGGATATGGCCTCATCAAAAGACACCAGATCTACACCAATAGCACGGGCCCTATCAGCTGGGGCATATGGGTCATGCGCAATAACATGCATTCCCAAGCCTTTTGCGCGTCTAGCAACTTCGGATCCGACTTTTCCAAACCCCATTACAGCCAGTGTCTTCCCAACCAGAGAGACACCAATGTACTTGTTACGTTGCCATTTTCCTGTCAAATGCATCAACATCTATTTAAAATTCTTCATTTAGAACATTCTAAAATTGTCTTGATTGAGTGGGAAAATTCCATAAGTTAGACAGGGCAATAGAAAAATAACTAGGTTAATGAAAATGGTGCCACATCGTTGTAAGTTTATGAGAACCAGTTCATCAGGCTAGTGTTTGGATATTTTTTAAGCATCATAAATGATGACAAATAAAAGCTTCAAATCTAACTTCAATAATGCAAAAACCAGCGAAAGGGAATTGATGGAAGTATTTATTTGATAGTTTGAGACAGAAGTAAAGACCAAAAGATAATCGTAAAATGCAACTACCAACAGATTTTCATTAATTAAATCACATGGGACTAACACATATTCAGAGTAACAAACAACACTATAAAAGAACAGAGGTCAAAACCAAGCATAGAGGGATTAAAATTTCGGCTGAGTTAAGTCATGAGTGAGAGTCGACTGAGCCACCTTGGTATCAGATAAATACCAATACAAGCCCAGATTCTATAAAATTCCAAATAAACGTGAGAGTAATTCAGTGCAGGAAGGAAAATTTACATCTGCTATGCTATGGTGCTGGATGAGTCCCATAAACAGAATTGAGTCTTAATCCTCACAAGAATACGACTACTTTCAACCAGGATCTCTTACTTTTGGACAAGGATCATTTGCATAGGTTTGGGACCAGCCATTTAAAGTTGTCCCCATCTAAGAGATCTCTTAGGTTAAGAATACATAAACCAGATCTGTCTGAATTTTTCACCAAGGTATGAAGCATTTGGTAAGTCCCAACTACCCTGGATGCTGTGTATATGAGGCAGGCATGAAACTCCCACTTCTCAAGGATGGCATGGGTTCCCACTAGTTTTTAAATTTCACCTATATAATGAATGGTATTCCGTTAACATATCCCAATTTTAAATGTATGAACTCAAGAAACCATATACAGAAAAATCTAACCAAAATTGTACATGGATCGTAAGATATGAATTTAATTCAGGGCACCAGCTAAATATACATACAAGTATCAAGCAAGCAACCAAGATTGATAAGCAAATAACCAATTCAGATAAATAACCGGATGAGTGAAAATTCCGTCCCTATGGGCTGTACTTCAGTAGAGGCCTGGATCCGCAACTGCTACATGTTGCCATGTTGGTAGCAAAAAAGAGCAGTTCCAACGAGGACATTAGCACCCATCCAAGGCGCAACCAAGTTCAGCTTGATTCAATTTATAGCCCAACTTTAAAGTAAAACAGAAATCCGAAAACAGAAAAGGAGAATCGTAGCTAAAGTACTACTTTATATTGTCTAAACTGCCATGCCTCCCCTCTGGACGTCTCCCACACACAAAAAAACATAAAATAATAATAATAATAATGAATAAATAAAAATAATAAAATGAAATATATAAATAAAGCTTGAACTCAATCAAAACCGAAGAAACGTGATGCTCAAATACAGATCGCGTAGAAATGCTGGATCTTACGAAAAGTCCAAGAAACATGATTTTCAAATACAGATCGCGTAGATCTTATGCAGAATTGAATTAATAATACTTCCAAAGCTGAATTTTAAAGTTCTCATAAACAGATCTACGAATTGCAGGATTGTAAGCTATAAAACAAAGAACAAAGATCAAGCATGCTTTCTCCTTCTAATCAGTAATCACATACCGCGCGAATAGAGGAAAACAAATAAAACGAGAACAGGAAAGCTCACCAGCTTTCATCGAAGCGTCAGCCTGAGAGACATTCCGAGCCATGGCAGCAAGCAGAGCAATCCCGTGCTCCGCCGCTGCGACAGTGTTCGCCGTCGGAGCATTTACAACCAGACAACCAAATTCCGTAGCCGCCTGCAGATCGACATTGTCGATCCCGACTCCAGCTCTCCCTACCACCTTCAACCGACCTTTGGCAGCTTCAAACACCTCTCTCGTCACTTTCGTCCCGCTCCTGACGATCAACGCATCACAAAGCGAGATCTTCGAGCAGAGCTCTTCAGGAGATAGATTATACGAGGAATCAACATTCGCGAAGCTTCGTAGGACCTCTAACCCTGCTTCGCCAAGCTTCTCCGACACAAGAACAGTAGGTTTCGCATCCAACGACGTGAATTCCAGATCTCGGTCTTTAGAAATCGAGATTTCAGGAGAATCTAGGGTTTTCAAAACATTTCTCACAACGAGAGACGGAGATGGAGAATTCGAGAGCTTCAAAGACAACGAAGAAGAGGATTTAAAAAGCGGAAGAAAAGACGATCTTGTTGAAGCCGATGAAGGCGTAGAAGTAAATCGAGGCATGAAAACTGATTTTGCCGTAGCAGAAGTCATGGTTTCTTCTCTAAATTTCTTCTGGCTTGAAGGCCGAGCTTGTCTGTATATAAGTTAGAGAGAGAGAGAGAGTTGGAGAGTCTGGAATATACAAAGCGAGTCGCCACATTCTTGGGGATTTTATATATGGATTAAAATCTCCATTTCAATCTTAAAATGGCATGTTCTATCTTGCGCCATATGCGCAACTCGTACGCGTTGTTTCTTCAATTCTCACCTACCATATGGTAGGCCATAGTATTATTATTGCATTAAAAAACAGGGAAATGGAAAATAGACCCAGGTCAGCTTAGAAGCTGGTCCCACTCACCAACTCGTACGCGTTATTTTAATCTCTTATGTTATGTTTGGTTGTCGAGAAAATCGGCAAAAACATGAAAAATAAAAGAAAATTTTAGATTTCTAATATAATTTTTAATTATGTTTTGTCTAATTTTTTTTTTATTTTTCATGATTTTATTTATTTTCTCGGCAACCAAACATAGGGTTAGAGTTAAGCAATCTAACTATGGTTAAAAAAAAAAAAAAAATATTTATTTAATTTAATTAAACTTAATCATGATTAAACAAGAGTTAATGGGACATGATCACTTGGGTCAGCTTAGAAGCGGAGGTGGACCTTGGGTCTGCTTATCAGGACTCCGAAAAAAATATTGGGTATTTTGCGTACTACTCTAATATAGAAATTTTAATATTTTTAAGTGTAAATATTTGAACTGAAGCTCTCTTTTTTTCAATTTTGTAATTAATGGAACCGTAGGCAATCATAGAACCGTAGGCCAATCACGATTGAACTCAAGGATAGTTCAATTATACCCACAAGTCAATATGTATCATTTTTAACTTTTATTAACCATAGTTAAGATTTATTAATATTTAGGGTTGAATAATCAAATCTTGATTTTTGGAATTCTCTATTTAAAAGGATGGTGCTATATGCACACCAATAGTTATTGAAATACACCACATTTATTAATATAACCACAGAAAAACGAGATGAAAAAGACATTCATCCCTTCTTTTGCTTCTTCATGTCTTCATGGGCGGAGCCAGGTGGGGGCCTGTGGGGGGCACGTGCCCCCACTCAACTTTGAAAAAAAGGTTTTTTTTTTTTTCCAAGCATGCATAGCCATGAGAAAGATAGAAAGCACAACCAATTACAATTGAACTTGAGAAGAGTTCAATCACACCCATAGGTCAACACGTCTCTTTTAACCCTTATTAACCATAGTTAATATTCATTAACCCTTAGGGTTCAACATTCTAACCTTAGTTTTTTAATTAAGATATTTTAAAAAAAATTAACCTTAGGGTTAAGAAATTTTAACCTTAGGGTTTAAATTTTTCTATAAAACATCAAGGTTCGATTGATGAACCTTAAGGGTTAGTGAATCTTAATCATGGTTACTAGAGGTTAAAAAGCATATGTGTTGACCTGTGGGTGCGATTGAATTGTTCCCGAGTCCAATCGCGATTGGCTGTGATCCGATCTCGCATTGGGAACGGGGACATGAACTCAGGGAGAGTTCAATCGCTCTCACAACACATGACCCTTTTGACCTTTATTAATTGGGATTAAGCTTCACTAACCCTAAGGGGTTCAATAATATAACATTATTATTAAAATATAATAATAATAAATTTAACCCTAAGATTTAAGATTTTTAACTAGAGTTAAACAATTATACTATACTATTCAACTATTTAATAGGTATAGTCATGAGGCAAGTGGGCAATGTTCCTTGAATTATTTAAAACAAAATATATCTTCTATAATATGTTATTTAATTATTTGATTGGACATAGCCATGGGGCAATGGTGTAAACAAGGTGAAACAACCGTAAGATATGTATGAAATATATGAGCGAAATGCCCCCAAAAACTTAAAATTCCGGGCCTACAGCCCCGAACCCCATCGTCCTTAGATTCAGATTATTTTGTACGAACTTAATAATTTTTCACAAATTTATTGACAATTACTATCATTTTTTTATGAACCATCGTGTGCCCCCACTACTAGAAAATCCTGGCTCCGCCCCTGCATGTCTTCGACCCCTACTTCCTCTAATTCGAATGTAAACACTCATATGCATCATCACTCCCTTGATCCTATGAGAAATGAATTTCTGAAAACGCGTAAGAAAAGTCCCATCATTTTCCTTTGGTCTCAACAATATGAGGAGGGTAGTTGGCTTGGTTAGTGATTGTGGTGGTGGATTGTGGAAACAAATCCTCTGTGTTCTTCCCTATATTCTTCTATGTGGCCAGAGGATTTGAAGGTCAAGATCTATCCAACAGGTGGTTACAACTGCTAAATCCATATGCACAAATGAATCCTAGCCTTACACCACTCATGACCACAGGGAAGAACCCATGGAAAAACACAGACGATTTGTTTCCGTGGATTGGGGTAGTGGAGGTGTAGAAAGAGAAGAAAGAAGACTGAGATGAGAGAATCTAAAGCCTAAAACAAGGCTTCTGACCAGAGTTCATGGAAGATTAATCAAGAGAACTCCACCAGTGATTTAAACGAGCTGTTGACGAACGAGTCTAAAGTAGCTTGTAGAGTTTCATGACTTTGGTTGAATCTAAATCCATTGATGGAGCTAGATTCTTGTGTTAAAGATTTTGGATTAGATCTAAGACAAGGATTTGAGAGTTGTGACGAAATTCAAGTAGGTTAATAAAGAGCTTTCCTTTCTTCTATGTTCCGTTCAAGGGTATAATTAACTTTTCCTCCGCCTCCCTCATTTCTCACCAACTTCGACTGAAATTTAAGCATTTTGAATTTGATGCAATTTTATTTCCCACCTGAAAAGAGTATTCAAGTCTTAATCTTCTCTTATTCCTATTCCAACCACTGAAATGGTTGAAAATTGCTTAGAGTAGCTTATGTTTTTTATTATTTCAAAAATTATTCCCCCTAATTCTAGTGGGTGAGATAAACTCACTAAAGAAAATGATCTAAATTTGTTTTCAAAAATTATTCCCTCTAATTCTAGTGGGTGAGATAAACTCACTAAAGAAAATAATCTAAATTTGTTTTCTTTTGTTTATCAATTCTCTATCTATTTAGCAGTCCATGGGTTAACATTAGGTGCGTCGGTTTGACGACAGGGAAGATGATAAGAGGATAAAGATATTATTGTCATTTTTTAAAATCTTCTTTTTGGTATATATATCAACAAATATTAAGATTTTTCTAAGTTTGGTGTATACAAGCAAAAATTGAGGTGTGCTTAGCACCACCCTAAAATAACTAACCTTAGGGTTAAAATTTCTTAACCCTAAGGTTAATTTTTAAAAAAGATTTTTTTTCTAAAATCTAAGGTTAGATTTTTGAACCTTAAGGGTTAGAGAGTAATATGGGCTAAGAAAAATATGTGTTGACCTATGGGTGCAATCGAACTCTCCATGAGTTCAATCGAGATTGGCTATAATTCGATCTCGAAAAATATTATTTTACAAAATTATTACTTTCTTCCATGTCATTATAGAACTGGCACCAATTTTGCATTGAAATAGGGTGTTCAACGCTACCAACTTTTGTTTATAGTCCAAATATGATTAAGTTGCAACCACAATGGGGACTAAACATGATGAACTAATCAACCGCCACACTTTAAAATAAAACTCTAAGAGTGTGTTTGTTTGGCAAGAAAGTAAGGGAAAATAATAGAAAAATATGTTTTCTTACACTTCTTTACTATTATAATGCGAGAGACATGCGTAGATGATTTCTCCGAAATTCTCAAATTACCCTTATATAAAAACAAAACATTGATTTAATGTTTTACTTTAATTCCCAAACTACCCTTGTCTTTGATTTAATGTTTTACTTTAATTCCTAAACTACCCCTTGCCATCTATCTATTTAGAATCACAGCCAATCGCGATTGACCTCAGGGAGAGTTCAATCACACCCGTGGGTTAACATATGCCCCTTTTAATTCCTATTAATTGTGGTTAACTCCTTCCCCTCGCTCTCACGTGCATTGCACGTGTCACTAGCGAGTTCAATGGGTGTCGTTAACTCCTTCCTCTTGCTCTCACGTGCATCGCACATGCCACTCACTAGTTCTTAATAGTGATAAATTTTTTCTGATAGTTATTTTGGGAAACAATTTATTTTTTTCTCTTACTTTCTTCTTTTTCACCAACTTTCTCGTCAACCGAACGCACCCTAAACATCTCAAAACAAAAAGGGTCAATTTGGATTGTCTTATCACTGAACCTCCTTAAAGGGGCCACGGATTGTCTCTGGCGAAGCCATAAAGGGTTTGTCTCGAGTGTCCATAGAGTAAGGGACACGTGGTGCTGAAGTCAAAATCACGGGGCCAATGATTTTGACTTCTCCATACATAATAAGACATGTCGTGATAAGTGTGTGAGAAAAAAAGGAAAGAGATATCAAGTGGGGAGAAGTCAAAATTATGGGGAGAAAATGAAATGACTTCTCTCCTTATTTTTTTTTTAGGACCTCTTAAGTAAGAGCTTAATAGAATTTGTAGTACACCTTAGTTAGTACGCACCATGTGCATGGTAGAAGGACAAAGACATAAAATAGGATTACAAATACACGAGGGCGAGGACACGGCCAGAATATTGGGTAGGTTCGAGCCCGGAAAGACGCACTTAATCCCAAAGATAGGTACGGACACGCATGTTTTTTGAACAATCGGATACACATTTATTTAGCTTTGAAATGATGAAGTATTGGTACCCGTTTTGACGAGCTCTAGGGTGAAGCTTACAAGGTCTGCATGTGTGTGCCCTGTGTGTGTGAGTTTACATACTGTGTGTGTGTGAGTTTGCATCGGATGATGTGAGTATTTCCTTGTATTTGCCTTCAATCATTGTCTTATGATATGATTGAGTTTACCAAAAAAATAAAATTGAAATGTAAGGACTGGAACATTTCATGACGATGCGAAAAATATATTAATTTTTTTTAACCTTGATTAAAAAAATTATTAAAAAACAAATAATTTTTTCTTTCTAAAAATGTAGGGTGAATCTAAGGGTCTAATCTTAAGTCCTAACTATAGTTAAGAGGTTTTGAAAGAGACACGTGGCAATCTCAAGGGCATAACCAGACTCCTCAAGTCTATTGGAGAGGATTTAATTGCGCCAGAAGCCAACACCTATTCCTCTCAATCCATATTAACTGTGAATGGGATTACTAATCCTTTAACAATATTCTAACTCTAAGTTTAGAAAAAAAAAATATGAACTCTAAGAGTTAAAATTATTTGCCAGAGTTAAATATTTGTTTCTAAAAACCAAAGTTGGGTTGTTAAACTCCAAAGATTAATAAATTTTAATCATAATTATTAATGGTTAAAAGGGACATGTTTAGGCCAGTGGGTGGTGTAATTGAACTCTCCCCCAATTCAATCGCAATTGGCTGTGATTCGATCTCAAGTGGAATAAACTTTAGTGGAGAGGAACAGAGTTGCACTTAAGAAAAAAAAATCGAGTGAGATACTATTTCATTAATTATTAGTGGTAACTTAATTAATTCCTTAATTATTAGTTCAATGACCATGAAAACAGCTTAACAGGCTTCCCACCACATGGGGGATTCTTTCATCATTCGTTATTGGAACTGGCAGCTGTTTACCACCCGCAATTCTTGGAATTCTATTTTTTTTTTTTAAAGTATCATGTAACATATTAAACACATGCGGTCAGACCTATGGTAAAAGAATGCTAGCGATAAAACAACATACTCGCAATGGAATCTAAAATTGGCGACAAATCCTTGCAACAATAAACAGGAGAATTTGAAATTTCAGCTCGGTAACATTTGTTTTAGGTCGCTTTTAATATGGATATAATCAGGTAAAGAATGCCAGCGATACTCTCAAAATTAACCAAAAAAATAAAATAAATTCAGCACTCTCACCACATAACTTGTTAATACAAAAACTTCCTCCTTTAAATTTATTACATTTACGTTTGCAAAAGTAACTGTTTAGAGTATTCACACGTGTGACTTGGTTAATGAGTATGAGAACATAAGAGTTTGCTAGCATTAATCAAGAAGTTAGACTTAGTTGTTGTCAGTCTAAAGTGATTTGGATAAGTGATCCTAGCCGTCTAAAAGAAGATGCCTAACAATTTGGGTGCCACGCATTAAAACAATAAGAGATAAGCATAAAAACAGACTAATTTGACTAAACAAAATAAAATTTTAGGTATTTTAAGAAAGGAAATGGAAAACAGACCCCGGTCAGCTTAGAAACTGACCCCACTAACCTCATTAGTTCAACCCCTGACTATGGTTTTTTTTTAAAAAAACACAAAATATTTATTTAATTTAATTAAACTTAATCATGGTTAAACAAGAGTTAAAAGGGACATGAACACTTGGGTCAGCTTAGAAGCGAAAGTGGACCTTGGGTCTGAAAAAATATCGGGTATTTTGCGTACTTCTCTAATATATAAATTTTAATATTTTTTAGTGTAAATATTTGAACTGAAGCTCTTTTTTTTTTTCAATTTTGTAATTATAAGAAAAATCAAAGATGGAACCATAGGCAATCAACGAACCTTAGGCCAATCGTGATCGAACTCAGGGATAGTTCAATTATACCCATAAGTCAATATGTATGCCTTTTAACTCTTATTAACCATGGTTAAGATTCATTAACCTTTATGATTCAATAATCTAACCTTGATTTTTAGAATTCTCTATCTAAAAAAAGGGTGGTAACACTATTGTCAAAATCGGATCGGAACGAGCGGTCGAACCGGAGAAACAAGGAACTGGTCCCTTCATCGGTTCTCAAACCCCCCAAAACCGGACTATTTTAAAAACCGGTCATTTTTGTGAAAGAATCGACCAGTTGAACCGGGAACCAGTGGTCAGAACCGGTCATAAATGAGTAAAAATGAATTTTATAAAAATAAAAATAAAAAAGAACACAGTTGAACTGGACCGATCGAATCGGGAACCGGCAATTCAACCGATTCGGTTCTGATATCATTGGGTGGTACTACATGCACACCAATAGTTACTGAAATATACCACATCTATCTATAATATAAAGAAAAGAGTGTCACCTAACCCCTTCTCTTTGCTATCCAATCTTTAATCCTATGAATTCTATTTTAAGAATGCCATGTGACACATTTTTTAAAATCTTAACCGTTAACTCTTTTTCTCACACACATCTCCTTCTTTATTAAAAAAACTATTGAAGAGATTTTAGGTGATACATACGTTTTCTTCACAATTCAAAACTCATTTGAAAGATTTTAGGAGATTGTAATAAGAGAAATAGAGAATATATAGAGAGATTTTAGGGGATTATGATAAGGGATAAAGAGAGAGATAAGAAGGATAGAAAGAGAATGTAGAGAGGAATTTTAGAAAATTGTGATAAGAGGGATAGAGAGAGATGTAGAGATTTTTATTTTATTCGCACCCGTGCATCACACTGGAAAAGGCACTTGTCCCTTCTTTTTCTTCTTCCCGTCTTCGACCCTTCTTCCTCTTGTATTCGAATGTAAACACTCATATGTATCATCACTCCCTTAATACTATGAGAAATGAATTTCTAAAAGTACTTAAGAAAAATATTATTGAGAAATGAATTTCTGAAAATGCTTAAGTAAAATATTCTTATCATTTTCCTTTGGTCTCAACAATCTGAGGAGTGTAGTTGGCTTGTAGAGTTTAGTGATTGTGGTGGTAGATGCGGAGAAAGAGAAGAAAGAAGATGAGATGAGAGAAACTTAAGCCTAAAACAAGGCTTATGACCAGAGTTCGTGGAGGACTAACCAGGAGTGATTTCAATGAGCTGTTGACCTACGAGTCTAAAGTAGCTTGTAGAGTTTCATGGCTTTGGTTGAATCTAAACCCATTGATGGAGTTAGATTCTTGTGTTAAGGATCTTGGATTAGATCTAAGATGAGGATTTGATGGGATTTGAAAGTTGTTACGGAAATTCAAGTAGGGTCAAATCCAACGGATTTGGCAAATCCGGTTATCATCCTTTGAGGTGGCCACGGTCCCCCTTGACACCCTTTAACTGTGGTTCAGATTCACCCACCCATCCTTAGATCTTAGAAAAAAATATTAATTCTATTTTTTTAATATTTTAATATTAAAAAAAACCCTAAAAACAGTTTTTTAATTAAAAAAAATAAAATTAATATTTTTTTTCTAAAAACCAAGGATGTGTGGGTGAACCTTAGGCGTGAGTGAATCTATACCACAGTTAAGAGGTGTCAAGGGAGACATGTGGCCACCTCAAAGGGTGATAACGGGATTTGCCCCAATCCGATTATCACCTTAGAGGATTTGACTCCATTTCAAGTAGGTTAATAAAGAGCTTTCCTTTTTCTCTTTTTTGTTCAAGGGTATAAATAACTTTTCCTCCGCCTCCCTCATTTCTCACCAACTTCGACTGAAATTTGAGCATTTTCAATTGAGCGGTGATCTTCTCCAATTGTAACCAATTTTTGGCAAAAATCCGTTACGGCCATGTGGTCACCACATGATCCTTTTTACACCCCTTAATTGTGGTTAAGATTCACCCACCCCTAGAGTTCACCCACCTATCTTTGGTTTTTAGAAAAAATATTAAAAAAAATTAAACCTAAGATTTGGTAAATTTATCCACTATTAACAAACGTTTTTATTATTTTTTTAAAAAACTAAAAATAGGTGGGTGAACCTTAGGGGCGAGTGAATCTTAACCATAGTTAAAAGGTGTAAAAAGGAGCATGTGACCACCTTAAGGGCGTAACCAGTTTTGGCAAAACCGGTTACAACCGGAGAAGAATACGAACTCTTTTCAATTTGATGCAATTTTATTTCCCACATGAAAAGAGTATTCATGTCTTAATCATCTCATTTTTACTCCAACCGAAATCGTTGAAAATTGCTGTTGATAGAGTAACTTATGTTTTTTATTATTTCAAAAACTATTTCCCCTAATTCTAGTGGGTGCGATAAACTCACAAAAGAAAATGATCTAAATTTGTTTTCTTTTGTTTATCAACTCTCTATCTATTTAGCAGTCCATGGGTTAGTATTAGGTGCGTTCGATGACAAGGAAGATGATAAGGGGATAAGGATATTATTGTCCATTTTTTTTAATCTTCTTTTTGGTATATATATCAACAAATATTAAAATTTTTCCAAGTTTGTTTTATGCAACCAAAAATTGAGGAATGCTTAGCACCACCCTAAAATAACTAACCTTAGGGTTAAAATTTCTTAACCCTAAGGTTAATTTTTTAAAAATATTTTTTTGTCTAAAATCTAAGGTTAGATTTTTCAACCTTAAGGGTGAGGGAGTAAAATGGGCTAAGAATAAGATGTGTTAACCTATGGGTGCAATTGAACTCTCCATAAATTCATTGGTTGTGATTCGATCTCGAAAAATATTATCTTATAAAATTATTACTTTCTTCCTTGTCATTATAGATCTGGCACCAATTTTGCATTGAAATAGGTTGTTCAACGCTACCAACTTTTTTGTTAGTAGTCCAAAATATAATTAAATTGCAACCACAATTCGAAGGGGACTAAACGTGCTAAACCAATCAACCGCTACACTCTAAAATGAAACTTTAAGGGTGCGTTTGTTTGACGAGAAAGTGAGAAAAAATAAAAGAAAAAATATATTTTCTTGTACTTTTTCAATAATGAAATTTTTTTGTAATGATTATTTTGAGAAACAATTAAATTTTTTTTTTTTCTTTTACTTTCTTTCTTTTTCACCAACTTTTTCACTAAAGGAACTCACCCTAAGAGCATATCTCCAACCCAATTTCTTAAATTTCTCTACTTTTACTCTATAGTAGAGAGTTTTCTTAAAATAGGGGGCTATTTTTTCTCCTTGCAACTCCAACCCCACTCTTTACTTCTTCTCTATTTCTATTTAAATACTTACTTTTTTTTTATTTTTTAATTTTAACATTATTGCAACCGTTGAGAGTTCAATTGCACTCCAACCCCACTTTTTTTATTTATTTTCTAAAAACTAATATTATATTACTAAATCCCAAGAGTTAGTGAATCTTAACCATAGTTAGTAGAAGTTAAAAGAGACACGTGTTGGCCTGTGGGTGCGACTGAACTCTCCCTTATTAATTCAATCGCAATTGATTGTGGTTCCCAATCCTACTTCATATTCAAATGATTTGACAATACTTTAATTAAAAAACAATATAATAATAATAAGGAAGGGGATTTGTCTTCCTACTACTACTAGTAAGGAGCCAAATCTTTTAACTTATAGAAGGGAGTGCATATAGGGAGTGCATTGGAGTGCTTAAAATTGGGTATGGCTCTCTACTGTAGAGAAGAGAGCTCCTAGCTCCTCTTAGGGAATGCGTTGGAGATGCTCTAAGCATCTCAAAACAAAAAGGCCAATTTGGATCGTTTATCACTGAATCTCCTTCCAAGGACCTAATAGAATTTTTAGTACACGTCAATTAGTACGCACCCTGTGCAAGGTAGAAGTACAAAGACATAAAACAGGATTAAAAAAAACAAGAGGGCAAGAACGTGGCCAGAATTGGGTAGGTTCTAGCCCGGAAAGACGCACTAAATCCAAAAAAAAGGTACGGACTCGCATGTTTTTTGAACCATAGGACATGCATTTATTGAGCGTTGAAATGAAGAAGTGCATGTATGGGACCGGCACATTACATGACGATGCGGGACATATTAATATTTTTAAATCCTGATTAAAAAATAATTATTAATTTTTTCTTTCTAAAAACGTAGGTGGGTGAACCTAAGGGTGTAATCTCAACTACAAACAATTAAGGGGTGTTGAAACTGGGGCGGAGCCAAGTGGGGGCACGTGCCCCCACTGAACTTTTGAAATAAAAGTTTTTTATTTCTTTTCTAATCTTTTAGGGGCAAGCATGCAGTGAGAGTAGATCAGTTAATTGCAATTGAACTAGGGGAAAGTTCAGTCCCACTCACACTACAACATGTACCCCTTTTACCTTGTATTAATTGTGGTTAAGAATCCCTAACCATTAAAGTTAATAATATAACATTTTTTTTAAAAAATAATAATTAACCTTGAGAGTTAAAAATTCTTAACCGAGGTTTTTAAATATTTTTCCTAAAAACCAAGGTTAGATTATTGAACCTTAAGGGTTAGTGAATCTTAAACACAATTAGTAGAGGTTAACAAGGACATGTGTTGACCTGTGGATGCGATTGAACTCTCCATGAGTTTAATCTCAATTGGTTGTGGTTGGATCTCCATGAGGAAAGGGGACAACGGTTTCCTTTACTTTTGAAAACAAAATATAATTTTTATATTATGTTATTTAACGAGACATAGCCATGGGACAAAGAGATAGATGTTCGTAAACAAGGGGAAACAATAAGAAATGCATGGACAAACTGACCCAAAAACTTAATCATAAAAAAAAAAATCTGGGGTTACGCTGCGAACCGTATCCCCTAGACCCAAAATATTATGTACTAGCCTAATAATTCTTCACAATCCCATTAAAACTATTATCATTTTCAATCAATCCTTGCGTGCCCCCTCTGCTAGAAAATCCTAACTCCGCCCTGTTGAAAGTGACACGAGGCAACCTCAAGGGCGTAACCAGACTCCCCCAAATCTGATTAATTATAGAGGATTTAATCGCACCCACAAGCCAACACCTGTTCCTTTTAATCCATATTAACTGTGAATGAGATTCACTAATCCTTAGAATTTAACAAAAATCTAACTTTAATTTTACAAAAAAAATTATGAATGTTAACATTATTTGTGAGAGTTAAATATTTTTTCTAAAATTCAAGGTTAGGTTGTTAAACTCTAAAGATTAATAAATTTTAACCATAGTTAATAATGGTTAAAAGGGATACATGTTGGCCTCTAGGTGTAATTGAACTCTCCCCCAATTCAATCGCAATTCGGCTGTGATTCGATCTCTAGTCGAATAAACTTTAGTGAAAAGAGCAGAGTTGCACTTAAGAAAAAAAAAATCGAGTGAGATACTGTTTCATTAATTATTAGTGGTAACTTAATTAATTCATTAATTATTAGTACAATGACTATGAAAATAACCTAACAGGCTTCCCACCACATGGGGGATTCTTTCATCATTCAAAACCGCAGTCAAACCTATGGTAAAAAAAAATGCTAGCGATAAAGTCATAAAACAACATACTCACAATGGAATCTAAAATTGGCGGCAAATCCTTGCAACAATAAACCGGAGGATTTGAAATTTTTTTTTTTTTTTTGGTAAACTCAATCATACCACAAGGCAATGACTGAAGGCAAACACAAGGGAATACTCACACCACCCAAGCAAACACACACACACCACATGCAAACTCACACACACACACCACACACATGCAACCCATGTAAGCTTCACCCTAGAGCTCCTCAAAACGGGTACCAACCGTTCAAGGCGCCAAGAAACTTATATGGGACAACATGCTCTGGTAGGTACCCGATGTGGAACTAAACACTCACCTTAAAGGGTTCTGATTTTTTTGGTAAACTCAATCATACCACAAGGCAATGACTGAAGGCAAAGACAAGGGAATACTCACACCACCCAAGCAAACACATACACACACACCATATGCAAACTCACACACACACCACACACATGCAGCCCATGTAAGCTTCACCCTAGAGCTCCTCAAAACGGGTACCAACCGTTCGAGGCTCCAAGGAACTTATATGGGACAACATGCTCGGGTAGGTACCCGATGTGGAACTAAACACTCTCGCTAACATTTGTTTTAGCTCGCTTTTAATATGGATATAATCAGGCAAAGGCAAAGAATGCTAGCGATACTCTCAAAATTAACATAAAAAATAAAATAAAATTCAGCCCTCTCACCACACAACTTGCTAATACAAAAACTTCCTCCATTAAATTTATTATATTAAAGTTTGCAAAAGTAACCGTTTAGAGTATTTACAAGTATCCCTTGATTAATGAGCATGGGAACTTAAGAGTATGCTGGCATTAATCAAGCAGTGAGACTTAGTTGTCAGTCTAAAGTGATTTGGATAAGTGATCCTAGCCATCTAAAAGAAGATGCCTAACAATTTGGGTGCCACGCTTTAAAACAATAAGAGATAAGCATAAAAATAGACTAAACAAAATAAAATTTTAGGTATTTAAAGAAAGGGAACCGGAAACAGACCCAGGTCAGCTTAGAGGCTGACCCCACTAACCTCATTGGTACAAATCCCTTTTCACCATCCATAACCCTTGACTATGGTTTTTTTTTTAAAACAAAATATTTATTTAATTTAATTTAACTTAACCATGGTTATACAAGAGTTAAAAGGGCTCGAACACTTGGGTCAGCTTAGAAGCGGAAGCGGACCTAGATCTGAAAAAATATCAGGTATTTTGCGTACTTCTCTAATATAGAAATTTTAATATTTTTTAGTGTAAATATTTGAACCAAAGCTCTTTTTTTTGTTTCAATTTTGTAATTATAAGAAAAATCAAAGATGGAATAGTAGGCCAATCGCGATTGAACTCAGGGATAGTTCAATTATACCCATATATCACTATGTATCCCTTTTAACTCTTATTAACCATGGTTAAGATTTATTAACCTTTAGGATTCAATAACTTAACCTTGATTTTTAGAATTCTCTATTTAAAAAAAGGTGGTACCACTATTGTCAGAATTGGACAGGACCGATTGGTCGAACAGGAAAAACCAAGAACCGGTCCCCTCACCGGTTCCTAAACCCCTCAAGACCGGTCATTTTCATGAAAACCAGAAGTGTCGCGACCCAAAACCCACCCTAGGAGTTAGAGTGAATCTTGGACGACTCATCATAACTTGCATGACTTGCTTGACCAAAATAACCTGCAAAAGACCTACAAAGCATATACAAAGAGGACACAATAGCGGAAACATATAACAAAACATAGCAGAAGTCTAACAAACCTCTATGTATATACATACATAATCCAAGTTTGATACAAAAGAAATAAAGACAAAGAAAGTGCGGACATGCCCGTCAAAATACATAAATCTAACTCTCAAGCTCACCCATAGCTATCCACTTAGAATCTACCACAACCTAATAGTGGTCCTCGCTCTGAGAATCCTCCACAGGCTCCTCAACGTACTCCTCTTCTACCAATGGGCCAGGAGCACAGACAATAAAAGGAGCAGCCGCACCGCTAACACCTGCCGACATAAGAAGTACGGTTGAGTATGGAATACTCAGGGTGTACCGAATGCTAATCAACAGTCATAGTATAGCAACAATGATATATATGTAAGCAGGAAGCAGTTAATCTCATAACAGGAAAGTAAAGCAGTTTATAATCATGCTTGCATTTTCGTAAAATCCGATAAAACCATTGAAAAAATCGTGCTCTTGACTTGACTCAAATTACCATTTTCATGCTTGAAAACTTGTCTTGTCTTGTCGTATCATGTCGTGTCATGCCATGTCATGCTTGCTTGGAAAATAAACGTGTTCATGCTTGCTTGGAAAATAAACTACTTGTGAGGGAAGGGAGACCCTTCTTCCTAAATAAATGCTTGTCATGTTATGTATCTTGCTCGCTTGGAAAATAAACTACTTGTGAGGGAAGGGAGACCCTTCTTCCTAAATGCTCATGCTTGCCATGCCATGTATCGTGCTTGCTTGGAAAATAAACTACTTGTGAGGGAAGAGAGACTCTTCTTCCTAAATACTCATGCTTGCCATGCCATGTATCATGCTTGCTTGAAAAATAAACTACTTGTGAGGGAAGGGAGACCCTTCTTCCTAAATGCACTTGTGAGGGAAGGGAAACCCTTCTTTATGAATGCTTGTCTTGTTCTTGGCAAAAACGAGGCAAAACATATCGTAGGATATGTCCCACCTCTAATTATCGTTCTTGAAGGACTTCGGTAAATCATGTCATGCATGCCGTGTTCGTAGAATCGTGTACATACTTGCATTTGAATTTAAATATGACAATTAGGTAATTTACAATACATATAACATCAATAATTTGGGCAAGTCAATATTCATGCAATTTAGGGAAAATGAGAAAACACACTATCATAAGCCCTAGCAATTTTCATAATTAATTAACCATACATTTCTTAAATTACAACTCATTTTATTCACCTTGACATTTCATCAAACATGGAGTGTGTTTATTATTGATTAAACATATATCATGCTTTTCTAGGTGGGTTGATGCTCACATCACACATGTATGTTCATTATGGATACAATGCCCTCCCCATTTCATTCATCACATCATTCACACGGCATCCATTTGCCCAAATCCATCCTCACACAACCATTCCATTTACATCCCAATAGATTCATACTTTAGGAAAACAATAAAAGGAAGGAAAGAATGAGGGATATGAACTAGGAGGGTAGCAAAAGGTACCGACCTTGTAGAGAGGAAGAAACCCCCTTGCAAAACGTGCGTGAGTTGCTGCCCTAACTTGGGGAAAGTGTTCCTCACGAGCTTGACTCGAGAACTTGAAGGAAAACGAGCTTGAAGTGATCTAGGGTTCTTGAAATCCCTTTGATTTCTTCCCAAAAGCAAACCCTAGGTTAGAAAACCCTTCTCCTCTTCCTCTAGTTCTCAAAATACTCTAAGTGTTGAGAATGAGTCCAAAAGACTCGGGCAAGCCTTATATGTAAATGGTATAACACCCAAATGCCGAAAAAGCCCTTAATGAAATTCTGTAAAAACATGATGACCGAGCGATCGGTTGCCTACCGAGCGACCGGTGATATGACCGAGCGATCGGTCAAAAACAAGCTCTCATTAAAATTTCCCCATACAAAATTTTCAACCAGTCGATAGCCTCCGATCGATCGGTTGTGGACCGATCGATCGCTCAATGGATCGAGCAATCGGTGGTCTACATGTTTTGACACTGAGTCCATTTTTCACCCATTCCTATTATTTGGACCCAGTCTACTTCTATTTCAACCTCTTCTAAACTTAACTAAGACCTCTTTAAAGCTTATAAGCTTTTTTAAATAATTTATCTAATTAATTATGGCATTCTTAACACAATTCCATCGAGGTTTCAAATTCTCATTTCATGAAATTGAGATTACAAGGCACCATGCCTTGGCACACATACTAAGACATATACAAAAAATTTCGGGGCTCTACAAGAAGAATCGGCCAATTGAATTGGGAACCGGTTGTCAGAACCGATTGAAAACCAGTCAGAACTGGTCATAAATGAGTTAAAGTAAAAATAAAAAAAAGAAACTGTTGAACCGGACCGGTGGAACCGGTCAAACCAGAAACCGGCCACTCAATCGGTTCAATGACCGGTCCGGTTCTGATAACATTGGGTGGTACTACACGCACACCAATAGTTACTGAAATACACCAAATTTATTAATATACACACAAAAAAGATATGAAAAGTACATTTGTCCCCTCTTTTTCTTCTTCACGTCTTCGACCCCTTCTTCCTCTCGTATTCAAATGTAAACACTCATATGTATCATCACTCCCTTAATACTATGAGAAATGAATTTCTGAAAATGCTTAAGAAAAATATTCCTATCATTTTCCTTTGGTCTCAACAATCTAAGGAGGGTAGTTGGCTTGTAGAGTTTAGTGAATGTGGTGGTGGTGGTGGAGGTGGAGAAAGAGAAGAAAAAAAAGTCGAGAAGAAAGAATATGAATGAGAGAATCATAAGCCTAAAACAAGGCTTATGACCAAAGCTCGTGGAGGACTAACCAGGAGTGATTTTAACGAGCTGTCGACAGACGAGTCTAAAGTAACTTATAGAGTTTCATGGCTTTGGTTGAATCTAAACCCATTGATGGAGCTAGATTCTTGTGTTAAGGATTTTGGATTAGATCTAAGATGAGGATTTGATGGGATTTGAGAGTTGTAACGGAAATTCAAGTGGAGTCAAATCCTCCACGGTGATAAACTGATTTGGCAAATCCGGTTATCACCATTTGAGGTGGCGACTAGTTCCCCTTGACACCCCTTAACTGTGATTCAGATTCACCCACCCCTAGGGTTCACCCACCCATCCTTAGTTTTTAGAAAAATATATTAATTCTATTTTTTAAATATTTTAATATTAAAAAAACCCTAAAATCAGTTTTTTAATTTTAAAAAATAGAATTAATATTTTTTTTCTAAAACCAAAGATGTGCGGGTGAACCATAGGGGTGGGTGAATCTAAACCACAATTAAGGGTGTCAAGGGGGACATGTGGCCACCTCAAAGGGTGATAACCAGATTTGCCCAATCCGATTATCACCGTAGAGGATTTGACTCTGATTCAAGTAGGTTAATAAAGAGCTTTTCTTTATTCTCTTTTCCGTTCGAGGGTATAAATAAGGGGTTTTTCCCAAACTAGGCCCCAACTATTTGTAAACCCTCGAAATAGGCCAAGACTTTTCAGAATAACTTTTATTGGCTTCGGCACGTGAGAACTCCATGCGCGTATGAATTATCATCATCTTAGGACGAAAATACCCCTTTCACTTCACACAACACTGAAGATAGTGTTTTGAGGTCTTCTGTACGATTTTTCCTCCGTCTGTTTGAATCTCACTCTCTCTGTTGCTCTCATCGTTTAGTATGGATAATCTATTGTAGAGGTAAGGGTTTCTACATTACAAATTCATTATTTTTTGAGTTTTGTAGCCTCCCTTTTTTCAGTTGAATCTAAACACCATCTCTTCAGTTAGGTTTTTCTGTGTTGAACTTGTTTTTCTCTCAAACACAATCTCTTCATTTAGGTATTTCTTTGTTGAAGTTTTTTATGTCCCAAATACCACCTGATCGGGACTTAAAATGAGATTTTTTTGGTATCGCATTTATGAATAACAGATCTTGCAGTTATAACGTTCGTTGGTATCGCATTTATGAAATCATGCAGTTATAATAGATTATGCAGTTATAATGATCGTTCGCTGATATATAGAACGATTGTTTGTTATATATGAACGATCGTTCGCTATATCTCAACAATCGTTCGCTGCTATCAATCGATTGATATAATGAAATTTATGTGGTAATATATTTGTTTCTTTTACATTACTTTTTTTTATAACATTTGGTATAGTTTTGGAGATAATGGATCGATCATCAATACCTTTACTTTGCTACTACAATGGGGAATGAATTCGTGAGAGTAGGAGCTTCTTTTATGATGGTGAAACATTGAAATTTATATCTGTATATCGGGATATCACCTATGACCTGCTTTTATCTAGAGTACATATATATATATATATATATATATATATATATATATATATATATATATATATATATATATATTCTAATTTTGTAGGCCAACAATCGCTAATAACATGGAAATGACACCCGCGTTGCTTCTTGATTTGTCAATGAGTAACACATTGCTTTGCGTAGAGATACAGAGTTATTAGTTTGATTCAGTACGCACAAGACTTATTAATAACATGGATACTAATTTGCCTCCATGCATATTTATGCATGATGCTGCACATTGATGCATACATGAAATTGTTGGCTATACGACACGCAACACATCCTGATCTGTACACACAAGAGTACGCATTTTGTCAGTTAAGGTTCATGGTACGG
This sequence comes from Tetracentron sinense, assembly GCA_015143295.1. Classification (NCBI taxonomy): domain Eukaryota; kingdom Viridiplantae; phylum Streptophyta; class Magnoliopsida; order Trochodendrales; family Trochodendraceae; genus Tetracentron; species Tetracentron sinense. The sequence continues at coordinate 26,897,521 of CM026559.1, read as the reverse complement.
TTAAAATAATTTAATTTAGTGTCAATACAGTAAAATACATAAATAAGTTGTGTTTCCCTTCTATGACAGGACACCCTACTTACGTACAAATCATTATTTTCAAATTACAAGGCCGAGGATGATTAGAGCAAGCCTATGTTTATCAGTAAAGATATCCCTAATAGCATAAATGTTGCTATCGGGCCTAAACATGGACTGCCGGTGATGTGGAACTGTGAAATAGTATACCTCTCTTTCCATAATGAAGGTCCTTGGTCTTTGGCTATGTTGGAACTTCCTAATAGGAACATTATACTAGTGTTAAGTTTGTATTCTAAGAATTCAAGAGAGAGGTATGAATCCGTAGTAGCAGTCCTAAAGGAATCAATCCTTGTACTTTTTCATTTGTTTGGTGATTTAAGTGCCTTGGGAGGCAAAGAGTGAGATGTAAAGGAAATTATATATTTTCTGAAGCAGTGTTTATATCTTGATTGCGGGGTATACGTACTCAAGTCCGTCGACTACCTGTGTTCCGATCTCCCCATTAGCTTTAAAAAGGTAACCACAACTTAATATACAAAATTTATTTCAGTCTGATATATTTTACTTCCGCAAGCGAATGGCGTACGAGCTTATGACGGGTGTTGCATTATGAGGGTGAAGGTGTAGAGAGGTCACAGTGAAGAATAAAAAAAGGAAGCAAAGTGTTGGGTGTATACACTATGCATCTTATGTTCACTCCTGACCGAAGTATACCTCTGTACAAATCATGAAAGTTGGATTTAATTAAAGATTGAGCTTGGATTTAATGTAACTTAAATTTAATTAAAGATTGAGGGATTGAGGTTGTATCTTATGTAACTTGTGTTTGAATCGATTGAAAATACTCTACTTGTACGGATGATTTATATCACATAATCGTGCTGAGATATCAAACAATCGATATGCCAGAACGATCGCTATCCCAGAACGAACGATTGCTCGCGTATGAGTGTTCGTATGATCCTCTAACATGTTCAATTGCAAACTCCCTAACCTTCCAAGCTTTCTTATAACTCATCTTCACGTCATATTTTTGCCACAAGTCATGCATAATCTCATTTGGTTTATATGTAACACGCTATTCTATACGTCCAATTACCATGTTGCTCACAACCCGACTAGTTGATTGGCGATGGTCCTCCCCAGCCAAAGGCATCCCATAAGAGTGTTGCGGTGTATACATCTTTATTTTGAAGACAGAAGATCCATTCATTTTTACTGCACGCAGTCTCCACGTGCAATTTTCTATGTAACATTTCATTGTGTACTTTGATTTATTTGGATCTCCAACATTGAATTGAAAGTTCTTTTGCATTGCATACTTGCTCAGTGCCTTTTGTAATTGACATTATCCTTAAACATTTCTCCAAGTGAAATTTCTAAAACATCTTCGGCTGCAATTTTATATATTGAATTATTAGCATTTACATAGTTATCTTCCGCCTCAGCCATATTTTGATAATTTATTGCACCTCTGCACTCCAGAATATTTCTTGTTGGTAGACTAACCATCACTACAGGGGGTAATTGAACCCTACATAATTTCAACAAAGATAATAAAAAAACTGTGACTATTACACAAGGCAAGCAAAAATATTTCAAATTACTCTTCATACCTTGGAATAGGTGAGACAAATGGTTGAGCGTCTAAGATAGGTTTTCTAACTTCATCATCACATTCGTGATGAAAATCATCAACGACCATCTCAAACTCATTCCAGCCACAGTCGTCATCAATATAATCACCGGCCACCTCTACCACATTCCTACCAAACTCAACAGCAATATCATCACCGGCCGCCTCAACCTCTTTCACAACACAATCAAAATCAATATCATCACCAACAACCTCAACTTCATCAACACATTTGTTACCATGGTTATCGTCCCCTCTTGTAATGTCAACATAATCTGCAAATGTGTTGGACACCATACTTACATACTGATTGAATCATTCTGTTGATTTTTCAAAGGGATTAGGGCTATTCTTGGTAGCAGGTTCAGGATGAGGTATATCAAGAGGCTCAGACTCAGAAATCACAGACATAGGAGATTTCTGTTTACTCAACGTCGTATGTTGTGTTCGTTTTGCACTTTTGGTTATAAACAACTGCATGACAGTCACTTGTGATCATTCATTTTGGATAAAATATAATGATAAATCTTCGTTATCAGTGATGTCAGTGGGAGTCATGGAAATGTCTGTGCCTGTAGGGAACAAACACCTGATGCTAAAATTAACCTCCTCTAGTCGAGAGTTAGTCAGTAGATATACTCTAGATAAAAGCAAGTCGTAGGTGATATCCCGATATACATATATAAATTTAGATGTCCCATTATCATAAAAAAAGCTCCTACCCTTACGAATTCATTCCCCATTGTAGTAGCAAAGTAAAGGTATTGACGATCGATCAATTGTCTCCAAAACTGCACCAAATGTTATAAAAAGTAATGTAAAAGAAACAAATATATCACTACATAAATTCAATTACATCAATAGATTGATAGTAGCGAACGATCGTTCACAAATAGCGATCGATCGTTCACAGATAGCAATCGATCGTTCTATATATCAGTGAACGATCGTTATAACTGCATGATCTGTTATAACTGCATGATTTCATAAATGCGATACCAACGATCGTTATAACTGCATGATCTGTTATTTATAAATGCGATACCAAAAAAATCTCATTTTAAGTCCCGATCAAGTGGTGTTTGGGACATAAAAAACTTGAACAAAGAAATACCTAAATGAAGAGATTGTGTTTGAGAGAAAAATAAGTTCAACATAGAAAAACCTAATTGAAGAGATTGTGTTTGGATTCAATTGAAAAAAGGGAGGCTACAAAACTCAAAAAATGATGAATTTGTAATGTAGAAACCCATACCACTACAACAGATTATCCATACTAAACAATGAGAGCAACAGAGAAAGTGAGATTCGAACAGACGGAGGAAAAATTGTATAGAAAACGTCAAAACACTGCCTTCAATGTTGTGTGAAGTGAAAGGGGTATTTTCGTCCTAAGGTGACGATAATTCGCACCCGCATGGAGTTCTCACGTGCCGAAGCCTATAAAAGGTATTATGAAAAGTCTTGACTTATTTTGAGGGTTTACAAATAGTTGGGGCCTAGTTTGGGAAAAACCCCTAAAATGACTTTTCCTTCGCCTCCCTCATTTCTCACCAACTTCGACTGAAATTTGAGCATTTTCAATTGACTGGTGATCTTCTCCAGTTGTAACCGGTTTTTGGCAAAACTGGTTACGCCCATGTGGTCATCACATGTCCCTTTTTACACCCCTTAACTGTGGTTAAGATTCACATACCCCTAGGGTTCATCCTCCTACTTTGGTTTTTAGAAAAAATATTTTAAAAAAATTAAACTTAGGATTTGGTAAATTTTAACCACGGTTAACAAAAGTTTTTATTATTTTTTTCTAAAAGCTAAAATTGGGTGGGTGAACCTTAGGGGTGAGTGAATCTTAACCATAGTTAAGAGGTGTCAAAAAGAGCATGTGACCACCTCAAGGGCGTAACCGGTTTTGGCAAAACTGGTTACAACTGGAGAAGAATACGACCCTTTTCAATTTGATGCAATTTTATTTCCTACCCGAAAAGAGTATTCATGTCTTAATCTTCTCTCATTCTTACTCCAACCGAAATCGTTGAAAATTGCTATTGCTAGAGTAGCTTATATTTTTTATTATTTCAAAAATTATTTCCCCTAATTCGTGCGATAAACTCACAAAAGAAAATGATCTAAATTTGTTTTCTTTTGTTTATCAACTTTCTATCTATTTAGCAGTCCATGGATTAGCATTAGGTGCGTCGGTTCGATGACAAGGAAGATGATAAGAGGATAAGGATATTATTGTCCTTTTTTTTTAATCTTCTTTTTGGTATATATATCAACAAATATTAAGATTTTTCCAAGTTCGGTGTATACAAGCAAAAATTGAGGTGTGCTAAAATAACTAACCTTAGGGTTAAAATTTCTTAACCCTAAGGTTAATTAAATTTTTTTTTTTTTTTTTCTAAAATCTAAGGTTAGATTTTTGAACCTTAAGGGTTAGGGTGTAATATGGGCTAAGAAAAAGATGCGTTAACCTATGGGTGCAATTGAACTCTCTATGAATTCAATCACGATTGGCTGTGATTCGATCTCGAAAATATTATCTTATAAAATTATTACCTTCTTCCTTGTCATTATAGAACTGACACCAATTTTGCTTTGAAATAGGGTGTTCAACGCTATCAACTTTTTTGTTTGTAGTCCAAATATGATTAAATTGCAACCACAATTTGAAGGGGACTAAACATGGTTAACCAATCAACCGCTACACTCTAAAATGAAACTTTAAGAGTGTGTTTGTTTGACAAGAAAGTCAGAGAAAATAAAAGAAAAAATATGTTTTCTTGTACTTTTTCAATAGTAATAAATTTTTTGTAAGGATTATTTTGAGAAATAATTTAATTTTTTTTTTCTTTTACTTTCTTCTTTTTCACCAACTTTTTCACCAAACGAACTCACGCTGAACATCTCAAAACAAAAGGGGTCAATTTGAATCGTCTATCACTGAATCTCCTTAAATTACCTCTTAAGTAAGGGCTTAATAGGATATTTTTAGTACACGTTAATTAGTACGCACCCTGTGCATGGTAGAAGGACAAAGACATAAGATAAGATTAAAAAAAACAAGAGGGCGAGAACGTGGCCAGAATATGGGGTAGCTTCGAGCCCGGAAAGACGCACTTAATCGAAAAGAAAGGTACGTACACGCATGTCTTTTGAACAATTGGACATGCATTTATTGAGCGTTGAAATGATGGAGTGCATGTATGGGACAGGAACATTACATGACTATGCGGGACATATTAATTTTTTAAAATTCTGATTAAAAAAAATTTATTAACTTTTTCTTTCTAATAACGTAGGTGGATGAACCTAAGGGTGTAATCTTAACTACAGTTGAGGGGTGTTGTAAGAGACCTGGCAACCTCAAGGGCGTAACCAGACTCCCCCAAGTCTAATTAATTATTGAGGATTTAATTGCATCCACAAGTCAACACCTATTACTTTTAATCCATATTAACTGTGAATGAGATTCACTGATCCTTAGAATTTAACAAGAATCTAACTTTAATTTTACAAAAAAAATTAGGAATGTTAACATTATTTGTGAGAGTTAAATATTTTTCAAGTATTTTTTCTAAAATCCAAGGTTAGGTTGTTAAACTCCAAAGATTAATAAATTTTAAATGTAGTTAATAATGGCTAAAAGGAACACGTGTTGGCCTCTAGGTGTAATTGAACTCTCCCCCAATTCAATTGCAATTGGCTGTGATTCAATCTCCAGTCTAATAAACTTTAGTGAAGAGGAGCAGAGTTGCACCTAAGAAAAAGAAATCGAGTGAGATACTGTTTCATTAATTATTAGTGGTAAGTTAATCGATTCATTAATTATTAGTACAATGACTATGAAAACAGCCTAACAAGCTTCCCACCACACGGGGATTCTTTTATCATTCATTGTTGGAACTGGCAGCTGTTTACAAGCTATAGTAGAGGGGCTAGGACCACCCCCATTTCTCCCGATTCTACTTTTTTTTTTTTTTAGGTATCAGGTAATACATAAAACACACACAATCAAACCTATGGTAAAGAATGCTAGCGATAAAACAACATACTCGCAATGGAATCTAAAATTGACGGCAAATCCTTGCAACAATAAACAGGAGAATTTGAAATTTCAGCTCGCAAACATTTTTTTTTAGCTCGCTTTTAATATGGATATAAGCTGGTAAAGAATGCTAGCCATACTCTCAAAATTAACAAGAAAAATAAAATAAAATTCAGTACTCTCACCACACAACTTGTTAATACAAAAATTTCTTCCTTTAAAATTATTACATTAACGTTTGCAAAAGTAACCGTTTACTTGGTTAATGAGTATGGAATCTTAAGAGTATGTTAGCATTAATCAAGCAGTTAAGACTTAATTGTCAGTCTAAAGTGATTTGGATAAGTGATCCTAGCAATCTAAAAGAAGATGGATAATGCTAGGCATCACTTTCTTTTAAGGCTCACTCTCTTTTTGATTGAAGAGAGTGTTAGTAGAAAACACGTATCCTTTTCTTAATGGGAGACAAACACATGTTTGATCTATGAAGAAAGTGAGTTTAAAAGAAAGTGATGTTAGCATTGCCCAAAAGAAGATACCTAACAATTTAGGCGCCACACTTTAAAACAATATAAGAAGAGCATAAAAACATACGAAATAGACTAAACAAAATAAAATTTTAGGTATTTTAAGAAAATCATAAAAATAAATTAAAAAAAAAAACTAAAGAGAAGGTTGTTGCATCCATTTATAGTGGGATGCATTAGTGGCGCAGTCCTCTACACAAGACCGTAAACAGTCTCATAGGTGTTGGGGGTAATGTACAGATTACACTCCCAAATTTTAGACTAGGCTATGCTAATGTGCCTAGTCCTATACGGGTTTATCCGGACTTACCCGGTGTGATGGGTTGCGGGCTCAAGTCACACCCTTAGGGATTAGTCATGATCTGAAGGGTTGGAACACCCTGAGTTACCCCAAAAAAAAGAAAAAAAAGCGTAGTTCGAACCGGTGCAATATCTCTCCTCTTTTAGGTAAAGTGTCTCATAAGGAGTTCAAAGTAAGGTTGTGCCGACAGGAAATGTGTCGTAACATTTATCTTCTTAAATTGTAATAATAAAGTGTACTTTTTCTTCCCACTTTATGGAAGGAAGCAAGAGAGAATACAAGACTGAAAATGACATGAGAATTGGTGGCTGAGAATAACACTTCGGCTTTATGATATTTGTTAGGTTCACAATTGTTAGAACCGGACCGACCGGACAGCCGGTCGAAACCCGGCCCCCTCGCCAGTTCCCAAAACCCTCAAAACCATTACTCTTTAAGAACCAGTCAGAACTGGAAAAATAAAAAAAATAATGATTTTTTTGTAAAAAGTATATGATCGAACTGGATCGGTCGAACCGGTTGAACCAACGGAATCGGGAACCGGCCACTCTACAGGTTCGATGCCCGGTCCGGTTCTCACAACACTGGTTCACATTTCTTTCTCTCTCACAGTTGACCATATTGCACAGCCAGGCTTGCCATGCTTTGCTGGAATATGGGTGGGATTGGGCTTAGAGACTTAAGCCCAATAGCCCATTAGAATACGCTTCTCATCAGGTTTAGCTCTCCCGATAGGGCCCGATTCTTAAGATCCCCTTAAACAACATATTTTTCTTTCTTTCTTAGGTAGGTTGGCCCGAGCTTGACCTGACTAATAAGCGGGTTGCCTCCCCTAACCTGTTTAAATCGGACCTAATTGGGCGTGGCCACACCCCTTAATTGCCCAAAAATATCAACTCTTGTGAGACATCCTATGTGAGACACCCTAATTCGGTATTGTTGCATCGATCCATACCTAGGGGTGGCAATTCCTAACCCAATTTGTCAACGCAGGTTTGGGTTCAGGTTTTGGACCGTAGCTTGGGTTCGGGTTTGGTTTTCTTAATCTATTTATAATAGGTAAGGCTTGGGTTTGGCTTCATGGACTTGAGGAGTCATAATACATATATATTTAATCTGTTTATGAAATCCTAAATCCACTGCTTGAATTCTCTATGGAATTAAAAAATTCTAATTCCACCCCTATTTATAATGTGTCCCAAATGATGGAATTGGAATTGTGTGATGGAATTGAAAATTATATTCCTCAATTCCATAAATCCAAACGCACCCTAGGGTTCATTTGGAATTGCGGTGGGCGGGCGGATTTGTCAATTCCTTTCTTCAATTCCGTTTCTATACTTTGAGGCTAAGGAATTGGATTTCGCGCAAATCCACATGCAAAATAAATCGGTGAATTCGAAGGGTAAAAGCATGGATTTAGAATCACTGGCCCTTCCCTTCTTGTGATTGTGGGCAGAGAATTGGTGGTGACTCTCAGCCACAGCTGAAATAACGAAGAAAGAACTACTCCATGAGTTAAAATTGAAAAGGATTTTGCTAGCCCCAGTCGCAAGTCTTCTACAGACGCAACTTGGCGGCTACAAATGTCACAAATTTTCTGTTTTTTATTTTTTCAAATGTGTTAAAATATCAAACATGTCCATGTGATATGCCTTTACCTTGCATCTATGGAAACTTTTGGAGTAAATGCGATTGGGGATAGCACTCCTCAACTGAAAAAACATGCTTTGGGTTTTGGGAAGGAAGCTGAGTAGTGGTGTCAATGGGCCAGTCTTGGGCTTGAATTTTTATGATTTTTAAATAGGCCCAACCCGCCCCAGCATGCTTAAAAGAGGCTTATGGGGCCCGATTTTGGCCGGTTGACACCCCTATACTTCTGAGTGGTGGTGGGAGTCTACCCTACCTTGGGAAAGTGTCGAGGATTGGTGTTAACATGCTTTGAATGAGTTTCAATTGGTTCACTCTACTTATTCCAAAATTTGAATATCATTTTGGTTTTTTTTCTACAGGGTAAGTCCAAAGTGATGCTGATAGAGGGCAAAATGACGAGTACTGCTTGATTAAATGACTACTCATTTGCTATACAGCTAGGAAGCACGGGTATGGCGATACTTGGATACGATATGGGTACGGCGATACGGGAGAAATTATGAAAAACAGCTAAGTTTTACCTTAGAGTGCAGTAACCGATACGGTGATACGGGTAAGGCGATACGGGTACCTTTCCATTTTCAAAGTATCCGTGCTTCCTAGCTATACAGTCATCTGTTCACAAATTATTATTTCAAGTAGGGCTTGGGCTTAGACTCCTAGGGCCCGAGTCCCGTTTGACTATACTTCTTGGGTTGGGCTATCCCATCTGAGCCCAGCCCAATTATTAACAGGGTCTGGTTATTCTCAAGCCCGATTAATAATTGGCCCACACCAGCCCACCCCGTTGACATTTTTGATAGTTCTCCTTAATAGGACCCATATTTTATGCATGAGTTATTATTATTATTTTTTTGGTTCAAATGATATCATGTAACGGACACATACACACACTCTAAACACACAAAGCCAAACCTAAGGTAGCCGCTAAGGTGCCATTAGGGTGAGTCCAAGCAACCTTTCCAAAAGGGCCTGTATTGCATGGGCTACTTTCTAGTATATAATATATGGAAAAGGTTTTCCACGGTCTAGTACTTCTAACTGGTCGGGTCACGGGACAGACTGTCCATTTGATGGGCAGCTCTCTAGACCTACCGATGTACAGTTCCATGTCCATTTCACTTGATAGAGTAACTCACCGTCTGAACTTCACGCCTTTATACCAGGGTCCTATTAACCTTAATTGATCAAGATTCATTGTTAAAAATTAATGCTGATCTGATTTGGGTTTTAAAAAAGATTGGCAAGGAGATCGCTAGCAATACTCGGGAGGCGCCACATATCACTGTGTGTACTAACAAAGATTGGCAAGGAGATCGCTAGCAACACTCGGGAGGTGCCACATATCATTGTGTATACTAACCTCGGTGCTATGCACACACTAAGTCTTCGTTTGGCGAACACAATGGTATATGGTGTCTCCCGAGTAGATTCTGGCAATCTTCTCGCCAACAACAACCCGAGAGGATAACGCGTGCTACAAAAATGAGAAGGGGACAGGACCTCAAAATGAGAGTGCTAGCCCCAGTTTTTCTCTACCAAAACATTCTCTACAAGAGAAACATGTGTCCTCACTTTTTTCAATTACTTTTACAGCCAGTTAGAACTAAAGAAAAATGACGGATTTAAATGCAAAAGTTTTAACCATATGAAAACTTAAGAAAAAAACCTCATCGCTTGCTCTAATGGTAGGGTGTGGCCTCTCCTTGGTGAGAGGTCTCGGGATCCACTACAAGAAATTTACCGCACAGCGACGGAAAATTTCCGTCACTAATACTCGATTTCCGTCACTAACACTATTAGTGACGGAAAATCATCCGTCGATAATCCATTACTATTGCTTCTGTGGCTAAAGGTCTGTAGAAATGGAAATATATTTCCATCGCTAATTAGTGACGGAAACTGTCTGTCACTAATAATGCTAATAACAAGTACGAATTTAGTGACAGAAATGAATTTGCGGCGGAAATATCTCCGTAGCTATTAGTGACGGAAATATCTCCGTCGCTATTAGTGACGGCAATATTTCCGTCGCTAATGGTTTTTTTAAAAAAATATTCTGCACCTGAAACTTGTTTCCAGTCAGGAACCTGTATAAAACATGTACATTCATTCACATTTTCATTCATATAACCTGTACATCCATTCATATTTTCATCCATATAATAACTTGTACATCCATTCACATTTTTATCCACAAAACCTATACATCCATTCACGAATACATTCATTCATTCACATTTTCATTCAGAAAACCTGTACATCTATTCACATTTTCATCCACAAACCTGTTTATGTATTCACATTTTCCTGAGCATCGTGAATGATAAATAAACTTTGTAATTGTTCCAATGTGATCAAGAGACTTGTTTGTCTGAGCCTACCATATGTTTGTGTAGTTGCGTAGTTCATGTTATTTGAAATCCAAGTATATACGGAGGCAGATTGAGTTGTTTGACTTGCTTGATACCATGAATGCTTATGGGTTGGATGCCTAAGATAGATTTACACATTTTTTACTCCAAGAACAACATATAAAGCATAATAAGCATTTCTAGGAAGGATTAAAACAGAGCATGATAAACAATGGTAGAAATAAGAAAGTGTATAGGAGATCGTGTCAACCAGATAGTCACAACAACTAAGTAGTTAAAAAAATATTATCATCAGGGGTCTGTATCATCGGAAGTCTGTGTTGCATCGGGGTCCGTAGCAAGTATCGATCCGGAGGGGATATGTGATCCGGCGTGCATATGGGACATCCAGTCCTCAAACACCTTCATCCAGGTGTTAATGGCACTCAACCCAGCTCGCATTGCATCTTAGCTAGCCACCAAACTCTCGTTCTGGTCAGATAATTCTTCGGCCCTCCTCCTCCATTGGTCAGCATCTGCAGAGCGAAACTGGGAGGGTTTAACACCCAGTCTATACGTACGAACCCGCCCATGCGTGTCTGGATCCATGACTTGGGTGAACATCTCGTTCCTGGCGGTGCTACTGGTTGTGCCCTCCGGATGCTAGCTAACTAGCTCATCCATCTATGTCTGCATACACAAAATACCATTGATTACAATTTAGGAATAATGACGGAAATTGATATTTATTAACAATCAATTCATATGATGATAAGAGCATACATAAAGATCAGCTGATGCTTGGTCGACAAACGTCCTATCTCGGTGAACATGCATCATCTGGTACATTTGCATCCGGTCCGGCTCCTGTCCGTTTGGATCCCAGGCTTGCTATCCTCGTGATGAAAACAATAATTTTTAAAATGTTAAGACAACAATTTACACATATGCACAAACAACAATTTTTAACATGATGCTAGGAATTTGTGTATGATGATCCTGTTGAGCCTTTACATGCACGAATTTATATTTCAACTTGCTTCATGCATTGAACTTTTGAAATGAATTGGTGATTCATGATTATTGGTTTTTCATTTAAACAACTATCTTGTAGGTATCTTGTTAGAAGATTGTGGGCTTTTCATTTACAACTATCTTGTGGGTATCCTTTCTCATGCCTAATGTTCCTTGGGCTGGGGGCCCATATGGTTAAGTTTATGTGATAAGGTTTAATATTAGCCTTTTAGTAGTTTCAATGTACATTAGGTGGTATGTATTTTTAATGAACCTGCTTATATTAGGTCTAGACCCAACAAATTTGGCTCCAGAAGGGAAAAGCAATCCCCTTTATTAGAGTGAAAGAAAAAGGCACGGATTTATATTAGCCTTTCAGTAGTTTCAATGTACATTAGGTGGTATGTATTCTCTCCATCTCTCTCTCTGTGTTTATTTATTTATCTGTCTGTGAGCAACTACTTCTATTTCGATGCTTCTTTTTACATATGCTTTTATCTCTATCCTTACATGTGTTTCTTAAGTGACAAAAATCCAAAAAGGAATAGAGCTTATGAGTGTCCTAGCTTTTTCTCATTTATAACACAATAAATGTCAAATATACATGTCAAATATACTGTATAAACCACATTAAATGGCCATTAAATGGTTGTTTTTGTATGTATCTCTCTCTCTCTCTCTCTCTCTCTATATATATATATATATATATATATCAGTGAGTGTATATGCTTATGTATTTTACTAATATTAATATTTGATATCCTTGACATGTGTACATTGGGTATTTTAATTACGTGATTGTCTTCTATTGTATGATAATCCTAGGTTGCTAATTTTATGTGTATCTTATTTAAAGATGGTTATTTGCTTTTGTATTATTGTAGACTTCTATGTTCCTGCAACCCTAGCTTACCAGATCCAGTTTGGCACCTGAACTAGTTCATTCATTAGAGCCTGCATTTCCTGAAATTTGATTCGCTTCCTATTGTGCCATGATAGATGCTCACTGTCATCTTTTTTTCTCTTTTCTTGAATAATTTTTTTGTTCTTGTAGGTTGTGCCTTAGTATATTTCATGCGATTAGAAGTTTTGTTTCTCTTTGGCTTGATTAAGCATTTGTTGTATCTGGAATCTGAACTGTGAACTTATAAAGCTCCAACACTTTTCCCTTGATGTGTTCAAATTATGCTTGCCAAGTATGACATTCAGACCGACCATTTGCTCCAACAACTAGGACCCTGTATGTGACATCGGAGCAGTTCTTGATTCCATGTTTCCATAAAAAGAATGTTTGTTCTTGCAATATCTATGAGTAGCCCCCAAGAATCGACGATGACCCATATAACAAAACTTACGCCCGTGTTTCAAGTAGTGAGAACAAGTGTCTTGGTTGCAATGAGGACAGGCATAACGACCCTTGGTGCTCCATAACAAGGCTGCCTTCATTTGAAAGTTTTGTCTAAGTGATTCATCGTAAATACAAATACCGTCAATCCACAAATCAGTCAATTCATCTACCAGCGGTTGTAAGTATACGTCAATATCATTTCTGGGAGCACGAGGACCAAGAATAAGTAAAGACATCATCACAAATGATTGTTTCATGCACATCCAAGACGAAAAATTGTATGGGATCAAAACAACATGCCAAGTGCTATATGCAATGCTCATTTGCCCGAATGGGTTGAAACCATCGCTTGCTAACCTAAGCCTGAGATTGCGGGTCTCTGAGGCAAAATCTTGATACTATTTGTCAAGGTGTCGCCAAGCTTCAGAGTCAGCTGGATGCCTTAACACTCCATCTTTAGTGTGACCCTCTGCATGCCATCTCATGAAGGAAGCTGTCTTGTTGGACATGTAAATTCTCTGTAGTCTAGGTTTGAGTGGAAAATGGTACAAAATCTTTGCAAGTATTTTGTGTTCCTTGTTAGATGACGGAGGGTCTGAACCTTCGTTTGCGTCTTTCCACCGTAAACTACCACAGACAAAGCATGCACTATTGTTTGCATTTCTTTCCAATATAACATGTAGTCGTTAGGGCATGTGTCAATTTTGTTGTACCCTAGATCTAAGTCACCAATTATCTTCTTACGCTGGTAGAAGGACTCCGGGCAATGTTTCGCCTTCAGGTAGTGCCTCCTTAAGTAATGCAAGTAACATGTTGAATGATTTGTTGCTTCATCAATTCAGACACTTAATGTGAAATAACCGAACAATGAAAGCAAGTTTACTAAATTTCTTGCAATTGGGGTATAACTCCAGTTCGACATCTTCCACCAACCGATAGAATTTAGCCGTCTCGCCATTAGGAATCTCTAGCATTTCACTTGTCCCTTCTTCAGTACGTGTCATCCCGAATGCCCCCTGCAATAGTCCATGCATATCATCTTGGGGGGATGTTTCACCAGCATTGTCTTCATGTAATGGCACAGTAGAAGATATACTCCGCATAAATTCTCCGTGATATATCTACATGCCAGCTGTATAAACCTTATCCTACCCATCGCATATCAAATGCTCTTGTACTAATGGTCGAACAAGATAATATCGATTACAACACTTCTTACAAGGGCACTTGATACTACCATCACTGCGAGTTGTATTAGATAGTGCGAAATCCAAAAACTATTGACCCCCTATTCATAGACAGCACTTAACCGATCATCTGTAACCCAACTTTTATCGATGGTGGATACCATTTTCCTTTAGCGATCACTGGCAATAGAAATGAATAAGCTATCCGAAGCTAGAATGCATGATTCATGCGTTATGATTAAGATCAAACAAGACTACTAATGGGTGGGATTTTCCTATCCCATTCAGGAATACATAATCCCCAACAGTCAGTAGCTCAAGTGTTCCAGTTCGGAGTTGTGAAAATTTCGGCAGCACCTCCCCATGGCTCTCCGAGTACACGATTTAGACTTGGTGCAATGATCTTACCTTGTCAAAATATATACCCAAAGAACAATAGGGATGATTAGCGGACATTTCCCTAGACTGGAATAAGCATGAGCAACTAACACGTGGTTCGGGATTATGCATTCCCAAACTGTCCATACGGACAATTCAAAAATCATTTGGTGACAAATACTCCTCTTAACAGACATGACAAATCAATTGTTAAATATGATGTTTGATCCACACGGGAACTAAACATCATAAATTACAACTAATTCGTCCAATTCGATGATAAGAGGAACACTTCTCACACAACGATGCTTGAACGGGAGATCAATGTTTTAATACATGCACATACACAATGATGTTTAAAGATAAACAGTTGTTCATTCTTTAATTGGCCATGATTCATATAAGAAAAACAGATCACTCAATGATCTTGGTTTGATTGATTTTTTTTAATGGTAACTCGAGGGTGGCCCCAACCCTTCGGGTCAGGACTAATCCCTGAGGTTGCGACGAGAGCCCGCAACTCACCACACTAGGAAAGTCCGGGAAAATCCCGTGCGAGGTTAAGAGTGAGAAGTTGAACCCAAGACCTTTCGCTTCATGAGACGTAAGTCTGGGAACCACTCCAAAGGGGTTTATTGGTCTTGTCCCCAAAAGAACTACACTTTTGAGTGGGTTACTCTTAACTTCCACGCTACAAAGACCTATTGATGAAGCACATCATTCAAAATCCTTAAAAGGAATTATCCATCTTAATGCTAAGCTATGTGTTCATCAACCACCTCACCTAGGATATTGCAAGGGATAGAGGTAGGTTAAAGTATATTGGATAAAGATCATAATTATTTCCTCCTAAAAACTTAGGAAAATTTCTCTTCTATTGGACTGAATCTTGTCCCACCAATTTATTAAAATGTAAAATTTCAGTAAAACATCATTTCAATCATTAACACGGCCCTTACTAAATAATAAAATATCCTTTCTCACTATCTCATTGTACCATACACTTAATGATATAAGGATATATAATAAAGATACAAGTTTCTTAGCTATGTAATTAAGCTAATTCTCTAATAGATAAATGCTCATATTAGGAAAGCAATTTACCATAATAAATAATAATATTACAATTAAATCATATGAAGGAGAAAGGTTGTGATTGATTAACCTACAATACCAAGGTCTACTTATAAATTAATTGATCTCTACTTTATGTGATGGTTACATATATACTCTCAATGAATGAGGTCACCCTACCAATGATGATCATACATTCAGTGTAGTAATTATCATTCGTAAAGGAAGGTTTTAGAGTATTTTTCCAATTTTCACTAATAATCTGTATATTTGAGTAGTATATACTATACTACTATGTGTTGACTCTCCAACAACACCATTTTGATAATCACTTAGATGACCAAATAATAGATCGATGACGCACATCACTAATACCATGATAAAGCAAATATGCTTACATAAAATAAAGTGTCACATAAGTATTCTCAGGAGAGAGATAATAATGATTATAATGAAAACCAATATCATAATTTTGTCAATTTTAAATTTAGGTAAGCAATCTATAACCACTTCCAATGGCCCACCGAATTTTAGCTAAATTATTTGGTCTTTTTGAATAGGACTTTGCTACTGAGACCCCTTTATGGCCAAGACACCGAGACCGTGCTCTAAGAACACGGGATCTAGGTGGGGCCCATTTCACATGGTAGGTCCCACCTGAAATCCCGTGCTTTTAGAGCACGGTCTTGGTGGTCTCAGCCCTAAGAGGGTCTCAAAAGCTTTATCCTTTTGAATATTGTCTACTTGCTCACAGTTTATTTCAAATAATGTTTGCTAAATTTAGTTAGTTAATTGATGAACACACATGAGTAATACATGACGATTAATCGGTTTGGATATGTTGGAGAGAGATTAGATTTGTGACCATTGGATCAAGAATTAGTTTAACAATGTATAGAGGTTAGTATGTGAGGAAATTTACCAAAATATGCATACGAACTAATTATGATTTTGTAATAGATGGATATCTAATTGTTTTTGGAAACGATTAGTAGGACCATAGCACCCATGACTTAAGCATGAAAAAATTGGATGAAGAACCTAAGGTAATTGCTGAGAAGAAAGAGACACTCCTTTTTATAGCTCCCATGGATTACGCTTAAAGAATAGATGAAGAACCTAGGGTTGATTTGCAGAGAAGAAAGTGGTGTCTCAACAACGAAAAGGCTTGGATTTATTCATGGTTAATTCAAGAGGTAAGATATAGTTGTGAATTGAATGGGTTAACCATTACAACTTTGATAAACTTTGTCTAATTTTCTATGGTGGAACGGGTGTAATCCATCTTAGTGATTTTACTACAGTTTTATTATAGATTGGATTCAAGATGGATTTAAAACCTAAGAATATCTACACATTCATGAGACATACTTAATTTCTAAAGATTGATTATCGAGATCTTGATCATATACAGCCATTCAAACCGCACTAGAAGACATCCAGGACAAAAATAAGAGACTACAAAAAAGCAACATCCAAAAAAGGGGAAAAGGACCAGTTGAGGTTGAGGAACAATACTAAAGGGTACTATTGCCTGGCTAATCATGTGAATTCCACCAAAAAATTCAAACAAATATTTTTTACTTTAAGCAAGAAACCCTAGAGTGATGAAAAATCACTAAATAGTTTTTACCTAAACTCGCAGTGAAGATTGAAAATACTCCAAACACCTGAAATCACATTAATCAAGATACAAAATTAGGTCTTCTTCTAGAGAGAGAGAGAGAGAGAGAGAGAGAGCACGAGAGGGAGAAAGAGACGGAGAGAGTGAGATGGATAGAGAGAAAGAGAGAGCATGAGAGGGAGAGAGAGACGGAGAGAGTGAGACAAAGAGAGAGAGAGAGAGAGAGGGAGAGAGAGAGAGAGAGTGTGTAAGAGAGAGAGATAGAGATAGAGAGAGAGAGTGGAAGAGAGAGAGAGAGAGAGCACGAGAGGGAGAGAGAGTGAGATGGACAGAGAGAGGGAGAGACAGAGAGAGTGAGAGAGAGATAGAGAGAGAGAGAGAGGATTACCGTGGTGGCTGGATGGGGGTCAGAGGCGAGGACGTCAGGAAGCAGCGGCTTATTTGGGGAAGAGTGGTATTCGCGGGTTTTGATTTGTCCCTTTTAATATAAAGACTATTAGCGACAGAAATATGTCCGTCACTAATAATCTCAATAGATAGTGATGAAAATATGTTCCGTCACTAATAATACTTCCGTTACTAATAGGAGTGGTGACAGAATTTTCCTGTGACTATTATGTAATCCATATTAGTGACGAAAATATTTCCGTCACTACTAATATTTAACCAATTGTGACGGAATCTGTCAGTAATAACATCAATATGAATAATGCCAGGAAAATGTTTGTCACCATAACTCACTTTTGTTACTAATATTATTAGTGACGGAATATTTCCGTCACTAGTATGTAACCCAAATGAGTGACGGAATTAATTCCGTCACTAATACTCAATTTAATCAGATAAACAACATAAGAATCAAATTCGCTAGTAGCGACGGACCAATAGTGATGGCGTAATTGTCCGTCACTATAAGTTATGTATTAGTGACGGAAAAATTTCAGTCACTACTATTCCGTCGCTGCCCAGTAAATTTCTTGTAGTAATCTAATCCTATAGGGTGATGAGTAGCAAGCACTCCACTCCCTACTGCTAGCTAACTCAAATAAATAATAACACACTAACTAGGGTTGTGGCCTAACCGTATATTTAGAGAGAAGGAAAATGAGAACAGAGAACATGGGGTTAGCAATACCCTTTTAAAAAAGCTTGCGCCTGTAAAAATAGGAGTGTGTCCTAGCCGTATTAACTCACCCTGTACCCGGGCATGGCCCAAACCCGGAGTACAGATCAGCAACAGCGCTCACTGCCCATTCAAAAGACGCCAAGCAGTGAACATGAGGTCATACTGTCATCTTATTTGCTGAGCCAGTTGTTTGGTATTGGGCTGCCACGGCTAAGCTCTGTAGCAAGCACTATTGCTGATCCTTACCTTCCAAGTAATCGCCTCAACTGATTCTAAAGTAACAAGGAAAGGTATTAATACATTTCGAATTTATGATTTATTAAATTAAATAAATTTTAAAAACGAAGTTAATAAAATATTAAATTGGTTTAATGATTTGAAATAAAACTTTTTGTATGTGATTTAATGGTGTTATACTGAGTGTTTTGGATGAGAAACCGGCGAATTTAAAAGAACACTCTCTTTATATTTAGAGATTAATTTTCATGGGGAGCTCAGCATCATGCGGAGATAATTACACATTTTGCCCCTCTTAGTATAAAAAGGGGGATATGCATGATGCAGAGCTCCGCTTCATATCATATTTAAACTGTTATATTTAATAGTCTCACATAAAAAATTTATTAGATTTGAAGTTGACTAATTAATATAGATTTTTTCTCCTATAGAGTTTGTTCTTATTTGAGCATACATACACAATAAATGTGTCTGAACTAACTAGGTGCATCCGCACCGAGCAAGACACGCATTCAAGGGCATGGGTTTGGCATATTGGCGCTTTAGGTGTAATTTGTATTCATAACGGATCATAGGTGGGCATTCAGGTTCGACGAACTTGGTAGGGTCATGAATGAGTCATGTAAGCACCCAATGTTTGCACCCTTGCATCACCTCTCACCCTCCATCCTACATCCAAGGCCCAAGCCTTTGGCCCAATCCTAAACCTCAAAGCCCGGATCGGATCTGAAGCCCCAAGCTAGGTCAACTTAAATCCTCGCCAAACCAAACCAGGCCTATCTCCTTGAGCCATGGCTAAAGCCCCAAAGGCCCAAGCCCTTGATCAAAAACCAAGCTCATAACTCTAAACCCAAGACCCAAGGAGCATTTTCTAAGCAAAAATGCTAAGACCGGGCCCTCCTTTGGATCTCAAAAGCTTGAAACCCATCAACCCTTTTCTCATTGGCCCATACCCACTAAACTAAACCCGTTAACCACCATTTCCACTTTCACGTTTACCCGAGTACATGCAGAGCTCGACTCAGTTATCGTTTTGCACAAAAAAGGCAATGCGCAAGCATTCCCCTCTCCAACCACTAGCTGCCCTGCACTCTCCCTTTGACCACGAAGGTCTCCCTCCTTTCACCTAACTTCCTTCCATATTACCACCATACCATACCACCGGCCTTGGATTGTCTCTCGGCGAAGCCAGAAAGGGCTTGTCTCGGGTGTCCATAGAATTGATGACATGTGGCGGTGAAGTCAAAATCATGGGGCCCATGATTTTGACTTCTCCACCCCTAATGAGATAAGTGGCGATAAGTGTGAGAAAAAGGGGAAGAGATATCAAGTGGGGAGAAGTCAAAATCATGAGGAGAAAATGGGTCTTGGCTTGTCTCTGGCGAAGCCAGAAAGGGCTTGTCTCATGGTTCCATTGAATAGAGGACAAGTGGTAGAAAAGTCAAAATCACGGGGCCTATGATTTTGACTTCTCCACTCATAAATAGACATGTGGCAATAAGTGTGTGAGAATAAGGGGAAGAAATATCAAATGGGAAGAAGTCAAAAATCATGGGGAGAAAATAAATGACTTCTCCCCATTTTTATGCCAGCTGTCGCACGATGTATGGAACCCAGAGCCCTTTCTTGCTTTGCCAGAGAAAATGGGAGGCCGAGAAAATGAAATGACTTCTCCCCTCTTTCATGCCAAGTGTCACGCAATGGATGGACACCCGAGATCATTTTCTGGCTTCACTAGAGACAATCCGAGGCCCATACCAAGACTCTCAAGTTTTATAAATACCAGCCCATCTACAGCATTTGAAAAGACTGAAAATTCAAAAAACCTCTGAAACCAGTCCCTAATCCTCTGCCCATTAGCTTTCTCAGGTTGTTCAGGTAGTGAGTTCAGACCAGACGAAGGGCTTTGCCTTCCTCCTTTGTGTGGCTACTCAACCTAACCAACACCACATCCCTCACCATGAGTTCGTGAAAAACAGAGGGTAGGTCCCTCCCTCTTTCTTTCCTTTTCACATTTCATTATCTGCATTCCTAGTCCTACTCTAGGAATTTTTTTTCTTTTTAGCTCTTGATCTTTACAGAATAGTGGGAAGGGTCCCTTGCATTGTTAACAAAGCAAGGGGCCCCTCCTGCAAAGAAGAAGAGAGTTTCTCTTTTATGTCTTGGAGAAGTGATGTCTCTATTCATTGTAGAACATCACGTAAAGTCAGTGAATTAAAGGAGTGTCGGAGAAGCCTTCATAGACATGTTTTTTTATTTCTGATTGTTTGATATCTCTTCATGATTGGTCGATTCGTAGGCCCTTGCCACATGCATGCCTTAGACCTTGCTTAGGCCTCGAGCAAACCCGGCAATAAGTAGTGTATCAGCGGCACCTTAGGCCTCTCTCATGTGGGCTGTTCCTTAGACCCTTAACCATGCTCAAATCATGCATAGAAGTTGCTTTACATCCTTTGGTGTTCTTATATACCTTTTTCCTCAGTTGCATTGTAGTTTCACCGCATGTGTTCACAAGTAGGGTTGTATTCGGGCCGGGCTTGGCCAAGCCGGCTCGGTTTGAAAGGCTATGTTCGAGCCCCGAATCCCAGCTAGGCCCGAAATCAAGCTTGAAAGCTCGGCCCAAATTCAAAAGCCTGGCTTGAAGCTCGGCTTTGTCCGAATTGATTCAAGCTTGAGTCGGGCTTGGCTTGGCTTGGCTCGAGCTCAGCTTGAATACTTTTAAAAAAAAAATAAAAAAAAATAATAATATTTTATATTATTTATATATATAAAAATGATTTATATAAATAAAATTTTTATTATTTTAATAATATTCTAGTTGAGCCGAGCTCGGGCCGAACCGAGCCTCAATCGAGCCGGGTAGAATCAAATAGGGGTTGGCTCAAGCTCGGCTTGATTGAATTTTCAAGCTTTTGTTTTAGACTCGGGTCAGCCCGATCGAGCATAAAATTTGAGCTGATCTTGGGCCGAGTTGAGCCGCACAAATGGGCTGATCGGGCTTTGTGCAGCCCTATTCACAAGAACATTCAACTTTTTACAGTTAATACAAGTGCTGCCCAATGTCCGGATTC
The DNA here is from genome assembly GCA_015143295.1 of Tetracentron sinense. Classification (NCBI taxonomy): domain Eukaryota; kingdom Viridiplantae; phylum Streptophyta; class Magnoliopsida; order Trochodendrales; family Trochodendraceae; genus Tetracentron; species Tetracentron sinense. The sequence continues at coordinate 26,875,919 of CM026559.1, read as the reverse complement.
CATGGGGAGCCAATCCATGACTCACATTCGGGTTTGGAATCTTCCCTGGCAATGCCCTAGAACCTAACATCCTTCTAGACCTCATCCCTCTTGCCACCATACCGTTTTCCAATATGGTCCATGATGGGACCGACCCATGTACCCGCTAGCTAAGGCTAAGAAAGCAGTCGGCTCATGGACTGCGGACCTGCTTGATGATTGCCATAAGTGTCTTCTAAAGCTTTCTTTGGTTGTGGCCTTGCCATTGACCCGTCCTTTGTAGTTATACCCGAGAGCAATTGTGAAAATAGTATTGTCGCATGAGATGGGCTGTTACAGTCCTGCATCTTAGATCTTGCGATCAGGCCTTGGGCATGTGTGGGATCATCTAGACCTCTCACAAGATTCCTAACAGGGTTAAGCTTAACCCCAGTTGGCCTACTTTACCATGTAGCCCCAAGCATGTAGGAAGTCACCCCAAGCACTACATTTGGTTTTAAGCACTCCCGAATTATTTGGCCAGACCTCTAACTAGGGAAAAACTTAACCCTAGCTAATCCCCCTTATCACATAGATCACTAACTAGGGTTAAAATTAATCCTAATTAATTCCCTTACCCTAGGTTGAACTTTAGTAAGAAAATACCAAAAAAAAAGAAAATATCAAGACTCAAAAGCATTTCAAAAATGCAAAGATCCTCAAGTAGGGTTGAACACTAAGCGATTTGTCTAATTAGGGTTAAGCATTAACCCTAGTTAATCCCCATTCCTTCGGGTTAGTTCCGACCTTAACCCAAATAGAGTAAAATCCCTAGCCACTCCGGTGCAACCCTTAGCCTCCTCGGCTAGTCACCTTTAGTCTCCTCAACTAATCCCCCTTAACCACTCCGGTGCACACACACACACTCTCCTAACTCCGATATGAGTATAAAGTACCCTAAGAACTACACCTGGTCTGATCCCACTCCAGCGGGTATGTAAGCAACCCAATCTCGGGTTCGAACCGTAGAATAGATTTTTTCCCTTTTTTTAATTAGCATATCTCAAATAACTCAGACATTTTCCTTGAATTTTACCTTTGTTTGGCTTACACCTAGGTAGTAGCTAACCGTCGTAGGATGGGGGTCTTAGGGCGCCCAACACCTTCACTGAGACTTAAAAGAGTCTCTTACCTAGACTTTGACCAAGACCGTAGGTCCCTATCTATACTCACCCGGGTCCTGCTTCCCCTAAAATAAAGTAGGTGGCAACTCAAGTCATTGTGATAGGTGTTTTAGCGTCGTTCCTCTACAGGGCCCAGTCTGGAAGGAAAGATGGTAAAATTCAATGTTTCTATGTCAGTTAGAAAATTCCAAGATACTCATAAATGGGTCAATTGAGAAGCCCAAGAGGCTCTTAAATCCAGTCATTGCCTATATAAGGTGAGGATGAGAAGAGGAGTTCTACACAAGTGCACAACCCGTATAAGACTTTTGTCAGATTGAGCTGCGAAGAAGATCCCAAACCAGAGAAGAAGATTCAGATTTCCATTAGAGATCTAAAGCACATCTCGAGGTTAAAGATGACTTAGACCAAAGATCCACATGAGAGAAGTGGTCTTGCTCTAGAACAATATTTGATAAGTCCATCCAAACTAGTTGATCATCTTTTATCAAATAGAGAAGTGGTCTAACGGATTAGTCTGGTTGATTAAGAATTGCTCTATAACTAAACAAAATATTGTCTGGATTAACCCAAAATAGAGATGGAACATTGAACTCAGTTAGTTTAGAAATACACTAACTTCTTCAATACGCTACAAAACAGAGTCAATAGACAAAGTTGTTTCCAAACAGACTGTTACCCGAAATTTGGTTAGCTGAAATCCATATAGAACCAATTCTGGAACTGTGCTAGAATCACTTTAAAAGTATAATTTTATTTGGTAATAACATTATGTGATATCCTAATCTGGTGTATACACTGGGGTAGAGCCAGAAATTTTTCCTTGGGGAGCTCCAAACTGCATATATTAAGAAAATTAATGAGATTGGGGTATGGGGCCTTAGGGGTTCAGGGGCGTAGCCCCCGATATATATATTTTTTGAATAATGAGTCCATTGCGGTCATAAAATTCCTTAATGTGCATTCCAAAAAAGGGTACAGTAACAAGAAAACCATGAGCCCTCCTTTTTGATAGTCATTATATAAATAAAATTAAAGAAAATGCTTAACTTACCGTGCGCATTTCCTCTATGTTACGAAATGCCGATCTTCAGTAGTTCCTGCCCACCTTTTTAATACTCGCTAACTATGGTTAAGATTCACTCACCCTTAGGGTTTATCCATTTAACCTTAGTTTTTAGAAAAATAAGATAAACATAATAATAACTTTAAATTGGTTAAGCTTAACCATGGTTAAAGGGCATGAAATGGGAAGACCTTTGATTATGTAGTCAAGTGTGGGTCACTATTCTAAAATTACTATATTTTTATATCATGGAGATTGTTTTTTCACATGTGTGTTCCGTGTTTAATGGAACGCAAGAGCCTCTCCTACTTGACACATGTCCCTTTTAACACCCATTAACTGTGGTTAAGATTTACTTACCCCTGGGGTTTATACATCTACCATTGGTTTTTATTAAAACTATTAACCCTTAATATAATCAATCTTAACTAGGGTTAAAAGAGACACATAAAGAATCAATCCCTTTATATTATACACATTAAAAAAAATTTATACATACTTTACATTAAATTTTCAAAAAAATTGTTGGGGGGGGGGGGGGGGGGGGGGAGATGGCCCCCCTCACCGCTATGTATACAATATGTGTAACGAGTTGCTATCCTTAACAAGGCCAAATTTCATACTTTAATTAGATTAACTAGATCTAATTATTTGTGGGCATCCTGAAGAAGTAAAGTGCATTTCCTACCAGATAGTGCAATTCTAGAACGAACATCAATTTCAGACTAGGTTGAATCTCGGGATAAAGTTGCCTAATTCCCTTACACAAACAGAGGCTCCAACTATTTTCAAGAAGCGCTTATCAAACCTCTAGCCAAATTGAAAAAAATGTATAGTCATAGTTTGCAACTGTTTAGAAGTATTAAACCAACACACACCTTGCAACCTCAATTTTTATAGTGATAGTTTGCAACTATTTAGAAGTACTAAACCAACACACACCTTGCAACCTCGGTAAGAATTTGGAAATTTGCAACTAGGGTTCAAACTGTCAAAAACAGAGACAATTAATTAGGAGTTAGGACCACTAAAAACATGTTGGGAAATGACGTCTTCCCTTGTTCAGTTGGAGAACAAAAGAACTACAAAAGGTCAAGGAAACTTCTCATGAACCTAGAGAGAGAGAGAGAGAGAGAGTGGGGGGGGGTTGCTAGTTGTAGGATCATTAAGATGCAAATGTCCCTTAGTGGAGGAAATAGAAGACTTTGATATGCCCGTCCAGAGGTTGGTGAGAAGAACTCTCCCAGTCCAGACTCTTGAACTTTTCATGGGAAAGGGTCTTTCTTTCTGGTCAGCCCTAACCCTTCAACTTTGAACCAGCCCTCCCTCTCTCTCTCTCTCTCTCTCTCTCTCTCAATATTCTAAATCCTTTTTTACAAGTCTATTTTGACTCCCAAACTCTTCTTCCTAGCTTCTTCGTTCCCCCACAATAAACAACTTTGCTCCCATCACCCCTCTAGTTTCTAGATAACTAATAGAAAGTTCAAGGTCCATGTCCACTTCACTTGGCAGAGTGACTCACCGTGTGAACTTCACGCCATTATACCAGGGGTCCAATTAACCTTAATTGATCAAGATAAATTGCTAAAAATTAATCTTGATCTGATTTGAGTTTTAAAAAAGACTGACAAGGAGACTGCTAGCAACACTCGGGAGGCGCCACATACCATTGTGTGCACCCACTGCGGTGCTATGCACACACTAAGACCTCAGTTCTCATGCACATGCACATGCATGTGCATGCACAGGGGTATATGGTGTCTCCTGACTGGATTCTTGCAGTCTTCTTCGCCAGCAGCAATTGGATAGGATACTGTGTCTTAAAAAAAACTGCTAGCCCTAGTTTTTCTGTTCCAAACTCTCTACTAGAGAAACATGTGTCCTCACTTTTTTTTAAATTACTTTTACAACCGGTTAACTAAAGAAAAATTAAGGGTTCAAATGCTAAAGCTTTTAACCATATGAAAACTTAAGAAAAACACCCTGCTGCCGCTTGTTCCAATGGTAGGGTCCTCACCTTGGAGAGAGGTCTCGGGATCTAATCCCACCGGGTGATGAGTAGCAAGCGCTCCACTCCCACTACTAACTCCAATAAATTCTCACACACTAATTAGAGTTGTGGCCTAACCTTATATCTAAAGCAAAAAAAAAAAAGTTGTGGAAGTAGGAAAAGAGAAAGTGGGGCTAACCATACCCTTTTAAAAAGGGAAATGCTTTTGAGACTACAGAAGGGCCGAGACCACCGAGATCGTGTGAACATGGGCCCACCTGAAATCCCGTGCATAGATGCAGGGTCTCGGTTGTTTCGGCCCTTTTGTGGTCTCATTAGCAAAGTCCTTTTAAAAAAGCTTGCGCCTGCAAACACAGGAGTGTGTCCACATAAGCCGTATTAACTCAGCAAATATAGGAGTGTGTCCACATTAGCCGTATTAACACACCATGTACTCGAGCATGGCACAAACCTGGAGTACAATACAGACCAGCAACAGCGCTCGCAGCCCATTCAAAACATGCCAAGTCAGTGAACGTGAGGTCATACTGTCATCGTATTTGCTGAGAGAGTTGTTTCCTATTGGGCTGCTACGCTGAGCTCAGTTGCAAGCACTATTGCTGATCCTTATCTTCCAAGTCCGGCCCATTTGATACCTTTTTCATGTACTCTTTCCCTTAAAAAAAAATAAAAAAACCTCGTAATGAAGACAATCCCATTCTTTAGAATATTCAAAGAGTAATAGCCCCAATCACAAAATTTGAAAATATTTTAAATTTGAGGTGAGACACTTGTCGTTGTTATCCCTTCATTAGCTTAAAAAGTTTTTTTTTTTTCAAAAAGGAAGTTATGGGCCTCAACCGGTTCTAAAGGTAAGAGAAAGTAATAACACATTATTGATTTATGATTTATTAATTAAATTAATTTTAAAAATAAATTTAATAAAACCATTTGTGTGTGAGTTAATGGTGTTATAAATCTTGGGTGCTTTGGATGAGAAACCTATGATTTTGAAAGAACACTCTCTTTTCTTTTAATAGTCCCACATCGAAATTTATTAGATTTGAAGCCAATTGATATAGACTTTTCCTCCTATAGAGTTTGTTCTCGTGTGAGCATATACATAAAAATGTGTGTGCTCTAGCAAGGTGCATCATACCGAGCGCGACACGCATTCAAAGGCATTGGCTTAGCATGTTGGCGCTTTATGTGCACATTGTATCCATAATAGATCATAGGTGGCCATTCGGGTTTGATGAACCTGATGAGTTCATGAATGAGTAAGTTGGAAAGTCCAAGAGGCTCCCAAGTCTAACTCTTACTTATATAAGGTGAGGATGAGGAGAGTTCTATAAAAGTGCAGACTCGTATCAGACCTCTATCAGATTGAGCACAGAAGAAGAGTCCGAATTAGAGAAAAAGATTCAGATCTTCATTTGAGATCTGAAGCCAGTTGTTTCTAAATAGATTGCTACCCGAAATTTGGGTAGCCGAAATTCATATAGAATCAATTCTGGAACTGTCACTTTAAAAGTGTAAATCTATTTGGCAATCACAATTTATACGTACAATATGTGTAACCAATTGCTATCCTTATCAAGAATAAACTTCGGATCTATCTTAATTGGATTAACTAAATCTAATTATTTGTGGACATCCTAAAGAAGTAAAGTGCAGTTCCTACCAAATAGTGTAAAACTAGAAGGAACGAATCGATTTCAGACTAAGTTGAATCTCGAAGGGATAGAGTTATCTAATTCCCTTACATAAACAGAGGTTCCAACTATCTTCAACAAGCGCTTACCAGACCTCTAGCCGAAATGATTAATTTTATAGTCATAGTTTGCAAGCTATTTAGAAGTAATAAACCAGCACACACCTCTCAACCTCGGTGAGAATTTGCAAAGTTGCGATTAGGTTTCAAACAATAAAAAACAGAGACAATTAATTAGGACCACTAAAAACACGTTGGGAAATGACTTCTTCCCTTGTTCAGTGACTTTGATATGCCCGTCATGAGGTTGGTGAGAAGAAACTCCCACAGTCCAGACTCTTGAACTTTTCATGGGAAAGGGTCTTTCTTTGCCTTAACCCTCCAACTTTGAACCAGCCCCCCCTCTCTCTCTCTCTCTCTCTCTAAATAATTGGGTTTTGCCATATTCTAAATCCTTTTTTACAAGTCTATTTTGACTCCCAAACTCTTCTTCCTAGCTTCTTCGTTCCCCCACGAGAAACAACTTTGCTCTCATCACCCCTCTAGTTTCTAGATAAATGCCTGATTCAGTAACTCCCGAGCTATCGGATTAATTAACCTTGCACACTTTTGGACTTTGGTTAGATTTCATGACCCCAGCCATTTGATCGTTAAACCACAAAAGGTTGTACTTTATTAATGAATGGTGGAGCTGCACAGCTGATTGGGCATTAGTAGCGCGACAGTACGGAGTTCCATCATGTGGCACAACATCTAATAATAGTTTCATCATGGGAGAATCAGTGCCACAAAAGAAATTCAGACGTAAGGCCAGTCTCCACTCTCCCACTCATCCACCCAATCAGAAATGCATGGAATGAGAAGCACTGGATTGTGGTGAGCAATATGCCACGTGGTGTTATATAAAAACTTTTGACCAGAGTAAAGAAAGTCAATAAGGTTACTAGTGACACGTGATACTCCTGCAATAATTGCTATTAAATTAAAAAAGTGAAGTCAATGTAATCTGCTGGTCGTATTAAAGTAATAAAGAAGGTTAACATGGATTCATTTGAATGGTTTGCTCATAGTGGAGGGACTACCATTCTACCAGGGTTTCGTTTAATCGGACCTACAAAAAGACATACTTGGCTTTTTTTTTTTTTTTTTTTTCTTTTTTAAGTGCTTATTATCGAGAGCTGGACCATTGAATTTTTAATCTAATGTTGTCAAGCTTTATGTGGGGTTATCATTTAAAACATGTGCAGTAATGGAGTCATTGAAATTTCAATCTAACTTTCTAGTTCTCAATAGTATCTTACTCTAGAGAGTTTTTCATCATTTTCATTTTTTTTTATAGTCTAAATAGATTTAAGCCGCAACCCAATTAGCGTTGTTAGTGGGTTAGAATGTCAGATTGCCCAACTTAAAAGTGAGCTAAACATGGTAGGCGTATCAATCTTCACAGTGTCATGGAAGAATGGAACCCTAAACACCTCATGGAGATACACTTTGTAGCTAGCACATGTCAATTCGTGTACAGACTAGCTAATAGAATGTCACCACTTTTTTTTTTATTTAAGTTTTTTACTTTTTCTTATTAGGTATGTCCCCTCACTTTTTCTCACGGCCAAAAGAAAACTGAAGTATCTAATTGATATATGCTTTAACACCTCCCAGAGGGGGAGGGGGGTTTGATGGACTCATGCTTGTTTATTAAATTAAAATATGAGAAATACAAAGGGAGGGACATAAACCTAACCCCTAGAAAAATCATATTTAATTGATATGAAACCACAATATGATGATGTTTAGTATTTAGAGTGGGTTTAGGAAAAGCGCAGATCATGGCATGGTTGTAGAATACCATGAAACCAAAGATTAGTGTTAATTTGATGTTCCTTAGTATTTCCAAGTAAATTTAGGAGCAAGTTAGTCAGATGTACTATGACAAAAATAACATTACAAGGACGTATCAATTGTTTTAGGAGTACTTTTCTTTGCAACAGGGTGACAAGACCCTAACGGATTATTATTCTTCTCTGCATGATATTTGTAATGGGTTGAATGTCTATAAGCCACTAACTTCTGATTTGGACAAGCAACATAAGCAACACGATGAATACTCTGATAGATTAATCTACATAAATACTCTGTTAGATATATATGAATTACATAAATATTCTATTAGATATACTATCATTTGTCTTTAGTGACTATTTTATATAGTAAAAAAAGGAATAGAGATCAACAATTATTCTATTTTTCCATATCTCACATTCTCTTATTTCTTTTTTCTTTAATCCTAACCCTAATACTTCTACCACAGTGATATGGTATTAGAACACTGATATTGTCTGAGAATTTTTCTTCATCTCCTCTCTACTGATCCCCTCTCATCTTCAAATTTTTTTTTAATCCAAGGGAAAATTGAGTATTCATTCCCTTTTTCTGATCGTGTGTAGTAGCTTAATGGCTGGTTGCTGTATTCATGGATACATGGTATAATTGTCGAGCAATTTTTCTTCATCTCCTCTCTAATTCAAGTTTTTTAATCTAAGGGAAACTCGAGTGATGTAGAACCCCGGATCTCAGAGTCATTGTTCATGTGAATAGGTAGTGAATAGTGTCTTGCATAGTGTAGGTAAAGGCCTAAAGCCTTCATTGAGTCCTTAGTTCGAGGGAGTAAAGTGAGGATGGTACATGTGTGTATTGAGTCTCAAAACAAGAGTATAAAAATACTCTAAGTGTCTAAAAGCATAGGGTATAAAATACCATAAGTATGAATGCAGAAACCCGGAACCGAGTTCCCTTGGTTGGGAATAGTGCCATGAATAATGTCGGTTCATGAGTTGTGAAAGCCGAAAGCCTTCTTGTATAATGGGGGTTGTAGGATGAGTGATAATGAGGGTTTTACCTTGAATTAAATTGGGTAGGAGTATGTGAACTCAGAAACGTTGAGTATAAGAATATTTCAAAGTCAAGGGTATGAAATACCCTAAGTGTTTTTGGGCTAGGGTCAGGTGAATCTGTTAATGTTCATGAGAGTCCTTGTTTTCCATGGAAGCATTAGCAATCGGGTTAGAGTGTCCTAATAATCTTTATGATTAGCTTTAGGGTGTTAAAACAAGAGTGTAAAAGACACTAAGTGATCAAAGTATGATCAAAGTTGGAAAGAAGAGGGATGTCTTGACATACCCTCCACTTTGAGAAGCTCTAGTTTCGTCACCGTTGATCGGAATCGAATGATTCTTGAGCCATTAGAAAGGTATGAGAACTCTCTTTGAGGTTCACGTTTATTATTTTTCCATATTCTTAGTCTAAGATAAGGTAAACGTCCGATTTCCGAAATCGGATCTACTGAAAATACGGGTTGCTGAAATTTATTTACAGATCATTCGGCTTTAGAACTCATTTTGGTAATTAAAAACTCAGAATTAGGATTTATCTATTAAAAAAAAAATTGTTTCCCTTTGAATGATGAGTTCAACACAAGTTAAATCATCAAAATCCAATAAGGGATTCAAAAGTTATGACCAAAATACCGAAGCGCATTTTTGCAGAAAAACCCGCTCGAGCAAACTTGACCAAGATTGCGTTTTTGAGTCCAGGGAGCAACCCGCTCGAGCGAGACCCAAGCCCACTCGAGCGAGATCGCATAGAAACATTTTTTTAAAGGATTTTCACTAACCTAACACTATACATACTCAATTTTTGGGGGTCCAAGGGTTCCAACACTTAGAAAGTGACTTTTTGAGAGGAAAATGAGGAAACCTAGGTTTCCAAAAGGGGGCTTAGTGGTAGATCAAAGAGGAGCTCAAATCCTCACTTCCCAAGCTTCCACAAGCTTGGATCTTCCTCCTCAAATTAGATCCTCCTCCATCAAGCTTGGGGGTTTCTATTCTTCCTCAAAATTGGAGTGATACTCAAGGTTAGTACCCCCTCCTAACTAGCTTAGTAATAACCTATGTTTTCCAATTGAAAATGATTATGAGTAGAACTTGTATATATTTTCTTGAAATCTATCATGACCCTAATAAGGTATAATATTAATAAATTAGTTGTAGACGTGTTGAATGTGGATGGTTAAGGCGATTGGATGCCATGTAGTTGTGCTGAATATGGGGTGATGAAAAAGGTGGAAGGGCAATGTATCCATAATGCAGGCACACAATGTGGTTGATGAAATGCTTGCTTTGAAAACACGAGTTAAAGGTTAAAGAAAATATTGAATACTAGGTGTTAGATAAAATGCATGTGTGGAAATTTTACTCAAGACTATGAAACGTATGATTTAGGGTCCCCCAAGTTGGCAATGTTGAGAAAATGCTCTATATGTTTCCTTCAATTGTCACAAGTTTATATAAATGTTGAAATGCTATGTGATGTTTAGTTTCATGTCTCCACGATGTCACCAATTGTTATGTACGAGCACGCATGCATGAACTGTATTTCTAAGTACAATTACATGAAGTTAAATACAAGATAAGAATAAGATATTAGGTACAATAAGAAAAGTTATACAAAGAGGAAACTCATAAGAAGAGAATAAATTGATTACAAGTAGAGGGTATTGTCAAGGAGGTTGATAGCCCAAATGAAGGGTGCTAACCTCTTGCACATAAGAAAAGGCTCATAAGTTGAATAAAGAAATGCCAAGGAGGTTGGTATCCTAAGTTGAAGGATGCTAACCTCTTGCTCATAAGAAAAGTCTCATAAGTTAAGTACATTGTCAAGGAGGTTGGTAGCCCAGGGTTCTGCAGGTACTAACCTCTTGCTCATAAGAAAAGACTCATAAGTTGAATACGGAAATGTCAAGGAGGTTGGTAGCCCAAGTTGAAGGGTGCTAATCTCTTGCTCATAAGAAAAGGCTCATAAGTTGAGTAAGGAAATGTCAAGGAGGTTGGTAGCCCAAGTTCAAGGGTGCTAACCTCTTGCTTATAAGAAAAGGCTCATAAGGAAATGTCAAGGAGGTTCGTAGCCCATGTTGAAGGGTACTAACCTCTTGCTCATAAGAAAAGTCTCATAAGTTAAGTACATTGTCAAGGAGGTTGGTAGCTCAGGGTTGTGCGGGTACTAACCTCTTGCTCATAAGAAAAAACTCATAAGTTGATAAATGGTCAAGGAGATTGGTAACCCAGGTTTCGAAGGGTACTAATCTCTTGCTGATATGAATATCGAAAGGAAGGCTCACAAGAAAATCTCACAAGAACTCACAAGGCTTATAAGGACTCATAAGAATCTCATAAGCTCACAAGAACTTGTAAGGAATTTCATAAGACTCAGAAGCTCACAAGAACTCGTAAGGAATCTTATAAGCCTAAGCTTACAAGAACTCATACAAACCATAGATGATGCTTTACTTTCATGAGAAAAATATGTGATGAATGATTTTGTATGTTGCTTTAAGAATGAATTATGAACTGTATTCCCTTAATTAACTGTTATGATAGTATGTATGCTCGTTATTACTGTTGATTAGTTAGGAGCTTGTACTCGCTGAACATTCCATACTCAGCCATACATTTTATGTCGGCAGGTACGCTATATGATATGTGTACTCTGGTTCTTTAGATCGAGGCGGCTCATGGAGAGCAGGAGATTGCTCGGGTTGTCATCCAGATGTTGGGGGTTTTGACATATGACCATATGGTTGGGTTGAGTGAGAGAGACATGTATTTTGGGTATTTTTGGTTTGGGGATATTGTATCACTTGAGCTGGCAACTCAAATTAAGGATTGCATGTACATGTCTTAGTTCATATTAAGTTATTGTAAATAGTTGTACTTGGAATACAGTTAAGTTATTAAAGAAATTTTCAGTTCACTATTTAGCTTACCTTAAATGCTTCCGCAGGTTGGTTGTATGGTAAGTAACAAGCCCAAATATAGCCTAACTCCTAGGGGGTATCGGGGCATTACAACTCATCTCCCTTTTTCTGATAGTGTGTTGCAGCCTAATGGTTGGTTGTTGTATGCGTGGGTACATGGTATAAATTGTTACCTTCTAATCTCAATACAAAAAATGATATCAAAGTTTCGATGTGTCTCCAATTTTTTTTGTTGATTGCTTGAGTTCTGTTGATGTTTGTTGTTGTTGTTGTTTGCTAGTGATGAGTTGGGGTAAAATTGTTATATTGTGCCAAACTAGAAAATTACGTAAATTATTTGAAAGGGTTATACACATCCGATTGGGTTGGAATTTTGTGTGCTGGTGTATTGGTGAATCTGTTTCATTGTGGTATAGTTTTAGCATTTTTCGATTAGTGAATATTTTCATTTAAATTTCCTACAACTGTCTATTTTGTAAAACTAAAATCTAATAATGATTAAGTGGTGCAAGTGGCTTATGACTTGTTTTGGTTGTGGTTGGTGTTGCTTCATTTATTTCAATAGTTCATTTTAGTGGTAAGCAATTTATTGTTTGGTGATTTGTTAAGAAGTTTAAGGATGTTACATTGACGCCTTCTGAATTTTTCGATATTCAGAAGACTTCCATTAAACTTAATGCAAGCAATTATACACTTCTTGGGCCAAATTGGTGGAGGTTTTTCTCACGGCCAAAAGAAAACTGAAGTATCTAATTGATAGGAAACCACAATCAGATGATGTTCAGTATTTAGAGTGGGTTCAGGAAAAGTGCATATCATGGCATGGTTGTAGCATAGCATGAAACCAAAGATTAGTTTTAATTTATTGTTCCTCAGTATTGCCAAGTAAATCTGGGAGCTAGTTAGTAAGATGCACTCTAAAGAAAATACTATTACAATGACATATCAATTGTTTTAAGAGTACTTTACTTTGCATTATTATTTTTCTCTGCATAATATTTGTAATGGGTTGAATGTCTATAAGCCACTGACTCCTAATATGGAGAAGCAACATAAGCAGCGTGATGATTTTGATGTAGGTCGCTTTCTATTTGGTCTTAAGTCATAATACAAGTAAGTTCATGAACAAATTTTGGGTAGTAGGGAGCTTCCCTCCTTGACTAAGATGTTTGGTGGACTACAGTACTGTGCGTCGACATCTAATAGTAGTGGATTTGAGTTTGACCTATCAGCTTTAACAGTTCAAGTGTGCTGGTCATGGTGGCAAGAGATGTCGTGGACGAGGTCGTGGGGAACCCAAAACTGCACACATTGTGGACTACTTATGGTTGACTTTTGCTGAGATCTTCAGAGAAAACCGACTAATTGAGCCAATCACCTTTGCATAGTGACTCTAATCAGACTTTTACTTCACTATCTACACCCCAATAGCTAGATGTGTCAACTGAGATGTGACTATCCCTTGCGAGGAGTATTATAAACTCATACAATCACAACAATGTATTATGTCTATCTCCAATACTGTCATCATTGCCCAATCAGGTATTGCATATATTACTTCCCAGATTTCTGATTCTTCTCTTCGGATCATTGACTTTGGAGCCCCAGATCACATGATCAAGACTCCATATGTGTTTCTTCCATCCAATATTCTTCCTCTCCTTCTTAATTTGTTACATTAGACAATAGTACAGCTCCAAAGTGTTTGGTCTAGGTTTTGCTCACACCAACCCATCATTCTATTGAAATTATGTTTTGTATGTTCTTAAATTTACGTTTAGTGTTAAGACTATTAGTAAACCTTACAAAGCCTCTTGATTTTTTTGTTATATTTTATTTTCGTTTTGTCTTTCAAGATCTCAAGACGTAGAAGAGGATTGGTGGATGGTGTGAATTTAGTAATTTATACTATCTTGATAGTGGTGGAGACACGAGTACCGCTTTACAGACGAGTCTTACTCAAAAAAATTAATGGCATTGTCATAACATCCATTGATGTCTTTGAAGTTGTTAGTTCCTTGGTGTCTTGGGTCCATTAGTTGTGGTTCATTATGATGTTTGGAGTATTGCCCAAAGATTCGACCCTAGAGGGGGGTGAATAGGGTCTATGACAAATTCAAATTTTATCATATTTCCTTAACCGGAATTTTAATTTTAACAAATTGAAAGCAAATAAAATTTATGCAATTCTATAAATAAAACAAAATAATAAAGTAAAGAGAAGAGTAAGAGAATGCAAACACAACGATATTGTTTATGAGGTTTGGCAATCCCGCCTACGAGCCCGCCTAAAGCTATACCTACTAGAGGATTTCTCACGATTTACTCAATCGCCAATCTTCTTACGGGTGAAGATCAAACTTTTACAATACAAGAGAATCTCCTCTCTTGACTTCAGTCTACTTTACGGGTAAAGACCAAACCTTTATAAAGCTCCCTGCTTCAATGACAAAGATTCACCGATTCTTGATTTTCACACACACTTGTTGAAAAGTGTTTTACAATCTAAAATTGCTCCTTCTACAAGCTGATAAATCACTTGAACGCTCTCTAAGAGTCTCCTAAAGAAATGGAGTTGAATAGCTCAATTTGAACTCTTTTGGGTTTTCTAGGTTTTTAACTCAAATGATTGATCAATTAATAATAGAGTGAGTTATAGAATAATTGGAATGATTGAAGTTCTTCTTTTAGTTCATAAATCATTCATATTTATAGTCGAAGAAGTTTTATGACCGTTGGAGAAGCATTAAGAAAGAAACTAACCGTTAAAAACTAACCATTGGAGCATTTTCTATTTCCCGTATGAATTCGTCGACGAGTATGAAATTCTCTTTACATTTGTCGATGAGATCAAGGCTAGAACAAAGACAGTAGCCTCTGTGGCTGAATTCGTCGACGAGTCTCAATGTCTCCATGAATTCGACGACGAGTTCTCTGTTATTTTATAAAAATCTCATATTTATTTACCTTGTCTAAATGATGAGAATAATTTGTAAGGACTCTTGGCTCATCTTTATCATATTTTTTTTATTATTCTTTATGATGTCCTAAGGTCCTATAAAGTTATTCAATTTGGTCTAAGGTTCCTATGATCAATCTAGGCTTTAAGCATTCAATCAACCACACTTTGAGGACTTTTTACAAAAGTCCTAGACACTCTCAAAATAAAAACTAAGACTCTAAATCTTCTTGAGAGTTGTCCATTCTTCTTGATCTTGACTTGATTTGTTTTCTTTTGCTTTAAGACCAACTTCTCATTCTTCAATTTTCATCTTCATGACTTGCTCTTTGATATGATCTTCAATATGATTCAACTTGATCAATAGCTTGCTTTTTTTTTTTATAATGACTCTTCTTTATAGATGATGTCTATTTCATGTTTTTTCCTTGAATGACTTTGCTAATGCTCTTGGTATTCTGATTTTCATATAAACTCAAACAAGACATTAGTAACACAAATCTCATTGCATTATTGTGTTATCATCAAAATTAATGATGTTACCTCAGGTTGAAAACCTAAAGGCTAACATGGGGACCCATTCAGATTTCCGGCAGAACTGGTGTTCGTTATATTGTTTGATGATTTTTCATGAATTACATGGTTATATTTAATGAAAGATCATTTTGAATCGTTCTCTATTTTACAATCATTTTATGTTGAAATTAAAACTCAATTTAGAAATAACTATTATAGCTTTTCCTTATGATAATTCCAAAGAATATAATTCTATTCAATTTGGTTCTTATCTTATCTCACTTATATTTCTCATTAGCAAAAAGAGGTGGCTGAAAAAAGAAATCGATATTTACTTGAAGTTTCTAGGGCCCTCATATTTCAAATGAAGGTTTCAAAAATATTTTAAGAGTGATGTACTCCTTACAACAAGCGATTTCATTAACTGTATGCCCAAGTCAATTCTTGAAAATCAATCTCCCCAATCTATCTTGCTTCCTAATGCTCCATTATCTTCTTTACCTACACGTGTGTTTGGTTGTATTTTCTTCATTCAATGTTTGAGTCTCGAGTTTGTCTCAAGTTTGATAAACTTGATCTCATGCAGTCAAGTGTGTCTTTTTGGGTTACTCTCGTAACCAATAGGCTACCGTCGTTATGATCATATGTCACGTAGACAACTGATCTGTCATGACTTGTAATTTTTTGAACATGTCCCTTTTTTTTTTCTGACGAGTGTTCTTATGTCGAATTGAATCCTCCACTTGCACTTCCTGTGGAGGATCTCATTCAACGTTCGACTATGTCAGGTCCTCCTATGGATATTCCTACTTCTTCTCCATAGGATGCACATGTCTCTAATGTGCCAGCTATAGACTTTTCCCTCCACCGTCTTCTTCACCATTAATAGATCCTTCCTCTTTAGATTTGTCTATGTACTAGGATCTCCCCATTGCTTTACATAAAGGTAAATTTTCTTGCACTCAGAATCCTCTTTTTGATTTTATTTCTTTTGTGAATTTACCTCAATCCTATTGTACATTTTCTGCTTTTCTTTCTTCTATGTTTTTTCTGAAAGATTTCAGGATGCACTTTCCCATTCTAAGTGGCGGTAAGTAATGATTGATGAGATAGATGCTCTTCACTACCACGCATGGTACTTGTGAGCTCGTTCTGCAGATTCTGCTAGGGAAGCAAGTGGTTGGTTTCTGGTGGGTGTATACGATGAAGTTTCTTCCAAAAGGATCTATTGAGCGGTTGAAGGCTCGTCTGTTGCTTACGGATATACATAAACTTATGGCATCGTTTATTTTGAGGCATACTTGGTGTTTTCTAAGACTGCCTCAATTTGTGTTTTGATTTCGTTGTCTGCTCATCTTTGTTGACTGTTATATCAGCTAGATGTCAAGAATGCTTTCTTGCATGGTAATTAACAAGAAGAAGTGTATATAGAGAAATTTTCAGGGTTTGTTGCTAAGGGATAGTCGGGGAGTGTTTGTTTTTTGAAGAAGACGATTTACGAGTTGAAATAATCTCCACGTGCTTGGTTTAGTCAATTCATTGAAGTTGTGATTCGGTTTGGGATACATAAATGCCAAACGAATCATTTGATGTTTACCCAAAGAAGTGAAACATGATTCAATGTTTTAGTGGTATATGTGGATGACTTAGTTGTATTAATAGGTTGAAAGAGTTCTTACAACCTTTACATACAAAAGACCTAGGAAAACTTTTGATTCTTCCTAGGAACCTAGTTGATACTTCGATGGAACAGGCTTATTGGGTATGAACCCAAGTGATATTTCGTTGGATCCTAATACCAAACTAGTACTGATTAATCAAGGAGACGTGTTTGATGATCCAGGTAGATGCCAAAGATTGGTGGGTAAGTTAAATTATCTTACAATTACTCAAATGGATATTTCCTTTGTTGTTAGTGTGATTAGTCAATTTATAGAGTAACCATGTGTCCCACATTGGAATGTAGTTGTTCGCGTTGTCCGATATTTAAAAGATGCTCTAGGTTGCGGTTTGTTATACAAATAAAAAGGACAGCTTCGTGTAATTGGTTAATTGATGCTTATTGGGATGGTTCTCTTTCTGATAAGAGATCTATTACATGTTATTGTAGTTTTCTTAGTGCAAAATGTAATAACATAGAAGAGTAAGAAGCAGAATGTGGTTGCCTATTCCAATGCTGAAGTAGTGTACAGAGCAATGACTCCTACTACTTGTGAGTTGACATGATTTAAGCATCTTCTTCAAGAACTTGATTTTTTGTGAAGTTTCTTCATATATTGCGATAATTAGGCTATTATCCATATGGCCACTAGTCCATTTTTTCATGAGAAAACAAAACATATTGAGGTTGATTGTCATTTCATTAAAAATAAGGTTTTATGCGGTGATATTTCTATACTACATGTGAAGTTCAAAGATTAGTTAACAGATCTATTTCCCTAAACTTTCTTTAAGGGTCACATAAATGACATTCCAACCTAGATTTAAATGATGTGTATTCTCCAGTTTGAGGGGCATTATTAGATATTGTCGCATCCCCAAATCTCACCTATGAGTATGTGACCTTGACACGTGACTTACTTATCATGTAATCCTGTTAGGAGCATTTTAAGGCATACTAAAAGACGAACTTGAAAATTTTTCCTCAATTAATAACTATTAATACTTCAAAACAAATTTTAATTAAAATCCATAATCAACTGAATCTAAATAAATTGAATCATCCATCATGATTCTCAACAGTCCAGCTAAACTAAACATAAATCTAGAATAAATTCAATTACAATTCTTTTAAAATTCTAACAATCACCAATAAACTAAAATCAGTAGTATGACCAACGATCAAGATCTCGTTCCTCTTCGGGATAATCACCTACAGGATTTTCCTCTACGTACTTCTTTTCAACCCAAGGTCTTGGAGCACAGATATCAAATCCTTCTGAACTTGCCAATAATAAAATTATCAGCTGAGTAACAAATTCAGTCTGCCTATATAATACCCATAATAAACATTGTCATGAGAATCAACAAGCTAGCATACAGTTAACAGCTCAATTCAATTCTAAATCAGTGTGCGGAAAACATGTGTATTCATTATGTCATTTACTTTCTTATTTTATTACTTTATAAAATATAACAGCATGTAATGTGTATAACTTGAAATTCCACTTTACCTACTATGAAAATGGGTTATTATACTTTACTTTCTTGAGTTACCACCCTTCGTACATTATCCGGCACAAACGGCTTACTTAGCACATTATCCGGTGTGACAACTTACTTTGTACCATTAGGTCATTTTGATGGTACTCGGTTCGTGTAAAACTCATCATACATTAATGTTTTCATGTACATGTTCTTTCTTCATCCCCTGTGATCGATCATATTGGTGCCTTTCTTTTGACCACTTTCTATTATTTATCCGATCAATCGACTGACGCCTGCGATCGATTGCTACTTAATTTTTAAAAAAAAAATCTTTTTCTACTTTTTTGATATCTTCAATTTCATGCAATTTAATCATAAAAATGACTAATAACGAACGAAATTTTTAAGTTTCTACATCTAGGCATTCCACATTAATTCTCATAGAGACACATGCATTAAAATGATACACATATTTCTAGAAAATTCATATAAATAACACGAATGTCAAGTAATTAAATTCGGGTCTCTACAGATTTATTGTTATTTGTGTCTAATGACTCTATCTTATATAATAAAAAGGGGGTAGACCAGCTAGGGTCAACCTTACGTTCTCTTCTTTCTTCTTTCGCTCTAACCCTAAGCCTAATGCTTCTACCACAATGACATACACTATAATATCGCTTCTTTCACCAAACCAAAGAACGAGAGATTATATTAATAATGTGGGGGAGAAGATGGCACCGGAAAGTGGCTGACGAAAACCGAATGTTAATGACAGGCGGGGAAAAGCAGATAGAGAAAGTGGATGATCAATACTGAGAAGGGGGTGAAAATGAGAATTAAGTTTCAATCAGGCTCTCCCGCTCATCAGATGTCCCACCTTGGTTGGACTTCATTGTCTCAGGCAATTTGGCTAGGATATTAATGCCATGATTCTTATAGGACTTTAATGTTTATGGACTTTGAACAAAAGAACAAGCTCGAAAATGTAGGACTTTTCTATGTCCCAACAAAAGAAAATGCCTTAAATGTTAAAACTAAGAACATGTCCTAAATCCTAATCCCCGCTGGGGCTTGCGAAACAAACTAGCTAGTCCCATTAGCATTTCCTAAAAATCTAGAAAGGGTGCATTGAGCCTTGATGATTCATGTCAATGGGCAGAGGCGCGGGCGAGTGAGTGTTAGGCATTGGGACCATTTGATTTGATTTTGTATTATGATTACTACTAATAAACCCAATCAAATGGCATGAGATTTTCTCTAATCAAAATCCATCAATCCATCGTCAGTGTGCTGACGTTAGAACTGAATCCGTGTGGGTGGGAGTGTACGATGATGAGTTCCCACTTCACGTCGATGTTAACTCAAAAGAGGTGGACCAGTGGTTGGTAGGCCTTTCCCCAAGTGGGAGGTCTGGGTTCCATTTCTCACTCTTCCTTTGGGGCTAGCCCCACACGGGTTTACCCGGACTTACCTAGTGTGGCGGGTTGCGAGCTCACATCGCACCCTTTAGGGATTAATCCTGACCCAAAGGGTTGGAGACACCCGAATTTAAAAAAAAAACAAAAGTAGTATGGATGTTACAATCCCTTATGCTATTGTATTCCATAATAATAATAAACAATCACGCCCATCTCTTTGATATATATATATATATTTTTGCCCAGTGATCTCTTTGATGATTAAAAGATTTTTTTTTTCTTATTTGGAAGACTTTGTTGAGTAAAGTTTGGAAGTTATAAGAGAGGCTAGTAGGCCGCTCTCTAGAATAATACGTGAAAAAAGAATGGAAAACATAACACTGGATTTTTCAGTTTTCCTAAAAGTTTAGGTAAGATCATATCATTAAGAAGAGTACTAGCCCGGACGCGCTTAAGTCAATTTCTTTCCACAAACGCAGTGTGGTGCAACATTTGATGTTGCTATCCTATTACAGGAGATGGGCTCACACTTGTTACCACCATCTTGTGTCTAGGGAAGACTGTGACGGGCTAACGTTTCTGTAAATTCTAAGAGATAATGTTGATCAATTAGAGTTGAGGGGAACATATGTAGTGTGTGCAACTACCATGACAATTGAATGGTACAAGATCCTCTGTGAAATGAGAAAAGATGAGCTAATTACATGGAATGTATTATAGAGATGAGATCGGATCACAGCCAATCGTGATTGAACTTGGGGATAGTTCAATCGTGCCCAGAGGTCAACATGTGTCCCTTTTAACCCCTATTAACCATGGTTAAGATTCTCTAACCCTTATGATTCAAAAATTTAAACTTGATTTTTTGAAAAAAATTAACTTTTGGATTAAGAAATTTTAACTCTAGGGTAAATTTTTAAAATAAAATTCTAAAAACCAAGGTTAGATAGGGAACCTAATGCCATGTTTGGTTGCCAAAAAAATAGGTGAAAACATGAAAAATAAAAGAAAATTTTAGATTTTTAATACACTTCTTAGTTTTGTTTTGTCTAATTTTCTTTTATGTTCCATGTTTTCACTTATTTTCTCGACAACCAAACATAGGGTAAAGGTTAGTGAATCTTAAACGCAATCAAGAGGGGTTAAAAATGACACGTGTTGACTTGTGGGTGTGATTGAACTCTCCCAAGTTCAATTGCCATTGGCTGTGATCCATTCTCTATAGAAAGAGAGAGGCCATATAGGGTCAGAGTAATCCTAAGGGTTAATGATTGCCCATTAGGGTTAACAGGACACATGTGCCATGATTAGGATTAACGTGGACACAATGACGAAATTGGACAGTTGCAAATATAATGGTGATAGGACTCTACTTGGCACATCTTTGAGAAATTTATTTGATTTAGAACTCTGCATTTTTTTGTGATCTACTTTTTGCCATCTCCCTACTCGGATCATATACAAATTTTGCTATTAGATCCAATCAAATCAATAAGAAGGTAACACGTGTTCGCTCATCTTTCTAAATGACTACTTAGATGAGCCTGTCCAATTAGAGTTTTAGAAAAGGCGAAAGTATATACTTAAAAAGGAGTGAGATGTGGCCTTCTTAGTGATATTTGCAGGCCCACCCAGATAGCAAAATTCGTATACCATTCCGAGGATTTGCCATCCTTCTAAAGAAACACGTATTCCTCTCTTTATATAAGTTGTGGGCCAACCTTAAAATGATCGGTAGTTTTAATGCATTTAGATAATCTTACCTTTTTTTTTGGGATGGTATTTAGATAATCTTACTTGCTTAATTGATGTGTTAAAAAATACCAATAGAATGATTATAATGATTCCTTATTCAGGATGATATAGAGATTACATGTGTAGAAGCATTATCACGTTATAATAAAATTTAATCATAATCATATCTAATCATAATCAAATTTAATATTTGATTCTAATTTTATTTGTGATGAGATACATCAATAATGATGTAGTGTAGCTCATACACTTCATTATTCCTTAATAGCTCTCACAAAGCCTCCTTAATTAATTGCTCTTGAAATCTGGTTAAAAAATTATAACCTTTGAGTTAAATTTTAATTATTTTTTCCTAACAATCAATGATATATACTTTAATCATAAGAGTTAATAAATCTTAACTACGGTTAAAAAGAAGTTAAAAGAGGACATAAGGCAAAAAAAAAAGGGTCCCGAGACACATCCCTTTGCTCCACTAGCGATAACGTGATTATTTTCTATTAAAAACACGTCTTTTTTTTAAAAAAAATTTGCTTGATCCTAATCATTTATCTACCTAGGTTAGGAATTAGCAGGGTTAGCCCCTCATGGTTGGCCTTAACAGCCACACCAACACTCGAACACGAGTCACACCTCCCTAAAGGGAGATACACAACTGGGACAAGCCCATGGTGTACATCGTCTAACCCATACATTTAAAGCAAATAAAGTCACCTTTTAAGAGACCCATTAAATTCGCCTACAGATTCTCTAACAGAGAATTTCTGTATTTATGAATGTATTTCAGTTCTTGTCACTACTTCTTTCTCTAATAAGAAAAACATTTCACTAGTGACTGCTAAGCCTAATTGCGATCCCTAAATCACCTTAGAATGGGCTAACGGCAAAATAGTTGGAATATGGGCCCCTCAAAAGTATTTTGTCTGTAGTAAAGAATGGAGCAATTATAGAAACCCCTTAAAAAGGCGGGTGTTTCGAGATTTTCCCATGAATAGTGTATACCTTAGACTTAGGAATCTTCTCCCGTTCGTGCTGATGAGGAGACTGCTAGCACCTAGTAGGAATGCACCATATATGCATATGTACACTTACTACCCACTAACCAATTCCTTGGCAGGTGTGCACAGTTGTATGTGACACCTTCTCATTAGTTGTTGGCAATCTCCTCGACAGCACAAACAGGAGAAGATCCTATGTCATTACCTGATAAATGTAAGTGGTTAAACAACCAAAAAGCAACCAGCTTAAAGTAGTAATAAGATTAGATTTTTGGGTAGGGCTCATAAGAAAGGTAGAGTGAATTGAGGCTAACATTCTCCCATCACTTTAGTTTAGGAGGCTTTAGGGATGAGTCAATCGGTTGTACTCGCTTGTAAATTCTCTGAAAGAATTAATAAGACCTGAATTTTGGGTGGAACTAATAAGAAAATTGGCACACCCCGCCTCTTGTGCCAGTGGTGGGGTGTGGCCTCTCTGTTGAAGGTGGTCTAAGATCCAACCCCCTCCGGTGATGAGTCGCAAGAGCTCTAATCCTCAAACTAGTCACTAACCGTATTAGCCTAGGTAAATGTTTCGCAAGAAAAAAAGAAAAATGTTGTCATGTCTTATTACTACTTAGACATTAGAGACGAATAGTTTGGATCCATTATGAGGACTAGCCTAAAGCGCGTTGAAGTGCTTTGGAGGTGTCATGGAGTAGGAGTATCTAATTAGTGGGGTTGTAAATGGTTGGGCTTCGGTTTTGTAGTTCTCTTACTAGGATCCCTAGCCCTTAGATGGCTTAAACTAGTTAGGCTCAAGTCTTACCGTTGAGGCCAAAGTCAGGTCAGTGCTTAGAAAAATATCAAACTTTTTTATTTATTAAGTCATGTAATATGGTTTTGCGAGGTATTAACACTGTTTATCAACTTAGTGAAACACTTCTTTTAACTTTAAGTATTGAGAAATGTTAGCCCTAGTAGCAAACTTTCAGTGTGGATGCGCCATGTGTCGCCAATTTTCCTAATTACCTATAGAGCCGGTAGAGACCTTAACCTTCTCCTCTGAAACAAAAAATGTTTTTTAAAACCTGGGAAGGGGAGGCAATGATAGGTGTTGCACCTACAATATGAGTCGGAGAAATTTTGAATTGTGCAATTGGGGCTAACACTCTCCTAAAGTATTTATATTAGTGGATGTTGATTGAAATTACCATCATATCCCATATTATAATCGTTACAGTAATTGTATATTTGTATCATCATAATTTTTTTAAAAAAAAAATCATATATTATAATGTATGTATTTAACTTCTAATATGTATAATATGAAATGGAGGACTTGGCTAAGAAGAACCTTGCAGGGTATTTACTAAGCTAAGTAAGAAGACTTTGAAATACTGGGCTTGCCTGTCCTTCGGGCCTTAGACGAGAAAAAAGTCATCACCTTGAGGGCTTCAGAGAACCGAGTCGGTTTTTCATATCGGTTTGACACTTCTACATGGCTTTGGATTCTCTCTGGCCCGTGCCAGAGAGATGCTCTCGGGCCACCACAAATGAAGCGACAAGTAGAGGGAGAAGTCATTTCATGGGGCCCATGATTTGACTTCTCCCTCCTTTATTTGACACATAATGATAAAATGGTGAGATAAATTGAGAGATATATCAAATGGGGAGAGTCAAAAATCATGAGAGAAATGAAATGACTTCTCCCTGCACTTGTCGCTTCAATGTGGTGGCCCGAGAGCATCTCTCTGGCACGGGCCAGAGAGAATCCAAAGCCCTTCTACATATCACTAGTCATCCCCTTAAAGTGATTGTCTATAGGAAGATGGCCCAAGTTCAACTCTTATAAAAGCGCTCACAATGGTCGATTTACCATACAATAATGCAATATACTGTGAGAGCAGTCTAACTCTACATAGAAAACCTGCGGTCCATGCCTAATTGCATTTTAAGCACCCATCTGGAGGCCAACATAATATATATATATATATAATGCAAGAGGCATGCGTAGATGATTTTTCCAAAATTCTCAAATTACCCTTATATAAACACAAAACATTGATTTAATGTTTTACTTTAATTCCCAAATTAACCCTTGCTCATTTATCTATTTAAAATCACAGCCAATCGTGATTGAACACGGGGAGAGTTCAATCGCAACCGTGGGGTTAACATGTGTCCCTTTTAACTCCTATTAACTGTGGTTAACTCCTTCCCCTCGCTCTCACGTGCATCGCATGTGTCACTAGCGAGTTCAATCGCACCCACGGGTAAACACGTGTCCCTTTTAACTCTTATTAACTGTGATTAACTCCTTCCCATCGTTCTCACGTGCATTGCACGTGTCACCCACTAGTATATATATGTATGGTAACATTCCTAATAGCTTAGCTGTTAGGAGACTCTAGTAAGCAGTGGACTATTAATCGTTAGATCATAAATTCATTTAAATCCAACCCTACATTTAAGATATGTGGTTTTTGTAAAACTACATTCCTTAATTCTAAGAAACCACAAACCCATTTAAATTTTATCCTACATTCAAGATAGATGATTTTTGTATAACTACCCCCTTAATTCTAGGAAATCACACGAGAGATGTTCTCTCTCTCTCTCTCTCTCCTACTTGATCTCTCTCATCTCATTCTCATCATAAGTTTTTTTTTTTCTAAAAACCTAAGAGAAGAGGTTGAACCCTAGATTAAAGATGAAGCTTTGGATTAATATTTTCTTAACCACAATTAAAAGGACACATGTTAGGTTGGGATTCAGCCAAATATGATTTAGAAAAAAAAAACCCTCCTCTCATTCTCACTGTAATTTTTTTTTTCTAAGAACCTAAGGACAAGAGGTTAAACCCTAGAGAAAAAATGAAAATTTGGGTTAATATCTTCTTAACCACAATTAAAAGGATACATGTTGGGTTGAGATTCAACCAAATGTGATTTAAGAAAAAACAACATAAGAGTGAACTAATATGAGAGAGAGAGCATGAAAAAGGAAAAACTCATATTTAAGGGGGGGGGGAACACCTCATCCTCTTGCACTAGCCTCTAGATGTGGGAGGTTAGGGGATCGACCTCGGGTATGAATTGCAAGAACTCCCCTTCCCAATGCTAATCCCTAACAGCCTAACTGATTCAAGATTACTAATGTAGGTACATGATAACTCTAGCAAAAAAACAAAAAAAGGGTGGGGGGGGGGGGGGTTGGTTACCTATTAGGAGGGTTTTTCACAAAATAAATGATTTTAATTTAATCTCTTGGATTTGAAAATAGTATTGATCTAATGGTCATGATTGCGTAGCTTACTAGAATATTTAGTACGCTAAGTTAACGAGAACCCTTCTCTCTCTCTCTCTCTATATATATATATATATATATGAAATGACAAGTGATAACAGAATTTTTAATTCTAATTATCAAAAAAATGATATATGAGAGAGATGGGGTGGGATGAGAATAGTAGACAGACACTCTGCGGTTGTGCTTCCTTAGAATCTCACCAATCTTATAGCACTTATATATATATATATATATATATATATATATATTTTGTATAAAACACTCACGTATTTGCACCCTTAAATCTCTCTCACTATCTCTAGCCCTCTCGCCCTTTCTTTATTTCCCATGAGCAAAGGTTGCATTGAAGAGGATGGTTGCTAAAATTTACTTTAAAAGGGCAAAATCCTAACGCTAATGGTGCGTTCGTTTGGCGAGAAAGTGGGTGTAAGAAAAGAAAAGAAAATAAACTTAAATTTTCTAAAAAATAACCATTAAAAGATAGATGAAGTTTTAAGAGAAAATTTGTCACTATTGAGAAAGAATAAGAAAATGTAAGAAAATAAAAGAGTGTTTCTTGCAAACCAAATGCAAGAAAAGTACAAGAAAACAAATTTTTTCTTTTACTTTCCCTCGCTTTCTTACCAAACAAACAAACCCTAAGTTATTTGTCCAGTGTCATGTCAGCATTTCTAAAAATTCTAGAGCTGAAGGTAGCTTGGTTGCCGATTATAACTTTCTACTAGGCCATTTGGGGAAGAGAAAATTGAATACCTATGTAACCGGGTTACTTCTAAGTACTATTTTCATTTTAACTCATGACATTACAAACTGCTCGAAGACATTAAAAAGTATTTCGCTATCATTTGTGGCATTTCTGATTGAGTGGTCGATTAGCAAGTTGACCTTGCGATCAATTCTTCATTTTTCAAAATCCTAATAAGGGGGGGGGGGGGGGGGGGGGTTCTTAGGAATTAATTCTGATGTGTTAGAATGGTAAGAATGATTTAAGTTTTAAGCTTTCTATTTTTAGAATTAGCTAGGGTTAGTGTTAGGATTGAGTTTAAATGAGTTGGATCTCTCCTCCGTTACAAAAGTTTTGTAGATCTCCCCATTTCAAAGCAAAGGTTGGTGACAATTCTGTAATTAGAGGAAAAAAATTTATAGTTTTAATATGTTTTCTCCTATAGTTATAGAATTCCC
The DNA here is from genome assembly GCA_015143295.1 of Tetracentron sinense. Lineage (NCBI taxonomy): Eukaryota > Viridiplantae > Streptophyta > Magnoliopsida > Trochodendrales > Trochodendraceae > Tetracentron > Tetracentron sinense. The sequence goes on along the minus strand of CM026559.1, from coordinate 26,848,929 downwards.
ATAAGTTTATAATGAAAGAGGGAGCTTCTACCAAACCCATTGAAGCATAGCCTCATAAGTTTGTCTCATATTAAAATTCTTTAGGATTACGCTTAGGGTTAGGGTACTAGCTCTCTTATCATTTCAAAACCGTTAGTATTAAAAGCTTAATATTTTATGCTAAGGGTTTTAGAAATACTGATGTGGCAACAAGATGATAAGAACTCATTGATAGAACTCACCCTTGAAAACAGGTTTATAAGGGAAGGGTGCTCAAAAGCTTATATACACAAGGTCAAGCCCATTCTTAACCGATGTGGGACAGTTGAGATCTTATTATACCACCACACTTCGTAGCTGACGTCCACAGTGGCTTTCACTCTGAGGCGAGGCACTTCTCAGGGACCTTGTTCCCATAGCCCTCCCCATGTAGCCTTTTCTAAGACCACAACCACAAAACCACAACTCATACTGTGTTCGAGCCCATATTTGACGTAGTGTCGGCTCTGATACCAAATGATACGAACCCATGGGTAGAACTCACCCTTAAAAACCGACTTACAAGGGAAGGGTGACCAAGATATTATATACACAAGATCAAGCCCATTCTTAACCGATATGGGACAATTGAGATCCTAACTTACGAACCAGTATATAAATAATATAAAAAAGACACAAAAGAAACCACTATCTATTGATATGACCACTTCAAGGCGGCCTAACCTTATAGATGTCACTTTTAGGGGACAAAACCTCCTTACTAGACTCTCATATTTCTCTTTTTCTAACCCTAAGCACCTAGATCCTTATTTATAGACTAACTTCAACTTTTACAAGGAAACACATATAATTCAAATCATAAGAAAACCTAATCAAAATATCTACCAAATCTCTTAATTTATTTCCTACTAAATAAGTCCTAATAAAAGAAAGCAAATTTTTTAAAAAAATTTTGCACAGCCTAGGGTTAGGGGTTATTATTTGCTCATTGTGGGAAATCACAACACCAACCTGATGGGACTCAATCCGGGATTCACCCTCCTAAGGAGGGGATACACTACCACTTGTCTAGTTCCATGAGGTGTTATAGTTTTGGTAGCAAACTTCTTTTGGCTACTCTGCCCCATACTCAAACACCCTTTAACCCTGGATTAACTTGGATTAAGAAATTTTAACTTCCATGATTAAATTTATTTTTATTTTTGTAAAAACTAAGGTTAAATTTTTTAACATTAAGAGTTAGTGAATCTTAAACACATTTAAAGGGCAATTGATTTACTTTGGTTGAAGCCCGAGTAATTTACTCAACCCTAGCCTCTTTGCCTGACATGTCCCTATAATTGTGGTTAAGATTCCCTAACCCTTAAGGTTAAAGAATCTAACCTTAATTAATTTTAAAAAAAAAACTTATTTAAATATACAAGATTTTAAATAAAAAATCTAAAATGTTTCTCTTGCTGTTTTGATCTATAATTAGATTTATTTTTCTTAACCAATTTTAAAAAAAAAATTCTAATAAGCAGGGTTAGATTCTTTAAACTCTAAGGTAGTGAATCAATGAAGGGCACACATGTCAGGAATGAGACTAGACCCGAATAAGGTACTCGGGCTTTCAGTAAAGTAAAGGTAGTTAAAAGGGACACGTGGCGAGTTGGAGGTGGGGTAGAGCACTTTACTCTGGCCGGCCCTAGACAGAAGAAATCCTAAATCTATAGTTTTGCCCGTTGTGCTGCAGCCTTCCTCTTGCAGCGAATCTTTGCTTTCTGTCTTACAGTAACACCCCGTATAAGAAGCAACAAAACCCCTCTTTCTTCTTCCCCCCAAACTTCCCTCTCTCCTCGTTATTTCGCTTTCTACTTCCCAGAACCTTCTCTCTCTCTCTCTCTCTCTCTCTCTCTCTAAAAACCCCCCCTTTACATTGATGCGATAAACACCTCCAACAATCTCTTCACCACCACCACCAATCTCTATGGCTATGAAGATAGATATGAGATGATGAGAAACCCCACCTCAGTCCAAACCCAAACCCAAACCGAGTCATGAGACCGAGTCAATCCCAACCCACAGCTTCCAATCAGAACCGTCCTCGCCGGAGGCCGGACCTAACCCTCCCTCTGCCCCAGCGGGACCCCTCTTTCGCCGTACCTCTCCCTCTCCCTCCAACCTCCAGCTCCGCTCCGTCCTCATCAGGCGCCGCCCAGCAAACTCACCACCCCAACTCGTCCCTGAGTTTCGCCGAGCTCGACAAGGTGCAGCGAATCGGCAGCGGAAGCGGAGGCACCGTTTATAAGGTGGTACACCGGCCCAGCGGAAAACCCTACGCCCTGAAGGTGATCTACGGAAACCATGAGGACGCCGTGCGCCGTCAGATCTGCCGTGAAATCGAGATCCTCCGTACAGTGGATAACCCAAACGTGGTGAAGTGCCATGACATGTTCGATAACGCAGGAGAGATCCAGGTTCTGCTGGAGTACATGGAAGGAGGTTCTCTTGAAGGAACCCATATAGCTCAAGAACCCCGTCTGGCTCTTCTTACTCGCCAGATCCTCTGCGGTCTCGCTTACCTCCATCGCAGAAAGATTGTTCATCGAGACATCAAACCCTCGAATCTCCTGATCAACGCTCGCAAACAAGTCAAGATCGCTGATTTTGGGGTGAGCCGGATTCTGGCACAGACCATGGATCCCTGCAATTCTGCGGTGGGGACGATAGCTTACATGAGTCCGGAGAGGATCAATACGGATCTGAATCATGGGGTTTACGATGGATATGCGGGAGATATATGGAGTTTGGGGGTTAGCATACTGGAATTCTATGCGGGGAGGTTTCCGTTCGCGGTGGGGCGGCAGGGGGATTGGGCTACTCTTATGTGCGCAATTTGTATAGCGCAGCCACCGGAGGCACCGGCGTCTGCGTCGCGGGAGTTTCGGAATTTCATTGCTTGTTGTCTGCAGAGAGAGCCGTCGCGGCGATGGACTGCTGCGCAATTGTTGAATCATCCATTTGTTTTACAGAACAGCAGCAGCAGCAGCAGCACCCAGAATCAGGTTCTTCAGCACCAGCTCCCACCTCCAACCCCACTTCAACATTCCTGATTTTTATTATTTCTCTTTTTCTGAATGAATCTAGTTTTCCTGTAATGGCTCCATTTTTATTGTTCAAGAAATGGGTCTGGTTCCAACTTCAATCAATCTCGATGCTCTTTTACCAGAGATAAAATCTCTTTTTGATGATTCCCAACCCAACTCCTTTTTTTTCCTCTTTTTTTTTTTCTCATTAGAGATTATTAGAATGTTTTTTTTTAATTACCCTGTTAGATATCTTACTGGGTATTTATCTACATTTGATTGGGGTGGACTGGCTGGATTTAACTGGGGAAGCAGCTTGGCTTTGTAATTCCTTTTCATCCATCTCTTATCATCATGGAGATAACATGAGGAAGGAGGGAGAGTATAATGTGCTTACTAATTAGGAAGCAGTTAGGATTTTCATGGGGGCTTGAACCCAAATTTGGAAGAAGCTGCTCTCATTATTATGGAAGAGTAAATAGATATAAACAATCGAAGTTACTAAAAAGAGGGAAGTTCTGAGTTTGAGTTTGTGCTTTACTAAGTTAGAAATAAAAATGGAATTCTCAGAATGAGTCATACATATATTAGCTCTTTTGTTTGGCAAATAATAACCTGTAATTTAGAGATCCACTTCTGGTCATTTCATTTGATTCAATTCATTTCTATGTTAGGTTAGTCAAGATCGATTTAAAGGGGTTTTTAAATGTTATAATATATATGGTCTCTTGTATATAGAGGTCCTCTAAATCTAATAACACAAAAAAAAAATATATATAGATCTTCCAAGCTAGTTAATGGAACTTCTGGTCATTTCATTTGATTCAATTCATTTCTATGTTAGGGTAGTCAAGATCGATTTAAAGGGGTTTTTAAATGTTATAATATATATGGTCTCTTGTATAATAGGTCCTCTAAATCTAATAACACAAAAAAATACCCTCTAATTAGGCGATGATGACCAATACAAGGTCGACTAGGTTAATCTAACCATTCCTCGACTGACAGTCACAATCGACGTAGTAAACCATTCCTCTTATACAGTACATTTCTTATGCAAAATTTGTTTGTAGCTGCATCAAACAAAAATATAGAATAATCAATTTATTACAAAACATTTCCATAGTGAACACGCACACACCAATACAAGGTCGATGACGTAGTAAACCATTACCCGACTAAATAGTCAGAGTTGAAGTAGTAAACCATTCCCCTTATGCAAAACATTTCAGGCACAAAATTCGTTTGTAGCTCTACCAAACAAAATTGTATAATAATCTTTTTAATACAAAATATTTTCATAGAGGCACGAACATGCACACACACACACATATGTATATATATATATATAAGGAAGACAAATGCTAGCTGTAGTGACCTAGAAATTAATTAGATAGTGTGAAAATAAATGAAAGAATAAGAATAACTTTGAATGAGATTTAATTAGAAGTATAGACAAACAAGAGTCACAAATGACATTTTGATAAATAAATAATATGGTTAATATAAAGAATTAGTTTAGGGATACTACCAAGGTGTACTCCCAAATATACTCCCCAATCATAGCTGTTTATCTCAGTTGTTAAACGGTTAGGATTTGAGCTGATGTGACATTAGAAAAGACGAAATAAGCCAACTCAAATCCTGACCTTTAGTGGTTGGTTATAAATGGTTAGGATTAGGGAGTAGATTTGGGAGTATATTTGGGAGTACCCATAGACTAACTCTAATATAAATAGAAAGTAGTAAACCTAATTTTAGAATACATAGAACACAATCTCTAGAACGTGGGAGAGAAGAAGAGTAGAGTTTTCACGTTTGGAAGAGTTTTCAAGGAAGGAGATCCCGATTCCAAAGCTTGTTCTTCCTCGTTGTAAATTAAATTGTTGAGGCAAGTGAACACTCCACATTAGTTCTAGGTTTCGATTATGTTTTGGATTTATAGAAATGATGATCCATGCTAGAAACTTATAAATTAGAGTTTAAAATTTTGAGTAATATTTTAGGTAATTCTTAAAATCCTGGAATTAAACTTAGTATATTTTGATGTTTAAATCTTGTTGTTTCAACTCTTGTTTTACATCTATAATTACTCATAAACGAATTAAATATCAGAAAAACAATGTATTGAATTTAGAGATGAAAACCATTGAGAAAAACTGAATTTAAATGAAGTCAATTGAGTGTTGGGAGACACGGCAAGACTTCTGGAAGAGACTGTTTGCTAGGCTGGGTCTAGATCTGAAACATCCAGTCAAATTTCAGATACTACCCCAATGACTAGCTTAATCAAGGAATTCAAGAGGTTAAGTCCTCCTGCTTTCAGTGGGGCAGTGGATCCAATGGAGGCAGACAAACGGGTGTTGGAGTTAGAGAAAATCTTTGATGTCATAGAGTGCAGTAGAACTCAGATGAGGAAATTAACAGTCTTTCTATTGAAGGGAGAGGCGCATCATTGGTGGGATTTAGTAGCCCGGATTGAAGATGTGTCTGAATTAGGTTGAGAGGAATTTAAGTTGAAATTCTATTCCAAGTATTTTCCAGAGACTTTGAAGGAGCAGAAGGCCTTGGAATTTATTCACTTGGCACAGGGATCCATGTCAGTCAGTCAGTATGAGGCAAAGTTTGCAGAGTTGTTTCGTTTCGCCACTTTTATGGTCATTGAGGAAGTGCACAGGGTGCAAAAGTTTGAGCAAGGTCTCATTCCATCCATTCAGAAGATGATAATTGGACTTCAATTGAAGACTTATGCAAATGTAGTTGAGAGGGAACTGATAATTGAGTAGGATAATCTGGCATACTAGAGGGGCAGAGATCAGAGATCAGATCAGAAAGGGTAGGAAAAGACAGTGCCTACAGCTCATCAGGGTCAGAGGAACCAGCCTAGGGCGCAACAACAACAACAGCAGCAGCAGTGGAAACAGCAGAAGACAGTTGTTCCAGTTCTTTCTACTGCAGTAGTACCAGTAGCACCAATCCAAGCTATGGAGCCTAAAGCATTCTATGGGACTTGCTACAACGACAAAGAAAAAGGACATCTTGCTCAGAACTGCCCTACGCCTAAGAGGATTGATCAGCCATTAGTCCAAGCTTCTAATTAGCTTAGGGGCCAAGCCAGAGTGTTTGCAATGGTGCAGAAGGAAGCAGAGGTATTTGATGCCTTAGTGGAAGGTACACTCCCTGTTTATCATAGTTTTGCTAAGGTATTGTTCGATTCGGGATCTACTCATTCTTTTATCTCAGTATATTTCTTGAATGCATTGAATTTAGTACCAGAGAACTTGGAGATATCATTATCAGTAGTGACACCTATGGGAGAGTCTGTCATCTTCGTATTTGTAGAGATTGCCTAATCAGGATTGGCGAAAGGGTTTTACCAGCTTATTTAGTAGTGCTCAGGATGAGGAAGTATGATGTTATCCTGAGTATGGATTGGTTAGCAGCCTTTCATGCTAAGGTAGACTGCTTTGAAAAAGTAGTGATATTCTCAGTTCCTAGAGAAGCATCATTCTAGTTTCGAAGTAATGACACTGGGGAAGTTTTGAGAAAGGAATTCCTCTCTCACGTTGAGAGTGGAGATCAGAGTGTTAGTCTGGAAAATATTCTTGTGGTCTCAAAATTCAAGGATGTGTTCTAGGAGATATCGGGGTTGCCTCCGAGGAGGGTAGTAAACTTTAGTATTGATGTTGTACCGGGTACTTCACCAATATCGAAGACATCGTATAAGATGACACCAGTAGAACTGAAGGAGTTGAAGAGTCAGATTCAAGAGCTGTTGAATCATGAATTTGTTAGGCCCTGTACCTCGCCATGGGGTGCACCGGTTTTGTTTGTCAAGAGGAAAGATGGGTCTATGAGGTTGTGTATCGATTTCAGGCAATTGAACAAGGTTACTATTAAGAATAAGTACCCATTACCTAGAATCGATGACTTGTTTGATCAGCTTAGAGGGGCGTAGTGTTTTTCCAAGATTGATTTGAGGTCGGGATACCACCAGTTAAGGGTGAAGGAGGAAGACATTCCCAAAACTGTCTTTCGAACACGGTATGGGCATTATGAATTCTTAATCATGCCATTTGGGTTTACTAATGCTCCAGCTACGTTCATGGACTTAATGAACAAAGTGTTCAAGCCCTTCTTAGATCAATTTGTCATTGTGTTTGTCGACAACATCTTGATTTATTCTAAGTCTAGGGAAGAGCATCGGGAGCATCTTCGCATTACACTTCAGACTTTGTAAGATCATCAGTTGTTCACAAAGTTCTCAAAGTGTGAGTTTTGGCAGGAAGAAGTGAAATTTTTGAGTCATGTGGTTTCTAAAGATGGGGTGTCAGTTGATCGAGCTAAAGTAGAGGCAGTGATGAATTGAGAGCAACCCACTTTAGTTTCAAAGATCCGTAGTTTCTTGGTTTTGGCTGACTATTATTGACGTTTTATCGAGGGGTTCTCAAAGATTTCTTTGCCTTTGACTAATCTAAAGAAGAAAAATGTGAAGTTTGTTTGGGATGACAAATGTGAGCAAACTTTCCTGGAACTGAAGGATAGGTTGACTTCAGCGCCTGTTTTGACCATTCTAGAGAGTAATGGAGGATTGGTTATTTTCAGTGATGCTTCCCATCAGGGTTTGGAATGTGTGTTGATGCAAAATGGCAAGGTAGTTGCATATGCTTCTCAACAGTTAAAGGTGATGCTTCCCATCAGGGTTTGGGATGTGTGTTGATGCAGAATGGCAAGGTAGTTGCATATGCTTCTCAACAGCTAAAGGTTCATAAGAATAATTTCCCCACTCATGACCTGGAGATAGCTACTGTTGTCTTCACCTTATAGATTTGGAGACATTATCTTTATGGAGAGAAGTTTGAACTCTTCTCTGACCATAAAAGCTTGAAGTATTTATTCTCTCAGAAGGAGTTGAATATGAGGCAAAGTTGATGGATAGAACATTTGAAGGATTTTGACTTCACTCTCCAGTATCATCTTGGATAGGCCAATTTGGTGGCAGATGCCTTGAGTCGCCATCCGAGAGGAGTAGTTGCTCTCATGATGGTGCAGGAGTGGCTTAAGTTAGAGACCGTTTCAAAGTATGATGTTCATCCAGTTCGGAGGGTTGCTAATGCATTTTTGTGCAATTTTTCTGTTCAGCCAACTTTGATCAGCAGGATCATCCAATCTCAGTTGCATGATGAAAAGATACAAGTGAGAATGACATGAGTTGTAGTTGAGGAATCACCTGATTGGACTGTAGGGTCAGATGGTGGTTTGAGATTTTGGGAAAGATCTTGTGTCCCAGATGTGGCTAATTTAAAGAAAGATATTTTAGATGAAGCTCATCGTTCTAGGTATACTGTACATCGGGGAGGTACAAAGATGTACAAGGATTTGTGCAGACAGTTTTGGTGGGATGGCATGAAGCGGGATGTTGCGGAGTTTGTTGCTAGATGCTCACTTGTCAACAAGTGAAGGCTGAGCACTAGAGGCCAGCTAGGCCATTGCAACCTTGCCCATTGTAGAGTGGAAATGGGAGTGGATCACCATGGATTTTGTGGTTGGATTACCGAAGTCGAGGCAGGGGCATGATGCAGTGTGGGTCATTGTAGATCGTCTGACCAAGTCTGCTCATTTCCTCCCTGTTCGTACTACCTATTCGATGGATGAGCTGAGTAAGCTGTATGTGAAGGAGATTGTTAAAACTTCATGGGGTTCTGACATCGATAGTTTCAGACCGAGATTCTAGATTCACATCATGATTTTGGAAGAGTTTCAAGAAGTCTCTGGGCATATCGTTGGATTTTAGTATTGCTTTTCACCCTCAGACCGATGGCCAAATTGAGCAGGTTAATCAGGTGTTGGAAGGCATGCTTCAGGCATGTATTTTGGATTTCAAAGGTAATTGGTTAGATCACCTACCTTTGGTGGAGTTTACATATAATAACAGTTATCATGCCAGTATCGGGATGACGCCATACGAGGCTCTATATGGTAGACCTTATAGATCACCTATTTGTTAGGCAGAGGCGATAGTAGTTTGCTCGGACCAGAGTTGGTTCGTGAGACTACTGAGAATGTTACATTGATCAGGGAGCAGTTGATAACTGCTCAGAGTAGGCAAAAGAGTTATGCAGACCGGCGTAGAAGAAGCCTAGAGTTCGCAGTTGGCAATCATGTTTTGCTCAAGGTTTCTCCATTGAAGGGTATTGTGATATTCAGAAAGAAGAAGGGGAAGTTGTCTCCTAGGTTCAGTGGACCATTTGAAGTGTTGGATTGAATCGGAGTTGTGGCATATAGATTGGCCTTACCAACTAGTCTGTCTGGGGTAAATAATGTGTTTCATGTATCTATGCTGAGGAAGTATGTGAGAGATGAGTCTCACACTATTGATTTCAGTACCTTGGAGCTTAGGTAGGATGCATCATATGAGGAGAGACTGGTTCGCATTTTGGGCAGTATGGTGAAGCAGCTTATAGCTAAGTCCATCACCTTGGTGAAGGTTCTTTGGAACAATCATGACATAGGTGAAGCCTCTTGGAAGCTGGAGTTGGAGATGAAGGAAAAAATATCCACATGCATCTTTTTCCTAATGAGGTATGTTAAATTTTGAGGACAAAATTTCTTTTAAGAAGGGTAGATTGTAGTGACCTAGAAATTAATTAGCTAGTGTGAAAATAAATGAGAGAATAAGAATAACCTTGAATGATTTATAATAAGAAGTGTAGACAAACAAGAGTCACTAATGATATTCTGGTAAATAAATAATAGAGTTAATATAAATAGAAAATGGTAAACCTAATTTTAGAATAGATAGAACACAATCTCTAGAGAATAGAACGTGAAAGAGAAGAAAAGTAGGATTTTCACATTTGAAAGGGTTTTCAAGGAAGGAGATCTCGATTCTAAAGCTTGTTCTTCCTCGTGGTAGATTAAATTGTTGAGGCAAGTGAATACTCCACCTTAGTTCTAGGTTTTGATTATGTTTTGGATTTATAGGAATGATGATCCATGCTAGAACTTATAAATTAGAGTTTAAAATTCTGAAGAATGTTTTAGGTAATTTTTAATATCATGGAATTAAACTTAGTATATTTTGATGTTTAAATCTTATTGTTCCAACTCTTGTTTTACATCTATAATTACTCATAAACGAATTAAATGTCAGAAAAACAATGCATTGAATTTAGGGATGAAAATTATTGAGAAAAATGAAATTTTAGGGAAGAAAATATGAGAAATTTAGAAGATTATAATTGGTGAATTTTCGGAATTAAATTAATTTAAAGGAAATTTACCCAGTTTCGGTATACGGGTCATAACTTTATGACCTTAAGTTCGATTTTGGTCTGCCAATACATCATTTCAAAGAGCTTAAAAAGATCTACAAGTTTTGTGAAGAAAGTTTTTCGAAAATCCATAGTTTTGTAGGTAAAAACCTTAGTCGAAAATCAAAAACGGGAAAAGAGATATTTTTCACATTAATTTTTCTAAGATACTTTAATTGAATGTATTGTTTATATTTAATATTCTTAATTATTGTGAATTATGAGATGAAATCATGCATATTCTTATCAATTATTATTTTGTTTATTAATTGTTGATGTATATGTGATGTTTTAATTTATGAATATTGTCTTGTATGTTATTTAATAAATCCAGATTTTAATAAAAAACCAAAAAACTTGAGTGAGGTTCGCTTGTGGGAGAACTTTAGTACGATGCCCAGAAGAGAATCCTCGGGTGAACTTTGTGGGAGCCCAAAAGTGAAAATTGGGTAAACTTAGTGTGATCCCAAGAATAGTATTGAAAGATCAATTATAAACCAAATGACCATTTGACTAATGGAGTGAGACACTCGTTAGATCAAATAAATGAAGGGATTTAGTAGCTCGATATACACTTCAGTTTAATGGATTAATTTGAATTAGTTATATTTAAGTCTTGGGATTTGATCCAGGTCCACGCCTAGAAATCTGTACATTTATGAGATATGAATTGTATTGATTTTTGGGGCGTGACACTAGTTCAAAGCTTCCATACTCTCACTATCATAGTAACATGTGTTGCTCATTTTCCTCGTTACCTTTGAAAATACCTTTAGAATTGATTGAAATCATAACTTCATTCTTTGAAATAATTTCTATTCTTAACTTGTTGAAGGGGGTAGCAATGACAAGCGTATCTACCACAGTGAGTTTGAAGCCTCCTCATATGAAAAATGCTAGTGTCCACTAAGATTAGTGAACTTAGTAACATTCAATGTTCTTTTTTACCCTATGTATTATTACATAATGTAAGCGTAATTTAGTACTTTTATAGGGGACACGTCATTACATTGTGGATACAATAAGTATAAGAAAAGTCGAATTGTAATATTTTTATCTCTTGCATTTAATGATTGATCACTTATGAAAATATTATACTACCCTCATATGGGGAATGTTTGTGTCTACCATGACATTCACTAGTTTTTTTTACCCGATGTATTGAATCTCATTCTATTAAATATTAGGGTAGTTGGTAGGGTTGTAAATGAATCAGATCCTATTATATCCAAATTCGATCTAATTAAATATTCAACATATCCAAATCCAATCCGAATCTAGACCAATTAATTAGATTAATTTTTAAGTATATTAAAGAATTCGTAAATAGTTTAAACAAAAACAATCATTATATATATCTATACTATATACTAAAGAAATTAGGATGCATATGTGGCATCCCTCTTTGATCTCTATTCTAAGATTTGTGATGCCACATCATCACTTGATGGGAGCTATAAATACCCTCTCTTAACTCCCCCTGCTTCTTTCTCCATTCTTATCTCTCTACCAAGTCCCAACTGATTCATAAACACCCTTTATTAACTCCCCCATTTTCTCTCTCAATTTTTATATCCAAGTCCCAACCGATTCATAAACACCCTCTACTAAATGAGCCATAAAAAATTGTAGGGAGTACCAAAACCTCTATTAATGTTTTTACTAATAATTAAAAATTATTTTAATTAGGTTCCTTTTTATTATTTTTTCTCTTTAAATGAGCCATAAAAAATCATGGGGAGTACCAAAACCTCTATTAATGGTTTTACTAATAATTAAAAGTTATTTTAATTAGGTTCCTTTTTTTAAATTATTTTTTCTCTTAATTTTTTTGTGCACCCCGTGCATCGCATGGGTATCTACTAGTATATATATATATATATATATATATATATATATGTTACACATAATCCAATTAGATCTTAATCAGATCGAATCACCCTAAATTTGAATTCAATCCAATTATAATCAAATTCCAAAATCAAGATCCAAATCCAAATTGATGGATCTATAATGACATCAAGATCTCCTCTAATGATAGGTTTTAAATCTTGATCTGATCCATTGACAGTCCTAATAGTTGGTATTTTCATAGGGGACTGTAAGCACTCCATTTTTGCAACCCTCTTAGGCTCCACAGTTTCACCTCCCTCCAAACCTCTAACCTTCTTTAAACCCTAGGACCTACCATCTAAACCCTAGGACCTCCTTTTATCTACAACTTAGAACCCCTAAATCTTAGGACATACCATCTAAAACATAATTCCCCACCTAAAACTCTCGAACCCCATCTTAAACTATTGGTAAACTCTTTACCAATACCCTAGGACTTTTCTAAAACCCTGGACAAATCGTAAACCTTAGGATCCCATCTTAAACCCCTGAGACCCCCTTTTTCTAATACCATAGAAACATTCCCAAACCCTAGGACCCCATCTAAAACTTTAGGACCCATCATCTAAACCTTGAGACCCCTATTCACCAAAACCTTCGGAAAATTCTCAAACCTTAATACCCCATCTCAAACCATATGACCCTCTCAATAAGTCTTTAAAATCATAAACCTTAAGCCTTTAAATTCCAAGAACCAAACTTACATACCCACAACCAAGACCCATGACCCGTCTACTAATAACCTATAATCCTAAAAACCAAATTCACTTAACCCACATCCAACAACCCATGCTCAATAACTTATAGTCTATGACTCATATTCCTCTTACCCCTTACAACACGAAACTCTTACACCTCTTACAACACTCATTCATCAACTCTTTTACACCTTTTACAACACCCAACCCTTAACTCAATAACTCTTCTAAATACTCAATCCTTAACTCACTAACTCTCTTACATCCCCTACAATACTTAACCCTTAATTCACTAACTCTCTAACACCCTTTACAATACCCAACCCTCAACTCGTCAACTCTCTTATACCCCTTACAGAACTCTACCCCTTTTAACCCCTATGTAAAATAAAGACTCATTCCCTCATCATTCGCTATAAATACTCAAGCCTCCTCCCCCTTAGAGGCCAGTCTTAAAACCCCTTAGAGACATTCTTGCCTTAGTAGAAAATCTTTATCCTTGCGGCCTTTAGCCCGTTGGTGGTTCTTATACTTTTCTTTTGCTTACCCCACTCCCTCAAGCTTAGCTCATAACTAACTTTTTTAGGGAGAGAGAGGCCCGTAACACTTAGGTTCTTGAAGGAGGAAGATTCGGAAAGGTGATTTGGAGCAACTTACCATCAAGTGGTACTAATTAAGTGAGAATGATCCTAACTTTAGTGTAAAACTCTTCCTTTTCTATCTCTATCTTCCCTTTTCTTTATTTTAATTTTGAAGAGAAATAAATGCATGCATGGATTATGGGTAGTTTTGAGACAAATAGTTAGGGTTTGGATCTCATTCAATTTTGGATTAATTTTGGAAGACTTAAACCAATTGAGATACATCCTATAGAGACCCAAAAATTCATGTCTTGATATTTGTGCAAACTTTAATAAAAGCCTTGAATTCTGTGTCAAAACCTTAAAATTAATGTTAATTGATGTTTAACTATGGTTATAGGTGTTTCATGATCAATGGGTAAGCAGGATTAAGAAAATTGACCAAAACAAAGGTAGTCAAACCCCACCGATCGACCCCTCTCCAAACTGGTCGACCACCCAGTCAAAAAATATGTATGGTGAAAATTGGCAGAGAGTGGTCAAACCACTAGTCGACCGTCTAGTTGCGATTTTGCCCAGAAATTTCTAATTTGATTAGGATTTTGTAATTGAAAGGTTTCTAATTAACCCTAGGCCTATATAAAGACCTTAAACTCGTGGGTTTTAGGGTTTATATCATTCTAAGACTTTTAGAAATCTCAGAGAGAGCTCAACTTAGGTTTTGAAAGGATTTTCATCTCAAGGAAAATGAAAAAACTTGGAGGTCATCTCTAAGGCCATTCTATAGCGTTTGATCGTAGAGAAGTGATCTCGTAAGGTATCATACACTATTCTAACCTAATAATATGTATGAGATAATGATTTTAAGATCTGGAAAGTGATGCTTACATGTTTTTATGTTATGATGATTATATCAAGGTTATAGTTTGTATGATTTGAAGGAGATTTTATATTAATGATTGTGAATGGATTAAGAGATATGAGAGTTAATATGTTATGATGTTATAATAATGAATTGAGGATTTTATTGATGTTTAGGCATGATATTATAATTGTTTTCTAGAAATCGTATTGAACTTGAAAGAAGGGATGATTTCCGAGGATAGGTGTTTGTGTGAACATGGATGAAGGGATTTAGTTGAATGACGATTAAAGCTGGACATTGTATTCATAATTTTATTTCTATGCCATGTATATCAGCTATCCTTGTATGAACTTCCATGTAAATTATACTTATTATGCATGTATATCGATTGGTTGAACTTCGGATGGGTAAATACGTAGAGGATGATGTCAAAGCCTTGATTTCATTAGCCTTAGTTATATAGATGGCTTTGGTAGAATTCGATGTCTTGATATTGGAATCTAAGGGACAACCTAGATGAAGGTTGACTATGATATTAAAGCACATGATGCACCGCATGATAGGTATTACATGATACATGTCTCACAAGCACAAGCACAAGCACACGATTTTCAAGTTACGTGCCATTGAAAGAACTATCATGTTACATGTCATGGGGGAATCATTTATGTTACACGTTATTGGGAATATTCATGTTACAGGCATTTTCGAATCATCTTACATGCATTGATACACATGATCATAAGAACTTAAATGAACATGCACAAGTTTACATGTCTTCACAAGTCACAAGTCTTACATGCCATGAATGAATGCTTTTTTGTTTACATGTTCCGCACATGAATTGTAAGATATGTTTATGTATGATAAAGCATTGATCATGATTACATGTTATGATATTGTTAGATAGAATTTGTATGCACTGAGCTTTCATTTGCTCAACTGTACTTTTATGTCGGTAGTTTTAGGAGGGTTCAACATATGTGCTCTAGGACCTTGGATAGAGGAGTACCAAGAAAAACCAAAAGGTGATCATGTTGAAGAAGAGAGGGATCAGGAAAGATGACCCTATTATTGATACTTTAGTTAGATGTTTTATTTCAGTTTGAGAAAGATGTAATAAGACATAATTACAAATGCTGCTTAGGTTTTAATTTATACTTGAGATCACAATGGGTGATCGAATGATTATGTTCTATTAGTTGGTCAACGGTTTAAATATTTCTATTGATTATTTATGAGAGAATTTTGAGACTCATTTATTAGCATGCATTTTATGTTGTTATATGGATATGGATATGGATATGCAGTGTCACGAGCCCAAGGTCTCATTGACCAATATGGGATTTTGAGGCGCAACACATCCATTACTCCTTGAATCCATTTACAGCCAAAATGTAAACTCTCACTCACTGGTTAAGGGCCATTTTCCTGAATTTTCCTCGGGATACACATAGACTTTGTAAGATCAAATAGATCCGCTAACGAATTCCCTAATAAATGGAATTTCATATCTAAACTATTTGGCACATCCAAACACCTAGGGAAAAATATATTCTATAATTTGGACCCAGAATCTCATACCCATAGTTCAAAATGGACCCATATTAGTTGGGCCATCATACTTCATCTCACCCAAAATATCTAATTTTAAGATATGTTAAATTAGAATGTGATGAATGTAAGAGGAAATGGGCACTAGTGTATGTAGAATACAGATGACTAAGTAATGCCCTCTCGAAGCCTGCTATTTTTTTTGTAGAAAATCTATAATGATGTTCTAAAAGTAACAAACTTAGTCCATGATTTGAATCCCATTTTGCCTCGAATTTTGTGAAAAATAGTGACCAAGTGGGGTCTTTCGCTACCATATTCACTTTCAGTTATGTTTGCATATGTTTCATTATAGATTCAACTCGTGATTAGCTGACTTACCTATTCTTTGCTTTATACCTGCAAAAACTAAAACTACTTAGGGTATGCTCCACGCATGAGCCTAAACTGCTAAATAAATAAATAATACAAAAAATTCACATAATCATAAAATTATACAAAGTTAGTATGCTTGAACTACATTGATTTGATCCCATTAACTTGGGAATGTAGGCAGCCCTAAGGGTCTAGCTAACCTGGGTTAGATTTTCTTTGTGTCTGCTATGCATGTCTCTTTGCTTAACATGATATTTGCTTTCTTAGCATGATGAATAGCATATTAAATTTCTATTATCATTTTCATAAATTTGACTTGGACTTAGGGAGGAGGTTACCACTTTTGGATGGAGGTTTAGGGGTATCTAACACCTTCCTTTAAACCTAAAAGAATCCCTTACCCTAAATCTTAAATAAACATATGACCTTATTTTCTATATAAATGAGATTCAAATTTCCCAAAATAAATAAGTGGTGACCCTTTAAAGGTATTTATAGTCATTTCCTCCTAAGGGATTGTCCCGGTATGGAAATATGGTAAATTCCTGCACTCACAGGGACAACTCATTAAATGAACATACTCTTCTTGTTTGTTGCTTTTAATGATTGTTCTCCAGCAAAAATCTAAACTACCCTAAACTTTAGTAAGTTTAGCATAGTGAACATTAACAACACCTTATATATAAATATTATTTTAGGCCTTTTATAGCTTGACATCCTTGTTCCACTTATATACACTTTTTTGTATGGTACTATCACCAATTGAACCTCTAACTACTGGATTGTGTCTCAATCTCCAACAATTAGGATAGAGAGAGATGATAAATTATATTACAATAATTGGTAATACAATAGAGAAACCTAATTCATTTCTCGTATTATTATTTGATATTAGAGATTATTAGTTTAAAATAAGAAAATTATAAGGAGCCTAATGTATATTGTCACGCCTCAAAATCCCCCCTAAGAGTTAGGAGAGGATTTAGACGTAACTATCCTAACCTGACAAACCATCCTGTAAAATGTACAAGGCATAAACATAGTAGAAGCATAAATCAAAGTTTTCTAAAAGTTCTATACATGAATAGTATACCAAGTTTTATACATCAATCATACTAAGGTAAGAGTGGACATGCCCACCCATCAAAATACAAAACATAAACTCTCTCTCTCTCTCTCTCTCTCTCTCTCTCTCTCAATAGTCATCCTGATAAGGCCAACTATCTAAGTCTTTTGCCTCCACCTGAGGCGCTACTGCAGTCTCTACATATGGTTCCTCCTCACCATATTCCTCCTCGACCCAAGGACCCAGAGCACAAATATCAAACGGTCTACTTGCCGATATCAAAATGTACGGCTGAGTATTGAAACACACAGCAAGTACAAGCTACTAGCTAACCATGATATTATACAATTCATAGCATACTGGAAGGCTGAAACTGGTGTCGAGGTTAGACACATCCTTCAACAACTTCTACTCTCGTACCATCATATGAGCCAAGAGCCCGGAGGCTTTTTGCTAAGAGCATCTGCCACCACATTTGCCTTACATGGGTGGTACTAAATGAAGCATTCATAGTCCTTCTAGAACTCCATCCATCGAAGCTACCTAATGTTCAACTCCTTTTGGGAAAATAGATATTTCAGACTTTTGTAGTCCGTGAACACATCAAATTGTTCTTCATAAAGATAGTTCCGCCAAATCTTCAATGCAAACACCACCGCGGCCAACTCCAAGTCGTGTGTAAGATAGTTCTTTTTGTGATCCTTCAACTACCAAGAAGCATATGCGATGACTTTCCCGCGCTGCATAAGAACACATCCTAACCCGATATTTGAGACATCACTACAAACTACGAAACTGCCACTCCCAAATGGTACTGTGAGAACGGGGGTTGTAGTAAGCCGCTTCTTCAATTCCATAAAGCTTGCTTCACACCTGTCATTCCAAGCAAACTTGGCCTCCTTCCCTGTCAAGTACGTGAGTGGTGCCGCTAAACTGGAGAACCCCTCTACAAATCTCCGATAGTAGCCTGCCAAACCAAGGAAACTACGTTTTCCGATAACACTTTTGGGTCTCTCCTAGCTCATCACTACCTCTATTTTCGCCAGATCGACTGAGATACCCTCTGCAGTAACTACGTGGCCAAAGAACGCCATATTTTCCAACCAAAATTTGCACTTACTCAACTTGACGTACAGTTTATGCTCTCGAAGAGTTTCAAGAGTAAGGCGAAGGTTTCGATCATGATCTTCCCGTTTATGGGAATACACTAGTATGTTGTCGACGAACACAATTACACATTGATCGAGATAAGGTTTGAACACCTAGTTCATCAAATCCATGAATGCTGCCAGTGCATTCATCAAACCGAAAGGCATGACAAGGAACTCGTAGTCCTCGTACCGAGTCTTGAAAGCAGTCTTGGGAACATTTTCAGCCTTGATCTTCAACTGATGATAACCCGATCGAAGATCAATCTTGGACAAAAATCTTGCTCCTTTCAGTTGGTCAAACAAGTCATCTATCCGAGGCAATGGATAACGATTCTTGATCGTAACCTTATTCAACTGTCCATAGTCGATGCACATCCTCATCGACCCATCCATCTTCTTCACAAAGAGTACTAGAATTCCCCACGGTGACACACGTGGTCGGATAAAACTAAGTTGTTGCAACTCTTCGATCTGCTCCTTCAACTCCTTAAGCTCTATTGGGGCCATCCTGAAGCCCTAGAAATTGGAGCAGTGCCGGGAGCAAGCTCTATCGCGAACTCGATCTCCCGATCTGGAGGCAATCTCGGAAAATCCTCAGGAAACACGTCCAAGTACTCACTCACAACTGGAATGGCTGAGGAGTCTCGTGCCTTTGGATTCGAAAGACTTAGAGCCACTAAACGAGCTATATCTCTCCTTCATAGTCCACGAAAGTGGAATGGCTTGACGCCCTCTGACTTAAAATTTACCATCTTTTCAAAACAAGCTACGTGCTCGTGGTGTGTAGCGAGCCAATCCATCCCGAGAATAACGTCAAAGTCTAGGTCTTGGAACTCAAGGATGATCGAATCGATTGGCAGTTCGTACTACCCAACTTGGACTATACAATCCCAGTATTCTCGGTTTGTATCAACCGACTTGCCAAGCGGAGTCAAAATGGTCAACTCCTGACGTAGACGACTTAGCTCAGAAGAGAAACCTTTGGTGAAGCTAGGTGACACAAAGGAATGTGTCGATCCTATGTCGATCAACACACGAGCTAAACACTCGTTCACTAGCAAAATGTCTGTGCATTATAAATAGCTAAAGTTAATAATTTCAAGAACACCCCTAGAGTATAGGTATAATGATATACCCCTAAGCAGACATATACAATATAATAACAATCAATTCATACTTGGAGAATTTACAATTTTTCGCGTACATTGCACAACATCGTCAGATGCCTATGTGTCTCTTTCCATCAATGCAAAGACTCGGCCCTGGTTTGCCTAGCGAGGTAGTCATGTAGACTATGAGGGCCTCGATGCTTGTGAAGAGCCTTGCTGAGAAGGCTGCCTGATTGGGGGCATACTTCCCTGAGATTGGGATGACAACTGCCGGTGGGGACAATCTCTAATCAAGTGGCTCTGGTCACCACAGTGAAAGCATCCTCCGGACACCTTCCGACACTCTCCCGCCACATGTCTCCTACCACAATGAGCGCAGGCCTCATAAGAGAATGTAGAGGGTGCGGAAGGCACATATCCTGTGGCCTGAGATGGCACAGGGCAAGGAGCCTACGTAGTCGGTGGGCGTGAAGCCTGTAGAGCATAAGGGCGATAAGACTATGGTGTAGAGTATGGCCTCTGCAACTGTGCTGGCCCTGGAAGTTGGTATGGAGTAGTTCGAGCCCTCTTCTTAGGAGAAACTGCTACTGGACTGACCTCTAACACTCTCCCTTCTCTTGATGAATTCTTCTGAATTGGACTCAGCCAATTGGGCTTTGTCCACCACCTTTGTATAGGTCTCATGCCTAAACATCAAGACTCTATCCTTGATGTAGGCATTCAATCCCCTTTCAAATTTTTGAGCCTTCATAGCCTTCGTGGCTATCATGTGTGGGGCAAATCTAGATAACTCCGAAAACTTGGCCTCGTACTCGGCAATAGACAAATTACCTTTGCTCCAAGGTAATGAACTCAACTTCTTTATTCACATTCATTCCTACTGGAAAGTACTTCTTGTAGAAGACATCAAGAAATTCTCCCCAAGTCCAATCTTGACCCAGTCGGTCAAATCTCAAGTCCTAATAGTGGACCTCCACCAGTGTTCGGCCTCACCTTCTAGCATAAAGGCGGGTCAGGTGACCCTCTATGTCTCAATGGGCAACAAAATTGAGAACAAATTCTCTAATTGCCTGATCCATGCCTTTTCCATTAATGGATCAATGCTACCACAAAATACCGGAGGCCTCATCTTCTAAAATACCTCTATCCCTGCTAGCGCTCTATTTGACGGAGCAGCTTTGAGTGCCACAGTAGGAGGAGTAGTAGGCTGTCTAGTTGCTAGAATAGTCAAAGTCTCGGCTATAGATGCAAAAGCCTGAGCGAAGTCGGGTTGTTCATTACCCGATGGAGTATCACCTCCATTCCCCCTTGTATTATATCCATGACCCCGAGCACCATGTCTCATGATTAAATCCTGAGAACAACAGCACATTATGAGTCTAACTTGGACATATGTTTCAATAAGCATTTCAACAATCACTTAATCTTGAATAAGTATGTAATAATACACCAAGGTATACATAACAATATTGTAAGCATATAATTTATGTTTCTAGCGTAAGATACTAAGTTTGGTTGGGTTTCAACCGGTTATGGAGTAAGACTAAATAATTAGTCTATACTTGGAATACGACTCTTTTCTTAAACCTAATGCCTTGTTTTAATCATGGTATCAAATACTAAGTGACCCTAAGGAAATCTAATGCATAGATTCTGATAACACTTCTGTCGTGCCCCAAAATCTCCAGTACGAGTTAGGAGAGACTTTAAACATGACTATCCTAACCTGGCAAACTATCTTGTAAATATACAAGGCATAAACATAGCGGAAGCGTAAATCAAAGTTTTCTAAAAGTTCTATACATGAACAGTATACCAAGTTTTATACATCAATTATACTAAGGTAAGAGTGGACATGCCCACCCATCAAAATACAAAACATAAACTCTCTCTCTCTCTCTCTCATAATAGTCGCCCTAATAAGGCCAACTATCTAAGTCTATTGCCTCCACCTAAGGTGCTATTGCAGGCTCTACATATGGTTCCTCCTCACCATAATCATCTTCGACCCAATGACCTAGAGTACAAATATCAAACGGTGTTCCTGCCGACATCAAAATGTATGGCTAAGTATTGAAACACTCAGCAAGTACAAGCTACTAGCTATCCATGATATAATACAATTCATACCATACTAGAAATTTAAACAATGTATTCATGAGCATGCATGAAAACCCAAGCGCAAAACCTCATTAAAATCATGTATAAAAACTCATAACTTGTACTTGAAATTAGCTTTTCGTATTTTTCAAAACTTACTTGTCGTGCTTAAAAACTTATTTTTGTCTCGTGAGAATTATGTTTGTCTTGTCTTGTTCTTTTTTGAATCATACTTGTCTTGTCTTGTCATGCTTATCTTGTGATCCAGATATTAGTGCCCTTGAAACAACTTGTGAGTCGGGTATGTAAATACCCTTCAATGAAATTCTTGAAAACAACTTATAAGGCAGGCATGTAAATACCCTTCAACGAAATAGAAAAGGCACACCAACATCCTTGATTTCTTGCCTTATTTTCTTAAAGCCAGATATGGCATATCCTTGACCGACCAAAAGTTCGGCTTTATAATTTGTTTCATAAATCACTTGTCTTGTCTTGGTTTGTATTCATATACTTATACTTAGAAAACTCAGTTCATGCATACATGCTTGTGCATAATGATTTTTGAACATCATAATGTCATGGTGATACTTAAAGGAATAACATGTGGTATTTCAAGCATTTCTATAGATATGGGAGATCTTTAAAAGGAACATATATAGGCATCATAACAATGTGACATTTGTGGAAGAACCTTAAAAGCGTCTTAATACTCATGAAGAACCTAAATCATGGAATCATGACAATGGGTATTATACATTTAACATACATTGCAGAGATCCTGGTTACTTAGCCTATTACATTCATATCATACTTCATAGTTCATACAATTTAGGGAAATCTTAGTAGATTAGGAATTTAAAAACACACGTGCGAAATCTCAACATCACATACTTGAAAACCTAGGTTTGAGATCTAAATTATTACTAAGTTAGCTAGAAAGGTGTACTTACCTTGCAAAGACTAAATCTTAGCTTGGAAGGATGATTGGACATGAACTTGAGCTTGGAAATGGAGATCCACGCTCAAGGAAGAAGATCTTGCGGAAGCTTTTGGAAACAAGAAATCGAGATCCACTTTGATCTCCAACAAAAATCCCCTTTCGAAACCCCAATCTTCTCTCTTTTCCTCCCACAATCTCTCTTAGGTTTAGTGTAATCCTAAAACCCCCGAAAATCCCCTCTATTTATAGCCTAAGGGGTTGAAACCCTAAAAATCTCGCATTTGGGGCTTTTTCACGACTTAGCTGGGCATGACCGTTCGAACGGTCTTTTGATCGTTCGAACGGTGGTCTGTTTGTTCGAATAGTTATGCCTACTATTTTTGGTTTCCGAAATTCTGATTCAATCTTTACTGGGATCGTTCGAATGGTCATGGAAACGTTCGAATGGTTGAGGTTACTATCTTCGAATGCTGAAGTTTTATTCATCATCCATTGGAACCGTTCGAATGGTTAGGGAAACCGTTCAAACGGTCACCTCTGTTTTCTTCTAATTTTCACTTTTTCTCATTTTCTTTCTTATTTGCTTAGACCTTTATAGCTTTTAAACTTTACCAAGGGTCCTTAAGACCTTAAAACACACGTCATAACTCATTATTAAACACAACAACATCATTATCATAAATCATACAACCCAAACCATACATAAAACACCTATTTCATAATACTATTCACTAGTACTATGCACATGAAATTTCGGGGTTCTACATATATGGAGAATTTACTTACATATTATAGATGGACCAAAACCAAATGGAAACAATTCCAAAAAATAGAATGGAACAAAATCTAAAACAGAAAAGATAAAGATAGAACAACAGGTTGAATTCTAGACATAGATGCTACTGTATTTAAAGTTATATTCATCCCCACTCAAGTCAACAACAGAGTTCAACAAGGTAGTTTATAGGGTACAACAAAAACAACTGAGAAGCTATTTTAATAGGGGCCAATTTGTTGTACTGATACCCTACTCTAGAACAAAGTATACTTCCAATAATGCTCGGATAGAGGAATGGAAAGAGTGTTTAATCCGATGGTTTCAAACCTTGAAAATGTATACTTTAAATAGAGTTTGAGGCATTCCTTATAGTGTTTCTTTGAAAGGTTATCAATCCCAAAGTACGAAAAATGGTTAACATTTAAATTCATTTTGAACTTCTTTAAAATCATTTAAATGAGAAGGACAAAAAACTTTATATTTTAGATATAACATAACCCAACCCAGCCAGGTCCAACTCGGCTCTACACGGCGCAACGTGTGCGTGTTATTTGGTTTAGGCATAGTAAAGTCACATGAGGCATAGGGGGGATATGTAACATATTTCAATACTTTGGTTTATGCATAGTAAAGTCACATGAGGCATAGGAGGGGTATGTTACAAATTTCCATACTCATTGAAGGCCCAAGCCTTCTTTCAATTATACTATTGATATACTTGAAAAACTTTTGATAAATTTCTAATGTGGAACTATTCAATATACATTGAAAACTACACCCACAATAAATGAATTATTCCTTTTAAAATATATAACATTCCCTCACTAGTTTAGAAGAAAAAAAAAAGGACTCAATCTGATCATACTAGAAGAATTCATATTTAAATAAATGGTGTCTTCCGTACTTAACTATCACCTAATTAAGTATATAAAATCAAAGTTCATTAGTGATTTCAATGACTTTAGTCTTGAATTGCTTACACTTGTTGATGAATCGGACTATATACACATATTTTTCTCAAAAGATACATGTGTCATTTATGTTTGCACTTTTATGACCTTGTGCTTTAAGCCCAATTTCAGTGAGTGTTTGATGAGATAAAGTCTTTCTCACTTTAGAAGCGGTCAAACTTCAACACTAATATAGTTAGATCTATTAGAAGTGTTACTATAACTAAAACACTTAACTTGTAGTTATATATCAATTAAGAGCATTTGATCATCCTCTCCTCTGTCGTTTAAGTTATAAAGTGTATTTTAGTAAACTTTCTTTCACATATTTATAGCTTGTTCTTTCCATTGAACCTATTATATACTAGGTTGGGTTCCTGCTATAAGTGATTACTATTGGTTAATGGCTTTTAAACCCATTTTACGTGATGTCTTATACACCCCATTTTGTCCTAGACCCTTTTGTAAACGGATCCGCCAAATTTTGGAAAGACTTGATGCTTAATTAAGAGATTACTCATTTCTCGAGTAATTCTCTTGCATAGTGTAATCCTAATTTTTCTTGGCTAATTCCGTGATAAAAAATGTCTATAGGGTTGGTCCAACTTGTCATGCTTTGTCAACAATGGTGAAGTCGATGATTGAAGATTACTCCTGCAAGCTTTGCTCTTGGATCTAGGAAGGTAAGTGACATAGTGACCTCAATATCTAGGTGGGAATTGACTTAGATCACTTAATAAACTCCCTAGTAAATCTTAGACTTAGGTAATAAGCTCATGTGATGTTCAGTGGAAAAATCAGGCAAGGTAATGTGATTTGTGTTACTAATATCTCGTTTAAGTTTATATGAAAAATCAGAATACCAAGAGCATTATAAAGCCATTTAAGGAAAAAGCATGAAAAAGACACCATCTATAAAGAAGAGTGATCATCAAAGACAAGCAAGCTATTGATCAAGTTGAATCATATTGAAGATTGAAGGAGAAGTAGATCTTAAAGCAAAAGAAGACAAATCAAGATTAAGATCAAGAAGAATGGACAACTCTTAAGAAGGTTTAGAATCGTAGTTTTTATTTTCAAAGTACCTAGGACTTTTGTAAAAAGTTCTCAAAGTTTGGTTGTTTGAAAAGCTCAAAGCCTAGAATGACCATAAGAGTCTTAGACCAAAATTGAATAACTTTATAAGGCCCTAGGACATCATAAAGAATTATACAAAAATATGATAAAAATGAGCCAAGAGTTCTTGCAAATCATTCCCATCATTTAAACAAGGTAAAGATGAGTTTTCAGAGAAAAACCAAAGAACTCGTCAACGAATTCATGGAGACATTGAAGTCTCATTCACGAATTCAGCCGCAAAGGCTACTGTCTCTGTTCTGGCACATTTCATCGACGAATTCAAAGAGCCAACCAAATCTCGTCGACGAATTCTTGCGGGAAGCTAAAAACTGTGTAACGGCTAGTTTCATTCTCAATGCTTCTCCAACGGCTATAAAACCTCTTGGGCTATAAATATGGATTATTTATTAACTAAAAGAAGAACTACAGTCATACTATAACTCACTCTATCATTCATTAATCAATCATTTGAGTTAAAACCTAGAAAACCCAAAAGAATCCAAATTGAGCTATTCAACTCCATTTCTTTGAGAGACTCTTAGAGAGTGGTCAAGTGATCTATCGGCTCGTGTAAGGAGCAATTTCAGATTGTAAACACTTCTCATCCAAGTGTATTGAAATTAAGAGGTTCGTGAGACTCTTGTCCTTGAAGTGTGGATACTACATTGTAAAGTTTTGCCTCTACCCGTAAAGAGGACTGAAGTCAAGAGGGGGGATTTTCTTGCTAGTGTAAAGGTTTGATCTTCACCTGGAAGAAGATCGTGCGATTGAGTAAATCGTGGTGAATCCTCTAGCGGGTATAGCTTAAGACAGGGACATAGGCGAGAGTGCTGAACCTTGTGAGCAATATCGTTGTGTTTGCATTCTCTTACTCTTCTCTTTACTTTATTGTTTTGTATTGACTGTAGAATTACATACATTCTATTTTCTTTTAATTTGTTAAAATTGAAATTTCGTTTAAGGGAATAGGATAAAATTTGAATTTACCATAGACCCTATTCACTCCCCCCCCCCCCCCTAGGGTTGAATCCTTGGGCAACAAGGTAGGCAAAATCCATGCAAACCGGTCGACCACTCATATGAGGGGTTGAGCCCTAGCCTAGTGGTCGACTACTCCTCATAGTGGTCGACCACTTTAGTGCAATTTTTGTATGGCTTATTTTTCTAGAGTGCAACACATTGAGCAGTTGACCACTCACCTGCGGTCGACCCCTAGTGGATCCGTCGACCCCTCTTGAGCTATGGTCGACTCCTAAGGTTGTTTTAAGTGTCCTAGTTGTTCTACAACACTTAAATGACTATAAATACACCCTATTAAGACCTAATTCGTGTGAATTGTTTTTTTTTGTGAGAGTGGAGGCTAGCGAACTCCTTTTAGGGTTTTCAATAGTTCTTGGTTGATCATCCTTGATCCTCCTCTCACAATAGCTCTAGAGAATACAAGAATAGTTTCTTATTATTTGATCTTGCATTGTACGATTTTAATGTAATTAAGATTCCTCTAGAGAATGATTTTTCTAAATTGATTCAAAAAACCCCAACACTCATGGAGTGTTATTGGCCGGTGTGATCCGGAGCCTTCAAGGAAGGAGATCGATCTTTTTGGAGATTGTGGATTAAGAAGTTTTGAGAGGAGTTGGTGATCGAACCTATTGGTTCGTGGACTTCAAGACAAAGATTCTGTACTGAGGAACATTGTATTGTGTTCATATTGGGTAAGGTCTAAGTCTTGTACTTGATAACTTTCTCTTAGTGGATTTTGTACTGGACTAGGTCCCGTGGTTTTTCTTAGAAGGGTTTCCATGTCAAAGTCTCGTGTATTGGATTGTGGTTGATTGTTTACTAAATTAAAATCGGTAGAAATCTTTAGATAGACCTATTCACCCCCTCTAGGTCAAAGAGATCATCGATTAAGGTAATTTTAATTAGTATACGAGCCGGTTCACTTATAAGGTTAAACCCTTAAGTGTGATCTTGCGTAATCCGTGATCAATGAGTTCTCTTAAAGAGAGTGGATTCGTCTCTCGTCCCCCACTTTTTGATAGGAACAATTATGCGTATTAGAAAGCTCGAATGAGAGCTTTTCTCAAATTGATAGACGAGAGAATATAAATGTCTATATAGAATGGGTGGACTTCACCCGTGAAAATTCTTGGTGAAATTACTGTCATCAAATACTCTAATGAATGGACCACAGATGAGCTTGAGAAAAGTGTTTTGAACACAAAGATTCTTAATGCGATCTTTACTGTAGTCACAATTGAGGAATTCAGACGAATTTCCTTAGGTGAAACAACAAAGGAGGCATGAGACATTCTTGAGATTACCCATGAGGGTAGTACCACTATTGTTAAGATCTCAAAGCTCCAAATGCTTACCACCAAATTTGAACATTTGAAATTGGATGACAATGACACATTTGATGAATTCTATGCAAAACTTAGTCGCATTTTCAATGCTAGTTTCAATTTAGGTGAAAGAATAAATGAGTCCAAAATTGTGAGGAAAGTCCGCAGATCTCTACCTGAGAGATTCCAACCGAAGGTCACTGCCATTGAAGAGAGCAAGATGTTGATGCTCTAAAGATTGAAGAATTGGTTGGGTCCCTCCAAACATATGAACTCAATCTTCGTCCATCCAAGAAGAATAAATCTTTTGCCTTGAAATCTATCAAGGAATCTTTGGATGATGATGACAGTGATACTGAAATGAGTGAAGAAGAATTGACTCTCTTCTTTAAAAGAGTTCAATTTTTTTTAAAAATGAATAAATGGTTTAACCCTAAACATGGAGGAAAATCTTTTGAGAAAACAAAGTCGAAGCCTTGGGAAAACAAGAAAATTCTCAAGAGTGGTGACAAGAAATCCCAAGGTGTTCAATGCTATGAATGTTATGGCTTTGGCCATATTTCACCAAATTGTCCTAACAAGAAGAGTAAGGGCAAGGTGATGAACGCCTCATGGGATGACAATGAATCTGAAAAAATGAAGAATCGGATAGCTCTTCTTCAAGGGAAGTAACTGTAAATCACACGGCTTTCACTGTCTCCCTTTATGAGATAAATGAGTCTTCCTCCTCGGTTGATGAGAATGAAAAGAGTGATTATGGTCGTGACACCGAGTTTAGTGAAGACATTAACTTCAATTTTGTTTATGAGGTACTTACTACTTAGTATTATTGACGTCAACTTCTATTTTTTTTCTCCTACCGCTGTTATTATTGTTAAAGCAATTATTATTTCTGATACAAATAAAAATTAATGTACGATCCCTCTTCACTAGCGTGCATTCTACAATGCCGATTGGAAAATCACCCCCGTGAGTTCCTGCACCAAGGGAAACAAATTTTCATTTAAACTTTCTCAAAGAAACAACTCAAACAAACAAAAGTGAAGAAACTCTCAAATTTATAAATTTTATGATTTGGATTACCTGCTTAGCAGATGCAATCTTAGCTTCTCCCAATTCCATGACTTTCTTCTCCAGCATCTCAAAATCAGCCTTCCCAGCCTGTTGGAAGAAACATACTGTACATCAGACCATAGGTTGGGAAACAATTATAGAAAAAACATGTATTAAGATGCTTAAATTACAATTTTCTAATGTAGCCCCAATTTCGGTGTCAAGATTATTAGAGATAGTTTAGAGAATACAATAAAGTGGTGTAATAAGGTGAGATAAAATACAGGATTAGATTTGATATAGTTTCTGTTTTGAGATGATGTAACATAACATCTATATAAACCCCACTTGGGTCCCTATCTAATAATCCAAGATTATCAATAAATCTCATACCACTTGAGGACAAGCTCAGCCAAAGAACCAACCTTTTCCACAACATGATAACCTATTTAAGTCACAAAATTAAAGGGGGGAAAAAGCTGGTCTAGTGATTATGAGAAAGCTCACTCACCTCCATCAGCTTGGTGACATTTCGAAGCCCACTAGCCAAAGTATCCATTCCATTGGAGTCGGATTTGGTCTGGCCGTCCTAGACCAAAACCTTAACTACTCTTGTAACTCTTCCATGCCTGTAAGGAATTGATCTGTATCCCAACCAGTAACAAAAAACAATAGTTACTATTTAGGATCTTGGGTTCCTTTCATTTCCAGTTCCAACAAGAGAAAGTAGGAATTTCTAGAAAAATAAATTTCGGCATAATTTAATACCATTCTGAGGATCGCCAGTGTTTGCATCAATAATTCCCAGCAAACCATTGATTCTTGAAGTCTCAAGCTCATGGTGACAGCTTCATAGTACAAAAATATTACGAGTTTGCAAAGGAGCAATGCCAATTATGCTCGGGCTATTCTCATGGAAAATTATGAGCGTATAAATTAACCCTTATTTTATTAAAGAATAATTTGACAAACAAAAGAGTACATATTCGTGACCAGACAAAATGGCATGGTTTCTTTCAATGTTGAGTTTGAGTTCTCCTGCAAAATAAAGGGCAGCAAATAAAAGCTCTATAGCATTTCCGAATGGCATAGTTTCGAAATGAATTAACATTTTTAAAGTTAATTGATGTATCTGAGTGTAAAAGAAAAGAAAAATTAAAGTATTAAACATACAAGCTCCCTAGAATTTCAGACACTCGGTGAAATGGGAAATTTTATGTTCAATGGGGACATAAGAGGCCATCAGTGAATTTCCTAGATGCTGAATAGACATATAAGCAACCTAACATGGTCGGTCAGAAACCGGGGAAAAAATGTAGTTAAAATCATGCCTAACAATATGAAAAGCCAGAAGATAACTTGCATGAAACTGATGAAAAAGAGAAAACCCTTCTATTGTAATCCATTTGCTGCCATTTCATAATGTGATGTTGGGGGAAGTCACAACCCTCAAAGAAAACAGTGAGGTAGTTGAGGAGGCCAAGGCAATTACTGAGTTGATTAATGGCCAATTACATATGTAAAAATTGACGAGAAAACATGAAGCAAAGATCAAATCAGATTGGTACTACAGGACCGGTGACTGTTTTCCTAGAAAGTGTTGAATTGTGATACAAAGCTAGTGACATTCTTGGAGCCATTTTAATTGACCAATTCAAATGGTAGTGACTACTTGCCACTACTAAGTCCTGATCAATGATAGATAAGAAAGAATATATTGAAACAGAGATAGAAGATTTGGTGTTTTGACAAAAGTCTCAGTACATCTCATATGGAACTAAAAAGAGAAATTTACACCCAAATAACCAGCCAGGCATTTCATTTTGAAGCTGGCGTCGAGAGTTTCGTGATGGAATAAGGTTTATCGGATGAAGCCTACCATTATTCAAGGGGCAGAAAAAATTTAAAAAACACAGCTCTTGGAATCCTATGTAAGTCATGAGATAGTTCTAGTTGGCAATTCAGATAACATATGTAAAAAGAAATGTTTTTTCCCTGGCCGGTAAATAGGATTAATATATTAATAATAAAAATAGAATGTACAAAACAGGACACAGGGGTTACAAAGATGGAGACCAGCCACCAACCAAGACAAAAAGACAGAAAAGAAAGCAAATCAAGAATACAAATACAGCAAACTAGGAACTAATAATCCGAGAATAGAAAAGCCCAAAAGTCAAAATTGTCCACACAGTGAGTGATAGAGCACCACTTCAACAATAATTTGGTAATGAGAACAAAGTTTTCTGCTTTGGATTGGACATAATATCATAAACCCTTACATTCCTCTCTTACCACACACTCAAAGGGTCTTCTAGACCCTAGATGTTCCAACTCGAGATGAAGTCCAAGAAAGAAAGTGAAGGATGAAATAACTCTAAAGAGGAAAGAAATGTTGTGGTTTTGGGTGGAAGTTTGGTGATTTAAAACAAAAGAGAAAAACTTATCTATTGTGTTTGAGTACTTCTTTTAGTCCCACATTGGAAAAGTACGAAATGTTTTACCTCTTTATAAGAAAGAAAGTTGGAAGAAGGCTTGGGCCTTCAAAGGCCTTTGAATTTGTTGTCTACCCACCCATTGCACATTGTCACTATGCTATGCTCCAACTCACACACACATTCGCGCGCCAGGCTGGGTTGAGTTGAGTCTTTGATTAAATATTATTTTGAGTTGAGTCTTTGATTAAATATAAAATATTATTTTTTATATAAACACTTAGTAGTATTTTTAATTATACTAATCAAGGTTACCCGTTAATGATAATTAATTGAGATTAATTTCGGTATTAAAATGACAATTTTGGAAATCAACTGTTTATTCATTACTCTATATAAGGAGAGTTTCTATACAGATTTTATAGACAGAATTTCTGGGTTCTTATCATACATACAAAATTGGCTTTCGGGATTTAGTTTTTCCTCCTCTGGTTTTGGGTCTTTTATCTCTATATTTTCGAGTTTGCTGGTGATGTATGACAGTAGAAGGTGTATTCTCTACTGTTAGGGATAGATTCTGTGGAGCTGTTGTATCTTGAAGGCATCGTGACTGATAACCCATTGCATTTGTGGGAGCACGAATTGTCTTAAAGAGAGCGACGTGATCCGCGCCTCACTTCACAAGAACTACCAAGTTTCTGATCAAATTTTAAGTGCAGGATTTTTCTGAGTTCATGGTTATTGTATTGTTCGTGATTTTTCGGGTTTGCATTTTCTAGAATTAGCGTTTACAAGTAACTTTGGAACAACAATTTTAAGACAATTCGACATGACTTCTATAAACGTTAGAACGAATGATTATGTAATTATAACTAAAATTTTTTATGGGTCTAATTTTAAGCGTTGGCAACATAATATGCTTTTTCTGCTCACATTGCTTAAATTAGCATATGTTAGATGAAGAAGAACCGAGTAGATCTCATTATAAGGAAAGATGGGAATCTACAGATTTTTTGTGCAAATGGCACATTTTAAATGGCATGACAAATGCTATGTATGATTTTTATTGTACTGAAAAATCTACAAAAAGCTTATGGGTAGTTTTAGAGAAGAAAATATCAAACTGAGGATGCTAGGTCTAAAAAATATGTAGTGAGCAGCTTTTTAAAGTTTGTAATGGTTGATGATAAATCCGTTGTAAACAAACTTAGGAATTTCAAATAATAATTCATGAGATTATTATTGAGGGAATGCAAATTCCAGAACAATTCCAATTGGCTGTTATTATAAAGAAATTGCCTCCATCATAGAAGGATTTCAGAAATTCTCTTCGCCATAAATTAAAGGAATTTTTAATTGAAAATTTGGTAATGAGAATTCGGATTGAAGAAGAATTTAGATTCCAGGATAAAAAAGAAGAGAATTCTGAGATGATTTCAAGGTAAATTTTGTTGATTCTTCTGGGAAGAAAAAATAGAAATTTTAAAAAACTAACAAGAAGCCTATGAAGAATAAAAAGTCATTTCAACATTTTCAGAAGATAGGAGAAAGCTCAAAATCAAGTGGATGTTTTGTCTGCGAGAAATCTGGATATTTTGCTAAGAATTATCAATTCCGTAAAAAGAATTATTCTCAAGCAAATATGGTGGAAGAACCCCTAGTTGCTATGATAATTGAAATCAACATGATGGATTTCAGTGAGGGTTGGTGAGCAGACACGAGTGTGACGAGGCACGTCTGCTATGACAAAAATTTGTTTTAAAAAATATGAGATTGTCAAAAGCAACCATGATGTCCAGATGGGGAACTCCTCAACCTTTAAGGTTGTTGGAGTTGAAGATATTACTCTCAATTTCATCAGGGAAGTCTGTGACTCTGAAGGACATTCTTCACATTCCAGATTTGCAAAAAAATTTGGTGTCGGGCTATCTTCAAAACAAGGCTGTATTTAAGCAAGAAATAGAGTCTAATAACTATGTAATTTCCAAATCTAGAAAATTTGTAGGGAAGGGCTATGCAGTCAATGGCATGTTTAAACTTAATGTTAATTTGAGCAATAAAACTTCTTCTGCTTATATTGTGTGTTCAGTTAATTTTTGGCATAATCGATTAAGACATATAAATGAAAAACATAAGTAATTTAGGAATTATTCCTAAATTAAATGATAATATTTTTGAAAAATGTATATATTGCAGTCAATCAAAAATAGCTAAAAATTCTTTTCACAAAATCGACAAATCATCAGATATTTTAGGTATAATCCATTCGGATATTTGTGATCATTTAAAAGAAATAGTTACTAGAAGTGGTAAAAAAATATTTTATTACATTTATAGATGACAAATCTAAATATACATATGTGTATTTAATTAGAACTAAGGATGAAGCTTTGAATATGTTTAAAATTTAAAAAACAGAAGTTGAAAATGAATTAAATTTAAAATTAAAATATTAAGGAGTGATAGAGGAGGTGAATATACCTCTAACAAATTTGATTTATTTTGTGAATTAAGTGGAATAATACAACCAAGTAACCGCTCCTTATACCCCTCAGCAAAATGGAGTTGCTGAAAGAAAAAATAGAGCATTGATATAAATGATTAATGCAATACTTAACAGCTCAAACATATCTTTAAATTTATGGGGAGAAGCCCTTATCACTGCTAGTTATATTCAAAATAGAATACCTAGTTATAAAACTAAAATAACTCCATATGAGATTTGGAAAAGGAGAAAACCAAATTTAAGTTATTTTAAAACATGGGGATGTTTAGCAATGGTTAGATTTAATGATCCTAAAATAAATAAAATAGGACCTAAATCTAGGAGATGTGCTTTTATTGGTTATGCAATAAATAGTAAAGCATATAGATTTTTAGAAATTGAAAATAATGTTATTATTGAATCAAGCGAAGCTGATTTTTTCGAAAATCTTTTTCCTTTATCCTTCAAATAGTGGGGGTTTAATAAACCAAAATTCTAACGTATCTAGTGATCCTAGTTCTAAAACTCTTGAATTAATAAATTCAGATGAGGCTAAAATTGAACCGAGAAAGGGTAAAAGAGCTAAAAAGAGTAAAGATTATGAGTCTGACTTTTATACTTATATGGTAGAAAACGATCCTATTTCTTTAAAGGATGCATTTGAGTCACATGATTCTTCCTTTTGGAGAGAAGCTGTGGAAAATGAAATGGATTTAATAATGTCCAATCACACTTGGATATTAGTTGATCCTCCTTCTGGAACTAGAACTATAGGTTGTAAGTGGATATGTAAAAAGAAACTTAAAGTAGATGGATCAATAGAAAAATATAAGGCTAGGTTGGTAGCCAAGGGGTTTAAGCAAAAAGAATGAATAGATTATTTTGATACATATTCACCTGTATCAAGAATTACTTCTATTCGATTATTATTTGTTATAACATCCATACATAATTTAATCATTCACCAAATGGATATAAAAATGGCATTCTTAAATGGTGATTTAGATGAAAAAATTTATATGGATCATCCAGAGGGATTTATTGTCTCTGGATAATCTAATAAAGTGTGTAAACTTGTAAAATCATTATATGGTTTAAAACAAGCTCCAAAACAATGGCATGAGAAATTTGATAGAGTATTAATAACTCATGGATATAGTATAAATAAAAGTGATAAATGTATATATTACAAATATAATGACGACTGTGGAGTTATCATTTGTCTATATGTAGATTATTTACTGATTTTTGGATCCAACCATAAAATCATAAATGAGACAAAAGAATTTTTGTCATCCCAATTTGACAAGAAGGATCTTAGAATTAAAATAATAAGGAGAGATGATGGGATAATTTTATCTCAATCTCATTACATTAAAAAATTATTAATAAAGTATAATCATTATGATTACAGTCATGTATGTACTCCTTATGATCCTAGTGTTCACCTATCACCTGATGAAAGAGATAGTATAAACTAAAATAATTACGCTAGTGTTATTGGAAGCTTAATATATACTATGAATTGTACTCGCTTGGACATTGCATATGCAGTCGGGAAACTAAGTAAATATACTAGTAATCCCAGTAGGGAGCATTGGGATGCAATTAGCAAAGTTCTTAGATATTTAAAAGGAACAATGGATCATGGTCTTCACTATGGTAGATATCCTCCTGTACTAGAAGGATATAATGATGCTAATTGGAATTCTGTCTCTGATGAATATAAAGCTACAAGTTGTTATATATTTATCATTGGTAGTGGTGCAGTTTTTTGGAAATCTAAGAAATAATAAATTCTGTCAAATTCCACTATGGAATCAGAATTAATAGCTATTTTGTTAGCGGGAGAAGATGCAGAGTGGTTTCGGAACTTTTTGTTCGATAATCATTTCTGGAATAAACCAGTCTCAGCTATTAAAATTAATTGTAATTGCAATGTTGCAATAGGAAGAGCTAATAATACTCAGTATAATGGAAAATCTCGATAAATACGTCAAAAATATGCATGTTTGAGAGAACTCCTATGAGATGGAGTTATATCTGTTAATGAAATCAGATCACCTGAAAATCTGGCAGATCCTTTAACTAAAAGTTTAATAAGGGAAAAAGTGTGGACTACATCAAAGGGAATGAGACTTAAGCCAACTAAAAATAAACCAACTGTAATGGGTACCCAACCTGAAGACTGGAGATTCCAAGAACAGGTTTAAAGGGAAGAACGAGTTATTGGCTGGTTTGAGGTGAAAGCACTATAAAAAGAGAATAATTTTACTATCCCTCTAGTCCCTTCCTATGGTATAAATAGTGCATAAAGTATGTGACGATTAAAGGTTGAGGTTTTCCTCGTAATGAGATATATAGCTCTGTTGAGTGGGATATGGAGTCACATAGGCATCCTTGATAGACTCACCTATATAAGTATGGAAGTAGGGTCACTTCCTATGAGAAATTGGCTATTTCTCTAGAGCACTTATTAAACTGGGATAAAAGCACATGGCCGAAAAGTGATGGCTTAGACACCTATAGACTCTGTAAGAGTTAGTGTATTTAAGGTATAAAGACTCATCACTAAAAGAGCTCAGTTTTGAATACCAAGATCTATGATCTATGGTAACTGAGTATCTAGTGAGAATTTTACTTTAAACTATGCAAAGGTTGAAATCTATGTGACACCTTTGTTTATGCATTAAATCTAATCTTACCCAGCTATGTTATTTTTTTATTATTATTGTTTTTTAATCAAGTGGCGGATTGTTGTGGTTTTGGGTGGAAGTTTGGTGATTCAGAACAATAGAGAAAAACTTATCTGTTGTGTTTGGGTACTTCTTTTAGTCCCACATTAGAAAGGTATGAAATGTTTTACCTCTTTATAAGAAAGAAAGTTGGAAGAAGACTTAGGTCATCAAGGGCCTTTGAATTTGTTGTCTACCCACCCCATTGCACATTGTCACTATGCTATGCTCCAACTCAAACATACACGCGCACGCCGAGCCGAGCCGGGCTGGGCTAGGTTGGGTTGGGTTGGGTTGAGTTGAGTTAAGTCTTTGATTAAATATAAAATATTATTTTTATACAAAGACTTATTAGTATTTTTAATTATACTAATCAAGGTTATTGTTTAGCATACCACTAAACCTTATAACTGTTTTATTCCCGTTAGTGGTAATTAATTGAGATTAATTTCGGTATTAAAATGACTGTTTTGGAAATCAACAATTTATTCCTTACTCTATATAAGGAGAGTTTCTAAATAGATTTTATACACAAAACTTCTGGGTTCTTATCATACATACAAAATTGGCTTTCGGGATTTAGTTTTTCCTCCTCTGGTTTAGGGTCTTTTATTTCTATATTTTCAAGTTTGCTGGGTTAAGAATATAGAGTGGTGTACGACAGTAGAAGGTGCATTCTCTACTGTTAGGGATAGATTCTATGGAGCTGTTGTATCCTGGAGGCATCGTGACCGATAACTCATTGCATTTATGGGGGCGCGAATTGTCTTAAAGAGAGCGACGTGATCCGCGCCTCACTTCACAAGAACTACCAAGTTTTTGATCAAATTTCAAGTGCAGGATTTTTCTGAGTTCGTGGTTGCTGTATTGTTCGTGATTTTCTGGGTCTGCATTTTCTGGAATTAGCATTTACAGGTAACTTTGGAACAACAAGAAATTAGTCCCAAATCCATCTGACTAGAGGATAGCACAGCAACTAAATGGTCCACGTTTCCTCGTTAGAGACGCACAAATAGCATCCACTAGCTAAATCCACCATTTGTTATGCAAGTTGTTAGTCATGAGAATTTTGTTCAAAGCACTTGTCCAAAGGAAGAAACTAATCTTCAAGGGGATACCGAGATTCAACACAACTTGGTGCAGGAAGAATTGAAGGTGGTAGAGAACCACTTATTGGCTACCAAATCGATGTAGAAACTAAACATACAGGCCTTGTCCCTAGCCAAAGTGTACAAATTTCAAAATTCATCTTTCCACATGCCTGCCCCATAAGAACCCCTAAACTCCTTAGGATCCCACAGTGAATAATCCACAGTTAGTCCCAATAACCTTTCTCCTGACTCTTTCTATCCTGTCCAAATCTCCACAACCACTTACCAAGAAAGGCTTTGTTCATCTC
The DNA here is from genome assembly GCA_015143295.1 of Tetracentron sinense. Lineage (NCBI taxonomy): Eukaryota > Viridiplantae > Streptophyta > Magnoliopsida > Trochodendrales > Trochodendraceae > Tetracentron > Tetracentron sinense. The sequence goes on along the minus strand of CM026559.1, from coordinate 26,810,932 downwards.
CACGGAAAGGCCCAATTTGTAACCTGTATTCCCATGATCGTCAATCTCACCAGGGTATCTGATATGGAGACCAGGATTGTGAGCAAAGACATAAAATGAATAGGCATGTTTGCAAGAGTGCTCTTCATCGGTAAGTTTGCCCCACTTTCAACAGGTACAAGCATGGTTACCAAATTGGGGTTCAGGAATTATTTGTCTAAGGAAAAGTTCGAAAAAATCGAAAATAAATCGGAAAAATTTTGGGTAAGAAATGAAAAAATATAAAATAAGATTACTAATTATGAAAATTATAAACAAATGTATTTCATATATTAGATATTTATTCAGGACTTTTTCAAAAAGTCGGACTAATTTGTGTTTAATTCGTGAAATATACAATTTTTTTGAAAAATTCGTTATTTTTTCCAAAACCCGAGAATAGTTCGGGGATTAATCTATCGACGAAAAATTTGGGTATTATTCGGGATTTTTTGTAAAAACCAGAGAACTTGGTAACTATGGGTACAAGGACTTCCAATTGGCTAACCTCCTATTGACTCTTTCCTCCACCAAGTCCCAAAAAGACCTAGCTTCGAAACCCGCTCCCAGAAGCAAACCCAAATACGTAGCCAGAAAGTGACCTACCTTACAACCAAGACAGCTCCCCTAAATATGAGACCTCCCCCGCCCGAAACAATTCGTTATGTTACTTATCAGAATCCTTTCTCATTTGAATTTTATCATCCAGATCACATGTATTTTTAGTTCTGTAACTCATCAGAATCCTTTCTCTTGTGTGTTTTTGGGAAAACAGAGAGTACCAATTCACCAATAGTCACCTAGGAGTATTTATTTCTTAAAGGGTGGTAGGTCCTTGATGATTAACATTATCCACATGCACCATCCGACTTATATTAGATCTTATAATTCCTTATTACATTAGAAGCTCCAGAATTTTGCAGTTCATATCTAGGAAAACAAAAGGAAACTTTATATCTCCTACTACAAACAATAGCTGGTAGTCTTTAGATGTACGAAAAAATTACCTTTTTTTACTTCAAAAGTTTCAATACATTGTATAGAAACTTCCAATGCATATCAACGAGTACAAATTAAGCACAATACAGCATAGAGCTTTAACTTACTTGTAAGGCAATCCTAGACAGCCTAAAAGAATCAGAGTACCTTCAACCAGATTCATATTATATATTATAAAGTTGATCCAACCAAGCAATGGTTGGGTTAACAGAACATCAAAGTGCTCAACCTTCAGGCAATGCTCTGGTAGCTATCTCAGCTGAAGAATTACATAACTGAAAAAAGCATGAGCAATATCATCATCCCTGATAGGTAGTGTCGAGCCTGTCAAGACTGAACATTCTACGCCTGTTCTCGCAGAAGGGATACTTTCGTACTTTCATACTTTGTTATGTAGCCCTAGTTTCTATTAAGCTCAAGGGGGGGTGGCTACTACAGTTTAGATCGCAGCTCTGTAATTTTCTTTTGCTCTAGTTCATAGTGAAAATCTTGGCAACTCCGTGGACGTACCTCAATTTGAGGGAACCACATCATGTGTGTACCTGTTATTTGTTTCTGTCTATTTTTCGTATCTCACATATCCTTTTTAGAGTTTATTCCCTAATAGTCCCCTGCACTAAAGGTTTAACTACATAAAGGACAATGCTCTGGTAACTATACTGGCTGAAGAATTACATACACTCTGACCATCGCCAAATATCTCATACATTGAATGGAGTATTTGGCGAAGTTACCAGCATTCCATTCCTTTGAATTAGTTACAACAAATAACACACCCGAAGGAAATGGGTGAGTGGAGCCAAGAGTGGCCGACGCCAACTTGATGGTAGCCAAAATCATAGCCAAATCTGGATACTGCCACTGGAAAGGTTTAGGCCCTAATCGCCAGGGTATAACAGAACCGATAGAGATCATTTTTGATCGGTAAACAGATCCAGTATCATCTCTATTTCACCTCTATATATAACAGAGCCGATAGAGATCTTCTTGAGTCAGGACCTCTATATATATATTGGATCTGTTTACCAATTTAAAAAAAAAAGAATTCTTTTTCCTACTGATGATGTACAAAGTCTTGAACATGTGATGTTCGTGGACTAGCCAAGGGTCGCAGACGCATCAAAGTTGATTCGACCAACTGGGGCAGGTTTTGAGTTGAAGAACTAGGAAGTGGCTCGCTTAACAATTGAGGACACTCGAGGTAATATCCTTCAGTGGCTGTAAAAAAAGGGTCCCTTCAGAGATTGTTTATTAACAAAAGGACAGGCTTTCGACCCTGGAATATTGACAATTCAGAAGGCCACTTTTCAAAAATCCCCCAAAAAATGTACCAGGGATGGTAGGTATATGTGGTAAATTAGAGACTACAAGCAACAGTACGTGGAAAGAAAATATTCATCATTTTAGTAAAAAATCCTACATGAACACACTAACCCATGGATCTAAATGCCTGATAATGTAATTAGCAGGTTAAAAAACCCAAAAACTCAACTTGACTTGAAAGTTAGTTGGGTCAAGTAACTCGAAAAAAAACTCCATCCGGTCCAACTCAAAAACAAATATATATATATATATATATATATATATATCTTAGCATTTTATCCAAGATCAAACCACAAATAACTTTAAAATTCTGGGTTTAAAGAACCAAACTAGGCTGGTATTGCAGCCTCAAAATGACCTAAAAATCAAGTTTAACTAAATCCATAGTAGGAAGTGTGAGGACAAGGCAGAGGAGATGGAGAATGAATGGAGCCAGGGAGGAAGGTCGGCTGTGGCCACGACTAAAATTACTAAAGCTCAGGTGGAGCCGAGTGGAATCCGAGAGGAAAGTGGGTCTGAGCTTAATGAAGACACAAATGGATTTGGTTTAGATGGATTAGATGATAGTGTGAAAGCGTCCAACTCAAAACCAATTAGCAATGAGTAGAGAGGTCTTACATGTATATAAGGCCACAACTATTTCTCTATTTAGTCGATGTGAGATTGGTTCTTTTATACGCCCCTTCACGTGCAGCCCTAATTCTTAGGTATGTCACATGCACCTCTTTATGGGTCATCAATCATGTAGCCTTTATGTTTGGGTATGTCATCGTGAGTGTGAGCATAAATTGGCCATTGGCCTTTTGGGCTCTGATGCCATATGAAAGTGTCCAACTCAAAAACAATTGGCAATGAGTGGAGAGGCCTTACATGTATATAAGGTCACAACTATTTCTCTATTTAGTCGATGTGAGATTGATTCTCTTACAGAAAGGTTTGGTGGGGAGGAGGGTGGGATCACTTCTAGTTCACTTGCTTCTGGGGCATGCCCACCATCTATTTGTGTTTTTGCTTCCTCAGCTTCTTCGGATTTTACTTTGGCTGAACACCCCGTAGGGCCAATTGGAGGTGCTTTTTCGAAAGATTAGAGGGTGTTGAAGATGGATTGGAGAGTAGCTATGGCTGAGACAATTTTTACAACTCCGACAGTTACTAGATTGTTTGGGAGAGATGACGCTAAAAATTATAGGGATGTTTTGGATGATAATGGAGATTCTCTTAGTGATGGATTGTCTGAAGCCATAAATGATGAGAACAATTTGTTTCATCAACCTTGGAGCTCAATCTCCCCTGCTCTCGCCATAGTGGAACCTTCAATTGCTAGCGACCCCTCCCTTGCTCAAAAATCCATTATCATCCTCATGTGTCGAAAGATCATAGATTTCTTTTTGATCAGTTATTGTCTGCTAAGCCTAACACCCTATTTTGATCAAAAGAAGTTGAACACCTACGAGATAATCAAATTCTTGGTTTGGGTTCTCTCTCAATCAGTAAGTTTTGGAAGCGAAGATCCGTGATGAGAAGAATTTTGATAAGGAGGACTTTGAAGAGAGTGAGAGAATTTTCAAAACAACTTCCATTAAGTCAAAGTCTTATGCCGAAGCAAATCAAATTTGTCCGACTCAACAGATGATGTTAATATCAGACAAGGGTGATAAAGCGAGCAAAGGAGTTGAGGCTTCTGCTACGATCAATGAGTGGAGTTATGCTAAGATTTCCCTTGCCAAGAGAGATATATTAGGTGAGATGAATCGTGACAAAATTCCTATTGAAGAATCCGAAGAAGAAGACTGTTTTCAACCGGTAATTTCAAGGAGAAATAAGAAAGACGAAAAAAGCATCAACAAATGCCTCTTCTCCAGACAAACCTAAGAGAAAGGTTAGGAAACCTATTCAATTTAAGAAGTAGTTTTATTTTCCCAGTTAAGGCCAGTGTCTTTGTATTCTTGTGTCCTTGTAGGGGTAAGGTTTATGTCCCCCATTGTTTCGTTTTATTAATAAACTGGTAATTTCTAAAATAAATAAATAAATAAAATCCATAGAAGGCTGATTTTGCAGCCTTAAAAAATCTGATGCAAAACCGGTTTGATGTTCAAGTTTAGGTTTTTAAAAAAATTGAAAATGATAAAAATATCATTTTGTGACTCGGCCAAGTCTTGCAAGTCAAAAAACTCGATCGAGTCACACGCGTAACTCGTCAAATAGTATTTCCTTGGAGTTTTGAGGCAACTCGATCCGAAACTCAGTCGAGTCGGGCAACTTGGCCGAGATTCGAGTCAACTTGCCAAGTTTTTGAACTATGGTAACTAGTACAATAGTTACAAAAAGTATTGAATTGAATGAATAAAACAAGTATACAGTTCATATTATTCTAGTCATTCGATCTAGATATCAAATTTATAGTAGTAAAACTAGAAAGAATAAAAGTGAAACTTGAATCAGAGATAATTGCTATCACGGGGATCAAAAGGAAGGTGGGGGATCCGGATAACCTGAAAGGCCATATTTTTGCAGAAAACGAGAGGTTGTTGCAGCATCCTAATCATACCCGACAGAATATATCATATGTAAACACTGAACATTCCAAGCCAAATTATCAGTTAATATGTCCAACTACAAAGGGTACTGGTGTTTAGTAGGTTCTTGAGGCTTGAGCTCTATCAGTAATCCCTGGGAAAAAAATCAATTTCATCAGAAAAGAAAAGGAAAAGTGCCTAGTACAATTTGGTGGACACTGGGATAGGGATTGTGTCTACTGTTCTGATGGAAGGGGCCCTATAACAACAAAGATGGAAAACAAGAAAAAAGGAAGGCCTAATTGAGAATTAAGTTGGTCATACCATACATGCCAACAGAACTAATTTGTTCCATTCTATATTGATACCTTTTTTTTTTTTTTTGTTCTTCCTTCAATATAGTTATACAGCTACTCTATGCATGTGAGACCAGGTGACAACTTAAACACAAGAGTACCATTGAACCCAATCTTCTTCTTATAGGCAACGAAGGCTTGAAGAAATCGTGCCTGCGAAACGAAAAGAATTTTTATTAAATTCAATATTGAAAGGAAATATATTATTTGACAAGGAAAGCACAATACCCTTAGTACCAACATACATATACAAAATTTCAGATGGAGTTAGGACACGAAGTACGCTGAAATTTTTAGAGGAAACTAATCCAGTATGTTAAATATTCTTTGGTCATACCAAATGATCAAGCTCACGTTTCATATCTGTGTTCAAGAGAGTTTGATAACCCTCCCAACCACCCCAGAAAACAAAATTTTCTCCACCTAGATAATGTGTGACCTGTAGGAATTATAACACTTAGAAATTAACAATATAGAAGTCAGGACTCATAAATGTAAGTTACTTATACATTACTACCCAATACCTACCTCCATGGCTTTCTTGACTAGAGCTGCATCATATGCATATACACCTACTTCAGAGCTGCATATCAAGATTATGGAAGTATGTATCCAAAATTAAAATATGCGCGGGCTGATTGCTGTCAAAAGGGGTGAGGAAATCATATACCTAGTAGCGGCTCCATCCATGTAATGGGGATGCAAGAACAACTGAGTCGTGCCCCACAAATGACAAATTTTGGTCCCCTGTACAGCCATGTAATGTTTGTTATATGAGAGACTTGTTTTTACTTATTTTATTGTCCCCTTCTCTCACTTTGTGCAATGAGTCTAGACAATTGAAGCTAAATGTGATGACAACAAAATGAGTTGCCTTGAATGACTCACATCTAGGGTTTTATTATCTGGGGCTATGTCCCTATAATGGAAGCACCACCAATGAACTCCAAGTTTGTTTAGTGTATTTATGGTTCTTAAAATGTCCATTGCCCATGCAATTGCTGACATATGTCAAACCTATGGATATATTTCTTAAGTTGAAGCAATGAAATCCATAAAAGTTATCTTATGTGCAACATTGGGAATGGTTTATTTGCATTTGGATTTGCTCGTTAGAATTTTGTCTTCCACTTAATCTCATCATACTTTTATGAATCATGTTATAATGTAATCTTTCTTAGATTTTACAAATATTTGGGATTATTAGGTGCTATCACTACAAAACTAAACTATAGGCCTTTAACGGCAGTTGGCAGTTTGCAGTTTTTTAGCGGCGGTTTCAAATAACCGCAGTAGTAAATTGTTTGTAATGGCGGTTTCTTATAACCGTAGCAAAATCCTGGTTGGCACTTCTTTGCAATGACGGTTTATTAATAACCGCCGCAACTATATTTTTTGTAATGGCAGTTATTAATAATCCGCCATTGTAATATTGTTTGTAACGACGGTTATTCACAAACTGCCATTGCAATGAGTTCCCTCCTCATTTTGGCTTCCTACCTTGCTAATTCCTGCCTTGATTCCAGCGGCAGTTTGTTGAAAAACCGTCATTACAAACGTTAATTGTAAAGGCGGTTCTAAAATAACCGCCATTATAACTTCATAATAGCGGCGAGTTTAGAAACCGCTACTATAAATCTTTAATTAGAGCCCCTGATAGTTTCCCCTCTTTTCACCTTGCTTGGTCAAATTTCTCTCATAGCATGAACTTCCCTGTGAATATAACTTCACTTTTGTATATTTTTTGTTGAATTACTTCTAGTATTCTGAATCAGGAGAATTTACTACCATATTCTTGTCTTAATTTGAATTCTAAAGTTCAATGAACTAATTAGTAATTAGATCTCTAATAGCATGAACTTCCCTGTGAATAAAACTGTTCTCACTTATTGCATTGCTAGCTTTAAATAGTTGGGATAAGGCCCTAATATAGGAGGAGGTATTTTAAGGTCTAATTTAGGTCAACTGAATGGTTGTATTGTAAAAGCTTAGGTGGTGATTGGTAACACTAATTCGAATAGAGAGAGATTATTTCAAAATTGTGTTTTGTTGGACTTTAAATTGTTAAGTTGAAGGTTAATTGGATGTTTACATCTTTTTGAAGTAGAGCTTATTACTTCAAAAAGATGTACACATCCAATTTATCTTCAACTTAACAATCTAAAGTCCAACTAAGCACAATTTTGAAATAAGCTCTCTCTATTTAGATTAGTGTTACCGAACACCACCTTAGCTTGATTATTTAAACCTAAAATACTAACCTGAGTTTGGCTTTAATGAGTCGAGCTCACGAGATAGCTTAGCTTGAATGCAACCCTAATCACACATCCATTCCCTTTAGTACTAATGTGACGGTTGATAGGCCCACCAACTTAGTCAATTTCTAAGAGGGAACTTGAGTCACACCATAACTTCTTTTTTGTTACTCTCAAAATTAGTGGTGTTAGCATATGTTGTCAGATGCCTATCATTTTAAGTTGGGCTTACACACCATGGGCTTGTCCCTGTGGTTGTGTATCTCCCTTTGGGGAGGTGTGACTCGATTTCGACCCCTTAACTCCTAACCCTAGATAAATGATTAGCCCCTAATTAAGTGCTTGTTTTTAACTTTAATGAGTTTCATACTATCAATGAAGAGTATGGTAGTTAGCCACTTTAAGCACCCTATTACCAAGGGCCCGAGCCCATTACCCGAGCTCACCCTTACCTAGGCATGGGCTCAAGCCCTAAAACTCACCCTTTCCTAAGCCTAACCTCTAGCCCAACCCGAAACCAAGGGCACAAACCCACAACCCAAAACATTAAATCATTCACACATGCAAATTTTAGGAAATGTTAGTGTGTAACACCACACACACTAAACTCACACACATATGCAGATGTTAGGAAAGGTTAGTGTGTAACACTACACACACTAAACTCACACACATGCAGATTTTAGGGAATGTTAGTGTGTAGCACACACAAAAAAATCACACACATGTAGATGTTAGGAAAGGTTAGTGTATAATACCACACACACTAAACTCACACACACATGCAGATTTTAGGGAAGGTTAGTGTGTAGCACACACACAAAAAAATTACACACACATGTAGATGTTTGGAAAGGTTAGTGTCTAACACCACACACACATGCAGATTTTAGGGACGGTTAGTGTATAACACACACACTCAACTCGCACACACACATGCATTTCTGTAGGAGGGCTAACATGTAGCACAACCACACACCCGACCATACTCCACACATCCACTAGCATTTGCCCAATACCTTTGTGCTTATCTATACCCAAGACTATGTTTAAGAGTCCAAGCTAATCTTAAAAACCATGCCTGTCCATTTCCCTTTTCGTGAATATCCCAACTTTTGCAGTAATTCCCTAATAAGCATGGACGGTTTGCAACCTTCCCATAGCGAGCTATCTGACCCTTCATTTATTGCCTTAGATCCTAGCTAAAACCACAAACCCAATACCCAATAACCAAGACTCTAGCAGCCTAGGACCAAACCATAGTTCAGGTTTAAGATTTTCTTTGGGTAAAAGGCAGAGAACCCAAATGTTCTCAGTTACGGCCAACCCTTATTTGGGATCAAACCAGCAGTTCAAACTACCCCCAAAAACACCCCAGGTTGACCTCCAATAGTTGCCCACTAACTCACCAACCTCCCTCCATATTACGACATACCCTAGCACCTCTTAAACAATATAAAAACCCCATCTCCAAGCTTTGGGGGACCATTGGAGAGTTCCTAGAAATCCCAGATTTTTTCCAAAAAGTTCTACAGTCCCTAAAACCCCTACAACCCCTACGTACTCTGAAAATCCTTAGGTTTTTCATGACCTCCTACTGTCATAGAATAGTGCGAGGCCCCTTACCTTGTCCTCTTCAAGATGGGGGTCTTCCATTATTCCATGAAGAAGAGGAGGTCATGTCCATCTTGCATCCAGTTAATCTTAATGTTTACTACTCATGTGTAGCTAAGTTGATCATATTGTTGTGGGAAAAGTACCAATAGAAATAATCGGACAGAAAAAGAATAAACCAAAATACACACACAAAGAAATACAAGAGATATACGTGGTTCGGCAACAACTTCCCTATGTCCACAAGTCAAGATCCGATCACTTCTTTATTCACATAAACCTTGAGGAATCACTACAAAAGCACTCAACTCACCTTCTCTATAAAAAACCAAAGAAGAATCTCTATCTATCCTCCCTTAAACCTTTCCCAAGCCCCCTAGCTAATCTGCTTTAACCCTTTCTATTATCTCCCACTCCCAATGCAAAAGCATTCCCTTGATCCTTTCAAGATGATTAGATACAAACCGTAAATCCATAATCTCCTATTCATAGGCCTAAACAAGAGACCTAGACTAATAGAAAGTCTCCCAGTTGAAATAGGGGTTTCCAAAAGCATAAAACGCTTAACATAGCAATTTCCCGAAGAAAACCGCGCACCCTAGCCATCAAACGGCGCCCCGGGCGATCAATCCCCCTTGGTGGGCGATCGATCGCCCCTTTTGGGTATTGTCGTATTCAAGCCAAAATTCCAACAATCTGCACCTTGGCGAGAATTCCGTAACACCACCGCAACCAAAAGAACCGATTTGCTAATCACCAAGCAAATCTTCAAGATAGAACACCGCATCTCCCACATCCGGGAAGCACCTCCATCTCGAACCAAAATCTCTCTCAAAATTTTGAAACCCGTTTGCAATTACCGCAAACCCGTTTGCAAATACCGCAAACACTTGCTTTAACCTTGCCCGCCTCTGCACCATCTGCGAAAGAGATCCACAAGCTACACACACCCTCAAATCCCTGGAAAGCACTTCAACGGATTCAATAAAACATGGTCAAAACTCATGTTTAGCCTGAAAATTCATTCTCCAATCTAGAAGAATCCCGGATGAGGACATAGACCCGTCCGCTCCTTCAAAGGCACATCATCACCATCTCCACTCTTACGAAAACCTACCGAAATACTCATCTCTGCACCGACTACAAAAGAGACTTTAGATGAGCTTTTTACCCTCTGCACAACATCAGGTTTTCGTTTTCCTGCAAACCTTGTAGTCGCTCCACCTACCACTATATTCCGCTCCAAGAGATATAAACCACCACACTTCTTCCCTTTCATCAAAACCAAGCATCCCTACTTTCCCCACTTTATTTTGATAACTCCACCTGTAACTGTGTAGCAACAGCCCTTGGAGTCTAATTGCCCGAGAGATATTAAACTCCTTTGCAACTTAGGGACACAAGATACCCCTCTCAAAGTCCGAATAACTTTATCAAACATTTTTATCTTTACATTACCAAACCCCGTGATTCAATATTCAGATCCATCACCCAAGAACACTTTTCATGTCCCCTTTTGGAATGTATCAAAAAATTTCATATTTGAGCAAATATGACGTGAAGCCCCTGAATCTAAAATCCACTCACCAGAAGAATTATCCATACTTTTGGAGATTGTGAAAGCATCTCTAATGTATTTCTCATTGTCCATTGCTATTGCCGCTGAAGAATCTCCTCCAGAAGAATTCCTCTTCCCATCAACACGCCTCAGACACTCCATTTTGAAGTGCCCTAATTCTTTGCAATGATAGCACTGGACCCCGCTTTTTCCCTTGGGTTTGGATCTGCCCGTACCTTTTCCAGATTCTCTCTCCAAGTCCCTCCCTCCTCCCCAAGCAACCATGACATGATTATTCTCATCATGCGATGGCTTCCGCCTAATCTCGTAAGAGAGTAGCGCCGTTGTGACCTCCTCCATTAACAATGTCTCCTTGCCATACATAAGGGTTGTCACCAAGTGATCATATGAGTCAAGAAGTGATGTAAGAAGCCCCACGGACTGGTCTTCTTCATCCACCTTGATACCAACTTTCTATAATTGATTCAAAATCTAGTTGAACACATTAATGTGTTCCATGAGATCTGCATCATCCGCCATCTTTAAGGTATTGAACTCCTTTTTTAAGTATAACTTGTTGGTAAAGCTCTTTCTGATATAGAGCATTTCCAACTTCTTCCAAAGATCCGGTGTCAATTCCTCATCCATAATGCTATACATCACGTTATCTACAAGACAGGGGCGTATTGTGCTGACTATCCTCGCCTCAATGTCTTCCTAATCTGCATCAAGCATCTTTTCTAGTTTACCAGAATCCCTCTTCAACGCTCTTGCGAGACCCTGTTGAACTAGGACATCATTTACCCTCCTTTGCCACAGATTGAAACTCTCTTTTCCGTCAAACTTTCCAGGGCAAATTGCCCAGAATTTTTCAAAGCCATTAAAAAATAATTAACTCGGAGCTCTGATACCAATTTGTTCTAGGAAAAGTACCAATAGAAATAACTAGACAAAAAATAATAAACCAAAACACACACACAAAGAAACACAAGAGATATACGTGGTTCGACAACAACCTGCCTACGTCCACGGATCAAGATCTGATCACTTCTTTATTCACGGAAACCTTGAGGAACCAGTACAAAAGCACTCAACTCACCTTCTCTATGAAAACCCAAAGAAGAATCCCTATCTATCCTCCCTTAAACTTTTCCCAAGCCCTAGTATGCTTTAACCCTTTCTATTATCTCTCACTCCCAATGCAAAAGCATTCCCTTGATCATTTCAAGATGATTAGATACAAACCCTAGACCCATAATCCCCTATTTATAGGCCTAAACAAGAGACCTAAACTAATAGAAAGTCCCCCAATCGGAATATGGGTTTCCCAAAGCATAAAACACTTAAAATAGCAATTTTCCAAAGAAAACCGCGCACCCGGGCCGTTAAACAATGCCTCGGGTGATCGATCCCCACTTGGGACGATCTATCGCCCCTTTTAGGTATTGTCGTATTCGAGCCAAAATTCCAACACATATCACACATGATGCACCATAGGTTTATCTAACCCGTGCATCTCCCTTGACCTTGTCCTAGGGTTAGCCTAACCCTAATGAACTTACTTGACTTTAATACAACCCAACAATAGTGTGCTGAGAGGAATCTCCTTACCTGCTTCTTTGATTTAGTCTTGGGCAAATGAGGTTATTGTTTAGATCTTGGCTTGATTATGATAGCCTAGTCTTTTGGGCCTTAGGGGCTGTTTTCCTTGCCTACCAATAATAGGCCATAACCACATACTCACCTATTGTATGTTTGGCCTAGCATTAGTAGGTTGTGATCCTAATCCACCCGTCTTTGCTATTCTGGCAGCCTTGGTTTTGCCTTAGGCCATGGGTCCTGCGCTCATAGCCACTAATCGTCTATTCATTTTTTTAAAATACTAAAAATCAAAGTATCTTAGCATTTAATCACAACCTTTATTCTCGTCATTTGAAATAATAAAACAAATGACTCTTTATTGTGATTTGTGGGTTACACAAAGTCATTTGTTTCATGATGTTAATTTCTTGAGTGAGGAATTCTCTTCTATGATGTTAATTTCTCCTTCGATTTAATTGTATTCAGTAATTTCTAAAGTTTAAACTGTTAATTAGGGGTCTTTATTTACTAAGTTATGATTGTAGACATTTAAGTTCATACACATGCGTACATTGAACCTTAGATCTCTCGTTCAAGAATCATTGCGTGACAAGTACATTTCTTGTATCACTTATTTGGACGGATTAGTTGTAAATTATGACGTTTAGTTCTCTTGTGTGGCTAAATGCAGGTTAAAAACTTTTCGGTCTTATAGTGTATTTGTCCATATATGATTTTTGAATTATCTGGTTGGACAGTTTGGGAATGCATAATCTCCAGTATAATCAATTGCTCATGGTTTGTCCAGATTGAGGAAAATTTTGTCAGTCGTTTCTCTTGTTCTCTAAGTACATATTTAGACAATGTGGCATGTTTGTCCCTAGTCTAAGTCGTGTACTTGGAGAACCATAGGAAAATGATGCCGAACTTTTCCTTGAAACGGAACAAAGCACTTGAGCTATTGACTTTTGGGGATTCTACATTCCTAAATGGGATAGGAATACCCCACCCTATAGAAGAGGAGTTGATCACGATAGGAAGCATGCATGCATACATATTGTAATTGACCGATGATCTCGAACTTTTGCTATTTCTCATAATAGTTAACGAAGGACTTTGAAATCTAATCTCATCCATCATGGATAGGAGTTGGATTGAAATGTCAAGGTACTTTTTGTACATAATATTTTAAGAAGCATCGAATGATAAAGTGTTAGTATCTAAGCAATTGTGACTGCATTTTTTGTATTAAATAGGGTGTCAAAAGAATATATAGCTGGGGTGAAGGAGTTTATAGAGTTTGGGATAGCTCGTGGAGCGACCAATAACACCGACTGTACAAAGTGTCTGTGTCTCAAATGCAACAATATCGTTTACCAAGATATAGTTACAACGTACGACCATATGATCTGTGATAGATTCAACTTCAATTATAAAATCTAGTTTCATCATGGGGAGGACATATTACAGCACCGACCAGTTGCTCAAGTGTCTCACAATCCTGACATGTACAACAGACAGAATGAGATGGAAGATATGGTGCATAATGTGTTTGGGGTCCTAAACCATGATGAGGGTACCAGTAATCGGGATCCTAATCTTGAGTCTAATAGATTTTTTCAATTGATAAGGGATGCGGGACAGACTTTGTATCCAGCAGGTAAGAATCACATGAAGTTATCTTTCGTCATAAGATTATATCTCATTAAGTGTCTTAGTGGATGGAGCAATAAGTCATTCACCATGGAGGTACTCCTCGAGGGATCAATACTACTAGATACTTACTTTTAGACAAAAAATGTGATGTCAGACTTGGGGCTTAACTTTGATAAAATCGATGCATGTCCCAATGATTGCATGTTTTACTGGAAGGAGTCTACAAACAAACAAGCATATGACATCTGTGGTGAATCAAGATGGAAGACAGGAGATGATCAAGCAGAATGCAAGAAGAAAACTCCGACGAAGATTTTGCTTCACTTCCCATTGAAACTTAGGTTACAAAGGTTGTTCATGTCGTCCAAGACTGCTTCTTAAATGAGATGGCATGATGAGAGTCGAACTAGGAATGGGAGGTTAAGGCATCCTACAGACTCACCGGCTTGGGAAAATTTGGATAAAAAGTATCATTTTTTTGCTTCAGATGCTCGCAATGTTAGGCTTGGGTTAGTGAGTGATGACTTCAACCCATTTAGCACGATGAGTATTGCTCATAGCACATGACTTGTGGTTCTTATTCCCTACGACTTACCACCATGGATGTGCATGAAGAAGCCAAATTTCATTTTTTCCTTCCTTATTCTCGGTCCCTCCGGGCCAAGAAATGTCATTGATTTCTACATGAGACCTCTAATCGAAGAGTTGAAGGTCTTGTAAGAGAATGGGTTGTCAACTTATGATGCGTCGAAAAAGAAGACATTTGTAATGCGTACGACATTTGTAGCACCCCAGAACTTTTCGTACCTAATGAACAATGTTCTCATAGCCAATTGGCCTTTCACATAGTTCAATTAATACATAAAGAAGAATTGGAAGATCTAAAATGCCAGAAACGTTCCTTTTCGAATAATGAGACCAACGCAAGTTGAATCGTCAAAATCCGACAAATGAGTCAAAAGTTATGGCCAAAATACCGAAGTGGAAAAAATGAGAGAAAACAACAAAATGGGCAAAAATACAAGGAACCGGTCGACCAATTTTGCTACCGGTCGATCGAACAGCCACCAGTTGACCGATACCCATTACCGGTCGACCAAACATTACACTTTTTGTATGGGTTTAAATTCCAGAGAGGTCATTTTTTACCGGTCAACCGAAGGTCACTACCGGTCGACCAGTCATGTGCAAAATTGCTCAGTTCGGTCTTTTAACCCAAATCATTAAAGGTAGAATGGTCTTTGACCACCCCATTTTCTATAAAAACCCCAATTCATGGGTTTGGGTCCTCATAAACCCTCAAGCTCAAGTTTTGGGGATTTAGATAAAGAAGAGAGGGAAGAAGCTAGGGTTTTGCTCAAGGATTGGTTGGGTGAGCAATTGAAGCTTGGATATCTCTTTTCAAGCAAGGATCCTTCTCCACCCAGATTGGATCTCATCTTCCCTTAAGTTCTTCTCCAATCTTCAAGGTTAGTACACCTTCCCTAGTTTAACTTAGTATTAACCTAAGGTTTCTTTAAAATGATTATGTTTGAGCATATTTACCCTAATTCTTATCTTAAATCAATGTTTTCCTAAATTACACAAGATAAACTAAGGATTTAAAGATGGATGAGATGTGTGTGATGATAAAGGCGATTGGATGTCGTGTAGGTGATGAATGTTGTGTGATGGAAATAGCGGAAGGGCAATGTACCCATAATGAATACACTCCATGTGCTTGATGAAATGTTGAACTTGAAAACATGAATAAAATTCTAAAGGGATATTGCATGCCAAGTATTTGATGAAATGTGTGTATGGAGTTAGACCCAAGACTATAAAATATGAATTAGAGACTTTTCCCTAATAATTAGGTAACCATGCTAATATGCTTTACATATTCTTCAATTCTCATATGCTTATAGGGATCTTGAAATGCTACTTGATACTTAATTTCATGCTATCATGATGTCATCTTTTGTTATGTATGAGCATGCATGCATATGGGGGAAATGTCAAGGAGGTTGTAGCCCCAGTTAAGGGTGCTAGCCTCTTACTCATAAGAAAATGAATTGTTATGAAGGTTGGTAGCCCCGGTTAAGAGTTCTAGCCTCTTGCTCATAAGAAAGTGAATTGTCAAGGAGGATGGTAGCCTAGGTTTGTGCGGGTGCTAACCTCTGGCTCATAAGAGAATGCTCAAAAGTACTGGAAATGTCAAGGGGGTTGGTAGCCCAGGATTGTGCGAGTGCTAACCCCTAACTCATAAGAAATGACTCAAAAGTATTGTACTGTCAAGGAGGTTGGTAGCCCAGGGTGGTTCGGGTTCTAACCTCTGGCTCATAAGAAATATTGAAAGGAAAACTCATAAGGAGTACTCATATGACTCACAAACATGTTTTGGTTTTCATGAGAATTATGATTTGATAAATACTTATGTATGATGTTGTTTTAAATGATTATGAACTGTATTCTTTCCAATACTTGCATGTGATGTTTTGTTCATTACTACTATTGTTAGCTAGGAGCTTGTACTCGCTGAGTATTCCATGCTCAGCCGTACTTTTATATGGGCAGGTACACGGGTCCCTTTTGACATTTATGCCCCGGGTCCTTGGGTTGAGGAGGATTACGGTGAGGAAGAACCATATGAGGATTCGGTAGTTGAACCTCAGGCTGAGGCGAGGGACTTAGACCATTGGCCCCACGGGGGTGACTATTGAGCGAGATAAAGTTGTATTATGTCTTTTGTATTTTGATAGGTGGGCATGTCCACCTTTACTAATATGTTTTGTATAAAACTTAGAATACAATTAAGGTTATAGAAGAAAAGAAAAAGATGGTTGACGTTTTCGCATTGTTTAGCTTCAGCACTCTGTATCATGTTATTATTATAGCACGTGTTACGTTGTTCATTACAGGATGGTTTGCCAAGTTAAGTACAGTCACACCTAAAGTATCCCTTAACTCCTAGGGGGTATTTTGGGGCGCGACAATATTGCTCTGGGCCATTAGCGACTTCCTAGGGTATGTCATGTTGACAGGTTGGAGCACGAAAGGAAAGTTGGCATGCCCTTCATGCCACAAGGACACTTGCCACTTATACTTATCTAAAAGCAGGACGCATTGTTACATGGGGCACCATCGTTTTTGAAAGGATGATCACAAGTTTCGAAAAAATAGAAACTCTTTCGATGGCACTGTTGAGTCTTGATGTGCTCCAACTACAATGTCTGGGTCTGATATGTTGCGTAAATTAGAGAGTAGTATATTCTCCCTTGGGAAGCAGACTGAGCAAAAATGACCAAAGCAGATGGGCCATGAGGATATGTCGTATAATTGGAAGATGATGAGTATATTCTTCGAGTTGCCATATTGGGAGCACAATTTGTTGAGGCACAACCTTGATGTAATACATATCAAGAAAAATATATACGACAATTTTCTTGGTACTTTGTTGGGTTTGAAAGGAAAATCTAAGGATGGCTTAAAAGCTCGACTCGACTTGGTTGATATGGCATGAGATGTGCACTTCACCCTCAATTGTAGCCTGGAACAAGCAAAGTTTATCTACCCCTACATGCTTTTCGATGGACAAGAATGAGAAAACACTGTTTTACAAAGTTTTGAGGAGTGTCAAGGTTCCAAATGGTTACTCGTCAAATATTGGGAGACATGTCAATATCAAAGAGCGTAAAATTTATGGACTGAAGAGCCACGACTGTTATGTCATAATGCAATACTTCTTACCACTGGCTGTAAGGAAGTAATTGTCGAAGAATGTGACTTCAGTCTTAGTTGAGTTGAGCAATTTCTTTCTGGCATTGTGTTCCAAATTCTATCAGGTCGAGGATTTGAGACGGTTAGAGGAGAAATTGTACTTATGCTTTGTCATTTAGAGAAAATTTTCCCGCCCGCATTCTTTGATGTTATGGTGCACTTGCCTATACATCTGGCTGCAGATGCTAGGTTAGGTGGACTTGTACAATACCGGTGGATGTATCCCATTGAAAGGTATGCCTTCAATTATAATTTATCAAACATGTAAACTTCTTGTTATTACAATTGTCTCGTTATCTTACTTAAATTTAATGCGCATAAGTGTTTATTTACACAGAAATCGTATGTGCGTAATTGAGCTCGACTAGAGGGTTGCATTGCAGAAGGGTACTTGGCGGAAGAATGCTTGACATTCTACTCAAGGTACCTAAATAATGTAGAATCGAGATTGAACATGACGGTGAGGAATGACGATGAAAGTGTAATAGGTGGTGTGCAACCATTCGCTCTAAGTGAATTAAAATGGAAGCAAACGCATGGTTATGTCTTGTTCAACTCCGACAAGGTCACAACATATTGAGAGTAAGATAGATATTATCAAACCTTTTTGCTAATTATCTTTCATTTATTTTTCAACTTTCACTTAAACAAAAGAGATTTCAGCAACGCACGTGAATTGGTTCCTTGCAGTCAGCACATGAATGTACTGATGACCAATCCCAGACTTATTAAATCGGCTCCCCATGAACTATAAAAAAAGCACAATGAATAATTTTTCTCATTGTTTACAGAACATGTAAGTCCTATGGTCTAATCCATAGACTTGTGCACATCACATTACTAATGTTTCGAGAAATGAATTAATTGCATTTTGGCCTTCAAATAGGTTCAAAGGCTGTGAGAGTCATGTACTCCGGTGTCTGATGAGATTACCTGGCTTGCATACAGTCCATAAAAAGTCACAAACAGGTTTAAGGGCTACGTCATAAATAGATATAGGTTTTGTACTAAGGATAGAGAACGTGGACGCAAAAGTCAAAATAGTGGTGTTACGATCACTGCAACGAATACAAGCTATGCAACTTCTAAGGATAGGACTCCCATTATAGGAGATATAACCTACTATGACCATTTAACAGACGTTGTCCAAATCACGTATTCTGAAAGCCTAAAAATTGTATTGTTTAAGTGCGACTGGGTTAATGTGAGACCACAAGATAGAGGAATAAAGACCGACAAGTTTGGGTTTACGCTTGTGAACTTCACACGCTTGCTCTTAGCACACTCTGTATCGAGTGGACCATATGTGTTGGCATCTCAGGCAGAACAGACATTTTATGTCGAAGATCCAACGGATCCAAATTAGAATATTGTCATCAAGACTAAACCAAGAGACTTCTTTAACATAAATGATGAATCTCTTGTGCACGATTATGCATTAAGAGAGAATGAGTCATTCAACGACCAACAGTTAGATGACATTGAACATGATGATGATGGAGGTGTCAATTTGGTGAAATTAGAGATTACTGGAGCAACTGTTGATGTGCCCCCTCAAGTGCTACAACAACAAGCTTCGTCCACTAAATCCAGTGATGATGAAGTTCAATTGGACTATAACGATGAAACGGACACAAATGACTAATATGTATCAACTTATTGATGAAATCCATAGACTTTTATGTGTTCAACCCAGCCTTCTTACCACTTAGCACACCTTTTGTATATGTATAGGGTTAGTAGTACCGTTGTAATACTTTTGGGGTGTAAATATAGAATATGAAATAAAATGAAATGTTTTATTTGGATATTGCAGTTTCAGGGCATTTAATGTTATTCCTTGATTGTTATTATTATTCGGATACTGTTGTAATACTGTTATTCCTTATTTTGAAATTTATCTTTTCTGGGCATTTGAAAGTATTAAAAGTAAGACAAATATGAAAAATATGCTCTAGATTGTTTATTTGCATGTTGGTGATAAAATCCATATACTTTTTTTTTTTAAACTCTCTAAGTACGAAAAATACGCTCCGGTTTGTATATTTGCATGTTAGTGATGAAATCCATTGACTTTTATTTGGATAAACTCTCTAAGTATGAAAAATATGCTCCGGTTTGTATATTATTTTGCAGATAGAGCCTACCACATCTGGTGCTGGCACCCCTGCAAAGCCCCCTCCTATTCCAGGCCCTATTAGGCGGGCCGAGCTAAGACCAGATGTCTCAATTACATAAACTACCCTCAGGGC
Source organism: Tetracentron sinense (assembly GCA_015143295.1). NCBI lineage: Eukaryota > Viridiplantae > Streptophyta > Magnoliopsida > Trochodendrales > Trochodendraceae > Tetracentron > Tetracentron sinense. The sequence goes on along the minus strand of CM026559.1, from coordinate 26,791,045 downwards.
ACAACTTGTGGAGAAGCCGGCCCAGAAGCTGGCTAGTTATCTAGGTACTCTTGCTCAGGATGGGCATTTGTTTCGCCTTGACGTCCCTAGTTAGATTCACATCCCTAGAGATCGTAAGGAACGTGGTATAGATGGTGTGGGTAAGAACAAAAAAAGTCTGAAAACCGTTCAATTAGTAATTCTTAATTATGTATATTTTCGTTAATTATTTGAAATACTAATCATTTCAAACCGTGTTGTAGGAAAAATTTGATATCTGACCTGGCACAGAGGCATTCATAGACGATTCCCTCTCACATAAATACAGGGACTGGAGGTCGAAGCTGAGGACCACTCACATGACTCCGGGGCATCGTCAGCTGAGCTTTATGGTGCGTGCCCCACTGATGTGGTTGTGGACCAGTGGCATACATTGGTTGATTATTGGTTCTCTGAGGAGGGGCATGTATCATGCTAATAGGTAACATAAATAAAATATGTTGTTCTAACCATAATTTAATTTTTTTTGTAGAAAAGGAGTGCCACAAATAAGATAAATCGGGAGAAACAGAAGATCTGTCATACATGTGGCACGAAGAGCTTCGCTCAAGTGAGGCATGAGATGGTAAGTGCGGATTCATTTTTTTAAATTATGTTGTTAGTTATTTATGTGGTATTGACTGGGTTATGTTTTCCTATTGTGACTGTCATAGCGAATAGCGAGCCCCTCTAAGACCTACCCTGGTCGTGCCGAGGTTTTCCTCGTAGTGCATGAAAAAAAGGATGGCACGCCAGTGAACATTAAACGGTGGTTTTAGGTCTTACAGCGGAGGTTTGGAACCACCGCTGAAAACCTTAAATTTTGTAGTGTATCCAGTTATTTCATTTTTTTTTTTTGATTTCTGGTTTGTGAGAATTATCCTTGAAGGAGCGGCAGAATCCTTCAAAATGGATTTCTAAACACACTTTCAGATCAGCACTTTCAGATCGAATCCATGCTCGCTTACTTCCCATCTTTTGGTTGCCGAAAAAATAGGAGAAAAACAGTGAAGTTGGTGAAAGACAAACTAAAAATTGTATATGGGAAATCAAAATTTTCTTTTATCTATGTCTTCATTATTTTCTCGGCAAACATACAAAGGATTATAATCTATCTTTTATTTTATTTTGCTTCACTTAAATGAGCATTTTTATGGAAATGAAACTGTGATACTGGCTGAAAAGCTTTTTTCACTGCTATGTGAATATCTGTAGTGTGTCGCAGCGTATGTACGCAGTATGTAGGAAACGACAACCTCATGGTTGAGGCATCGTCTGTGAACCCTTTGACATTGAGCATGAGAATGCCTATCATCCATGCACCGTATTTGGTTGTTTGAATTCATTCGATTTTTGTTAAATGAACTTATTTTTCTTAAGTCATTGTTTTTATTCTAAACACGTCCCATAACAAGAATTTATTACCAACCCTCTTAATCAATAAGTTTGTACATGCACAACCAAGAGTTCGGATGGGCAACAGCGCAACAGTGTGGGCTGTTGCCCCTTTGTATCTTACAAAGGAGGGCCCCATTTTCAACAAGGGTAAACTGGGAATCGAAAAAAAGGGCCCCATCCTAACTCCACAACCAACTTAGTTCTAAGTAAATGAGGTGAACCATGGCAGCGTGCCAGACTAGTCCCATGTAAATCGTTTTCGCCGGTTTTAAACTTTCTAATGTGAAAATGAGCTATAAAAGAAGGCACACAAGTACAAATATATCGTTGAAAATTACATATAGATGCAAATGTATCATTTTCACTTTTTAAACTATAAGAATGAATTGATCAAATCAATCACTCTTCAAATTTGTAGTCATAGTAAACAAGATGACAATTGTTCATCAATATTTAATGAATCTTACAAGAATCTTGTATCCTACAAAAAAAAAAATAACAAAATACATACCACTTAACATGAAAAATAGGAAAAAAACTGAAACATTACCCAAAACTCACTCTCTCTAGGCAGGTGATCTACAGAAACCATGAACTAAGCTCTCTATAAATGGTAAACCACACTCTATAAAAGTTGAATCAGCGCTCCCAAGATGAGAGCGAGGGTTGAGAATAGGAGCAAGGTTTGAGAGCGGGAGCGAGTAGTATGTTATGTTGAGAGGTTTGGGTTACTAACTTATCTAAGATGATAAGAAACTAGCGATGGCCTTATATAATGATTTGGGACCAACCCGTTGCATGCCCTGTTCAAATACAATTATTGGACCAATAGCTTGCCCATAATAGGGACCGTAGCTAATCGACACTCATGCAACCTTAATTAGAAAAGAAATATTATCATTTCGGGAGAAACACAGAAGTGGGGCCCTTTTGTCATTTCAAGTCACAAAGCTTGTCTCTGGCGAAGTCAGAAGGCCCTCTCGGGTATCACACAATAGGGGACAAGTGGCTGGAGAAGTCAATTCATGGCCCATGATTTTGACTTCTCCCCATATTATTTGACATATGGTGATAAAATGGTGAGATAAAGGGTGAGAGATATCAATTGGGGAGAAGTCAAAATCATGGGGAGAAAATGGAATGACTTCTCTCTTTTTTAACGTCACATGTCCCTTACTTTGTGGTACTCCGAGAGGGGCTTTCTGGCCAGAGACAAGCCAAAGCCCTTTGGTGGTGACATTAGGTCCCAATTTGCCCAATACTTTAAAAGCTGGGTTGGTAAATGAATTTGTTTTAAAAACAAGTACTTATATGTCATTTTAAGATAAGATGGGTTCGGAGATGTAATTAATCCTTGTGAATTTTATCATAATCCGGATCTACTTAAGCATATGCTTAAGAGAACCTCTAAGCAATCCATTTTCCTAAAATCGTAGTTCAATTAACATCAATCTTACGATTAATGTTGACCAATTAAAGTTAATGGGACACATGGCACAATGGTGTCATTGGTGTGTATGCTTAAGAGGTTCTCTTAAGCATTTGCTTAAGTAAATTCCTCTTTCCTCATTGTATGAGCCGAAGTTGCCTATTACCCTATTATACATAATTAAAGATAAGCGGTGGATGGGACACGTGGTGGCCTTAGAGGGGCTTTAGATATTTTATTCTTTTGCTTACAAAAGAATTTCTCATGATTCCATTATTTTTTAATCTATTTCTCACTATTATTAATAGTTCATTCCTAAATATTATCTCAACTCTATCTTAAATTTGGGACACATGAAGCATACTCCGATCCTCTCTTACCATTGTTCCAAGACTTGGAATCCTCACATTTTTCTTAAAACTAAGATTAGATGGTTGAATCTTAGTGAATTTTAATCACAGTTAAGGGGTATAAAAGGGGCATGTGTTGACCTCTGGGACGTAACCAGACTCCAAGGAGTCCGGTTTAAGTGTTCTTTTAACTCTAGTTAACACCTTTAACCTTAGAGTCAATATTTTTCTAATATTTTTTTCTAAAAACCAAGATTAGATGGTTGAATCCTAAGGCTTAGTGAATCTTAATCACAGTTAAGCGATATAAAAGGGACATGTGGTGGGACGTAACTAGACTCCAAGGAATCCGGTTCAAATGCTCTTTGAACTCTAGCTAACACCTTTAACCTTTAGAGTTAATATTTTTCTAATATTTTTTTTTCTAAAAACCAAGATTAAATGGTTGAAACCTAAGGGTTAGGGAATCTTCACAGTTAAGGGGTATAAAAGGGACGCGTGTTGATCTTGATCTGTGCGACATAACCAGATTCCAAGGAGTCTGGTTAACTGCTCTTTTAATTCTAGTTAACACCTTTAACCTTTAGAGTTATTTTTTTTTTTCTAAAAACCGAGGTGGATCTTTGGTAACACTATTCTAAATAAGTAGAGCTTATTTGAAAATTGTGCTTAGTTGAACTTTAGACTGTTAAGTTGAAAGTTAATTGCATATCTACATTTTTTTTTGAAGTATGGATTTTACCCCTAAAGTAAAACAAGTAGTTATGAGCTACTTTTTAAAATAGAGGTTTTACCTCTAAAATGTCTACTTCAAAAACATCTAGACATGCAATTAAATTTCAACTTAATAATCTAAAGTTCAATAAACAAGCACAATTTTCAAATAAGCTCTACCTATTTAGATTAGTATTACCAAACGTCACCCAAGATTAGATGTTCCAACCCAAAGGGTTAGTGAATCTTAATGGCAGTTAAGGGGTATAAAAGGAACACGTGTTGACCTAAGGGACGTAATTGAACTCCAAGGAGCCCAGTAATAACCGTGGAGATTTCTAAGTCTTGTTTCAATCCTAAATTTTCCTTCCACTCTCTTAAATTTAGGAGAAGTATGAATGTTAGAGAGAAAAGCCTAAGGTGGCATTTGGATTGGATTTTTTTGACCAAAAATCAATTCTGATAAAATTGATTGTGTAGAAATTCGTGACCAAATAATCATTTTTTCAAATAATGGTGTTTGGAGAATACGAAGTTGAGAGACTCACCGAACACTATTACATGAAAAAATGATTATTTAACCATTAATTTCTACACAATCAATTTTACCAAAATTGATTTTTGGCCAAAAAAATTCAATCCAAATGCCCCCTAAGTAATTAGAGAGAGTTTAATATATTCCCTCTCTTAATTTCTTAATTCGTTGAATTTCTATTCCGGTAGGCTCACTCATATTATATCTCTCATTCCCGTCTTATTGGCTCTTTCTTCTCTAAGCAAGAAACACGTTCCGCTCTTTATTTATGTAGGAGGAGTTTTCAAGATCGGTCCAATAATGACTTGGCATCTCATATAATTCATAAATAAAAATATTTTATTTATAATAACATAAAATAAACATAAAAATAATAAAATATTCCTCATTAATAAAATTATACTTAATGAATAATTGTTAAAAGAACAATATGTTACATATATTTAATTATAATAATATTATTACATTTATATGCATTTTTTATTTTAAAATAATTATTTTAATAAAGTATGATTTTTATAATTTTTGCACTTTTCTTGCATCACACGGCTGTGCTACACATTAATCTCGTAAGGGTTAAAACCTGTGCCCCTTCAAATGAGTATGGCTGACACCCTGCCTTTTGCGCCAATGGTGGGTTGTGGCCTCTCTGTTGAGGGAGAGGTCTGGGGATCCAATCTCCCTGGGTGATGAGATCGCAAGAGCTCCAATCCCAAGCTAACAACTAAACGGCAAACGTAGGTAAATGATATCCAAAGCGAAAAAAAAATTTGAGTATGGCGCTTATATGCCCACTGGTTAAGTAGAACATATACTAACCAAACTCTGACATACCAAATGGAAAAAAAAGTTGTTAATAAGGCCTAGAATAAGTTTATAGGACAGCAAGGTGAGGCCTCTCACAATCCTAAGCTCCTAATTGCATTTGTAAGAAAATGTAGCTTATTTAGGGCAAGCAGGAAGGGTTTGTTTGGAAACAATTAATTTCAGGACTTATTGTAGCCAAATGCTGAGTTTGACTCAAGCTGGCGATAAGGTTTAAAATTTCGAAATTTCGGTCGATTTCGGATGTCCCATTCGAAACGAAATTTTCCGAAATTTCGAAATTTCGGCCGACATCTCACCGAAATCGTATTTAATAATAAAATATTATTCCAAAATTTGATCCGAAATTTCGTCGAAATATTCCGAAATTTCAGGTCTGAAATTTCGAAATATTCCGAAATTTTTATTTTTTATATAATATTAATTATATATATATTATTTTATTTTTAAAATTAATATATAAATTTTTCGAAATTTCAGTAAAAATTTCGGAATATTTCGAAATATTTCGAAATTTTAATTAAAAATAATAATAATAAATTATTTAAAAATAAAAAATCAGATTTCGGCCGAAATTCCAAAATTTTCGAAATCCGAAATTTCACCCGAAATTTTCGAAATTTCAGCCAAAATCTGATTTCCGAAATAAACTCAGTTTCGATATCGGAGGGGTTGTCCGAAACCGAAATTTCGCGAAATTTCAACGAAATTTTAAACCATGGCTGGCGATAAGCAGGCAACGGCTTAGCTTATCTCAAGTCACATGAAGCTATGTTTGGTTGAACTTGGCCCTCATAAAAGGATTTCTCTTTTTAGTCAATCTATGAGTACTCCCAAAGATACTTTGGGACACAAGAAGCATATTCCTCTCTTACCATTGTTCCAAGACTTGGAATCCTCATATTTTTCTTAAAACTAAGATTAGATGGTTGAATCTTAGGGAATTTTAATCACAATTAAGGGGTATGAAAGGGACATGTGTTGACCTCTGGGACGTAACCAGACTCTAAGGAGTCCGGTTTAAGTGTTCTTTTAACTGTAGTTAATGCCTTTAACCTTAGAGTCAATATTTTTCTAATATTTTTTTCTAAAAACCAAGATTAGATGGTTGAATCCTAAGGCTTAGTGAATCTTAATCACAGTTAAGCGATATAAAAGGGACATGTGCTGACTGTGGGACGTAACCAGACTCTTCAAGAATCCGGTTCAAATGCTCTTTTAACTCTAGCTAACACCTTTATCCTTTAGAGTTAATATTTTTCTAATTTTTTTTTTTTTTCTAAAAACCAAGATTAGATGGTTGAAACCTAATAGTTAGTGAATCTTATTCACAGTTAAGGGGTATAAAAGGGACACGTGTTGATCTGTGCGACGTAACCAGATTCCAAGGAGTCCGGTTAACTCCTCTTTTAATTCTACTTAGCACCTTTAACCTTTAGGGTTTTTTTTTTTTTTTTTTCTAAAAACCAAGGTGGTGTTTGGTAACACTAATCTAAATAGGTAGAGCTTATTTGAAAATTATGCTTAGTTGAACTTTAAATTGTTAAGTTGAAGGTTAATTGCATATCTACATTTTTTTGGAGTATGGATTTTACCTCTAAAGTAAAAAAAAGTAGCTATGAGCTACTTTTTAAGTAGAGATTTTTACCTCTAAAATCTCTACTTCAAAAAGATCTAGACATGCAATTAACCTTCAACTTAACAATCTAAAGTTCAATCAACAAGCATAATTTTCAAATAAGCTCTACTTATTTAGATTAGTATTACCAAACTTCACCCAAGATTAGATGGTTCAACTCAAAGGGTTAGTGAATCTTAATGGCAGTTAAGGGGTATAAAAGGAACACGTGTTGACCTGAGTGACGTAATTGGACTCCAAGGAGCCCGGTTATAACCGTGGAGATTTCTAAGTCTTGTTTCAATCCTAAATTTTCCTTCCACTCTCTTAAATTTAGGAGAGGTATGAATGTTAGAGAAAAAAGCCTAAGTAATTATAGAGAGTTTAATATATTCCCTCTCTTAATTTCTTAATTCCTTGAATTTCTATTCCTGATGGGCTCACTCATATTATATCTCTCTTTCCCGTCTTATTGGCTCTTTCTTCTCTAAGCAAGAAACACGTTCAGCTCTTTATTTATGTAGGAGGAGTTTTCAAGATCGGTCCGATAATGACTTGGCATCTCATATAATTTCATAAATAAAAATAGTTTATTTATAATAACTTAAATAAACATAAAAATAAAAAAATATTCCTCATTCATAGAAGTATACTTAATGAATAATTGTTAAAAGAACAATATGTTACATATATTTAATTATAATAATATTATTACATTTATATGCATTTTTTATTTTAAAATAATTATTTTAATAAAGTATGATTTTTATAATTTTTGCACTTTTCTTGCATCACACGGCAGTGCTACACATTAATCTCGTAAGGGTTAAAACCTGTGCCCTTTCAAATGAGTATGGCTGACACCCCGCCTTTTGCGCCAGTGGTGGGGTGTGGCCTCTCTGTTGAGCGAGAGGTGTGGGGATCCAATTTCCCCAGGTGATGAGATCGCAAGAGCTCCAATCCCAAGCTAACAACTAAACCACAAATGTAGGTAAATGATATCCAAAGCAAAAATAAATAAAATTGAGTATGGCACTTATATGCCCCCTGGCTAACTAGAACAGATACTAACCAAACTGTGACATACCGAAGGGAAAAAAAAGTTGTTTCATAAGGCCTAGAATAAGTTTATAGGACAGCAAGGTTTATAGGACAGCAAGGTGAGGCCTCTCACAATCCTAAGCTCCTAATTGAATTTTTAAGAAAATGTAGCCTGTTTAGGGCAAGCAGGAAGGGTTTGTTTGGAAACAATTAGTTTCAGGACTTATTGTAGAAACAATTAATCTCAAGCTGGCCATAAGCGGGCAGCGGCTTAGCTTATCTCAAGTCACATGAAGCTATGTTTGGTTGAACTTGGCCCTCATAAAAGGATTTCTCTTTTCAGTCAATCTATGGGTACTCCCAAAGATACTTCCAAATCATAACCCTTTAATTTAAATAAATATGGCTTAATATTAAAGTTGTTGACCCTTAATTATTTAAATTAAAGGGTTAGGATTTGGGAGTACCCATAGACTGATTCTTTTATTTATTTTGTATATAATTTTTTTAATGTTTTTAGATGACTCGGGCTTGGGATAGAACCGGAACCCAAAGGGGAGACGGTTGAGCCACGTGCATCCAAGGTTTTTATGTATTAAAGTATTATTTATATAAATTATAATAATATATAACTGTATTGAATTATTATTTATTATAATTTATATATATATATTTAATTATTAAATTTAAACAATATTGTAACTTTTTATTATTATTATTATTATTATTATTATTATTATTATTATTATTATTATTATTATTTTATGTGTTAAATTATTAATTACATAAGTTATTGAGTAAATATTTAAGTTTAAAATTATAATTCATATATAATAATAATGTGAGTAAAATACTTATTAAATTTTAATATATTATAATGTATAAATTTTATTATTTTATGTATTAAATTATAATTCATTTAAATCACACGTTAGCAGTTGAGAGAGATTTTCATAAGCTTCGCGTCTTCCCCGAGTTCCGTAACAAAATAGAATTGTCCAATAACACATCTCAGTAAGAATTTGAATTATGCTAATTTAGCCTATGAAATCACTAATTCAATTATATACATATTGACGATTTCAATTCTAACCTTTTTTTATAGTACAAGACAAATAATCAAATTCAATTTCAAGAATGGAATTGACAATTCCATCCACCAATTCCACAAATTCTAACGCACTCTTAGGAAATAGTAAGAGAGAATCCAAGATGAGTTAAATCTCGAAGTTGTTTTCATTTCTCTTACACGTTACTTAATTATTATTATAAATTTTTTATTTTAGACTTCAACTATCTTCAAAAAAGAGGACTCAACCTAAAGCCTCTCAAGTCTCAACTCTCTCGATGATACATATTTCATAATTATTTGTTAAAGTGGCCATTAGTATAGATAATTCACCCAAATAAACAACAAATTTCTAGAATTCTTTCTTTCAAATCTAAGTGATCTAAGGGCTAAAGCATCAAATGTATATGGGTTGAATGGATCTATATACAGTAAAGTCTACATCTTTCAGGTGGTTTTGCTTGTGCAGCTGGGAAGAGGATTACCGCGCAGGCTGAAGCCCTTTCGGTTACTCATGCTAATAAAAAAAATGCACACAACTCCTAGAGAATTTTGATTAAGTACATGTTACTCGTGCTTAACGTAAAGAACGAAAAGCCAGTAGGATTAGAACCTAAAAAATAAAAGAAACTCTCTCTCTCTCTCTCTCTCTCTCTCTCTCTCTCAAACAAATTTAGAAAAGCCATGTAATGGGGATGGGTGGTTTACTGCAGCTTTCACCTTGTGGTGTGGTTGCCTTAACCAAAAAAAAAAAACCTCACGCGGTAGCTCAGTTAACAAAGAAACATGCCTCACGAAGCGGAGATCCTCAATTCAACTCTTGTCATCCCTTCAAGGTTTTGTGTCATGCTTCTCATAGCCCTTAACCTTACCCAAGGGCGGAGCCAGGAATTTTTCATTGAGGGGGCCAAAATACACGTATAAAAAAAAAAACTAATGGATTTGAATGTATGGAACTTGGGGGTTCAGAGCGTAGTCCCCGAGAAAAAAAAATTTGTGTAATTTTTTTATTTTGAGAATTTTTCCCGGTAATGTCCTCGAGGACATTATGTGTCCCTATTGATTGATACCCCTTAACTATGGTTAAGATTCACCCACTTATCCTTCGTTTTTTTTTTTTTTTAAATAGCAATTTTTTTTCAAACCATAGTTAAAATTTACTAACTCCAAAGTTTAAAAAATTAAAAAAAAAAAAAATTTAACCAAGGATAAGTAGGTGAACCCTACGGGTTAACCCAATAGTATATTAATATATTAAATAGAAAGGGAACTACATCTAATTTGTGGGGGAAGGAAAAGCGTAACTCCTATGGGCGATTTTCCATTCGAGTTCGTGGGCCGATGCACCAAACGGTCCAAAACCTCCAAGCTTGACAGTGTGGGCAGGAGATATTTCCACAGATCCTAAAAGATATCACTTTGCTACCTAATTACTTACTCTATTAAGTTGTCTCAAGAAATAATACGACACTTTTTCTCTATTTGTGCTCGTAAGGTATCCCATGTTTGTGGGACACCCTCATCAATTTCAACTTTAGGGGTGTCCCTACAATAGCAACAACTAAAATCTCCACAACAAAAAGGTGCATGTAATTCACGCTAATGAACACACACCAGTTTCTGTATTGCATCCATGAGGTTCGCGTGTTTTATTTGGGAAACGTATACGTAATTACGCCTTTTTGTCTTGTCCAACCATTGATACTTGTTGAGTGCGTGGTGTGTGTGCTTCCTTTGTATTTACCTTCAGCTATCGCTTTGTAGTGTACTTGAGTTAACCCAAAAAAAAAAACAAAAAAACCACTGATACTTGCATTTCCCATTTTTTTTCTCTTGCTAAAACCCTAAATACGGAGATCCACATTGGTGAATTGATAACCTAATAGATGGGCCCAAACGATAGAAATGGACAAGAGGGCTATCAATATGCTGGTCTAATCAGTGATTTTTTTTTAATCTTTCTCTAATGCCAATTAAGGGGAGCCACGTCGATTAATTAATGGACATAGATGGGCCCAAAAGATAGACATGGACAGGAGGGCTATGAATATGATGTTCCAATTAGCAAAAAAAAAAATTCTTTGGATAAGCCACCAATAATCTGAGTATTAAAACCTGAAAATCTTCATGTAGCACAAATTAAAAAAACAATAAAAATGACAAGCCTGGTCCTCAAATCCACAATAGATTTAGACCCAAATGATGCTGACCTTAGAACCCTACCGATGTTTGTTTTTGCCTTGATAGAGGGAATGGTTCAACATCAAGTTGGTATAATCGTTTGTGAAAACTGGTTTTTTGTTTGGATACCCGACCCGATTAAATAGTTGGGAGTGCATGGTCTTTGAAGTTTTAGGCCTGATGCTTGTTTTATTATCCTTCCAATCAGGATTGACCAGCTGGCTCATTCCAACCACGTCCATTTAATTTAAAACCTCAAAGCAAAGACTTTTTACTCATGTTTTCTTAGGCGGCTAGGCCCAAACCAGGCCTGATTAATAAACGGCCCAACCTGAATATTAATCGGACCTAGTCGGGCCGCAAGTTGACAAACCTAGACACGGTAGAGGAAAAGGCAAAACATCATTTTTGTTAGCTGATCCCCAATAGTGAGTGTTTTGATAACGACCCAATAAAGGGAGAGTGGAAGAGGAAGGATAGCTGGGGTAGGGCCCATAAGATTGGGAGGAAAATGTTAGAAGGAAAGACGGAAATGATTTGTACAAAAGTATGGTTGAAATAATGAGGAAACGCCCTCAATCAGAGATTAATAAAATATGAAGAAATTACGGGTCTAGGCATGTAACTGCAACCTAATCAGTGACGCAGCAAAAAGATTTTATAGTGTTTAAGTTCCTATTATTATTTATTATTTATTATTATTATAAAAAAATTTCACCACGTCGATGGCGTCACCAATTCAGACCATTCATCACGGCATCTGATTACTACGCCTCCACACATTATCCAACATGTGGCGATAAAAAGGGAGAGAAGTCCTTTCATTTTCACCCCATGTTTTTTACTTCTTCCCCCACTTGATATCTTTTCCTTTTTATCGCCACATGTTGGATGATGTGTGGACGCCCGATGCATGGGCTCAGGCTCTACCAAAGGTAATCCCTTGCCATTCATTTAATGGGTACTTTCTATGCCCCTTAGGATAGTGCCCCAAGTGATTGAAAACTCTCAATGATAGTAGGTACTATTGTAAGTTAAGCTGCACAATTGAAATTCCAAATGTGAAGGTGCACATGCATTACATGATAAGTCCCACTTAATTGTTGGACCCGTTGGATTTCAATCGTACGGTCCAACTCCCAATAGTAAATACTTCTACTACTTTTGAGAGTTAGACCACACGATTGAAAATCCAATCGTGACAATGTGCACATGCATTAAATGATGGGCCCCACTTGATGGTTGGTACCATTGGATTTTTAATCTTACAATCCAACTCTCAATAGTAGACACATGCATTAAATGGTGAACCCCACTTGTTGGTTGATGGATTTTCAATCTTGCAATCCAACTCTCAAACTCTCTATAATATGCATATGCATTAAATGGTGAACCCCACTTGTTGGTTGGCATTGATGGATTTTCATTCGTGTGGCCCAACTCTCTCCAGTTTAAAATCACTTTGCTTTCTTATATGTTTAAAATCACTTTGCTTTCTTATATGATTAGAGCAGCTATTGTTGTGTGTCATTAGGGAAATATCATGTTAGGAAAATAATGTAACATAATATTTCCCTAATATGTGGGTGTTTGTTTTCTTTTATTTAATTATTAATTATTTTTCAAAAAAGATTTCAAGTAAAAGGGAGGCAAGAAAAATGGTATTTTTCCCAAATGGTTGAATTCCACCGGGCAGAAACTTGAATGTTGAAGAGGGTGACAGGTGGACCTTTTCCATTCGTTACACAAAGCCAACTCACAACAGGATTTCCCAACTAGTAGTTAGGATCATCATAGTCATCATCGCCAATGTACTTAGGGGTCAGCAAGGATCTAATCTTCCTATCAACTCCAAAAAAAAAAAAAACGAAATCAAGAGGGGCAGGGCTGCATTCAAGCAAAGCTGGCTTGTGAGCTCAGCTCAGCTCGTTTAGCCAAGCTCAAGCTAGCAATTTAGGCTTGACTTGGCTCCGCTCAAAGCCGGGTTCCTATTATGATGCAAGGTTTACTTGAAATCAAATGTTTAAAGTTTGAGCCAGACCCTATTTGATTTGGCTCCACTCGAAGCTTGACTAATTTAGGGCTTATATATATATATATATATATATATGTGTGTGTGCGCGCGCGCGCGGGGGGTAAATGATAGGGGTCACATAGTGCGTAAACTCTATGAGATTTCATGCTGGCTAAAATGAATGGTATTCTTGGTAATTAATAAAAGAGGTTAAGTGTATTATTGGAAATATCGTCTACAATTGACTTTATCAAAAGGCCATTCTTGTTTCAATTAATTACAAAAGTGGTATGCATCCCTTTGAATTGATTGATTGCGTGAACGTTATGGAGTTCACGCAGGCTAAAATGAATGGTATTCTTGGTAATTAATAAAAGAGGCTAAGGGTATTATTGAAAATATCGTCTATAATTGATTTTATCAAAAGGTCATTCCTGTTTCAATTAATTACAAAAGTGGCATGTATCCCTTTGAATTGATTGATTGCATGAACGTTATGGAGTTCACGCATTGCATGAACTCCAGCACGACCCTATATATATATATATATATATTTCAACTTATTATTTATAATAAATAATTGGAGAAGATAATAATAACAAAAGAAAGTTGAGAAGTTAAAAACAAAAATAATTTTATTAAAATCATGCAAAATTAATCTAAATAACCTTGAAATTCGAATCAAGCTTGAGAGCTCAGCTCGGCTTGAATCATGTTCAAGCTCGATCACGCTTGTTCAAGCCAAGCTCAAGCCAGAACATTCAAGCTCAATCTCGGCTTGAACACATTAATAAAGGTCTCTATGGACAGCCATTCCAGCAAAGTAGGAGATATATAACAAAGTGTAGGAAGACAGCAATCTACAAATCATGACAGAGCACACATTAAAGGAAAATGGATTTAGATTTTAGAATAAGAAAGCATCCCCACATGGCCACATACCTTCCATTCAAAACACGTTCTTTCCCTCTTCTCCAACTAACGGTCTCCTTCATTGAAAAAAATAACAATTAAAAGAACATCTAAAAACCCATTTTTGCTTTCTCAAAATTCCTTTAAAACACGAACTAACATACAGATGGCAGTTGGGAGCATGCCTTGTTTGACTTCCAAAAGGAAGAAGGTAAGGGTAGCTTAGGAGTAGTAGAAGTACATCAATATCCAGAAACAACTTCAAAACCATATATATATATATATATTCCAATAATTTTGCACGATGGATGATATAATAGCAACAAGAGGTTTCTCAGAGAGGATTCTTTACTTTCTCAGAGAATTCAGATACTTGGAGCTGATGGTTTTCGCCACCAACATAGGGAAATACCAGCTTGGTAGAACCATTGGAGAAGGTACCTTCGCCAAGGTTAAATTGGCTGTGAACTCCGTGAACGGCCAGTATGTTGCCGTCAAGATCATTGATAAGCAGATGGTCATGGAAAACAAGCTCATGTATCAGGTAAATTTCCAGCACTTCACCTAAAAAAATTTAAAAAACATTACTGTGGTTGTAATTGGGATTCTTCCAATTACAAATATTTTGAGACCAGTTTGGATTTCACGACTTCCTCCTGATGTATCGATTTTGGATTTCAGGTGAAGAGAGAGATAAGTACAATGAAGCTTCTGTATCACCCAAACATCGTTCGGATACACGAGGTTAATTTGTATGTCATGGATTAAGAACTGAATGGGATTTGGAGATCTATATGTTTTGACCATTGTGTTCTTGTTTATATATGATTTGCTGTGTTGGATTCCAATTACAGGTAATTGCCTCAAAGTCCAAGATTTACATTGTAATGGAATATATTTCGGGAGGACAGCTCTCGGACAAGCTGGTGCGTTCGGTTACTTGCGACAGGGGTTCAGAAATGTGTTTTGGGTTGTTTTCTATTGAATTTTCTGAGTCTACATTTTCTTTTCTGACAGTCTTATCTCAAGAGGTTAAGTGAAAAGGAGGCAAGAAAATATTTCCAACAATTGATAGATGCTGTGGACTATTGTCATAGCAGAGGAGTTTATCACAGAGATCTGAAGGTTAGAATCCAATATCTAATCATACTTACATAATTCTCTTCGCTCTTCACCTTAATGTGGTTCTGTGCAAGTAATGGAGATTGCGGAAAAACTAACTTGGGTCTTGTACAGCCTGACAACCTGCTATTAGATGGAAAAGGAAATTTGAAAGTCTCTGACTTCGGACTTAGCACGTTGCGGAAGGTGAGAACAAGCTTACGGTTTCATATATCCTTAGGTTAGCTACGGAAACACTTCATAGAGATTTGACCCAAATTCGATGATTAAACAGCCCGGAGACCTACTAACTACAGCTTGCGGCTCACCAAGCTACGTAGCTCCTGAGGTATGCAGAGATTTCCCATTTGAGTATTAGCTCTGTTTTATTGGCATCAATCAAACTCTTGTATGACAGGAAGAACTAACTGGATTTTTCTCAATCCCATGACTTGTCTGGTTAACAGGTGATTGCAAGTAAGAACTACGATGGAGCGGCTGCAGATGTTTGGTCTTGTGGAGTTATCCTCTTCGAATTACTTGCCGGTGATCTACCCTTTGATGACCGTAACTTGATGAGCTTGTATAGGAAGGTATGCTTCTAGAAAGATGATATTTCTGAGTCTCATATAAGAACTTCCACCTTGCTGATATCTGTGTTTGTGGAAAGATATCCAGAGCAGAGTACAAATGTCCAGAGTGGTTTACTGCAAACCAAAGGAAGCTAATATTTGGGATACTCGATCCAACTCCGATAAGGGTGAATCTCTGAAACATACTCTAAACAACTTAACAGATAAAAATAAGATATATAACTTCTTATTTTCTCACTATAGCGGATGACAGTAACAAAGATTCTTGACGATGAGTGGTTTCGAATCAATTACGAGCCTTCTGCAGGAATTGAATGCAAGAAAGACATCAACTTGGATGATGTTAATGCTGCATTTGATGGGATTGAGGTAAGGACTCCAGCAATCTCTCTTTAGTTATATTTTACTCATTGAGGTGACACTATGAAAAGATTCATATTCTGATTTTTTTGTTTGAAACTCTACCCAGGGGAATACCACTGAGACAAGCATACCCAAGTCCCCGAGCTTCATCAATGCTTTCCAACTGATAGCAATGTCGAATGACCTTGATTTGTCGGGTCTCTTCGAAGAAGAGGCAAGTCCATAAATCCAATTCTAAGTTCACTCTAGTACAAGCATCTTTCCTTCAATCATAAGTTTGGTAAAATCTCTTTCCATTCAGGATGACGAAAAACAGAAAATGAGGCTAGGATCCAAGCATTCAATCAATGAGACCATAGAGAAAATTGAGGTTGCTGCAAAGGATGTAAGTCTCTCAGTTGAAAGGATGAACAATTCCAAGGTATGGTCTGCCTACTTTCCCAATCTTCAAGGGGGATTTCCCAAATTCTTAGCACAGTTAAATGACTCCCACTCGATAATATCAGGTGAAAATTCATCTGAATCAGAAGTTTACCAGATGTTCTCGATCATATTTCAACTTATCAGCAGAGGTAACCAAATATCACAGACTTCCTGAAACCAAAGATATCAGTCTTATTGTTGTATGGTCTCTCAGGTGATTGAGGTGACACCCACACATTGTGTGGTAGAAATATCAAAATCTGCAGGGGAACTAAGAGTGTATAAAGAGGTATTAAGCCCCTTTCTCAAGCTAATTATGTTGGTGCATCCAAGTATACTAACTGTGTTGATCTGACCATGACCAGTTTTGCAAAAGTTTATCAAGTCTGCTGACAGAGAAATCAGGTGATTCATCAGAACTACATGAACCCGTGGAAATAACCATCAATTGGAAAGATGCCCAGATCGGATGGTAATTCTAAATCCAGTACACTAATGTTTTCAAAAAACAGATGGCTACTGCATGCTCACTAGCTATTCCAATTCTGCAGCTCCAAAAAGGAAGAGAACAATATGGATAATAAAGAACTCATTCGTGGATATTCTTCTTCTTGATAATTGACCAATTCTTGCCTCAACATCCTTCTGGACCCAGTTTTTCGATGGTTCCTAAAAGACACGTCTTGATGTAATGTACATGGCAATACAACCAATATTTGTAAGGGTGATTTTCACATCCTGTAACATATTATGAGAGGTTTTAGATAAGAGGATGGTATTCTTCAAGCTCCCCTGTTTCCTCTGTGTCAGCCTATTTCTCTCTTGGTCCACTGCTTACATTTGCTCAAAAGAAGGATCCCTCAGAAAATGCTTTCTCAAGCATGATGTAACATATGTAATAGTCTATAAATTAGCATAGCAGTAGTTATTTGTGCAGAGAACTTCATCATGCACCATCACAAGAGTTATTTCAGCAATCATCAAAGCCGATCATTTTGTTAAAATCACAACCTCGGATCATGACTCAATTCAGAGCTAATAGCATGACAAGTCCAGTATGTCTGAGGTGAGCTGAATACGAGTGATTTCAAAATTCATTGGACTCAAGGTAATGACAGCTGACATGGATTGAGTTGACCCTGTTCATCATTTGAAATTTGAAATAGACTATTACATATCAAAGATTGGATCTCAAATGAGCCCAGCATGACTGGACACTCAACTTGATATTCTCAAATATTTTAATCCTTAAAGCAGACTATATATATCTAAATTATCACGCTTAATAAATTAAATACTGACTTTTTAAGCCCAACAAACAAAACAAATCCCCTAAGTCTGAATAAATGTATTTTATGTCGACAATTTTTACATCAGCTTACGTTGTCTTAAAGGCATATAGCCCCCCACCCATATGTTCTAAAATGTTTACATGTCATGTCAACATGATGCATCCCTTGCATAACTGATTGCTCTCCCCAACATATTCATCCATGGATTATGGATAATTGGTCCCATAAGAAATGCTAAGTTATGCCCACATCAATCTCCATTTTGAAAACTAGTAGAGGCAATGACATGGTCAAAGATGAAATTTGATGCTTTTCCAATGTATAGTATAGTTAGATTAGATATATTGCATAATCTCCAACAATGTTGTAGAACCAGCTTTCAACAGTGCTCATAATTCATAACTCTCAAATTGTATACAGTAAATGGTAGAAACCACCATCATTCACAACATAAAACTTAATTTTCTAATTTCTTATTAGTTATGTAAACTCTTAGAAATACAACAGGTATACAACTTGGAATGTTTCTAGGTCATTTTTCACTTGATAAGAATACATGTACAATCTTCATAAGTTATAAAAGCTCATGGCTAGGCACAAATTATATGCATATACCATAGTTAGTACGAGCTCCCGTTTTTTGCCCATATACTTTTTTCACAAATAAAGCTACCTTTCACCTTACACCCATGGTTGTTAAATCCTTGCGATTTGCGATTCAAATCTTACGATTCGATTCGAATCCCAAGCAAAACGATTCAAATCGGAGTTGAAAATCTTAATTGGGTAAATCTCATTTGATTTGCAATTCAAATTACAATTTGTAATTCAAATCGTACGATTCATGCAATTCAGGCGATTCGAGCACGAAACCCCTTTTACGGACCAATACTTAAAAAAATCTTTTTTATTCTTTTGATTTTGTAAAGATACTTTATATCTTTTAAGAAGAGAGAAGAAACCATAAAACCCCTATTACGGACATGCCAAAACCCTTATTTGGATTTTCTCTCTATTGCTAACATGCTGTGAAACGGGGAAAAAAAGAAAAAGATGATTGAGTTGGATTTTGGGAAAACTTGATAGTTTATTTTAGTAGTATTTTTAATTATACAAATATTTGATTTCATACAACATGATTATATGAGTTTACTTTTGGTGATTTATCTTTAATGATATCAAATATTTTTTTTCCATTTTATAGAGTTCATTCGCATTTTTGTTATAGTGTATACAATGAAATGTTCATTACTTTCTTTTATCAATAGAGATATGAATGAAATCTTTTGGAAAATAGATTATTCTATTATTTATTTATTTATTAAGTAATTTTTGTATTTTTAAACAATTTTATAAAAATTGATTGAATCTTATGATTTACGATTTGAATCCCAATTTGAATCAAATCGGTCCTAAAACGATTTTATGATTCAATTACGATTTAACAACCTTGCTTACACCACACACTTGCATCCCCTTATAATTAAGCTAATCAATGTCAGTACCACCTATTTCAATATTTTGTTTGATCAGTTACCTATTTCAACTTTTATTGTACCTATATTAAAATATTCATACATCTCGCATACTACTTTCCCAGATATAGGATAATGCTCAAATTTATCAAATAAGACACCAACTTGAACCATTAGAGAACTGCTTTCCTATTAGCAGCTCCAATTGTTTGAATTCTATTCAGTAGAAAAATAGAAACCCTAGTTTTCTGTGGAGAGAAGAGAAAGAGGAAGAAGACTTGTTTTGGGAAGAGAAAGACTTGGTGTTGTCTTAGATACAATCTCTTTTTTATATTATCATAAGACATTGGTAAGGACATAAATACCCTTACTAATGTGCACACGTGAGTATTCTAATAAAAGACATAAAGATCTATAGGCTTAATAACTTAGGTTCATGACACCACTCACCTTCAAGTGAGGAATAGACATCTAACATGTCCAACTTGCCAAAAAGACAGTGATACAAATTAGACGCAACCGCCTTTGTGAGTATGTCAACCAATTGATCATTTGTCCTAAAAAAAAATGAAGACTGATTGTTCCTGAAGCTGCATTTTCTCGAATGAAATGTCTGTTAATTTTGAGATGCTTGGTTTTATTATTGTTAAGGTCTAGGGTTTGAAAAGAAGAAGAAACGTAGAGAGAAAAGCAAAGAAGAGAAGAGAGTCCAACGTTTAGGGTTTGGACAGCTCCTTGGTATTTATTAATTATAAAATCTGTGTAATTACACTAATACCCTTAATCACCAATATGATACCATAAGACACAATGCACCTTAATACATTGCACTAACACTCCCCCTCAAGCTGGAGCATAGATATCTTCCATGCCCAGGTTGCTACACATGACCAAGAAACGATTCTTCCCCAATGCCTTTGTAAGCACATCACCAAGTTGATTTTCAGACTTAACAAATGGAGTACAAATCTTCTTACTCATCACACAATCCTTAAAAAAGTGAGTCAACTTCAATATGTTTTGTCCTCTCGTGAAATACGGGGTTACTAGCTATGCAAATAGCTGCTTGATTATCGCAGAACATCTCCATTGGTTTGTCAATCACAAAGTCAAGTTCTTGCATAAAGCTCTTTAGTCATAGCAACTCACATGTAGTATGAGTCATTGTTCTATATTCAGCTTCAATGCTAGATCTAGCAACCACATTATGCTTTTTACTTCGTCATGTTTCTAGATTTCCTCCAATGAATGTGCAATAACCTGTAGTCGATCGTCTATCAGACTCAGAACCAGCCCAATCTACATCAAAATAACTCACAATAGTTGAATTACCAATCTGTAGATAAAACAAAACTCCTTAGGGAATGCTTAAGACACCTCAAAATTCTGCATACAGCTTCCCATTGTATTTGTTTAGGATTCTGCATATATTGGCTCACTATACCTATAGCAAACATGATATCAAGTCGAGTAACAGTTAAGTAGATTAGCTTTCCAACAAGTCGCTTATATCTATTGGGATCTTCAAATGATACACTATCATCACCACCCAATTTTACATTGGGATCCATTGGAGTGTCTGTTGGTTTTGAACCCAACATTCCTGTCTTTGTTCATAAATCGGTCACATATTTACGTTGAGACAATAAAATTCTTTTCTTGCTTCTCGCTACTTCAATGCCCAAGAAGTATCTCCGCTGACCCAAATCCTTTGTCTAAAAATGTTGTTTTAGGTACTGCTTCACATCTTCAATACCCTATGAATCACTCCCAGAAATATTGATGTCATCAACATAAACAATAAGAATAACAATCCTAGACTTTTGCCTACAAAAAAAAATGGAGTGGTTAGCATAACTTCTACAAAATCCAAAAGAGAAAACAACATGGCTAAACTTGTAGAACCATGCATGAGGTGACTACTTCAAGCCAAAAATAGCTTTCTTCAACCGACAAAACTTACCATACTCCCCTTGAGCAACAAACCCTAGTGGCTGCTCCGTATAAACTTCTTCTTGAAGATCACCATGTAAGAAGGCATTTTTGATATCTAGTTGAAATAGAGGCCAATTCTGATTAATGGCAATAGAGATAAGGATACACACAAAATTCAAGCGAGCCACAAGAGAGAAGGTTTCAAAATAATTCACACCATAAGTTTGGTTATAACCCTTGGCTACTAATCTCGCCTTCAGTCGTTCAATGGTACCATCAAGCTAAAATTTGACAGTAAATACTCATCAACAACCAACTCCTTCCTTGTTAGCAAGTAAGGGAGTCAAGCCCAATTATGATTGAAACACAAAGCATCCATTTCTTCTTCCATAGCCTTGCGCCACCTAGGATGAGCAAGGGCCTCTTGGTAATTCTTAGGAATGAACACAGGTGATAAAGATAAAGCAAAACAATGATATGAGGAAGAAAGATGAGCAAATGAAACATAATTGCCAATAGAATGTTGAGTACAAACACATTTACCTTTTCGGACAGCAATAGGCACATCAAGATCCATGGAAGGCTCAAAAACAATAGGTTGATCTCCTTCAGAAGTTAACGTATGGAGAGAAGATTGAACTTCAGGACTTACCAACTCACTAGCTTTTGTCTTGCGTTTGTATACTTGAAGAGGTGTGGGAGATGTTTGGGGTGAAGTAGGAGAGGAGTCAACAACGACGGGTAGAAGAATGAATGGAGGAATATCAGATTCGGCAGAATGAGAGAAAATATTAGAATCCAAAGCACGCCCATCATCTGAAAAGTACGCAGTACTGTCAAAGAAGGTGACATCAGCACTGACAAACTGTTTGTGACCGATAGGATCATAACAACGATACCCTTTTTGGGTACAAGAGTAACCAAGAAAAATACATTTGATAGCGCGAGGAGATAGCTTGTCCATCCCAAATCCTAACACTTGAACAAAACAGACACATCCAAAAACCCGAAGAGGAATATGATACAAGGATGAATTAGGGAAGATAACCAAATGAGGAGTTTGGCCATTCAAAACAAAAGGAGGCATACAATTGATCAGATAACAAGCAGTAAAGACAGTATCTCCCAAAAACCCTTTGGCACTTGCATATGGATCATCATAGATCTAGCAATGTCAAGAAGGTGTTTATTCTTTCTTTCAGCCACTCCATTTTGTTGTGGAATGTGGGAACAAGAAGTCTGATGAATGATCCCATTATTATTACAAAACATGGAGATATCATGTTGCACAAATTTTAAAGCATTATCCGAACGGAATACACATATATCTTTGCCAAACTGAACTTTTATTTCTTTGTAAAAAGATTTAAATACAAATGAGACTTCAGATCAATCCTTTAACATGTACAACCAAGTCATTCTAGAATAATCATCCACAAAAGTAAGAAAATACTTGAAACCAAAGACACTAGACACTAGACACGCGACACGGACCCCAAACATCTGAATGAACTAATGAGAAAGGAGTACTACTCCGTTTCTCGACTCTAGGATGAAAGACTGACCTGTGATGTTTTCCAAGCTCACAGGCCTCACATTCAAGAGTAGACACAGAGGAAAGAGAGGGCAAAAGTTGCTTCATCTTTGAAGAGAAGGATGACCAAGACAAAAGTGCCATTGAAGAGGGGTGACACTAGAGTGAAGGGCAACAGCAAACCGACGAACATTACTATCAAGGTAGTAGAGCCCTTTGGATTCATGTCCTCCACCAATCGTCTTCTTCCTTAGGAGATCCTGAAATACACATGTTGGATAGAAAGTTAAGGAAAAATTTAAGGACTTAGTAAGTTGACTAACAGATAAGAGGCTAACTGGAAAATTAGGGAGATATAAAAAATTGGTCAACGAAAAAGAGGAAGTAAGTTGAATGCTACCCTGACCAACAACAGAGGTGGAACCATTAGCAAGTGCAACAGGGAATATTTATAGACTTAGTGATGGAAGAAAATAAAGAAGACTTACCAGTCATATGAACTAATGCACCCGAATCAATAACCCAAGAAGAAGACTCAATTACAAGAAGTGCAGATGTACCTGAGTGAGCAAGAGTACCAGAGGAAGTAGTAGAAAACATTGGATGAATCGATAGTTGTGGTGTTTGCTTCAGTAGTTTCTGGTATTTATCTTGAGACAAGACCACCGAATCCCTATGACTGAGTTCCTCCAGCAGTTGGTTGCATAGCCTCATCAGTAATTAAATTTGTAGTCATTTGATTCGCCCAGACAGGCTTCCCAAACTTATCTCAACACTTCTCAAACATATGATTATTTCGGCCACAATGAACACAATGTCGGCTTCCACACCCTCTACCTCGGGCTCCCCATGAATCTCTACCACGACCACGAGAAGGACCTCCACGACCACTATTAAAGATCAATGCTGAATTTCCTTTCAAATCAGAGGAGAACTGAGTAGATGATTGTTCTTGGAATCCGATATGCTGAAGACGGGAGTATGTATTACTCAATGAGGGCAACTTTTCATCAGCCAGGAGTTGGCTACGTAGAGATTTATAATCTGAATGTAAACCAGAAAGAAATTTTGACACTCGAAATTCTTCTTTTTGGCTTTGTTGTACTTCTAAGTCAGTAGAAAGGGGCTGATACAAGTTCAGTTCTTCCCACATCCCCTTAAGAGCACCATAATACTCACTCAAGTTCTTATCTCCTTGTTGTAAATGAAGAATATTCTCATACAACTCATAAATACGAGAAATATTCTTGCTGTGGGAATACATATCACGAACATTATCTCATTTCTCCTTTGTTGTATCCAAAAACATCACATTAGCATTGACATGGGGCTCCATGCTATTCCATAACCAAGTCATAATGAGATAATTCTCTTTTAGCTAATCTTCATATTCCTCCTTGTCAATCCGATGGAGGACTGGATGTTAAAAATATGGATTTTCCTTTAGCCCCAATGAATACCTTTATAGCTTGAGCCCAATGAGGATAATTTTTACCATTTAACTTAATTGAAGTAATTTGCATGCCCACAACATCAATGGACTGCTAGGATGTAGACTTTGCAGCACTTAGAGTCAACATTCTCCAAAAAAATGGGTGCATAATTAAGCAAGGACAAAAGGACAGTAGATTACACAAGCAAACACTTACAAATTTGGATCATAAATTATGTAAGGAATTTTATCAAACACCTATTGTCTGCATGGTCAGAAGCATAAGTACCCCCAGGTATATAATCAGGACAGAGAAGCACAAAATAGGTCTGAACTGATACAAATAACAGTGCAGCAGCCTAGATATGGGAAGATACCAGAGGACGATGTATAGACATATCTGCAGCACTTCCAAACAATGTTGTATAAAGAAAGATCTTCAGCCACATGCCCAAAGCAATTGGTCGAACAATAGTAGTAGGGTGCAACAGCTTCACAAAGTTCACATCCAACTACTGAGCAATTGTATGCATATTACAAGCATACAATTCCTCGGAACAATCATTTCTCGCTTGCCGATCTAAAGGGCAGACTCACAGCAGAGGCATAGAGGCAGGGCAGCATAGCATTATGCTACAGTAGGCATAAACGAACTAAACAAAAAGGTAGATGAAAAAAAAACAAAAAAACTGAAGAAAGATGAAAGAAAATAAAGACGAAGAAGAATAGATTTGTAAAAGAGAAGGAACCAAGAATGGATCAGGGCTTTGATACCATGTTAAGGTCTAGGGTTTGAAGAGAAGAAGAAACATAGAGAGAAAAGAAAAGAAGAGAAGAGAGTCCAACGTTTAGGGCTTGGACAGCTCCTTGGTATTTATTAATTATAAAGTCTGTGTAATTACACTATTACCCTTAATAACCAATATGATAGCATAAGACACAGTGCACCATAATACGCTACACTAATAATTATGTTGGACATAATTGTGTGCAAAACTACTAACTTCCTTGTTATCACAAGATAATTTCATCTCTAACTGAACTGAAAATCCAAGCCCTGTCAGAAGAATCATGATCCATAACAACCCACATGCTCCATGTGTCATTACCCTGTATTACTACCCTAAGTAACCAAAGCGCAGAGTGGAAGCGGGAGCACCAAATTTCAATTTAGGATAGGGTCGAGAGCGCCTCAAAAGTGCCGATATATATATATATATAGAATGAATAAAATCATTCACATATTTTAGTGATAGTAAACAAGATGCCACAAAGCCAACATTTTGGAAGTGTAAAGTCTTGGAGAAAAAGGTAAAAAAGAAAGTTAAAAATAAATAATGTGAAAAGAAAAGGTTGAAACTAAAAAACTTCAATGTCTTTTCTCTCAAGTGTCAACCCCACTTAAGGGTAAAAATGGAAAACCTAAAGAGTAAAGACGTCCTTTTGTCTTCCTCTTTCCTTCCTAGCCGATTACAGTGTGAAACGGTTTCACTAAAACTTGCCGCAGTAATATGAAAAAGGGACGTTTGTGCACTTCGAATCCACACTACTCGAAACTGCGCTCTATGAAATGAAAATCCGCGCTACTACGGCAAATCCGCTCTCAAACCGTGAGAGCAAGGTTTGAGAGCGGGAGCGTGTATCAACTGCCTTAACACCCACCTTTCTTGTGTCTTGTTACAGGTCTAACACAAATTTTTTGTGGGATATAAAGATCCATTTCCCTTTCTTGGATTTGGAAACCTCAATTCTAAGAATGTACCTTAATGCCACTAAATATTTGATCTCAAACTCCTTTGCAAGAAACTATTTTAGTCTTTGAATTTCTTGAGGATTGTCACCTGTTACTACAATATCGTCTATATAAATGATCAGAGTTGTAGTAGTGCCACTCACATGTTTCACAAATAATGTACGATCTGTATTACTCTGAACATAGCCAAATCTCTTTACTACACCACTGAATCTTTCAAATCATGCTCTAGAAGACTGTTTTAACCAATAGATTGCCTTCTTCAATTTACAAACTTTGCCTTCATGCAAGTTACCATGTAAGAACATATTTTTCACATCCAACTGATGAAGAGGCTAAGATAATTCGCTACAAGAGAAAGTAGCACTCTAATAGAATTCATCTTGGCAACTAGAGCAAAAGTCTCTTGGTAATCCACTCCATAGGTTTGGGTGAAACCTTTTGCCATCAATCTGGCCTTATATGTGTCCACTGTCCCATCAATTTTATGTTTCACAGTGCACAACTAATTACAACCTACTAACTTTTTATCCTTGAGAGTGTCAACTAGTTCTCATGAATGATTTTTAATAAGAGCATTCATTATTCTCCCCCATAGCCTCTTTCCACTTGTTCTATTTCAAGGCTTCTAGAATACTAGAATGAAAATGCCACAATAGACAAGGAACACACATGCTAAAAGAGGAAATGAAAGTGAATTATAACACACAAAATTAGAAATAGGACGAAGAGTGGTACATGTATGTTTCCTTTTGCGTAAGGCAATAAGAATATCATCAGTAGAGATAACTAGAACAATCTTAGGAATAGACTCACAATTGCAGACTGAGGTAGCTGATCAGTTGATGTAACTTATACTTCAGGGTGTCTGGAATAAGTTCATAACTCTTTCTTCTCACCTTCAGTAGACTCAGACAATGAAGAAGTAGGATTAAAGATCAAAGGAAGTGGAATGTGGACCTCTTCAATACTATTATTGTCCCCTTGAAGAGGAATACCCAAAAAATGAGTAGGGTCGAAGAATGAGATGCTTTCAGAGTAGGGTCGATGAATGAGATGCTTTCAGTTAACTAGATCAAAATACTTGTAACTTTTTAAGTGGATGAGTAACCTAAAAAAGACACTTCACAGACATTGGATCAATTTTAGATTGATTAGGACCCACCACATGAACAAAGCAAGTACATCCAAAAACTTTTAAAGGAAGACTGAATATCGGATGATCAGGATGAAACAACTGATGGGGAGATTTGTAATCCAACAATTTGGATGGCAAGTGGTTAATACGGTATGCTGCAGTCAACATTGCATCAGACCAAGTGACCAACATATTTTCTGAATTTTCATAGGCAGTAGAAGACTTCTTGCTACTTCAAGTGTCTATTTTTTTGTTCAGATACTCCATTTTGTTGTGGAGTGTAATAACAATTGCTTTGATGTATCACACCCTTGTCTTCTAAACAAGCTTTCAACTGACCCTTTAGGTATTCAAGGCCATTGGCAGATCTAAGGATTTTCATATTTCTGTCAAACTAGTGGGTTCTCACCATCTTATGAAAGACATATAATATCCGGTACTTCATCCCTACTCTTAATAAGATAAATACAGTGTATCTTATGCAATCATCCAGAAACGATATGAAATAGCAGAAACCAAACATAGACACGGTAGGGGGAGGTCCCCAAGCATCAAAATGCACAATACCAAACGGAAATCGACTTCTCTTATTAATAAAAGGAAAAGAAACACGACAGTGTTTTGCTAGTTCCCACACTTCACATTGTAAACTTAGCGAACTAACATGGTTTTCCTTTTATACCACTATTTTCAGACATTTTATCACTTCCGGAGTAGTAGAACTTTAAATAAGCAACTCCAAGGCTCCTTTAACACACAGCCAACACCCAACTAGGATAAAAAAAATATTGTTTTATACAAATACAACCCTCACACACTGATTTAAATATCACTAGACAAAACAACTTGCTGTCCTAGGACTTTACAGTCCAAACAAGAAGAAATAAAGGGGGCATTGTATTCGGCTTTGAAGGGGGACTTGCGTCTGTACACCGCTAACGTCAGCAACCATAGTAACCATAAAAAAATTGTTGCATTTTCCCTTCTAATTCCCCTCCAATGAATTTGGATTGAAATCAATTCTGATACCAAGTAAAAAAATAGAAACCCAAGTTTTCTATGTGTAGAGACGAGAAAGAGGAAGAAGACTATTTTGGGGAAGAGAAAGAATGAGTATTGTCTTAGATACACTCTCTCTTCTTTATAAGACATATTTGTAAGGACATAAGTACCCAAACTAATGTGTAAACAGGAGTATACCAATACTAACAACAGACATAAAGATCTATGGGCTTAGTAGCTTAGGCACATCACAACATATTCTAAACACCTGTAAAATAAGTTACTATAGTTATTATCAAAATTAATAGCTCATCAGATATAATAAAAAACAGATCACCCTTGAGTATAAATTATTAGAGCAAACACTATATCTGCATGTCATGTGTGCGTTCATTACCACATATTATTGTTTCACAAATTTCATTTGTCTAAACTTATCTTTTTCCACATGGATCTGACATATAAACAGCACCAATAAACCAATGTCTTGTTTAAGCTTTAACAGACATGATTTTAAAATCACCAAGTCAACTCAAAATTTGACCAACTTAATTCAACTAAATCCAATTTCACTTTAACTAGACCCAAACTTGATTTGGGCGGACACTTAATCAAGGTCCATGTTACTAATCCAGTCAGTCAGAAACTTGATCAAGAACTTTGCACTTAAGCATGTCTTTTTTTTAATTTTAAAAAAAAATTAAGAGAGTTTTCATAGAAGTCCAAGTGCAACTCTAACCCTACTCTTTTTAAGGTGTAAATAAATCTCTTATTTG
Source organism: Tetracentron sinense (assembly GCA_015143295.1). NCBI lineage: Eukaryota > Viridiplantae > Streptophyta > Magnoliopsida > Trochodendrales > Trochodendraceae > Tetracentron > Tetracentron sinense. Next base: position 26,762,124 of record CM026559.1, on the reverse strand, counting down.
ACCCATTTCTTCTTCTTTCTCAGTACATCCAACTTATTCTCTATATTTTCCTAATACTTATAGACTTCAGTTCCAAGACTGTCTTTAAGTTGGCTGCAGTTTTCTAATTTTCAAGTGGTTCCATTCAGGACACTGCTATCAAATGATTATCAGAACAGAGAAATAGAATATGAGAACTAAAACTGTAATTACTCTAAAAAGTATGCCATAATAATAGTTTCAAGAAGATATATTTACGTCATCTTTACATTATGTATTAGGTATTACTGAGGAAAACTGGTAAACAACCACAATTAATTATTAGAACTCCACAAAGTCTGTAGTGATGCTATGCTATTCACAATAAATATGCAAACTCAAGTGCAACTGCTAATGGATGAATCATATTAAATCTCCAAATTAATGGAATCTGTTAGTATAACTAAGGACTAAAGTGAGAACTTTAAATTATTTGAATCCATAATGATAACTAATGCATTAGAATGAAATTCTTAATTGGAGGAGTCAGTGTAATATATAGATTATTGGAGGAATCTGTAATGAAAATAAATAGATTAAATCTAAATCCTTAATGTAATTTAGGAGTTTCACGACAGTGCTTTTAACTAATTAATTGGCATATTCATCTCCATACATGTCACTCATGTAGTAGGACATATCCTTTATGTGAGTGCATCCATGGTACATGTGTATTTAGAGTTTACTTAATCTAGAACTAATAACTAATGGTTATAAAGAGACCTGGGTCAGGAGTTTTCTCCACCCAAAATTTCTCTGTTGTTATCCTTCATTTGGTTACAACTTACAACACTAGGAAGGAGAAGCAGAAAATGAGGTGATGGTTATGATCAGTGAACTCACCTAGGAATCTTAGATGGGAAGAGAGTGATGGATCAAGTATCAAGTTGATAAACAAGGATATCTTTCTCTTTTCTTTTCTTTTCTTTTCTGTTATTGATAATAAACATGAATATTGCCGAACCAATTTGGGTTCATACTGGATAGGTATCCCTTGAGAGAAAAAAAAGATACGAGCATAAGTAGTGTCCCTTAAGAGAGAATATGGTGGGTATATCGGTTGATATATGTAATATCGAGGGTATAGTTGTGAAAGGGTATATATATAATGTTCTCTTAATATAAGATACTATTAGGGCTTTCCTTCCCTCACTTAGCAATTTATCCTAATCTCCTTTCTTCCTCTTTTATCTCTTTTCTCTTCTCTAAACCCTATTTCCAACTTTTTTATTTTTAGGGTTATTGCTAAGAGAGTTATTGATTCTGATTTTTTCTGTATTTTTTCTTTAAATCATAGTAACTTCCTCAATACTTAATCAAATCACACGATATAGGATTCAAAAATCCTCTAAAATCAAGATCCCTAAAAAATATACCTTTGAAGAACCCAAAAGTAAGGCCTAGGCCATACGGCTAGAGACAGCCGTATGGCTAAAACGTCCAAGTTGTGTTGCGACTTTCTTTGGGTTGTTTTCGTGCTTTAAATGACCTCTTCCTTCATTTGTTTAAGCTTTAATACCAAGTTGAAGATAGGGTTTGGAGGATTCAGGATTTAGAGAAGAGAAAAGAGGAAAAAGAGAGATTAGGGTAAATTGTTTAGTGAGGGAAAGAAAGTCCTACTAGCATCTTATATTAAGAGAACATTACATATAGACCTTTTTACAACTATACCCTTGATATTACATATATCAACATCATTAAGGGCATGCAGAGATAGCAATAACTAGCAAAAAAACTCGTAGAGAGACAAAATAGTTTATGTTACACTGGGTTTACACCAGGGATCCACCCTTGGCTCGTATATTTTCATTATTTACTAACCAAAAAGACTGTTCATCCACAAGAAGAGGTTCTATGGTTTTTGTTGCTTATAGATGGAGAAGTTTTGATTGATGAGAATAGAGTGTGTGGATACACAATTAGAACTAAGGAGCCATGCTTAAAATCAAAAGAGTTGAAAAAATTTAAAACAAGAAAAACGTACGGATATCAAGTTTAGTAAACACATGTGAAGAGATTAGGTGTTGGTTAATGCTGATATCCAGGAGATAATCCGACGCACCCATTTCCCCTTATCTCGGTAAAGGTATCCATAAAGATTGTGAAATGGAGGAAAATCTGGTTCCAGAATGCTGTAATAGACATTTAGATGAAATTAAAGCAAAAATTTTCATTAGACAGCAGTAAGATCTGCTATTCATTTTGGAAAATCATGTTAGGCAGTCAAAAATATGTTTATAGATTGAGCATAGGCAAGATGAGGATGTTGGGATGGATGAGTAACTAAGAGAAATATCAAGAAATAAATACATCCAAAAGAACGTAAGGGTAGCCCCAATAAGGTGATAAAATAGAGAACTGATTTAGACGGTTTTGTCATGTGCAACAAAGGCAAATAATTTCTGGACGGTTTTGTCAAGTGCAACAAAGGCAACTAATTTCTGGACAGTTTTGTCATGTGCAACAAAGGCAAATAATTTCTGGAGTTAGGGTCATAAAAGTAATTACCAACAAATCTTCCTCTATACATTGGCAATTCGCATATGTAAGTTCACAGAGTGGATTTGATAAACAACAAATGAATAAATCATAAAAATGGTTACATATTTACAAAAGAAAAACCTCACATGCAAGCACTAATATTGTGCAACAAAATTCATACATGTAATAATGTACATGCTATATAGGTGAACAAGCAATATAAAATATCAACAAATTCACCTATTGGACAACACTGTATCTGTAGGGGAACTAGAGAAGGAAGTTATCATGTGAAGAACAACATCTGCTCCATCTGAATTCAACCAATAGCTCTTCACCTGGATTCATTTTCGAAAGGGATAGAATAAAAGAAAAGGACATAAAAAAATCTGTCAATATGTTTGCATAACCATATATATACCATTAAATTGCTTGCAAAACCAGAACCATACATATTTTTTTATACTCCAAGGAAATATCTATCCAAAGAATCACAAAGAATTTTCTCGTCAATCGCATTGATAAAACGAAAAAGGAAAACAAATGCAAGAATATTCAAGGAAAATGATGGACTGCAAAAATATGACCCATATCAGCAGAAATACTCCATACTTCTAACAAAATGTAATTGGCTGTTTGTAGTCCATTCACAATGTTGATTTTGACCATCTTAGTGGATGTATAAATTTGTTAGTCATCACTCAATACTCAAAGCATATGAACATGGAAAAGAGCAAATAGGCTAATTAACACCAATTATTTTTAATTTTTAAAAGACAATTCATCCCATTTTAGACAATCATTGCCAAAAAAAAAAAACACACACTCACAACTTGAATCCGTTGAATTTGGCCAAGTTTTGGGAACAAGTAATTCTTTATTAAATTTTAAAGAACCCACAGTACTTGTTGAGTCTTTTATCCACTATTTTTCTTTTAGGTGAACAAACTAGACTTCACCAAAATTAAAATATAATAATGAATAAATTTTAGAGAAAAGTAGATCCTGAAACTATATTTTTGGTTTCCAACTCCACTTTTCGTACTATTCACAGTTTGAACAGGTCAGGTTCAGATTTTAGACCTGTATATGTGTATGTCGCCATCATCATGGTTTTTAAAATCGTCAAATTTCAGTAAATTTTGGCCGAAATGTGTCATTCTGTTGGTCTGGACACAAGAACACCGAGTAGTTAGACAACTACATGGTTTCAAAAAACTATCAGTACACTTTGGTTAAATTTGTAAACTACATGATCTCTAAATAAAGGGCTTTTCATTTTTTTCGATATTGTAGTAACCGTAAAAGCTCAACCACCTTTCGTGAATGGAGAACTGCAATAAATCTCTCATTAAATAACGTCAATCCTGTTACATTGTCTCTCAATTGAGAACTGCACTAAATGAAAGCTTTAACAACTTTTGGTGAACTGAGAGTTCGTAATGGAGAGAAGACTGGACTACCAATCTGAATCATTGCAATCACCATGGAAAGAAGAATGGTTGCAATCGATCTCAGAACTTTCGAAATGACTCAGATGAAGGAGGAGAAACTGAAATTAATGGAACAAGGTTAGGGCTTTTCTACATCGATTGAGGTGGAAGAGGCATTATTCTAGTGGCTAGCAATTATTCCTGACGAAGCTTATAAAAAGGGAAAGATGGGTTGTTGAGTACCAGATTCGCAAATGGCCAGAGTGTGGTTGTGCTTAAAAGGAGAAATGATAGCCGAACAAACATCAGAGTCACTGTTTTAATAACCGGACCAGGCATCAAACAGGTGGGATGACCGGTTCCCGGTTTTACAGGTCCGACCGGACAGTTCGACCTGTTCGTTAGTATAACCATAATTCTTATTATTATCATTACTTGGCCAACACGCAATGTTTCTTTATGTGAGTAATTGTTTATTTTAATGCACATTTATTCATTTTGTTGTCACTTGTCAGCTGTCAAACTCTTTTTCTCATCAATGTAATGGCAGTTGTTCTCTGCTTTTTGACTTTTTTGGGTCCTCTTCTCCAACACTTCATATTTAGATACAGTGATACAGGGAGAGATATATGGAACAACGATGGTCATTCCTTGCCGGAGTAATGAATCTGGCAATCAACGATGATTGGACGAGTTTCTTCTCTTTGGGGTAGTTGCTGTGAACAACCACCCAAAGAAACTAAGTCCAAGATTTAGCCATTTCAATCTCTTCGGTAGCTGCTGTGAACTCGGTGGGGCGATGATTCCCAGCCTTGAATCTCCTCAACAGATCTCTAGGGTATCCATTTACTTGCAAAGAACTATGTTGGGTTTTAGTATTTCTTCCTTCTGGTTCATCTATTTCATCCAATAGAAAAAGAACTTAAAGATCTTCTATTTTCTTTTCCCACCGTAATGACAACTCTTTGGTGAGATCAAAGAAACCAAGAGTTGGGTTTTTTTTTTTTTCGATGGCTTAAACAGAGCTTTGAATTGATTGAGAATCTCACACTTTGGCCCGCCATCATAGCCGGAAAGATAGCCTAAAAATGGAGATTATAGTGGTCGAACAAAGCTGGCCGGTTATGGTAACTGGTCGCCGGTTCCACCAGTTACCGGTTCAACTGGCCGGTTCTCCCGGTTCTCTGAAAATTGCACGGTTCTTAATTATTTCCAGTTTTGGGGGTTTTGATAACTGGTGAGGGGACTGGTTCCCAGTTCCACCGGTTCGACCAGCCGGTCCGGTCTGGTTCTGATAACACTGATCAGAGTTTCGGAGTTCTTCAAAAACCAAAGGAAGGGCCATTGTTGTCACCATAGGGCAAGCCAACAGCAAGTGGAAAAAAATTTCTTTGTCTCAGTTCATGCTACCTCCTCCAAATACACTACCATTTCACGTGCCAAGACGCCCAAGACCCTAGCATCAGTTAAATATCGAAAGTAACCTGAAGAAAATGAGGAGTGAGGTGACTCTTGGGTGGGGTGGGGTGGGGTGGGGTGGGGTTGGGGGCGGGGATTTTGAAGATTACCATTGTATAAGAAGAGAATAAGTTCAGGATGCAGCAGCTAGCCATGGTGTGAGACACTGGGATGAGATAAATAAGGAGATTAGAAGCTCTTTTCAGAAAAGATACTCCATCTCCCTCTAGCTTAGTCTAGGGCCCTATTTTTAATTTGAAATAATAAGAAGCCCTTCTAGATGTTCAGGCATCTTAGGTAGATCGACTATACACATTTGGTGGTAGTTGAAAAACACCTTTGTTCCCAGAATCTCTAATCAAGAACAGATGGATTAGGGTTCATGACATACCTTATCCTATGTGGTCGATATCAATTTTAGAAGCCATCAAAAGGATTTATCAGGGGCTAGAAGATATTGATTCTAAGTCTCTAAAATTAGAAGACTTGCCAACAACCCATTTCAAGATGAGGAGAGGTCTTCGTAAAATCCCTAGATCAGTTTCGATCTCCAACATGGGAGTGTTCTCTCAGTTAATCGAGGTAGAAGAAGAGGCTGATAGCAGAAATTTTGAATTGGAGAGAAGCAAGAGGATAGGTGGAGTAGAGGATCATGTGCCTCAAAAAAACATAGCCTGGGTGCTTCAATCTGCAGGGGGTTGGTTGAGAGCAAATCCTGTCAGAGAAATAGAATATTAATTTTGCTATCCAGACCTACACATAACTAAGAGGACCACGACATATGTTTCCTTTTCAGTATAGATGTCATCCTTTTCTATAACCCCTAGCTGGGTTAGCATTAACCCTGAGCCAACTAGGAATACAGAAAAGCTCAAAAGACGAGAGTCAAATTCCGTATGTGGGTTCGAATAGCAAAATTGAGCAAATATACGGTTCTGCCTAGTCGATTTGCGCTCGAGTTGGTGGACCTCAAATAGCTTATGTGGAGGTGTGGCACACACAATCCAATTGTCTTTAGTACTAGACGGCGAGTCCAACAAAGTGTTGGCTCCCTTCCCATCATATAAAGCACGGGGCACAAGTACAAAGGGGAGTTCATCAGGACTGTCGTTCTATAGTTTAATGCAGATGACTGACACTGGTTACCAAATTCACTGATATTTACCAAGGCAGATAAACTACACTCATATCAAGCTTATACCAAAAATTCTTAATCCCCAAACATTAACCATTTCAGACCAATTAGCTTGTAATGTTATATACAACATTATAGTGAAGGTTGGTCATTTATTTGAAACCTATCCTCTCTGACATCATCCACCCCGAGCAATCAGCCTTTGTTCCAAATCGCCACACCACTAATCCTGTCCTTGCTCACGAAGTGGCTCACTTCCTTAAGAGAAACACCCGAGGCCAAAATTATCACCTACCTGTCACATTATATATGAATGAAGCAAATGATAGAATAGAAAGGCCTTTTCTCAAACATGTTTCTCGGGTTTAAGTACTAACCAACGTTGGATTCATCTCCTTAGCCAATGTGTCACCACTGTTTCTTACGCAATGTTGATAAATGGTGAACCATTTGGGAACATTCAACCATCTAGGGGTTTGCGCCAAGGTGATCTACAATCCCCCTAATTAATCCTTTTGTGTCAAGATGGGCTGTCAACAATTATAAAACCAAGAAGTTCACCTCCACTTCATTTTGGGCCAAACTTGGTCGTTCCACCCGTCCTATCATAACTCGTTTTTGCTGATGACAGCCTTATATTTTTGCAAGGAGACTTGTTGGAGGCTGCCAACTTGCTAGCTCATTTAAATTCCTATTGTTTAGCATCGATCTGCAAATAAATTTCCAAAAATCAAACCTTTCCTTTAGTGCCAATACTTCAAATCCTCTAAGAAACCTCAAAGCTTAAACCCTTAACATTAGATGCACCAATGGGCAAGGTTATAAATGTTGCGCGGAAAAAAAATATATCGGAAGATATATCGTTTATCAGTGATTTTTGAAAAAAATGGCAAAAACTGGGGCAAAACATGAAATTTTGCTATGAAACTTCAGGAAACGTTAAAATAGATATCAATACACCTTAAAGAATAAAAATATTTTTTTAAAAATAATGTAAATAAGAGATGCAATGAGAAGAGAGCAAAGATGTGCGCTAACGAGTGACGATAATGTAAGATTGATACATGACACATCATTTTTAGAATTTTTTTGTACTAACAATACTTTAAAAAATATGAAAAGCCCCAAGGTTAGATGCTTTATTCGGTTATTCCTAAAGGTTGGTAAATTTTAACCCTAGTTATAGGGAATTAGAAGGAGATAGTATGTTTTAAAAGATTATAAAAGTCAAGATTAAATGCTTTAATTTAAGGGTTAGTAAATCTTAGCCACGGTTAAAGAGAGTTAAAAGGGGACATGTTAATTTTAAAAAAATCTAAACACCAAGGTCAGATGCTTTATCCCTAAAGGTTAATGAATCTTAACCATAGTTAAAGGGAGTTATAAGGTGACACATTTGATTTTTTTGAAATTTTTAAAAATGAAAGTTAGATGATTTAACCTTAAAGGTTCGGGAATCTTAACCACAATTGAAGGGAGTTAAGAGGGGACACCCCTTTAACTTTGGTTAAGATCCACTAACCCTTAAGATTAAAGACTCAAAACATTTAAACTTAATTTTTAGAAAAGAATTGATCACAAGGGTTAAAACTTGTTACCACAGTTCAAGGCTAGTTAAAGGGGACTTTGTAAGATTATGAAATATCTAAAGGGTATAATAGTCATTTTACTAACAAAGGTAAAAGTCTTAAGAATGACCCTAGCATTACCCTTGTTAGGGTTCAAACACTTAAGAGTCAAGAGAATGAGAGTGATCATAGCATTACCTTTGTTAGGGCTGAAATATTAAAATTTCAAGAGAAGAGTGACCCTAGTATTACCCTTCTTAGGGTTAATACTTAAAGAGTCTGAGTCTCTCAGACTCATTCGATCATTCAAGGCATACCACCGCATATGCAAAAGAAAAAAAAGTGCGGGAGAAGAGAGGAGAGGCAGAGCTCAGGTTTGGTTTTTGCAATCGGCGAGGTATGTACCTTCTTCCTTCTTCTTTTCTTCTTGTTCTCTTCTTTCCTGATTCTGTAATGGGAGATTGGGGACTGATTTCAGTCCTCTTGCCTATTCTTCCTTCTTTTCTTCTTCTTTTCTTTTTCCTTCTTTCTTTGGTCTATAATGCAACTGATTTCAGTCAAAGATTTTTTTTTTATGGATACAGCACATCTGCAAAAACAAGGGCATATTGTGCGATATCGATGAGTTATCGGCGATATTTCACCGATAACTCCCGACATCATGTAAAAAAATACTTACATGGTATAGATGTGTCGGCAAGGGGCGACACCGACAAATATCGACGATATTGTCGATATTTAGAACATTGCCAATGGGTCAGAATTTTAGGCTTGCTAGTAGAATTTTGAATATCCAAAACACAACTCTTTGGCTACTTGAAAGAACAGATTTGCAACAAACTCCAAGAATAGAAAGCCTCTTTGCTATCCCAAGTTGGCAAAGATACCTTAATTAAAGTGATGCAGTCCAAAGAAGAAAACTGCAGAAATTAATCAAACACCTACAAAGATTGAAAGAAAAATGCTAGACTCCAAGATCTAGGATGTCCCAAGAGTGGAGGGAGGTCTTCTATATTGATGAAACTTCAAAAACTGATTTTCCAAGGACAAAACCCCTTGGTTATATAGGCAACAAAACACTCACATTGAAAAAGCCTTGGCAATGACTTCTACAAGTAACTAGGCAATAACTAAAAGCTTTCACAAGTAATTAGGCCTTGATATTGACTTCTACAAGTAACTAGGCAAGAATTTAAATGCTTCTACAAATAACTAGGTAACATGTAACTAGAATGATGTTTCTTAGGATCAACTTCCAAGATAGCTCATTACTCCAAAGGTATCCATGTGGACTTGAGCTCTTCTAAAAAGAAATCTCTTTAATTACTATGGGCTTGGGCCTCAATGGACTTGGGCCGAATTTTGTTCTTACCCATTAATGAAGAACCAGATGCTCCTACATCATAAAACAGTAGCTCAAGCGGTATCTTCACATGCTATGAGTTGTTTCAAGCTTCCAAAGATTTGGGCCAAAGTTATTCATCAGCAATTTCCAAGTTTTGCTAGGGACAAAAACACGATGAGAACAAGATTCATTGGATTTCTTGGAACCAACTATCGAGCAAACTCAGAAGGGGGCCTCGGCTTTAGTCAACTTCATTTTTTCAATCAAGATCCCTTAGCAAAATAGGCATGGAGACTTGTTAATGATCAAACATCCTTATGGAGCATGGTGATCAAGGAGATATTTTACCCACATTCTACCTTTTGACAGGTGGCGCTAGGCTCACAACCATCTTAGGAATGGAATAGCATATTACATGGACGGGAGCTTCTTAATGCGGGAACTAGGTGGAAATTGGATCTGGCTAAAATATAACTATTTGGAATGATGAAAGGAACCAACCATTGTTAGTTTGAAACTGTTCACATCCAGACCTCACCATTTCCTTTTTTTTTTTTTTGATCAGTAATCAAGCAAACAACATATTAATAGACAAAGAAAAGGCAACAAGAGCAAAAACAGAAGAGAATTCACAAGCTCATGAACCCTGAAAGCGGAAAAAGATAGGAAACAAAACAAGTCTAACCCTAGGGGCCCCTAAGACTGCCCCCCACCACCCCACTGAACAAGACAGCAAGCCAAGAACCTAGATCCAAACCCTCTTGTCTAATGGAGCACCATTCCAGAATCAGATTGTGGGATCTAGCACAAATACAAGAGGGGGAGGAGACAGAGTCCTCAAACACTCTCCTGTAGACAGATGCCTAACTCATCGACCACACACGACTTTCATTGAAGTATAACCTTCTCCTCTCCTTGTTTTATCCTTATGAAGTGGAGACCATTTCACAGATTCATTTCAGCATGGAAGCAACATCAAATCGACTCATCTGGCACTATAGCACACACGACCATTTTTAGTCCAGTCAGCTTACCACCTAACCTGGACAATCAAAGATGCTAACTTCCCACCACCAGCTACACTTTTGCACGTGATCATGGTTCAAAATATTGGTACAGGGTGTTGTATCGGTAAGTCCAAAACAAGATACGTATCGGATCGTATTAGGATACACTAAGAAATGTTTGAATACACATGGAAAAACTTAGATACCTTGCATAAAAAAAATTTTAATCTAAATATAAGCTAAAAAAAACTAAATGAAGGCCTCCCAACTATGTTTATAACCATACATATGAGTATTAAGAATTAAAATTAAAAAGGCGTTCGTTGTTGATAAACATGTATGAAAATAAAAGGCACAGTCACTTAGCCAATTATAAGAAATACAATCTAAATATTAAATTCTTAAATTTAATGAGTTAAATAAGAATGTGTAGAATTACAACCATAAATTATATGCTTGATGTAAGTCTTTTTTTCCGAACTTTTTGAGTTTTGATAATGTTTTATATAAAACATTGCATCTTTCATTCATGTATTGGATCTCAGAATGGAAAATGATCCAATTAATAAATGATTGCTTTTACCAAAAAAAAATCTATATGTTTTTTCGAAATGCAATGAAGAGGAACTACTGATATAGTAGAATTTATGAAAATTTATAGTTGAGAAATATCTTGCCATTTGAAAGTTGAAATTTGACGTAATTCCTAAAAGGCGCTAAAAAGATGATTTTGTTCTTGAATTGAAATTTTGACTTTTTAGTCATCAAGAATTTGGATGCCTGATAATTTTTATTGAATTCAAGTGGAGTATAAGTATAATCTTATATACATATAAATATCTTAAGTAAATGAAAGTTAAATTAATTTAAAACAATTTACTTAAATGATATTTTATGTAAATAAGTTGTGCGTATCGGATATGTATTGTGGATCCCTGTGTAAATGAAAGGAGAGTAAAAAAATTAATTGAAAGATTCCCTATATTTAGGCCCGTATCAACCCGATACGGGTCGATACAAGGAAGTTTTTTTTCCCCGTACCAGTGTACCGGGTAGCTCCAAATCAGTCGATACGTATCAAAATTTTAAACCATGCACATGATGTACAGTCTTGAAAATCTATTTGGAGAATGAAACAAAATTTGGCGGGTATAAACAGAAACATCCACAATTACCCTAAGTGCCCTCGAGAGATTAGCCAAGCAATGAGGACACGCCTGAATGAGAAAGGCTGAGAAGAAGAGAGCGGCTGCAGCAAGAGAAGCCCTTAGGGATAATCTAATGGGTCAGTCTAGAGGACATGGGATTTTCATTGATGACAGGCAAGGTGGTGAGAATGATGATGATAATGATGTGATCCCACTCAAGAGAAAACACATGGAGACAATCATTCAGCCTTTTAGGCAGGACGCATGGGAGAAGGAGATTCAAAGATTTTAGGCCACCGGGCATGGGTTTGGTGGTCACAGCATGAGGTAGGGGTTCAAGCAGGGGAAGAGGAGGGATACAGAGGACACAAAGCATATATGAGACATTTGATCAATATGTTCCAGACGTGTTGAGGTCTAACAAAAAAGGCCAGTAGTCCCAGCATTGAGAAGATGGACCCTACATATATAGGAAGAATGGGACATCTCAAAGAAGTTGAAGAATATGTGGGCTAAAGGAAATGTAGCAAAGACAATGAAGAGAGCGATTGAAAAGTTTTCAATTTTAAATCACATCCTATTTAACGTTGTAACATCTTCATTTTACCAAACTATGACTGATGAAATCTAGAGAGCAGAGCTAAGCATAAAGGAACCCACTCCCTATGAGATCACAAGCCCATTACTTGACTTTGCCAAAGTATTGTAACCATGTGTAGCACATTTATCATGTACCACTCTATTCATTTCCTGAACATATGGTGTTCATGATTCAAAATATCAGTATCGGGTGCGGTATTGGTAAGTCCAAAATAGGATACATATCAACGTATTTGGAAGGATATGGCGGAAAAAATCAGGATACGCTAAGAAACATTTGAATACGCAAGGAAAAACTTAGATACATAATAGTTATTTTAATGCAACTATAAGATAAAAAAAAACTAAATTAAGGCCTCAAACTATGTTTATAATCGTACATATGAGAGTTAAAAATTTTATAAGTTAAAAAAAGTGTATGTGTTGATAAACAGCTATGAAAATAAAACTCATAGTCATTTAGCCAAGTATAAGAGATACAATCTAAATATTAAAACTTTACATTCAATGTGTTAAATTAGAATGTATTAAATTACAACTATAAATTATAAGTTCGAATGTAAGTCTTTTTTTGCTGAACTATTACATCGTTAGTTGACTTTTTGACCCTATTGATGAACATATTTTGAAGACTAAAATATGAGATATTTTTAGTCGGATTTTTGGGTTTTTGTAATGTTTTGATATCGTAGAATTTATGAAATTTTAACATTTGAGAAATATATTGCCATTTGAAAGTTGAAATTTTGACCAAATCTGTAAAAGGCGCCATAAAGAGGATTTTGTTTTTGAACTGAAAATTGATTTTTATTTTTTAGGAATTTTGATCCATGATAATTTTTATTGAGTTCAAATGGGGGTATAACCTTATTTACACACACACACACACATATAATATATATATATATATCTTAAGTAAATGAAAATAAAAATTATTTAAAATTATTTACTTAAATAATATTCTATATAAATAAATTATGCATATCGGGTCTATGTTGTGTATCCTAGTATAAATAGAATGGGATAAAAAATTTAACTGAAAAATACCCCACATTAGGCCCGTAATGATAATATCGGTCTCGTATCGACTCGATATGGGGAGTTTTTTTTTCAGCATACTAGTGTACCAGCTCCAAACAGGATACGTATCGGCCGATACATTCCGGAATTTTACATCATGACGATGTTCGAGTCAACACGTAATTTAATGTGGTATTAAGTTTGTATTGTCATTTACTTTATGATTGTAAAGTCACTACTTTCTTATGAATTTCATTGAATGTAAGGGTTTTTGTATTTAGATTGTATTGCCTATACAGTATGCATAGCTAAGTAACTATGGTTTGTATTTGTATACCTGTTTATTAACATGCCCGTCCTTTTTAACTTCTAAAATTCTTAACTTTTACATGCATGGGTATAAATATAATTGAGAGACTTCATTTAGTTTGTTTTTAACTTATATTTGCATTAAAAGTAGTTGTATATAATGTACCCAAGTTTTTCCTTACATATCAAAGCGTTTCTTAGCGTATCTTAATTTTTCCAAATGTATCCAATTGATACGTCCGCTACACATCCTAAATTGCCTTATTGATACTCCATCTGATACAAATACTTTGAACCATGTTTTATGGTAAATATTGAATTAGGAACAGATGTACCATCCACTACCTCTTTTGAACCAGGCTTTCTGCTAGAGAGAGTGAGTATATTCCCTCTAGTGTAATATACTAATATATTTCGCTTTCAAGAAAATAGAAAAAAAGCAATGGGTCAGTAGTTGTTCTTACAACATATATCTTTAAAAGGACATGTAGGCTCTAGGATTTATTTGATTTCAACTATGAAGTCTAATAATATCAAAATCAATCCAGATCGTACAAACTACAAAGTGAAGTCGGTTAAATCCAAGATCTAGAAACCAAATATCGAGATTGTACCGAAAGAGCCCAAGTTCGGCATCACAAATCCTCAAAAATCTAGAAACCTCACATCAATTAAGGAAAAGTTAAGAAAATGTAGTTGATATACCAACTTTCACTCGTAGTTGATTTACTTGAACCCTGCTAAGCTAAACCCTAATACCAAGTGGTTTAGTGCTTGTTAAGGTTTTGTGCTTGTTAGGGTTTGAGAGGAGATGGAGAGAGCAAAAAGAAAGGAAAAAGAGAGAATGAGGGATTACATATCCTCCTTCTCTTACAAGACCTATATTCAAATTTCAAACAAAGGAAACAACTTACACATATGGGCCCAAGGCCCAATAAGGGATAAATAATAAGAGCCAACATAAAGAGGCCCAAATTACAATTACAACAAATATGAGAGTATGTCTTTGTCCTTTTATGGTTATGTCATGATGCAAAGTCCTACTTATCTAGAGCTTATGGTCATGATGCTCAGTCACAAGCATCAAGTGACGATTTTGGACAGCCTCGAGTGTGTAGTTGATGTACAAACATTTGTACCAATGCACATACCACGCTTTAATGAGTTGACCATATATTGTCATCATGTCTGACTCACTCATAATATTTACTCTATTTAGTTCCTGAGCTCACAGAGTAAGAGCCAGCAAGAAGCTCAATGTGATATTGAGCTTGTACATGTATGTAATTTACATTATGGTCATAATTCAATATTTTTTAATTATTTATTTCATTGAACGTAAGCTTTTAATATTTATATTGCTTATACTTGCGTAAGTGACTATTGTTTGTGTTGTCAGTGTTGTCATACTTGTTTATCATCATGGTCTTCTTAAATTATCATATGTATAGTTATAAATATAGTTAAAGAGCTTGATTTAGTTATTTTTTAGCTTATATTTGTATTAAAAGAATTTTTATGCAGAGTATCCAAGTTTTTCCTTGCGTATCTTAATTTTATTCACTGTATCCAACCAATACATATTCTAAAATCAACTTACCAATACAGCACTCGATACCAATATTTTGAACCATGATACCATGTCGATACCCTTTCTTCCGACATATCTACCAATGCGTCCAATACTGTAGCATATTGTTACAGTATCGGTCGATACACTATAAGGCTGAGCCATGCTCATTTGGGGTGTTTCAAAAAAAAAAAACTAAACCCATTTTTTCAACAAAAATTATCTGCTAAATAATTTCTTAAGAGTAAAACACCAACTCCATTTCGAAAAACAATGATCTTAGCCTCTGATTTCATATTGAAATAATTTTTCCTAATTTTTGAAGGTATGCAAAATTTTCTTATTTTTTCTATCAAAATAATAACTTGTAATTATCCCAAAATGAATAAATCTATTGATTTCATACATAATCCATAGATCAAACCCAGTTTTTAAAGGATATCACATGGGCAATCACACACACTACCAGAGGAGAGCCACAAACAGAGGAGGCATGGTATTACATTTACAGAAAATTGTACTTCAACCATGCCACTCAGAACAGTAGTCATGGTGCGCTTATGCCCTCTCGTGGTCATGAGAGTCAAACATACGAGCGACAACGTTGTAGTTCTGGGTGACAAGCAAGACGAGGCGTTGATGAAATGATTCATGGGATAGAGTGAGTGTTGATGAGCATAGTCATCCAGTTGTAGGCTATGTATATGAGAATGCGTCTTCGTCCTCATATGGCTATAGTCATGATGCCTAGTCATACGTATCTAGAGCTTATGGTTATAATGTTCAGTCCCGGACATCGAATAACAATTATGGTGCATATCCACAGCTCTCAGATTTACATCAAACAAAAGTCTCAGTCATTCACCTCCATATCCAATGCCAGATGCTTGGAGGCCTTGCCAAGCCAGAGAGCCTTTATAAGAAGAGGCTAAAGTCATGTACGAGCTATGGAGGATTATTAGAGAGCCACAAATCATCCCTCCAAAAACTTGTTCGAGGATAATCTCAAAGAAGATTTCAAGGGGTACATTTCTCTGCTTCCCAATTTATGCTCTAATTTTGGTTCTTTTACGGTTCTCTTGATATCAATGAAATTTATGGTTTCAATTCGATTTAGGGTTCTTGATTCCCACAATCTGATTATTTTAACCTTTTAAAAAACTTTTTGTTTTCGAGAAATAGGGGTTAAACGGTCAAATTCTGATAATTATTCAATAATTCAAATTCAATTAGTTAAACGAATTTGAATTCGCTTTTTTTGAATTTAATATCTGCCGGATATCAGAGCGGATTGGGATAATAGGTATGGCTAGTCGAATCCGATACGGATATTGCACTATCCGCTCCGTTGACAACCCTAGGTGTCCAAAAATCGCTTTCATTTCAACTAAAAAGGAAACTCAATTTTTTGATGAAATGGAACACTAAGAAGTTCTGATCTAGAGTACATTTCGTATGTTACTAAGAAGCTCAATAAAGAAAATGGGGAAGTTTACCTCCCAATGGTTCCATTAACCATGACATTCTTCGAAACAAATTTTCCTCAGCCGAATCCGCATGCCCATTCTTCGAAACAAATCCACTGTATTTCTCTCTCCTGATCATGCCTGTTCCTACACAACGCTCCGAACGAAACCCTAACTTGATGCAGACCATTTCTCTGGAGCAGCAGCGGATCAGGATCTGGCAACAGCACCGGCTAGGGATTCAAAGAGTTGGAGAATGAGAGAAGAAGCACCGAATTGAAATGTGATTCGGAGAAATAGGCAAAGGAGGTCTCGGAAGGGTCCGGCACAAGCCCTCCCATCTCAGGCCAGGGTTAGACCGGAGCCTGAAAAGAAAATTAAAAATTTATTTTGTCATGATGTTTATCGATTTTTTCTTAAACCACTGTTGGTCGCGGTTATTTTTTTAAGAATTAGCCTAGCGATACTCCCACAGTCTACTCCATGTATACTCCCTAATCCTAACTGTTGATCTCAATTATTAAACGGTTAGGATTCTAGCTGATGTGGCAATAGAAAAGACAAAATAAGCCAACTAAAATCTTGGTCCTTAGTGGTTGGTTATAAACTATTAGGATTAGGGAGTATAAATGGGAGTACCCATAGACTGACTCTTTTTTTAATGCATGGTATTACTGTCTGGTCTCTTAAGAAGTTTGGATATATTCAAGAAAATTAGAGACTTTCATTATAAGGGATGAGAGTCTTGAAGATCTCAAAAGATAAAGATTTATAAATATGAACTTTAAATGAATAATTATATATACATGTATTATTGGGGTCTTTTAGAGTCCATTTGGACATGTTTTGTTGCAAAATAGGGGTTCTCATCCAAAATATAATGTTGGGCATGCAATTCATTGGTTCTTGTCATAGGTGTAAGAATTCAATACTTAAAAAGTTTATCTAGAAGATGGGAAGCAAGGCTTGTCCCATTGGTGTGTGTCTTTGACCACACTTTCGTTCCGGGTTTTAGTCCCCTAGTGTGAGCTTCAGTTGAGAAATCCACTCAACAAGTAAGTAGTCGTACTAACCTATTAATCCGCTAACCCACTGACCCTTCATCTACTATCAAAAAAAAAAATTATCTACAAGTCTAACCATATGAGTTTAGAGGAATATATTCTTAACAATTGAGCTTTTGTTACACATCCTTGGAGCAATATAGTAACAAAGCATGTCGTATTATCTCTCTAAACTTGTATTGTACAATTTATCTATGTATTATTTTTAGTTCTATTTGTGTACTTTTGTTGTGTTTTATGCATGAACGGTTTTCTTACAATCAATGGTGATTATAAAGAAAAATTTTCTAAGATGTTCTAAAAAAAACTGTTAATATTGAATTTATATATGTATATATATAGATAATGAGAGTCAGGTCGGGCTATAGGGGAGTGTTGCCCAAGCTTGGCCCTCAAATTAGTGGGCCTAACTTTTTGGGCCCACCTGAGCGTGTGGGCTTTATGGACGAAAAACTCCTTAATTTTGTACGCTTTTGAAGACCAAACCTTGTACCTAGTGTGAGCATGGGTTTCGGAACCCTAGTTAAAATCTCACGGATGTTTAGAGTTACCACCTATTCATTCAGAAGGGATAAGTTCCTGAGATTTGGATAAAGTCTTGGTTTGCAATTGAAATTTGGGTAAGAGATTCGGTTAAGTTCAGGGAAGATGTTAGGCACCCCGAGGCTTTCGTTTTACAACGGTTCTCTATTACCTAGGTTTAACCCAATTAAAGTCAAAGTTTGTTAAAATGCCTAAGTATTTAAGATAATATTAATCTAAGAAAGAAAGCTAACTAGGATCGAACTCAGGTTGGGTTGCCTACGTACTCATATTGGGGTGAAATCAGACCGAGCGTAATTCTAACGCATGAGCCCATGCCAAGACTAGGGGGTGTGTGTGTGTACACCAAGGGTTGCTAATGGATTAGTCTGGTAGACTAGGGTTTGGTCGACCGGGATTGGTCAAGTGCATAGTATGGGCCCGGTAGGCCAAGGGGTAGTCCAGTAGACTAGGGTTTAGGCCTGATAGGTTAAGGCAAAGTTTGACCAAGTTTAGGGTTGCTAACTGGGGTTAGGTCAAACTAATCATGATTAGGGTTGCTAACCATATTTAAGGAGGTATGGTCAAGCCCGGTAGGCTGAGATTGGGCCCAGTAGGCCAAGGGTGAGCCCGGTAGGCTACAAGGTAGGCCTGATAGGCCACAAATGGATTTAACTGAAGTTAGGATTGCTAACTAGAGTTAAATAGGTGTCAACCATGGTTAGGGGTGCTAACCATTGTAAAAAAAAATGCTAGAAACAGTATTTTTGATCTTTTTGTATTTTTTGAATATTTTTGAGATTTTTCTAGAATTTTCATGGGTTAAGGATTGCTTAACCATTGTTAAAAATGGTAGGTCACCATGGTTAGGATTGCTAACCATGGTTGAATGGCCGAAGCAGACTATTTTTGGGTATTTCAGAATATTTCTGATTTTTTCAGTATTTTTCCATAATTTTTACGGTCAAGAGTTGCTTAACCATGATTAAATATTAACCAAAGATTGAGTTAACCGTGATTAAGGCAGAGGTCTAGTCAGGATTAGGCCCAGAGGGTATGGTAGGGCCTAGAATGGCTTCCGATTAGGTCTGGGCCCTATGCAAAGCCCATTAAAAACTAAATCCAGTAATGACGGTAATGGGATTACCGCCATTACAGGTTCACTTTTAACCAAGGTTTGTGAGCCTATAACTCGAGTTAGGGGTGACCCCAAGAGATTGTGAACCCACAGGGGTGAAGTTTGAAGTTCAGGGAAGACTTTGGGACCTTGGTGGGACCAGGGGGAGGTCAGGTGTTGGCCCTACAGTGGGCCAAAGACACTGTGTTTGATTGTCTGCCGCCATTAGCTAACTCTGGGTTTGAAGCCATTTTAACCACGGTTAAGGTCAGGGGTTCAGCCTAAAATGATCAAGCCAAGTAAAGGAGAGATAGGGGAGTCCAACCATGACCCTGGATTGGACCAGGGCCCATGTTAACCATGGTTATAGAGGCTACAAAGAGGAGTGCCAGGAATGGCGGTAATTATTCTACCGTCATTCCTAGTTTTACCCAAAAATACACTTTTTCCTACTGAGGGCTGTACCAGTGGAATTCTAGGGGTTCCCTCATGGCCTGAGGGACTCCCAGAACTTCGGGGGGGGGGGGGTGCTCTGTGATGGTGAGGTCATGCTCGAAACCTCAAGGGGTTCCCCCATACCTATGAGGAAGGTAGGGGGACCCTATCCTTGGTTTGTGCAGTGGATAGCAATGAGGAAATGAAATATAGGACCCCTGGAATAGGACCAGGGGTCCCTTATAATAATAAGCAAAAGGAAAAGCAAGAGGGTAGGGTTGCTACCCTTATATAGTGACTGCAGGTAGAGGTGGAGGTTGTGCAACAGTGGTGTAAAGGCTAGAGGAGTCTGGGGCAGGCCTTGGGGAGCTCCTGGAAGGTCAGGGGATCACCTCAGATGGAGGGCAAAGGCTGAGGAGAGTGGAATAAGGCTGGCCAAAGTGAGGCAAAGGTTTGGTATGATTTTTTAGAGTTGTTTGAACTTGGAGAAGGCATGGGATTTATAAGATGAATGGAGAGGCTTGGGGCAGTTTTGGCATTACCATAGGCGTGGGGAACCAACCAAAGGCGAGCTAGGTGGTCTAGGGTGGAACTGATACGCAGATTTACGGAATCAGGTAGTGGTGGTAATCAGATTACCGTCATTCTTGAAGCAGTCTAAAAGAGAATTGCGATAATCCAATTACCGCCATTAAGGGCTTTTGTCATTTTGGGCCCAACCTCTGCATGCTTAAGCCGAATACTACTGTAGCATTGCCAAACTTAGGGAATGGCAGTAATGTAATTACTGCCATTCTCATATTTCGAATTTTAGGGGGCCCCAACGGTCCCTAGGGTTTGTGGGCCCCTATTTGGGCCCATAGGACTATTTTAGGCTGTTTTTGGGTCTTTTGGGCCTGAGATGGGCTTGGGTGGACCCTAGGGTTTAACCATGGTTTACCTAGGGTTAGTTTAGGGTTTAGGGTATTACCTAGGCTTGACTAAGGTTTTAGGGTATTACCTAGGTTTGACTAGGGTTTAGTGTTTATGGGCTTGCTAATGGGCCTTGAGCCCGTAGGGGTTTAATCTATGGTTTAGCTTAGGATTTACCTAGGGTTAGTCTAGGGTTTGGGGTTTGTCCTAGGGTTGGGCATAGGGCTTGACCAGGGTCTGGGTCAGGGTTTACCTAGGGTTTGACTGGACTCAGCTGGGGGTAACCATGGTTAATGGGCCTAACCATAGTTAGGGCATAGTGTAAAAATTGGGTACTCTTTACCGCAGAGTGCCGGATTGGCAATTGAACAGTAAAGATTGGAATCATTCTATTTTTACACCAAGATTGAAATTTAGGGATGATGGTATGCATGCATATTGTGCAAGTGGTGACGAGTGATGTGCTTACCTATACCTGCTGGGGATATGGGGGAGCT
The DNA here is from genome assembly GCA_015143295.1 of Tetracentron sinense. Classification (NCBI taxonomy): domain Eukaryota; kingdom Viridiplantae; phylum Streptophyta; class Magnoliopsida; order Trochodendrales; family Trochodendraceae; genus Tetracentron; species Tetracentron sinense. Next base: position 26,741,019 of record CM026559.1, on the reverse strand, counting down.
GGGGAAAGAAGAAATAGTTAGGGCCACTCACTGGGGAATGAAAAGTAGTCTGTGCTACTTACACTAGAGATTGATGGCTACAATGAAAGACGGCTTGTCCCGAATGCATTAGCTCAGATTAATTGATGTGGTGTCTCCTGGAAGAGTTTGACCAAATCAACTGAAAGACACACAGGGTGTCGGGAACATACGGGGTGTTGAAAAGGACATGCAAGATATCGACAAAGTGTGTTATGTTGATGCTCACCTAGGATGTCAAGGATACAAGAGGTGTCGAGAACACATGGGTGTTGAAAAGAGACATGCGGAGAGTGTCGGCAGGTTGACTGGGCGTTAATGGAGACTCGATGATGTCTGGACATGCGAGGTGTTTACATGTTGACTCGGCGTCAATGTTTACCTGGGATGTCGAGGACACATGGGGGTGTCGAAAAGGGACATGTAGAGAGCGTTGGTTGGTTGACTCGGCGTTAATAGAGACTTGATGATGTCTGGACATGCGGGGTTTCGATAGGTTGACTCGGCGTCAATGTTCACCTGGGTGTCGAGGACATACGGGGGTGTCAAAAGGAGTTTATGACATGACACAAAGGCAGTTGCCGGATTGATATTGGTATGGCCGAGAGGTTTTGGATTTTTGATCAAGTTAATTGATGCTGAGGAGTTTGGTCACGGGGTGCGACACTATGCAGGATGATATCATGCAAGGGATAAAGGCGAGGATATTTTCCCATGACTCTGTTGACTGCGACTCACGGGGATACAGGGTGTCGGCTTCTTCTGCTTGTCTTGCCGGGGGCACTTGATGTGGGCTGGTACGACCAGGTTTGAAAAACAGAAGCTCTGTTTTGAAAGATATTTTTAGAAAAATGTTGGACCTTTGTAAAAGTTTTGATTTTAACAGAAGAATGCTTAGTTAGTTTTTAGATTTGCTAGTGAATTGCCTTTGTCAGGGCTTGGGAGACTTTATAGTCTGCCTTTTACTCTCTGAAGAGTATGACCTAGAAAAGGTTTCGTCACCGCTGGGGATTTTGAGGGTAGACCTGTTTGTCTTGCCACTGTTATAGATTGGACTCTGGCTGGGGAGAATCTTGCTGAGAAGCAATTAAAGGCTTCTACTGGGACTCTGCTTGGGGAATGGTGTATTTGTTGTATACCATTACTGGAGATCTGCTAGGGAGTGGCACTTTGCTGGGAATTGTCAGTTGTCTACTGGGGAGTTCAACTTTGCTAGAGACTACTATCGGAGAATCTGTTCTTCTATGTCATCTATTGGCGACTTGTGGGGGATTGTCAGGAATTCGGAGAGACTGATTACTGCCGGACTTTGTTGCCAAACTGCTCTTCAGCTTTTCTCCATTTTTTACCCTTGGAATGACCAAGTCAATGGGGTTTTGCATAATTTTTGCGCGATGAGGTCGTTGCCGGTTTTCACTCATGTATGCGAAGCTGGTTGATTTTTATCCCTTTTTGCCCTTAGTCACGAGACCAAGTCTGGGGTCGCGTAATTTTTGCGCAATGAGGTCATTGTCAGTTTTCTCTCATGCCCGCAATTCGTTGGGGAAAAACTGGTCTTCTCCCTTCATTGCCCTAGATGGTGCTCTTCTGGGGATTTTGTTTCACCGAGGATGTAGACACGATACTACGCTTGCACTCGTAGTTTTTAGGGGTCTAAAAGGACTTAGAGTAAGACGAAATGTAAGCTAGGGGACCGAATTTTGGGACACCCTGGGATTTCTCCTGTTGCAATTGATCTCTTAGGGATTTTTCCTATTGTATTTGTACTTTGGAATTCTCGACGGATTTTTTTTTTGCTCCACTGGGGGATTTAAGAGAGGTTGTCTTTGCTTAGGGAGAGAGTCCGAAGAGATTGTCTTTGTGGGGGAGTCTCTAACTTTGAGAATGTTTCGACTTCTATTTTGGGTTTTCCTTTGATGAAAATTTTACACCCTTGTGAGTCGACTCGTCTGGGGAAGTCGAAAGGATTTTTGCTCAGTTTGAACTCTTTGGGGAGGTATTTTTTAGAGAGGCTATGGCTCCATTGGGGATGGCTTGATGCCACGTGGGGAAGTCGGAGGTATGATCCTCTTTTTGTGACCGTACCTGATTTGTCAGTTTGCCTATGTACCATTTGCAGGATCAGGTTATGACATAATTCAGGCAAATACCATAGATTGGCCAGGGAGGGTGTCCCTGAAAATGTTATATGAAAGAAGATTGTTAGGCTCAAGGGGGCTAACTAGCGGATTTCATTGATTTTGTAAAAGGTTTACATTGAAACTGGATAAGGAGTGTCAAAGATTGCCTCCTGTCATTTCTCGGAGATTCTATGAGTGTAAAGCGCCTATCAGATTCAGTCGTCGCTCCTTAATCAGATTCAGCTGCTTATATCGGGTCTGTGCCCATTCTGCTTCCATTAACACCCGGAGTGATGAAATTTGTACTTCAATAGGGAGGACTGCTTCCATACCATAGGCCAAAGAGAATGGTGTTGCCCCAGTTGAAGTTCGGATGGATGTTCTGTAGGCCATAAGTGCATATGGAAGCATCTCATGCCAGGCAGAATAATTGGTTGCCATCTTTTCTATAATCTTCTTCTTATTTTTGTTGGCGGCTTCAACTGCACCATTGGTCTGTGGCTTATATGGCGTGGAGTTGTGATGTTGAATTTTGAATTTCTGGTAGAGACCAGTCATCCCCTTATTGCAGAAGTTGAGAGCATTGTCCATTACAATCTCAAACGAGACTCCGTACCAATAGATGATGTTCCTTTTCAGAAAACACTGAACCACAGAGGTTGTGACGCTAGTATAAGAGGTTGCCTCGACCCATTTTGTGAAGTAATCGATTGCCACTAGAATGAATTAATGACCGTTGGATGCTTTCAGTGCTATGGGAACGATGACGTCGATGCCCCAAGCTGAGAATGGCCATAGAGCAGTGAGATTGTGCAGCCTAGTTGGTGGTGCGTTGATTCTATCGGCATAGATTTGGAACTGGTAGCACTTCTGTACATGCTGGCAATAGTCGGATTCCATGATAGACCAGTAATAACCCAGTCTGAGTATCTTCTTGGAGAGCATCAAACCGTTCATATGTGGACCGCATGTTTCTCCATGAACTTCTTCAACTACCTGTGCTACTTCACGGGTATCGAGGCATCTGAGCCAGATTAGGTTCGCTGATCTATTGTACAAAATTCCCCTTAACATGATAAACTGGATAGCCAACCTTCGGATTGTCCGACGGTCTGTTTTCGTAGCTTCGAGTGGGAAGGTCCCATCCTTGAGATACTACTTGATGTCTGTATACTAAGGCTTGTTGTCTGATACTTCTTCGATCTGAAGGTAGTATGCAGGCTGATCCTGTTGCTAAATTTTGATTGGCCAGAGCATGATGCCCCTTGGGATCTGTACCATGGAGGCAAGAGTAGTCAGAGCATCAGTAAATCTGTTGTGGTTCCGAGACTTGTGGCTAAAAGTGATTCTCCTGAATTGAGTGATTAGTACATTGAGGTAGGCTAACTACGGGACTAGTCTTGCTTCTCGGATTGGCCAATATTCATTTGCCTGACAGATTACAAAAGATGAGTCGCCGTAAATGTCTATCTCTTCAATCCCAATGCCCAGGGCTTCTTTTAGTCCGGTTATGCACGCCTCGTATTCTACTTCGTTGTTTGAGCATCTGAACTGCAACTTGGCTGAGATAGGGAGGTGTGCACCCTTAGGTGAGATCAGGACTGCTCCTGCCCTGTGTCCGTGACTGTTAGCAGCTCCGTCAAAGTATAGCTCTCAACCGAGGTACTGCTGCTCTACTGCTTCTGCAAACAGGATGACTTCATTTGGAAACTGATCATGTACTGAAACATAGTCTTGCGCTGGACTGTGGGCTTGATGATCTGCAATCGCCTGCCTCTTGATTGACTTCTAAGTCATGTACGTGATGTCGAATTCAGAAAACATCATAAGCCATCGGGCTGTTCTCCCGGTGGTGGCTGACTTTTCCAATAAGTACTTGAGTAGGTCCATCCGGGAGATCAGGATTACCAGATAGGAAAGCAGATAGTGCCGAAGACGTTGAGTAGCCCAGACCAGTGCTAGACATGTTTTCTTGAACGGGTTGTACCTCTCCTCATACTCTAGCAAGCGGTTACAAATCTAGTAGATGACTTGCTCTGTTCTACCTGTCTCGACATATTGTGCTAGTACGCTCCCTATGGAGGTTTTTTGCATTGAGATGTATAGTAGCAGTGGTCATCCTGGTGTACGAGTTACAAGTATTGGAGGATGGAGAAGATACTGCTTTATTCTATCAAAAGCTTCTTGGCACTCGACTGTCCAAACTGTAGGTGTGTTCTTCCGGAGAAACTTGAAGATCGGCTCACATATCAAAGTGAGCTGAGAGATGAATCAACTGATGTACTGAATTTTGCATAGGAACCCACAGATTTCCTTTTTAGTTTGGGGAGTCGGCATTTCAATGATAGCCCTAGCTTTAGCTGGATCGATCTCAATGCCTCTCTTGCTGACTATGAAGCCCAGGAGCTTTCCTGATGAGGCTCCAAAGACGCATTTGGCAGGATTCAGTCTTAGGCTGAACTCTCTAAGTCTGTCACAGAGCTTCTTCAGGTCTTCCAGGTGCTGACTGGCAGTAGGCAATTTGACGATTATGTCATCCATATAGACTTCTGTTGACTTGTGGATCATGTCGTGGAACAGTGCCGTTATGGCCCTCTGGTAGGTTGCCCCCGTATTCTTGAGTCCGAAGGGCATTACCTTATAGCAGAACGTGCCCCAAGGTGTGATGAATGAAGTTTTTTCCATGTCTTCTTTTGCCATTCTGATTTGGTTGTATCCGGAGAAACCATCCATGAATGAGAGTCTCATGCCTTGTAGTATTGTCGACCAGAATGCCGATATGCGGGAGAGAGAAGTTATCTTTAGGGCTTGCCTTGTTCAGATTTCAGTAGTCGATACAAATTCGGACCTTGCCATCCTTCTTGGGTACTGGTACGATGTTGGTTAACCATTCAAGGTAGTTTGCTATTGCCAGAAAGCCTGCATTGATCTGCTTCTCAACTTCTTCTTTGACCTTCTGTGACCATTCAGGCCTCATCCGTCTCAGTTTCTACTTAACTGGTTTGACTTTAAGGTTCAGGGGCAGTCTGTGTACCACCAATGCCGGGTCCAGGCCAGGCATGTCTGCATATAACTAGGCGAAGACGTCATTGTAGCTTTTCAGGAAGCTGATCATGTCTACTCTCTGCTGTGGGCTCATGCTCGTGCTAATTTTGACTAGTTGGGGAGTACCCTTTCGGAACCAAGGTTAACTGTCTTAGTGCCCTCGATGTTCAACTGTAGTAGCCCTTCACTGTGCTCTAGGAGGTCCAGAATTTTTTGAGGCGGTTTCTCTTCCTGTTCTAAGTAATACTCCACTTTTGAAAATTCAAGGAGGGTTTTAGAGTAGTCTTATCGGAGGCGATTTCCTTGGAAATCAATTAGCTTAGTTTAGATGCTTATGATTTTTTATTTTTTTGTTGACTTTAGGACACTAGACCTTCCAGGAGAAGAGTCCATGTGATTTCGTCATCAGCTGATATGAAATGTTTATTTTTGAAAAACATGATTTTGAGTCAAAACATCTGATTCTCATTGATAAAATTGATGACTGTTTACAAAATGACTCAAACAAAAAGAGGTCGATAGTGACTTGACATTTAGATTTTTGTAACAAGAGCAAAAGAGAGATAAAAGGAGGAGACGGGTGGTGCTTCGGTCACTGCTTGATCGAACCAACATGCACTGCAACTGGCTGCTTGCCCTAGCCCTGAATGGCATTGACAGTGAGAGCCTCGGTCCACCAATGGATCAGTGGTCGGCGATTGGAGGATGCTTTAACGCTATCGGAGAGGGTGCAGACTTGCTCTCCCACTGGATTCTCTACTTCGGTGGCATCTTCGACAGTTAGCTTGTCGAATAGTAGGGTCATGTTGAGTATTTCCGGATCCGGAATCCCTGAAGATTCAACACTGGGCTGAGGGCTTGAGATTTTGACAACGGGTGCAAGAGGTGTATCTGGATATGGTTGGAACGTCCCTACCAGAAAGGTTACAGAGATACGGGGTCGGGGTTTAGTTTTCGCCAACCGGCTACTCTTCTTGGTGAATTTGGAGAGATAGTCCTCGAATCTGGGCTTGTACCCTAGTCCAAATGGCAGAGTATACCGAGAGGGGTATATATATTTTTCATCCATTGATTTCTGACTCCCAAGCCTGCCCCTAGTTGATAGTTCATCCTGGCCATCATCTCGATAAATGGCAGGATCACTTGCTTGTTTTACTCTTTTGCCTGAGCGATGGAACTAACCTGCTCAAAATGGTAAGTCATGAAGGCTGTACCCAACCCCAGCTCTTGGATGTCCCCGAAGAAACTAGCCATATCTTCTAAAGGAATTACGACTAAGGGTCATCTTGAATGAACTTGATCCTCTGATGGAGAGATGAGGGAATGGCTCTGGCCGCGTAAATCCACGGCTTTCCCAAGAGCAAGGTAAATGAAACTGGTACATTTACGACCTGGAAGTTTGTTGTGAACTGAGCAGGTCAGACCTTGATGGTCAAATCAATATCACCCAGGTTTTGCCTGATAGAGTTGTTGAATGCCCTGATTATCATTGGCCTCTTCTTTACTTGACTGAGATCTAGGCCTAGGCTTTACAGTGTGGAGAGAGTGCAGATGTTGAGGCCGGAGCCATTGTTAATGAGCACTGATGATAATGTTCGTTCCATGCACTGAACTGCAATGTAAAGAGCCCGGGTATGATCTCTATTGCTGTCCGGTATTTCTTCTTTGGTGAAGGAGGTGATTTTGGATTCAAGTACTTGTCCAACCATGTGCCCCAGTTTCTCAAGCATAATGTCTGGCGTTACGTGGGCATTGATGAATACTTGGAGCAGCTGCTTCCGGTGATGCTTGATCAGTGCTAAATGTTATACATAAAAGCACCTCAAACTTAACTTGCTAATCATTTAGAGTAATTATTTATATTATTTTATGCTACTTGGTTGTTTATTCTTATTTCAGGTTCATACGAGGAAAAGAAGATAAAATGGAAGATTTACAAGCTTCAAAGACTCCAAAAATCTCAGAAAAAAAGAAGAGTAAAAGAAAGAAGAAGAAAAGAGAGCGAAATCGCAGAAATCTACCCTGATAAATCGATTGGCCAAAATCGCACTTCTATCAATAGAGGGGAAGTTTAGTAATTTTTCTTTATCCAAAATTTATGAAACTTTTTGGGTAGATTCTAGATGACCTAAAGGAGCTATGTTTAAAATTTCGGGTCAATCCGATTAAAATTGAGCTCTCTAGAATTATTTAAAGTTCAATGGCAAAACTGTAAATAAGGTGAAATAATATTCCGTGAATAGTATTTTGTGAATAGTGTTTTAGTACTTCTAAACACTTTCCAACTCTATTATTGTCTTCCTAAATGATGGTTTAATCCTCATTCAACCCTAAGAGAGTTTAGAGAGAGAAAAAGAAGAGTTGTACCTCAATTAGAACTCCTTATTCTAGAAGGACTCTATCTTTCTATCTTTCTCTATAAAAAGGAGAATTCTTAGCCATTATCATTAGAGAGAGAGAGAGAAATTTGTAGAGATTTTGGATCTGAAGAAGAGAAGCTCTGGAGATCAAGGAAGTCATGAAGAGAAGTGCTGCAACTTTGTCCATGAAGATGTTGCATTCCTCCCTCGCGATGAACTAATTTCCACTCTAGGGTTTTGATGAAACCCTAGCCAAGTAATTGTGTCCTTTATTTTGTTTTTATTTTAATTCTCTGCATTGTAAGACATTGATTGCATAATGAGAGAGTTGTTTCTACAACTAAGATTTATTTGAATTATATTTAATTTCAATGGAATTCTCAACCTTGTCTTAGGTATAATGAAATTGGGATTAAAATCACTTGTGTTAATTTTCGTTAGAATTTAAACATAGGTTTTATGCAATGGTTTTAAAATATCGAGAGATTAAATCTGAAGATATTTTATGCTAAGGGAAGACGAGTGATTACACAACCGTAGATTAGTGTGTATCATTCGTGCTAACCGAAGATACGATATTCTAAGAATATAATCCCTTGAACTTTTCTTGAGCAGTTGAGAGGGGACGTGCTGTCACTCTAACTGGAATGTTTACAATTTAAGAGGTTATAATAAATTTAAAATAGGGATTAGTTATTAGGTTAGTGGTGGATTTGAAAACCCTAGATTTTCTCTCCAAAAGGATTTAAAAACCCAATTGTTTTTAGTCTAATTTAGAAATTTCATTTAAATTAGTTTAATTCATTGTTTTAGTTTAATCAAATCAAAATTCAATTGCCTCAATTATTAGTTTAAAATTAATCTGAATAAAAAGCAACGAAACCAGCGCAGTCCTCAGAGGAACGATACCCTTACTAGTACTATTCTACGGAATTATTACTAAGAAGGAATAATTTAAGATTGACTGACGATCAATGCTCGAAGGTTAGAAAAAGATCCAAGATAGAGATCTGCGCGAGCATTTTGCTCAACTGCTGAGTGATATTGAACTCCTCTACTTTTTTCAGGATTTTCAATAGGACTGCCGAGTCGACTGTTTTTCTTTCTCTGGGTCTGGCACCCCTGCTTTCTCTTTCTCTGTTTCCTTTGCCTTTACCGGCTCAGCTGTGAGAGGTTGGTATACCCGGCCAGATCAGGTAAGGTTGGCAATGCTTTCGCTCTCAAAGATGAAAGAGCGGGGAGCAGGTACATGATTGAGGTTGAAAGACGGAGATGAGATGTAAGGGATCCAGACAGCACCTGAAGAGGTTGAGGTTAAGCTGGAGCTGTGGGCCAGTTTGCAGGGTAAGGTATGGTGTAGATGATCTGTTCGGGGACAGGGATCTAGACTGGAGACTAGATGGTCTGTATATTTTTCTGAGGAGGTGGGAGTATAATTGGGTGTTGGTAAGAGGGCCTGATAATGCAATCATCAACTGTGGGTGCATAGGATCTCAGCTGCCCTGTCCCGGGCTCTTCCCACTCAATAAAATTGATTTGATTGTTGTGTGGGGGCAGTGGCACCTGATCGATGCTGGTGTTGTCGGGACTAGCTCAACCTTACCCTTATCCAGAAGATCCTTGATAGCACAGTTCAGGCCAATGCAGTAGTCTGTTGCATGGCCTGGGCCTTGATGAAAGGTGCAGTGTTGATCGGCTTGGTAGTTTTTGCTTTGTTTATCAGGAGGTAAGAGAGGGGTAGGGCCTCTCAATGTGAAAAGACTCTACTTAGTCCAGAAACCCAATAGCTGGTTGAGGGAATAGGGAAGAGAGATAAAGTTTCTGGGGGGACGGTTTTGCCCCTGGTTTTGCCTGACTGGCCGGGTACTTCCGGATGCTTGCGGAGACTGAGCGGCTGGAGCCGGCAATCTGATAGGAGCTGTAGAAGATATCATCTGAACGTCTTCTCTTCTTTTCTAGTCCCGGGGACCACTGTTTCTGCTGGCTGATGTCGCCGTTATTTTGGGGGGAGCAAGCTCTAAACTGGAGTGTATGGCACCGCTCTGAATAGCTATCTCGATGCGAGCACCGGTCTTGACAATTGTGTCGAAGTCTACTACTAGTAATGTTACCATTAGAGTGGAGTAGGACTGCTTTAATTTAGGATGCCCATGAATAGTTAGCCAACTCTTCTTTAGGGATACGAGTAGAGACTTTTGCTAACATTTCCCTTTAGTGGGTGACATATTACAGAAAGGATTCATTATTGCGCTGATATGTTTGCTCTAACTGGTTTTTCTGTGGTCAAAGCTCCTGATTGAAGGAGTACTGCTCTACAAAGCTGTCCTTGGCGTCCTGCTAGGTCATAATTCGCTGTTTGTCAACCAACATCCACCATGTAAGGGGTTCCCCCTTCAAACTTTTTTGAAAGTACTGGATGAGTAGAGGCTGGTTCTTGTTGTGCTGGAGCATGTCCCCTAGATATAACTGTAGATGTTGCTTTGGACAGCCTATACTGTCGTACTTGTCAAAGTCTGGTACCTTGAACCCTAGGGGTACTGTATCCCCAGAAGAGAAAGTTAGGTCTTCCAATAAGAGTCAGGGGCTAGCAGATGCTCCTTTCATCCATCTCATTTCTTCCTGCATCTGTTTAATTTCCTCGTACTGATCCCTGAGGGACGGGGTAAGGTCTGAGGATGATGGCCGGTCTTAATTGACATGGGAGGCCTTGGGCTGCTCTTCATACTGGTCATACTCTTCTCCTCTGCCTGTTGCGGGTATTGGGTTAGGAATGATGAGAGGGATAGACTGATGTGGTTATAGATGAGGCTGTTCAGGGGTTTCTCCGATAGGGATTCGGGTAGAGGATTCTTCGGTACATGTACCAATAAGAATCTTTCAGGATTCTAGAACACTGTCAAACTTTGCTTGCATGACCGTTATATCCCGATCGTGAGCCTGTAACATCTCATCGGTCCTCTACTATTGGTCTGAAGGTTCTGCCATTGATTCTGACTGCTCTCAGACGGGGCAGTGTAAGGTACTATTTCCGTGACTGGTACTTCTGTCAGGACTGTTTCTGCAGCTGCTGCTTTTTCGAGAATCGCAGTCATAGAACGAGTCATGGGTCAGCTCATGCAAATTGAAAATGATGCAACGGCTAAACATGAATATGCATGATGACAGGAAGAAGATGCTAAAAAAGGATTTTTCATTGATGCATGCAGGGTGAGTACAAGACTGTGCGACTCAAAAAAAGAAAAAGACTCGATCCTAGGCAGGCCCATCAGGGATCGCTAAGTCAAGCGGTCGAGGCACTCTGTTTAGGTCAATGATTTGCCGTTGGAGGGATGTGACCTCAACCTCCATGTTTGCAATGGTCTCGGTAACATTAAACATTCGGTATCTAAACTGTTCGATACGGGCGGTCATCTTGACCTTTACACTGTTAAGCTGCTCTTGGTGAGAGTGTAGTTGGGCTCTATGACGGTTGCTTCTTTGACGTCGCCTTTCCGTTTCTTCTGACAAGACCGGACTATCTGCTCAAGTTGATCGATTTACTCCTACATGGCCTGAAGCTCACAGTCCCACTCTGCTTCTTATAGCCTGAATGCTTGTTGGGCCTTCCGTAGCCTCTTCTTTTTCAACTGGATCTGAAGTTGTCTCTCCAGGAAGATGTCTCTCCAGGGAACCACCTGTTTAGTTTGGGGTATAGTTCCTTGGGCTGGAGTTAAAACAGGTGTGGGCAGTTCCCTTGGTGCGAGCATGCCGGGTAGAATGTCAGGATCTTCCACCCACAGTCGGTATGCTAAATCAGTTGGTGGCCCTGATGTGATCACAAAGTCAGGCCACTGATCTCGTCTGGAGCTTCGCCAAGTTGACTGTAGGCGTCGGGTGAGGCCGTTAGAGTGCACTGTGTAAGTGATCCAATCATTTTCCTATCGGTCTATCACTGGGATACGTTGAGAGAATCCAAATTATCAAAGGACTCGGAGTGGCGTATAGACTGAGGAGCCTGTTAGACCTGCGAGAATCATGCATCGCCTTCCGGCTATGATGATGAGAGGTAGCTTGTTCCGAGCTAGCCACTCGTATTGCGAAATGATCTCCTCTTCTGACAGGGTTTGGAGAAGCTGGTAAAGCTCTCTGACGTCTGTAGTTACTATCGAACCTTGATTCTAAGAAATCTTCTGAGGTAGACTGTAGACTTCACGGAGGTCGACCGGTACTGATATGATGGTAGGCACGTATCCTATCAACCATAAGTGCAATAGTGGTGCACTGACATGAAAGATGTCCTTTCTACGGTCTGTTACTTGGTTGAGAGCCTTGAGAAGCTCTGTTAGGATGACTAGTATGACTGATCCAGAATTGTGCATGTCCTCGATGATCCTTACCAGTACTAATTCGACAAGTGTGTGATATCTTGGGAATACAGTTGAGACACGACTATCAGTGCAAGGGCGTTGAGACCGGAAAATTCTGTTGTTATGGAATTAGGGTTCCACTTGCGCTTATACTGCTTTTGAAGATACACCATGTGTATCTGATCAAAGGTACTGTTAGGACCAGCCTGCAAGTAGGCAGACTTAATATGCAAGAACCTGGATAGGTCTGCCTGGTATGTTGTCTTGTAGCGTAGTACTATGGCTTTGTCGTCCATGTTTAAACCTACAATGCGTTGAACCTCTTCTAGTGTTGGGCATAGTTCGTTCTTACCAAAACGAAATACCATATGTGATGGGTTCTAACACTGGATAGCAACGTTCATGAGGCGCGGGTCTGGTTTAACCATGGATAGGTCTAGGATGATTCCAGTTTTGTAGTACTGAGCCTAAGCGAGACGTTGACTCGAAGAAAATGCCTCAATTGATTTCTGGAGGTAGTCATCACATGCCCCCTATGAAGTTAAATGCACAGGCCGGTTGACCAATTGACTGGGTTATCCCTGAAGGACCTGTTATCTACCTGGATAAGACAGACTCAATGTGAGTGTACTGTGTATGTAAATGAAAAATACAAAAATGATGCAATTATTTTTTATTCTCCAATTGGGTGTGACAAGGTACATGTGATCCGATAGGACAAACAGACAGAGTTCCGGTATGATTTACCCGGATTATTGGAAATCTGGGGTCTATCAGGTCAAGGTCAGGGATAGGTCTGGTGAAGACCTAATCGTCTGTGATTTGAACCCCATATGCTATGTCGGGAAGCGGTGTAAGATATGTTTTATTACAAGCACAGGTTTGGCTTATTACATACCCCTGGGTGGGCGATTATCCGAGTAGAATATGCCCGAGTAGTCAACCATGATTGGGGATAGGTATAAGGTGCAAGCAGGTTAGGGTTTAAGGCAACCCTCCCTGGGTGGGATGCTTATAGACTATACCCTATCTTAGGCTATATGTATGGGTGTTAATTTGATGCAAGTGTGTTCCTAGCAGGATGGGGGATCACTTAACGCCGTATATGCGACTCCCTTGAAAATGGACAATTGAAGTAAGCGGGAGCGTTTAGAATCCTTTCCTGAGGTTAATCACCTACCAGGAGTAATTCCGCGGACCTCAAAGACTATTAAGCCACTGACATTGAGGCTGATCATTCACCAGCCATTAGCGTAATAAGCCTCACTAATGGGTTTAATGGGATAATTACACTACTATGACATGTATGGGATGCATAGTATACAATTAGCCAAAAGATGTAAAATGATTAGTATTAAGTTAAATACATAGATACTTTAACAATTTTGAGATTAATTGTCTTAATCCTAGGTTCCAGGTTGAACCTTAGTCAAAATAACTCCTCAGCAGAGTCGTCAGAGCTGTGAGCACGGGTTTCGGAACCCTAATTAAAATCTCATGGGTGTTTAGAGTTATCACCTATTTATTCAGAATGGATAAGTCCTCAGGATTTAGATAAGGTCTTGGTCTGCGATTGAGATTAGGGTAAGAGGCTCAGTTAAGTCCGAGGAAGGTGTTAGGCAACCTGAAGCTTCTATTTTACAACGATTCTCTACTCCCTATGTTTAAGCCAATTAAAGTCAAAGTTTGTTAAAATGCTTAAGTGTTTAAGATAAGACTAATCTAAGAAAGAAAAGCTAACAAAGGTCGAACCCGGGTTGGGTTGCCTACGTACTCACATTGGGGTGAGATCAGACCCAGCGTAGTTTTGGCACATGAGCCCGTGCCAAGGCTAGGGGTGTGTGTGTGCACCAAGGGTGGCTAAGGATTAGTCCGGTAAACTAGGGTTTGGTTAACCGGGTTGGTCAAGTGCATAGTATGGGCCCAATAGGCTAAGTAGTAGTCCAGTAGACTAGGGTTTGGGCCTGGCAGGCCAAGGCAAAGTTTGACCAAGGTAGGATTGCTAATCGGGGTTAGGTCAAACTAATCATGGTTAGGACTGCTAAACATAGTTAAGGAGGTATGGTCAAGCCTGGTAGACTGAGATTGGGCCCGATAGGCCAAGGGTGAGCCCGGTAGGCTGCAAGGTAGGCCCGGTAGGTCACAGATGGATTTAACCGAAGTTAGGGTTGCTAACCGGGGTTAAATGGGTTAAGGATTGTTTAACCATGGTTAAAAGGAGTAGGTCACCATGATTAGGACTGCTAACCATGGTTAAATGACTGAAACAGATCATTTTTGAGTATCTTAAAATATTTTCCATCATTTTTCCAAAATTTTCACTGCCAAGAGTTGCTTAACCATGATTAAATGTTAACCGAAGGTTATGTTAACCATGATTAAGGCAGAGGTCTGGTCAGGATTGAGCTTAGAGGGTATGACAGGGCTTAGAATGGCCTCCTACCAGGTCTAGGCCATGTGCAAAGCCCATTAAAAACTAAATCTAGTAATGGCGGTAATGGGATTACAACCATTATTGGATCACTTTTAACCAAGGTTTGCGAGCCTGTAACTCGAGTTAGGGGTGATCTTAAGGGGTTCTGAACCCACAGGGGTGAAGTCTGAAGTCCAGCGAAGACCTTGGGCCCTTGGTGGGCCTAGGGGGGAGTTCAAGTGTGAACCCTACAGTGGCCCAAAGGCATTGTTTTTGGTTGTCTAAAATGGCTATAGAGTATCTACCACCATTAGCTAACTCTGGGTTTGAAGCCATTTTAACCATGGTTATGGTCCGGGGTCGGGCCTGGAATGACCAGGCCAAATAAAGGAGAGATAGGGGAGTCCAACCATGGCCTTGGATTGGACCAAGGCCCATGCTAACCATGGTTACAGAGGCTACAAAGAGGAGTGCCAGGAATAGCGGTAATTATTCTACCGCCATTCCTGGTTTTATCTAGAAATATACTTTTTCCTACTGGGGGCTACACTAGTGGAGTTCCAGGGGTTCCCTCATGGCCTAAAGGACTCCTAGAACTCAAGCCTGAGATAGGTTTGGGGTTTACGTAGGGTTTAACCATGGTTTACGTAGGGTTAGTTTAGGGTTTAGGGTATTACCTAGGCTTGACTAGGGTTTTAGGGTATTACCTATCTTTGACTAGGGTTTAGTGTTTATGGGATTGCTAATGGGCCTTGAGCCTGTAGGGGTTTGATCTAGCGTTTAGTTTAGGGTTTACCTAGGGTTAGGTTTTGGGTTTACCTAGGGTTAGTCTAGGGTTTGGGGTTTATCTTAGGGTTGGGCCTAGGGTTTGATGGGACCCAGCTGAGGGTAACCATGGTTAATGAGCCTAACCATAGTTAGGACAGAGTGTAAAAAATGGGTGCTTACACCTAGGGATGGCAATATGACCCGCCCCCGTAGGGCCACCGACCTGCCCCACTCTATAGGGGCGGTTTTTTTCAAATAAATCGGGGGCGGGGTGGGGACGGTATAAAAAAAAGAGACCCGACTCGGTTTCGGGGTGGGGGCGGTTTTAGTTTACTCTGCTCCGGTATCCACCCCGGAACCATTTTGATAATATTTATATAAATGAATTTTTTGTAAGGAATTAGGGTTACGAGTGATTTGGAGTTAGGAAAAACTGAAAGAGGGAGAAATCGGACCACAGAGTGACCTCCCCTCTCCACCTCTCTTCCGGTGACCTATCCTCTCTGGATATATAGAGGGTGAAATCGGGAGTTTCAGAAAGTCCATCACATTTCAGGAGAAGCTCTACCATTATATGCAGGTGAGATCCCTTTCTCCATTCGATTCGATTCTAAGATCAAGCTTCGATCTTCAATCTTTCCACCCACCTTCGTTATTGCAAGTTTGTTTCCGATGTATTTTGGATTAGATCTGATTATTTCTGTATATCTAGACTCCCTTCAGGCCCCCCTATTTCCTATATTATTTTTATGCTGCTTTGTTTCTCTAATTCCTTTTTTTTTGGGTTGTATTTATTTCTGTTTTAGTATTTATGAATCCTTTAAATCCCAGATTCATTCATGCAGAATCAAGGAGATTCAACTCTCTCGGTCATCTGCTCCGGCAAGCCAAGCCGACGTTGCTGCTATCCCTCAGGTAACCCCGTGTGTTCTTTCTCTCAACTTCTTCTCCTCATTTTTTCTCTTATTTCAGCCCAGTTCTACTCTCTTTCCCTTAATCCAGTTTCTGGATCTATATCTAGATTTATCTTAATTTAATTTCTAGATCTAGATTAGAATTCTGAGTTATTTTGATTAATCATTTTATCTCTGGTTCACTTGTACAAAAACAAAGAGATCCACACTCTGCTAGTGCTACCCTCTCATGGGCAGTTCTATTTATTACTGTTTGGATTCTATATATAATTCATGGAAGTTGGAACTGTTATTTATTTAATTAGTTTTTTTATTTGTGGGCTGTTTGGGTTGGTGTTTATGATTAACTTAATCTCTCTTTTGATACTTCAATGACATTTTTTAGATAAAATAATCCTCGTTTCTTGTAGAAAGTTCATATGAGGTCTCCATGGAGTGACCCACATGTTCAAATTACTATAATGGGTATCAAGAAATTTTCCCATCCAATTTATCCCAGGCCACTCATGGCTAAGCCCAACGAATGGCTGCTTATATTAATCTTGATTAGGTGCTTGAACTTTATAACAACTAGCTTTAATAACGGTGTCTGGTATGGAAAAGAATTGAAGCGAATCAACCAGTTATAACAACTAGCTTTAATAACGCCGATGGGAAACTTAAACTTAAAACATACACTTTTGACCAAGACACCGGTAGGAGAGAGCTTGCAAACACAATAATAATGCATGAATACCCTCTTTCTATGGTTGACCATGTTGGGTTTAAGAGATTTGCAATCGCACTTCAACCTTTGTCTAAGATGGTTTCCCGGAATACAATCAAGAGTGATATCTTGAAGATTTATGATTTTGAGAGGGCGAAGACAATGAAGTTGATAGAGAAAAACCAAAGTAGACTAACAATCACAACCGATATGTGGACTGCTAGTAATCAAAAGAGAGGGTTCATGGTTATCATGGGACACTTCATTGATGATTCTTGGATACTGCAAAGTCGCATTTTGAGGTTTATTTTTAACACTACCTATTCTTTATTATTCCATTCATTATTATCAAACAAAGTTTGTTTATGCTTTATCTATTCTAAATGTTTATTATGCTTTGTTTTGGGTTTGCTTATGTACCTTGTCCACACACAAAAGAAGTTCTTTGCGATGCATTGGTAGATAGTTTTTTGGATTGGAATGACATTGTCTCAGTGGTTTACAAATCCAAATCAGGTGGTTAGAACAATGACGTCAAATATGTAGAGTAAATTTGATTAGTACTGGTTGGTGATTCATGGTATCATGGGAGTTGCTGCTGTGTTGGATCTAAGATATAAGATGACTTTGATAGAGTAGTATTTTCCAAAAAATTTTGGAAGTGGGTCTTCGAGTGAAATTGAGAGGATTCAACAACTTTGTTATGATTTGCTTAATGAGTATCAGTATAGATTTAGTTTGGATAAAGCCTTTGGTGGGGAATCTTCACTACGTTCATCTTCTTGCCACTCAAAGCATAATGATCCTATTGATCAAGATGCTCTCTTTGAATATGATCAGTTTGTTAGTAAGAGGTGATTAACTAGAACTTTGAATGTAAAATCAAAGTTAGATCATTATTTAGAGGAGGATGTTTTGCCTAAATCCTCGAACTTTGATATACTGGCTTGGTGGAAATCAAATTGACTCAAGTATCCAACCTTACAGTCAATTGCTAGGGATATTTTAGCTATTCCTGTATCCACTGTTGCTTCAGAGTCTACTTTTAGCACTAGTAGTAGGTTGGTTAGTCCACATCGTAGTAGACTTCATCCGAAGACCTTGGAGGCATTGATGTGTGCTCAGAATTGGTTGTGGGCCGATGAGATGTTAGGTAATAAAAAATATAACAATTTAATTTTGTTTTCCTTCTTTGTAGTAATTCTAATATTATGATTATTTTTTGTGTGTGCTTGTTTTGTTTTAGGTGATATGACAGCAGAATCACATGGTTATGCCACAATATATGATGATATGGATATAGATGAACCTAACGGATGTGGTAAGTGCCATCTTTCCAATGTTTAACTACTTAGCATATGTTGCTTTCTGTAACATTCTGACATGATATATTGCTTTCTGAAACATTCTAACATGATGTATTGCTTTCTATAGCATGCGTGGATCATTTCCTGTTTTGCCTTCACTACCCACTTGGGCATGTGTAGATGAAAGAGACCAACTGTATGATGGGTCCAAGTCCAACTCTAACCTCTTGAAGCTCCCCCAATCAGATGAAGATCATATAACTGGTTGCACTCTTTTGTTGATGGTTGGGAAATGTGTAGGCAGAAGTTCAAAAGAAACTCTTATTATCTGACTCAGATTTTCTTGGCTTGTAGAATGATGGTTTGATCCCTTGTATGACAGCCTTTCCCTATTTTTTCTGTTTCTATTTGTACTAAACCCCCTCTTGCATTAACTATTTTTGCATATATCCCCACAAGGTTAACAGCTCTGCATCTTCTTTTCTGACTATATTATATATATGCTACTTATGGTCGATCACTGTCTGGTGCATTTTGTTATCAAAATAACCTATAGTTATTCCTATCTATGCCTCTTCAATGTCTTCATAATGCACATGGAAAATTATTCAAGAAAATGTGAACTTGGGAATTACAGTCCAGATATGCAGATGATGACCCGACAGTAGTGTAGTTGTGGCAATTTGTCAACCTGTCAACCAACCCATTTAGTGGTTTGGGTTGGTGTGCCTAGAACTGCTGGGTCATAATGCCTAGTTATTCAATGGGTGGAGGATGTTTTTAAAAGAAATGTCATAATGGCTAGTTAATCACATGGTAATGTCAACCAGGTTTGCATTGTGAAATGGTTGACAGGTTTGCATTTTAAAAGAAAGGGCAAATTGATTAAACCCAAAAAGCAAAATTGAATTTTTTTAAATAAAAAAAGCAGTAGAGGCGGGGTGGGGCGGGGCCGGCCGGGGTGGGGATTTTATGAGCGCGGTGGGGCTGGTTTCACCATATATAAGCTCTGGTCTGGGGTAGGGTGGGGCTACTTGGGGCTACTTTATAATCAGATCGGGGCCAGGGTGGTAGAAAACTGCCCCGCCCCACCCCATTGCTATTCCTACGTGTACCCTCACATGAGAGTTGGATTGGCAGGCTTAGGTATGACCAACAAATCTGAAAATATATGTGTATTCAGAGCGATTTCAATTGTACTTTTATTATTAACATAATGTAAGCACCCAATTTTTACACCCCGCTTAAACTATGGTTAAGCACCACTTAACCGTAGTCATTCCCCGGCTGAACCCTAAAAACCTTAGATAAACCCATTTGGGCTCACGGCCCATTAGCATTTCAAACCTAAGCCAAACCCTAGGTGAGCCCTAGACATGCCCTAGGACTAACCCTAGACATGCCCTAGACCAAACCCTAGACCTAACCCTAGCCTAAAACCTAGGTCTAAGTCCCATGGGTTCAAAGCCCACCTACCCAATCCAAAAACCTCAATCCATAAAGCCCAAGCCTTTTGGGGCCCAAGCAAGGGCCCACCACAATCCTTGAGGTCCACATGGGTGGGGCCCACACCCTTCAATTCGAAATTAGGTGGGAAAATGACTAAAGTAGGTGCCCTACATGCCTTTTGGCCCACAGTATGTGAGGGTGTGACCCAAAGAAGAAATAAGCCCAGGGTGTCGGTAATCGAATTATCGACACCCCAAAAAATACTCTGTGGGAATGGCGGTAATTCGATTACCGCAATTCCTGGAACTCTGTATTTGCGTATATCAGTGCTCTCCCTGCAGCCTTGGGTCCTCTCCCATTGATCCCCCTTCTTCTCTAAATGCCGGGAATGCCCTTGGGGCCTCTCCCTTTCTCCCCTATAAATCCAAGGGCACCCCCATGCATTCCTTATGCCATTTTTATCGTGCCAAAGCTCTGCCAAACTATAGGTAGCCAAACCAGTCCATTCCAGCACCCTCAACTCAGCCCATACCCTGAGTCCATCCCTCACTACTCATTAGACCCCACCTAGCACCTCTGCCAATCGTCTCCAACAACTGCAACAGCTCCTCACCACTGTGTTTAGCATCGCACAAAGGGTAACAGACCCCCTTGCTCGCCCTCTCTCTACTCACCACTGTAAGGGACCCCTGGTCCTATTCCAGGGGTTCCATTTTATCCTTTTTTGTTATTGTAGTAGCTCCTAAATCGATGACAGGGCACCCCCCACCTTTCTCATAGGCGTGGGGGATCAACTTGGAGGTTTACATCTCGGGTTCACCCCATCACAACCTGCATGCCCATTCCTAAAGGGGTCTGGAGGTCCCTCAGTCAATGAGGAAACCCCTAGACCCCAACTGATGCAACCCTCAGCAAGGAAAATTCGGTTTTGAGAAAAATGCAGTAGTGTCGGAAGACTGATTGCCGACACTATTGACGTCCTCTGTAACTGCTTTGTTAATCGTAGTTAAACCGTGCCCTAGTCAGTTCCAGGGTCAAGGTTAGTTAGTTCAGATCCTTAACTACCTCTCTGCAAAAAACCAGCCCTTAACTCAGGATTTAACCTTGGTTAACTGACCTACAAACCCAGACTGCCCTGTGGTCGGTAATGTCATTACCGATAATATGAACACTGTTTTGTTGTGACTTTGGCCCCCTATGGGGCCCACATGCCTTGTCCTCTTGGGCTCACTCGAAGCCCATTGGGTAGCCCTGACTTTCCCCTACTACCTTGCAAAATCTTAGACTCAAGGGCCAAGCCTAACCCTAGTTAGCAATGCCCCACACCCTAGTTAAAATATTGTGCAGACTGTCGGCAGTCTGTTTGCCGATACACAAAAAAAATCAAAATTTGGGTGTTGGCGGTAATCAGATTACCGCTAATACTGAGTCTTTTTCTTGCTGACTTCGAGCCTCTATGGGCCCACACCTAAGATCCTTTGGGCCTAAGACCAATCCCACTGGACTCCTGGCACTCCAGACTACCTAACTATGGTTTCGCTTTTCCCAGGGGTGATCCCTAACCCCAGTTACACTCTCACAAACTAGGGTTAAAAACTTACTGAAATGGAAGTAATCCGATTACCTCCATTCTGTGATTTTTAATTTTGGGCTTTTTGCAGGGCCCAAACCTGGTAGGAGGCTATTCTAGGCCCTGTCATATCCTTTGGGTCCACTTTTGACCTACCATGACCCTTAACCATGGTTAAACGGCCTTCAGTTAACTTTTAACCATGGTTAAGTACCACTTAACTCCATAAATATTTGAAAAAATCCCTAAAAATCCAAAAAAATATAAAAGACCAAAAAACAAAATTTTGATCTTTTTAACCATGGTTAACACCCTTAACCATGGTTAACTCCCTTTTAACCCCGGTTAGCAATCCTAACCCTGAGTTAACACACCCCTTTGCCTCCGGGCTACATCCTTGGCCTATCGGGCCTCACCCCTAGTCTACCGGACTACCCTTCGGCCTACTGGGCCTATAATCTTACACATTGACCAACCTTGGTCAAGCAAAATCGTAATCTACCGCATTAGGTCCATTAGCCACCTTTTGGTGCACACACACCCCTCCTCACCTTAGCATGGGCTCAAGGGCTAGAACTATGCTCGGTCTGATCTCACACCAATGTGAGTATGTAGGCAACTTAACCCGAGTTTGACCCTAGTTAGCTTTTACTTTCTTTCGGTTAGTATTAACTTAAATACTTAGACATTTGTTTAATTTTAAACCTAGCAAGTAGGGAACTACTATAAGTGGAAGTGTTGGGGCCCTTCCCCAAACTTAACCGAACCTCTTACCTCGATCTTTGATCGTAAACCAAGACCTTATCCAACATTTCCCAGGGACTTATCCCTTCCGAACGAATAAGTGGTGACTCTTAACAATCCCGTGAGACATTTTCGAAGGAGTGAAATCCCGTGCTCACACATAATATATATTATTATATATAATATAAGTTTATAAGATTAAAATACTCTTATAGTATGTATTTTTATATGTTTCTAAGAAATATTAAATTGTTTTTAATATAAATAAGAACAAAATAATAAATTGTCAAGTGAATAAAAATTTATTTTTTGTATTTTTTGACATTTTTCTTTCTTTAAATTTTTTATAAAATTAAGTAATCAAATTGTAGAGTCTTGGACTCAATTCCTTGTTTTTATCTTGTTTAGTAGGGGTATTATTGTCATTTTGGTGTTTTATGCTTGGAAGTTAAAGTTAAGCAAATTGAAGGGTGCAAAATGATGAAAAAACCCAAATTTTAGGACCCCTGATCGATCGAACCATACAGACCGATTGATCGGATGAATTACTCAGACCTAGGCTTGTGATCGATCGGCCCAGACAGACCGATCGATCGGCACCCCGAAGATTGCCCAATTCAGCTCGATCGATCGAAGCACGCGATTTTCGTTTAACCCCCGCTCCCCAAATTGTAAACCCATAGGACTATAAATAGAGATTCTATTTCGAGGTTTTAGAGCGTTCTAAACATTTCTAACCTAATTTGGCAAAGGAAGAGAGAAAACCTTAAGTCCTCAAGGGGGTTTTGCTTGGAGAGGAAGGAGATAACTTGAAAATTGTAAGGAAGGCTTGAAAACCAGCATCAAGCCTTCTTGGGAGCCTTTTGGATCGAAGGGAACGATCCCAAAGGTCGATATACTATCCAACTCACTTATGTTATGAACTTATGTACGTTTAAGATGATTTAAGCTAGAAATGATGGATTATTGGTAAAAAAATTCAGTGAACCTCAAATCTAGGGTTTGAGTTGAGAATCTCACAAAGTCAAGGGGATGGCTAGGGCTCCCCATAAGTCTATCTACCCTTTTTGTTGTTTTAACAATTATGTTATAAATTAAGGGATGATGTACTTAAAGTGCAAAAAATAGAAAGCCAAGCAAACCACAACACAATGATTTTTACGTAGAACCCTTCTGAGAAAAACCATGGGACCTAGTCCAGCCATAAGAATCCATTAAAACAAAGTAAAAAAGAACTTACAAGACTAGAACTTGACTCCTTCGGACTCGACACTATGATCCTTCAGTTCTTAGTCCTCCACACCTCGAAAATTCATCACGTACTCTCAAGTCCGGTGATCAACCGCAGCCGCTCGTACTTCTCTTTGTGTCTCAAAAACAGTCCACGACCTTCCGATCGATCTCCGTTAATGACGGCTTCGGATTCCATCGACCAAATCACACTACCACAATCCGTCTCAGATCGATCTCCTTCCCAAAGGCTCCAGAACACTCCGGCCAAGGTGTTCTATCCAGAACGGGTTGATGGTTTGATAGAAATCAATACCTAGATTGATTCCTTCAAAGGACAAGTCCAAACAAGCAAAATTGGAATTTTGGGCTTGCAAACTCTTGGTTTAATGCATTAACAAAAGGGGTTGAGAAAAATAGATTCCATAGGTTTTATGACCTCTGGAGAAACTTAAAAAACCTCTCTACACACTCCCAAGTTCGTACTCCACGAACTAGAGGGGTTCCCCACTTGTAGGGAATCAAAAACAATGATTCGAAGTTGCTTAAAAGGGTTTAAAACCAAAGAGGAAAGCAAAAATACCATTTAGAATGATTTCCCATATTAGGGTTAGCCCTCAAGGATACTTGGGTTGACCCAAATGTGCACTTGGGTCAACCCAAGTATCCTTGAGGGTCGACCCTGGCTTTTTCACTTGCTGGAAAATTTCAGCATACAAAAATGGTCCATATCAGGGTCGACCCTGACTGGTTGCGGTCGACCGAGATATTAAATCATAAAATCAGTACTTTCTTCATTCATAAAAGTTGTAGCTCTTTTTGACATGGTCATTTTGATATATTATAGAGCAAAATCAGAGCTACGGCTTATGAGATATGCCTCTCGCAAGCAACCTTAGTTTTCAAAAACTTTTATACTCAGGGTCGACCTTGAGGAGCAGACCCAATTTTCAAAATCTATTTTTGCCTCTCACATCCTTCATAAAAGTTGTAGATCTTTTGGACGTGATCGATTTGATATATTATAGAGGAAAATCCAAGCTACGGTTTGGGAGATATGCCACTTTTAAGCAACCTTGGTTTTTTGAAAAATTTTAGAAATTTTAACATGTTTTGCACTACTTATCTCATTACCTAGGGTCTGTATAATTAGTTTAGGACACTTACCACCTAAGGCATCATGTTAGGATTATTCTAAGTCAATTCCCACCCATGGTAGCACGGTATCTAGGTCATTTACCATCCTATGAAAGAAATGATCCTCCGAGTGGATCCAACGATTCTTAACCGCTCTTCAACTTCACTTGTCGTGGATGCTTGACGGCAACGACACAAGATAGACACCTAGAAACCTAGATTCACTTGTTTTGACACCGGAATATGCCAGTACAAAAACATGGACTTTACAATTGGCATGATTATGATAAGATTATCGTTAATAATATGAGGATTATGAGTCATTATGATTGAGTATGACTATATGAATATAATATGAGGTTTTCTTATGAAATTGATTATGTTTAGCCTTAAGAATGGAGTAAATGGAGGATGAGAATGTATGTAGATGGATTTATGGTTTTATATGGTTGTTGAATTGTGTACAAATGGAGGATGAGAATGTATGTGGATGGATTCATGGTTTATATGGTTTGTGGAATGTGTACAAATGGAGGAAGGATATATCTGATGGAGGATGAGTATTTTTAGAGATTGGTGTTTGTGAAATTGCTATGAACTATGATAAGGTAATACATATATGTGATTGTTATGTTAAATTATGCCCTAATTATGTTGTATGGTGATCAATGTTTGAGAAGGTCAAAGCTTGGAGGAAAAACCTCCACATTGAGAATTTTCTAACCAAGGAGATGTAACCTGATGGAGTTTCTTAGCAGAGGATTGGAATCTAAGGGATAATCACTTCGAATTTTAATTATGACACTTATGCACAAACTCACATGTGTGTTAAGTTAAGCGTTTCACAAGTCACACACATGGACCATAAGCATAAGCATTGCATATGCCTTATAGAACTGCATAAGAAAGAGGAGATCTGATAAGCCCGATGAGGGATATAACATGTCTGATAAGGGAGTGCATGGTTATTGTTAAGTAGCTCTAATACTCATAAGCATAAGCATTGCATATGACTGATAAAGATCTGAATAAGCCCGATGAGGGATCTGAATAAGCTGCTCAAAGACTCATAAGCATAAAACATCTCATAAGTACGTGGTCTCATAAGCATGTTGTCTCCTAAGTCTAAACTTCTCACAAGTACACGAGTCAAGGTGATGATATGATGTATATAAGCACATGTTCTTCCGCACTCTGATTATGTTATTGGTTATAATACTGACTAAGTGCAGGGATATTATGTTTTTGGTTGGATTTTATATACACCGAGTGCTTTTGTACTCAGTCAGACTTTTATTTTAACAGGTGTGGAGCCTGATTTTTTAGGTGAGCCTTGGGTGGAAGAGGCTTACGACGTAGAGGAGGAAATTGATCCCTTTGCTGAGGGAGAGCTAGATTTGGACAGGTGGCCATATCACTAGGCTTTTACTTTTGAGTTGTGAGGAGTTTTTGTATTAGACATACTATGTATTAGATGATGTTGTTTATCAGATTCCTTTATCGTTGGGTATCAGACTATTATGGTTATGATGGGTTATGTATATGTTGACCATAGAGGATGGTTTGATTTTATATATCGAAATTTTATTGTTGTTATTTTTGGGGACTCATGTTTAGAATGCCTTTTATGTCATGGGAATTATGCAGGTTTAAGAAATGTGGCGACCCAAGATCCCATTTTGGTCATGGTGGGATTTTGGGTCGCTATAGAGGTGGTATCAGAGCCCAAGACATTAGAGTCCTTAGGGCTAGGAAGATGTCGACCTTATGAAAGCAATATCAAGTCTAGGACTTAGGTTAGTCATAAGTTCAAGTTTGAAAGTTATCAACACCCTTTTGAATGGTTTCTAAAAGATGTATGGTTTATGGTTGACTTCAGGATTTGCAAGTCAGGAGGAGAGGTACGAGGAATAATTGGATTGGAGGGGGCAGTGTGACTAATGAGGATACCCTGGAGGGTGCCCGCTAGCCTAATGAAAGTCATGCTATGGAGGCTATTACAGCAGTCATGACTCGATATGCTGAAATTATGG
This sequence comes from Tetracentron sinense, assembly GCA_015143295.1. Lineage (NCBI taxonomy): Eukaryota > Viridiplantae > Streptophyta > Magnoliopsida > Trochodendrales > Trochodendraceae > Tetracentron > Tetracentron sinense. Next base: position 26,714,859 of record CM026559.1, on the reverse strand, counting down.
AGCAGCAGACTGCCTTGTTAGAAGTCAGGCAAGCCAGGCAAGAGAGGCCAGCTAAGGTCCACCCACCTTGACATCACGGAGTGAAAGCCTTCAGGAGGATGGGTCCTCTAGCTTTCTGTGGAAGTATTGATCCTATAGTAGCTAAGCAGTGGATCATGCAGTTAGAGAAGATATTCTTTATGCTCGAGCCCACAGAGGAGAAGAGAGTGAAGTGGGCCTCCTTTGTCATGGAAGACGGAGCAGAACACTGGTAGAGGGCAGCAGCCAGGAAGAGAAATGAAGTGCGAGCGGGACAACCATGGGCATGGGGAGAGTTCCTTGATGTCTTCTATGAGAAGTACTTCCCGACATCAGTGAGGGAGCTGAAGGAGATTGAGTTCTCCACTCTACAACTGGGGAGTATATCAGTGGTCGAGTATGAGGCCAAGTTTGCTAAACTGTCTAGGTTTGTACCTCATTTGATCACCATAGAGAGCATGAAGACAAGGATATTTGAGAGGGGTCTGAGAGACTACATCCGAGAAAGGGTTGAGATCCCGCGTCTTGGGACTTGCCGAGAAGTTAGCGAGAGAACTTTGATTGCCGAGAGGAGGTCGGCAGAGTTTTTGAGGAGGAAAGAAATGCAGGCAAATAGACAAGGCCTGTAAGACAAGAGGCCAAAAACATCAAGTCCAATGCCGATTGCTAAGCCTACCCTGTATCATAGGCCTACCCTGTATCATAGGCCTACCCAGGTAGCCCCACAGGCACCACAGGCCGCCCCGCCTGTTGCTGGAACTCAATTTTTTGATGCATGTAGCTAGTGTGGGAAGAGGCACCGATCAGGGGAGTGTAGGGTAGCTACAGGAAGGTGTTTTCATTACAGAGATCTTTCTCATCGGATCAGGGATTGTCCACTCCGCATCCAGTAGGGGCTCCAATCGACTTAGCCTCAGGGAGCCAGGCCACCCATGAGGCAATCGATTCAGCAGAGGCCACCTCAGGGCCCTAGACCCCAGCAGCCTCGCCAGTAGTTCAGGTTTGGATGTTTGCCACTTCCGAGCAGGATGCTTAGGTGTTCGACGACGTAGTGCAGGGTACGTCTACTTGTGAATTACTTTAAGTCAACGTTTCCATTATTTTTATGGTGATTGAGATTGTTATGTGTATATCAATATGCTATGTATGTGATGTATGTTTGTGCACATGATTTGACACACTTAGTTATGTATCTAATTTAGACACTCTATTGATAAATGACTGTTTAGCTCGTGTGTTGATCGACACCGGATCGACTCATTCTTTCGTGACCCCTAACTTCGCACAAGCTTTTTCGTCAGAGCCAAGTCTGTTAGACCGCGAACTATCTATCACCCACTCCTTTTGGTAGTTCAGTCATCACCGATAAGGTCTATCACTTTTGCAATATTCGGATTTGACAACGAGAGATGTCAGCTGATCTTATTATCCTCAAATTCTAGGATTTTAACGTTATCCTAGGCATGGATTGACTTTCTACCTATCAAACCATGTCGATTGTGAGCACGAATTTTGGTACCCACATTTTATGGTTTGAGATTAGGAGTCGCCACTTATTAATTTTGAAGGGATAAGTCCCGGATATGGATAAAGTTTTATGGTCTACATGAGAATCTAGGTAAGAGGTTTGATTGAGTCCCTAAGGAAGGTGTTAGGCACCCTGGGACTCCATTTTACAATGGTTATCTACTCCCTATGTATAAGCCAAATTAAATTCAAATTATATTTAAATGCCTAAGTTTTAAATTATGCTAATTCAAGAAAGGAAAAATCCTAATTAGGGTCGAACCCAGGTAGAGTTGCCACGTACTCACATGGGGTGAGATCAGACTGAGCGTAGTTCTGGCCCATGAGCCCGTGCCAAGGCTAGGGGAGTGTGTGTGTGCATGGGGTGGCTATGGGTTTAGCCCGGAGGCTAGCGTTTGGTTGACCGAGTTGGTCAAGTGCATGGTTTTGCGGGTGTGGGCCCGGAGGTCACGGATTAAGTCTGGAGGCTCGGGATTGGGTCCGGAGGCCCAGGATTGGGCCCGGAGACCAAGGAGTGGGGCCGGAGGCTAAGGCATGGGCCCGGAGGCCAAGGTTACGCCTGGAGGCTAAGGGTATAGTCTGGTGGACTAAGGATTAGCCCGGTAGGTTAAGGTTGGGCCTGGTAGGCCAAGGTGAAGTTTAATCACGATTAGAACTGAGTTAATCATGATTAGGGCAGCTAACCATGGTTTAAAAGAGTCAATATCATATTTTTGGTCTTTTTTATATTTTTTAGATGTTTTTAAGTTTTTTTTAAAGTTAAATGAGTTTAACCATGGTTAAAGGTTAACTGGGATTAAGTTTAAGCTTAGTTAAAGGTCTGGTCCGGTTGGGGGTGGGCCAGAGAGTGCAGCAGGGCCTAGACTGGCCTCCTATTGGTCTGGGCCTTACAAGGCCACTGTTGTGTGAAAACAGTGAGATTGGTGGTAGAATAATTAGCGCTAATTCCATTTCTTCACAAAATAGGACTGGTAGTAGAATAACTACCGCCATTGTCACTGTTTTTCAGAACAGTGACTTTGTAGCCATAGCGAAGGTGAGGGATGATGCCCAAAGGATCCTGGACCCATGAGGGTGTTCAGGGGACTTGTCACAAGTCTTGGGCCTGGTTTGGATTGGGCCCATAGTGTTCATCCATAGTGATAAGTAGAAAACTCAGAATGTAGGTAATATGTTTGTTGACATTCTGGACAATTTTTAATTTTTTTTTAAAAACCATGGTTAAGCTAACCCGAGGAGCCTAGAAGGACCAGGGAAGATGAGGGGAGGTTTTAGAGACCTAAACCAGGTCCTAGACTGGACCAAGGACCCATTATGCGGGGCTTAGAGCCACTGAAATGGGAAAACCCATAAATGACGGTACTGTGTTTACCGCTATTTCTGGATTTTTCCAGAAATTGAATTTTCCCCCACGGCACTGCACTGCCACACTTTCAGGGGATCCCTCATGGGCTGAGGTTCTCTCAGAAGCTTAGGGGAGGGTCTGAGTGTGGTGAGGCTAGGGGGCCAGAGCTTTCATCATTTGAGGGGTCCCTATGCCTAAGAGGAAGGCAAATGGAACCCCTGCTCTTGGGAAAATAATTCAAAAGAAGTCCCCTAGAGTAGGACCAGGGGCTTATAGAGTTTTACAGAAGAGAAAGAGGGGTAGAGGAGGACCTTACCCTGTTGGCCAGCCTCCTATGGTGGTGGTGTTGGCGGAGTTCGTGGTGGTAGAGGCTGAGGAGGTGTTCGAGATGCTTAAGAGTAGCTGATGGTGTCCTAAGGGGTCTTGGGCTTCATATTCTTGCAGGGGTTTCTCAAAGAAGAGTTAGCATGCCTCCTCAAGCTTGAGGGAGGTTGGATTTTATAGGAGAGGGTCTAGGGACTTAGGGGGAAATAAGACAAGGGTTGGCGGAGTCCTTGGACAGGAGAGGGGGGCTAGAAGGCGTGCCTAATGCACTGGGGGGAGCAGGTTTTTCGTAAAATGCAAACTCCAAGAATTACAGTAATTCTAGTACCGTTATTCCCTATTAAGGCAGTAAAGATAATGGCGATAGAATAATTACAATAATTTTTCCAGAAAAAGGTCTGCCTAGAGTTATGCTCATGCACGTGGTACAGAATTTACCACAAAAGGAATGTTGGTAATTAGAGAATAGACATTCTGAGATTTTTTGAATTTTAGGGCTGAGCCCCCCCTAGGGCTTAGCTTAGGTTATGGGCCCAAGGGATGTTCGTTTACAGTTTTAGGCCCTAGGGGCCTTAGGGAGGTGCTACATGGGCCTTGGGCCCATGCCCTAGGCTGATATGGTTAGGGGTAGGTTAGGGCTAGCTAGGGTTTGCTTAGGGCTTAACTAGGTCAACCTGAGTTTTAACTAGGGTTGCCTTAGGGTGGATCTAGGGTTTACCTATTGTTTGACTAGGGTTTGCCTAAGGTTTGAGTTGGGTAGTTTTAGGGTTGAACTTGAGGTTAAGACGTAGGATTTGGCTAAGGTTAACCATGGTTAATTTGATTAACCATGGTAAAGGAGGGGTGTAAAAATTGGGTGCTTACATCGACCATTTCGAGAAAGTTGTCAACTTTAAGCCGATTGGTGAGTCTTCTTTCCGTTTCCATGGATTGAGAAAGAGAGATCTAGCTCGATTTGTTGCTTTGAGTATTTCTACTTCGGAAGTACCAGACTCATTTAATATTCCAATGGTAAAGGAGTTCTTAGATTTCCTCCCTAAAGACATAACTGGAGTAAGCACCTAATTTTTACACATTGCTTTAACCATGGTTAAAACACCATTAGCCATGATTATCCTCAGCTGAGTCCTACTTAAAACCTAAACTTAGGTAAACCCTGGTCAAACCCTAGTCAAACCCTAGGCCTATCCCTAGGAAAACCCTAGTCTAACCTAGGAAAATCATAGTCCTGCCCTAACCATGGTTAAAACTCTTAACCATGGTTATTCCCAGCTAAACCTAGGTAAACCCTGGTCAAACGCTAGGCCTAACCCTAAAAAAACCCTAGTCTAACCCTAGTCCTGCCCTAACCATGGTTAAAACTCTTAACCATGATTATCCCCAACTGAACCCTAAACCCTAGGTAGTTACTTGTCAAACCCTAAACCTAACTCTAGGAGAACCCTAGGCCTAACCCTAGTTAGAAACCTAGTCTAGTCCTAGGATAAACCCCTTTGGGCTCAAGGCCTATTAGCAAGCCCATAGCCTCAAAAACTTACCAAACCATCCTGTGGGCCGAAACAGGGGGCCACAAGCCCTTAGGAGTCTTTAGGGTGGGGCCCACAGGCCCAATTTCAAAATTTTGAGAATGGCGGTAATAACTTTACCGCCATTTCTCCTTTTAGGGTGGTAAACAGTGACCCACGGCTTAAGTGTGTAGAGGTTTAGCCCAAATTAGCAAAGTTTGATAATGACGGTAATCCAATTACCGCCATTACTATTTCTCTTTCTTCAGGAATGGCGGTAATAATATTACTGCCATTACCTGAAACCTGCAGATCGTGTATTAGCAGCCCCCCTGCTGCCCTGGCTGGCCTTTGGTTGGTTCCCCACGCCTGAGGGAATGCCTAGAATACCCCTGGCCTTCTCCTTCACTCTTATATAAACCCCCTCCATCTTCACTTCAAACTCACTCGAAAACACCTACCTCAAACCCCTGTCTAAATACGGGTAGCTTATACCCAAGCCTTTCGGTCAATAGCCTTCCACTCAGGGTGGTCCCTAAACTTCCTAGAAGCTCCCTTAGGCCATCCTAGGTCTGTCTCCATCATCAGCCACCCCTTCACAGCCACAACATAGTCCACCATTGGGGTATAACTCCCCTCTTTCTCTGTTATTCATTGCTAAAGCTTTGTAAGGACCCCTGGTCCTATTCTAGGGTTCCCTCATATCTTTTTACTTCCGTGTTTAGCTTGCTTAGCCCAGGATAAGGGTCCCCTAGCCTTCACCATAGGCATAGGGGGATCCCCTTGAGGCCTAACTCGGGTGTAGTACCCCTCTCTTGCATGGCAACTCCCCGTAGGTTCTAGGGGGTCGCTTAGGTCATGACGGAACCCCTGGAACCCAGCTGGTGCAACCCTTAGTGGGAAAAAATTGTTTTCTGGACATATTTTTAAATGGCGGTAGAATAACTACCGTCATTTATCTTCTTCATTGTAACTGCCCTTTTAGCCTTGGTCAAGTCTAGGGCTATGGTTGGACCCCTCTCATCCTTGCCTACCTTCCCTGATCATTTCAGACCTTAACCATGCCCTTAACCCTGGTTAGTTTGGCTTCAAAAGCAAATTGACAGAATGGCGGTAGATCATCTACCGCCATTTCAAACTCTCAAATACAGCACCTTGAGTCCTTTGTGGGGCCCACATCATACCTTCCTCTGAGCCCACCAAAGGTCCAAGGTCTTCCCTGGACTTCAGGCTATCCCTCTTGAAATTCCTTATTTCAATGCACTCTTAGACCTAGAGGGGGGTGAATAGGTCTACTTCAATTTTCTTTTCCAATTTTAATTTTAGACAATCACACACAAAAAATCTCACTTGAACACACAAGATTTTTACTTGGAAAACCTTTTCGGGAAAAACCACGGGACCTAGTCCAGCACAAAATTCACTATGAGAAGAGTTGAACAATACAAGACTCGAATCTTACCCAACCGGACAAGACACAACGTTCCTCGGTATTGATTCCTCAACTTGCAAACCACGAACACAGCACGTTCGATCTCCGCAACAACAGCTCCGGTTCCTCACAGGCCAATCTTACTTAAAGTGATCAACCACGGTCTCTGAAGACCGATCTCCGTTCTTGACGGCTTTAACTCAAGCTAACCAACACTCGCAGTAGAACATACAGTGGATTTTAGGGTTTGTGGAAGCCCTAGCATGATCTCTTAATGATTAAGGATCATCTAATGCAAGTTTGAGAAAATATGCATGAAAACTTTGCACAACATAGAGGCCAACTAATGGAGATGAAGATCAATGAATCCAAGAGTTTTCATAAACTCAAAACAAGCCCAAAGTGCTCTAAAAAGTCTCCAATTAATGTCCCTCACGGATTGGGAGAGGTACCCTACATATAGGAAATGTTCAAAGGATTAGAAGTTACTAAAAAATGGATTTAGAAAGTTTTTTCATATCAAGGTCGACCCTGGAGGATCCCTGGGTCGATCCACTGTAGCAACCAAGTAAGATAACCGAAATCCCATATCAGGGTCGACCCTATGGGATGGTTCGGTCGACCAAAGTGTACACTTCGGTAGACCCAACCATCCTTTAGGGTTGACCTCCAAAAATTTCACTCTTTGCCCGAAATCACCATACAAAACATGGGCTATTCAGGGTTGACCCCCAATGGTCAGGGTCGACCCTGGGGTGCATGTTTTCATATTTTTATTCCTTTTAGCCTTAGATGCAATCTCCTATACCCCTATTCTTTTTGGACTTAGTTTTCATGATGAATGAGTCATTTCCATGAGGTAACCTAAGGTCATCTAGGTCTCTCTTTCAATCCTTACTTTTTGAGCCAATGTGAGTGATGTAGCTTCGAGATTCTTCACGGCTTCTTTTTCACTTTGTCTTCAAACCAGATGAGACCTACTATGACCTATATGCTACATTTTGGGCTCAGACTTTTGTCAACACAATTTTGACTTTACAATCTTCCCCTTTGGCAATTCTGAGATAAAACAACCAATATAACTGATGGACATAACTTTACAGACTCTCTTAAACCCATAAGAACAAAGAGAATGAAAAGTACATGACACTGGACAGTTGGGCTTCTTCCATGGAGAAATATGCTTTTTGAGATCGTTGAGGCATCAATCAACCCTGAAACATTAAAACAACCAATACCTTTGTGAAGCATGGGGGAATTTCATAAAATATAAAACCATTGTAATAATGAACATCATGCAAGGTAGTATGAGATCTCCTCCTCAATTTGAGATCCCATCTGACAAAGGTTTTAGAATCATGAGCATGTGAATCCATGAGTGAAGCAATGTGAATATAATATGCAACATGTGATAATGTGACATAAATGAGCACTTTGCACATAAAATATCACACAATTTTTCACATATGATGAGGTTGATCTATCTAGCCAACTTCTCCCCCTTTTTGGCTTGAATTGCCAAGGAGAAATCAATCATGCAGAAATAGCCACCCTATCATGAAGTAGAATTAGCATCAAAGATCAACAACATAGGGAAACACAGAGAAGCAGAAGCATCAACTAAGTAGCAGAAACAAAGAAGTAGCATCCCATATACAGTAACCAAGGGTGCACAGCACAAAGACCAACAAAACAGGCTAGCTAAATCCAACAAAAACAAAAAGCAAAACAAGGCGGGAACCATCATCGCAAGAAGTGCTAATCATCCTGGTGCGAAGGAAAGTGACGAGCAAAATCATCCTGATATCGACCCTCTTTGCAGAATTTTTGAACCTGTGTAAGAGTTGAATGTGACCCCATTGGGATGATCTTTGGCAGGTTATGGGGCAGCTTTTGGAGAAGAATTGCTAAAGGAGATCTCTGAAAAATCTGAAAAAAAAAAATGCCAATACCCTCCAAAATAACATGGCATGCTAGTGACCCGAGAATTTCAACATTTGAAATGGACACATGAACCAACCGTATAGAGCTTTAAGTGAATCAGTTTTGGAGATTAAAGACTGCACAATAAGAGATTTGTAGATTGGCAACGTAAGATCTTCCCTGAAAATACTCAAAATCAACCAAAAGTATGCATTTTGCTAGAAAAAGTTTTCAAAGTTCCTCCATTTTGCAAAAGCAATTTCAACATGATAGTTCCAATAAGCAAATCCAGTATGTGCAAAATTTATTTTTTTTCAAGAGCAAATAATGCAATGTCCAAGAATGTGTAGCATAAAATGATGAGTATACGAGGATATTTCCATCGACACTATGCACAAGGGATGACAAGACATAGTCACACAGGCTAATGTACAGTGAGTAATAGGCCTTACCAAGAATTATGAAGTGTGTGAGGTGAGATTCTAACCGAACACCTTTAGAGATAGGTACCCTTAGATAGATAAGGACATTAGTGCATTTCAGGAACACCAAGCTTCAAAAAATACTGAGAGATGCATCTAGGGTAATCCAAAAAGATGAAGTATTTTATGTGCTATTGTTACCCTTTTTCATATGTTGCTCTCACAGTGTTTATGAAATTTTTTGTTAGGTGAAGCTATTCTTGATCAGTCTTTTTCTTTTGAATTTTGAGATGCAATGGTGGCTTTCACACTTACTGGGTAGGTAGCCCTAGCTATTGGCAGCAGGGGCTTTCACTCTAGGGACCTAGATAGATACCTACTGTCCACCTAGGTAGTCATTTCATACTGTTTGCATCCAATAGTGACTTTCACACTATCCCAGAGGTAGCCCTTTCCATTGCATAACGCCATTAAACTGGGGCACATTTTGAGAGATGGTACCTTCATGATCAAATCAGATTTTATCACCTCGAAGAACCATCATGACTAATATCATTACCTGTTCATAGAGAAATGTACCATCTTCAAGAGATAAACAGAGTGCAAGTGCAGATGATAGTACAACAGTATTTGCCAGATTTCTAACTGTATTTAGCAAGATAGTCTATGTGCACTTCCCTAAAGACATTTTGGTAGGTATGATATTCTCATGAACTCAATACGATCAAATATGTATCTTGGACAAGCATTATGAGCACAAGAAAAATTCAGCAATGCACACCAAAGTAGAACAACCAAATCCAACAAAAACCCTTTTTTTATTTTTTATTTTTAAATATGCCTAACTAAAAGAAAACAAAAATCTTTTTGGAGTTTTTCTGAATTTTTTAATGTTTTTGGATTTATTGAAATAAGATAACCAAACCAAAACAACCATATGTAGAAACTAATAATATACACCGGAGGAATAGAGCTAGGAAGAGATATGGATATGAGATTACCTAGTCTATCAAAAAGCACTCAATCACTCAATACCGCACACACCGATGGATTTCCTAAGAAACTCAAACCTAAGGGAGTCTAGAGGTTTGCTTAGGAGATCTGCAAGTTGAGTATCAGTTTGCACATATTCCAATGTTATGACACTTTGCTCAACAAGCTCTCGAATGAAGTGGTGTCTAATGTCTATGTGTTTGGTGCGAGAGTGTTGCACGAGATTTTTGGAGATGTTGATGGCACTTGTGTTATCACAATACACAGTCATGGTGCCCTGTTCTATCCCGTAGTCCTACAACATTTGTTTCATCCACAAAAGTTGAGTGCAACAACTGCCGGCTGCAATGTACTCAGCCTCGGCAGTAGACAAGGAGATGAAATTCTGTTTTTTGCTAAGCCAAGCAATCAAACAGTTTCCAACATAAAAGCATCCTCCAAATGTGCTTTTCCTATCATCAGCATTTCCGGCCCAGTCGGCATCGGAATATCCAACAACCACGGCATTAGTATCAAAGGGATACCAAAGGCCAAAAGGGAGAGTTCCACTTACATATCGAATAATTCGTTTGACAGCAAGTAAGTGTGACTCTTTGGAGCTTGCTTGATAGTGAGCACAAGCTCCGACACTAAAGGCAATGTCAGGACGACTGGCAGTGAGGTAAAGCAAATTACCAATCATACTTCGGTATGTGGTTTTGTCAACACTTTTGCCTGAAGTATCTTTGCTAAGTTTGGTGGTGGTGCTCATAGGAGTGCGAGCATGTTTAACTGAGCTCATGCCAAATTTTTTTACAAGGTCTTTGGCATATTTGGTTTGGGACACAGAAATCCCATTGCTCATTTATTTTACCTGCATACCAAGAAAGAAATTCAGCTCACCAACCATGCTCATCTTAAATTCATTCTTCATTTGTTCAGCAAAGGAGTGTGTATGTGAGTCTGGTGTGGAACCAAACACAATATCATCAACATATATCTGAGTACTAACCATATCATCCTTGATGTTTTTAATGAATAGGGTCCTGTCTACTCCCCCTCTTGAAAATACCTTTTCTAAGAGGTATGTAGTCAGTCTCTCATACCAAGCTCTGGGAGCTTGTTTCAAACCATAGAGAGCCCTTTTTAATCTGTAAACCTTATCAGGATGATTAGGGTCCTCAAACCCTTTTGGTTGTTCCACATAAACTTTCTCCTGAAGAATGCCATTCAGAAAGGCACTCTTGACATCCATCTGAAAAAGTTTGAATTTGAGATGACATGCAACAGCAAGCAAGATCCTGATAGACTCTAGTCTGGCAACAGGAGCAAATGTTTCATCGAAATCAATGCCCTCAATCTGAGTGTATCCCTGTGCAACTAACCTAGCCTTGTTTTTTACAATAGTACCATGTTCATTAGATTTTTTCTTGAAAATCCATTTAGTTCCAATAACATTTGTATTTTTAGGCCTAGGAACTAAAAACCATACATCATTCCTTGTAAACTGATTGAGCTCTTCATGCATGACATTTATCCAGTTTTCATCAGTGAGAGCTTCAGTTACATTTTTGGGTTCAAAAGTAGAAGTGTAGCAAAAGTAACTAACTTCATTTTCAACTTGTTTTCGAGTTCTCACTCCACTTTCAAGGTTTTCAATAATTTCAGTTGAGGAGTGAGGTCTCATAACCCTAGGATGTGTAGGTTTTTTAGGAGGTGACTTTGAAGGTGATTCATCTTCTGATTTAGATATTGGAATTTTCACACCTTCATCAGCATTGTCATCCTCTGGTTGCAAGGACTCAGATCCTGCGTCAACAACCACCACCACATTTATGGACTCCATAACAGTAGAGATTCTCAAGTTGTACACTCAATAAGCCCTACTATTTGTGGAATAAAAGAAAAATCCCTTCATCACTCTGGGAATCAAACTTACCCAATTGCTCTCTATCCCTAAGGATATAGGACTTACTTCCGAATACTCGAAAGTACTTGACATTGAGTTTCTTGTTGTACCATAGCTCATAGGGTGTCTTCCTAGTTCCGGGCTTAGTGTAGACTCTGTTAACAGTATAACATGTAGTGCTAACTGCTTCAACCCAAAAATGAGCAACCAGGTTGTTGTTGTGAAGCATCACCCTAGCCATCTCTTGAAGCACCCTGTTCTTTCTTTCCACCACACCATTTTGCTGAGGCGTTATTGGTGCTGAAAATTCATACTTGATGCCCTCTTCATCACAAAACTCATTGTACTTGGAGTTTTCAAACTCCTTTCCATGATCACTTCGAATTCGAGTGATAGGGCATCCTTTTTCATTTTGCACTCTCAAGCAGATGTTCTTGAAGTTCTCAAATGCATTCGACTTCTCTCTTATGAATGCTACCCATGACATCCTTGAGAAATCATCAACCATAACTAGGATATATCGCTTACCTCCTAGACTTTCAGTTCGATTTGGACCCATAAGATCCATGTGTATTAGTTCTAGTGGGTGTGAGGTAGCGATATTTGAAGCCTTCTTGTGTGGGCTGTTAATTTGTTTGCCAATTAGACATGGCCAACACACAGTAGTAGAGAGCTTCCCTAGTTTAGGCACACCTCTCACACGCTCGTGTTTTGAGAGTTTGCTTAGGTCTTTGAAATTCATGTGACCTAACCTCCTGTGCCACAGTTCAACTTCTTCAACTTTAGCCCTGTTGTAAATTTGAGAAGAACCAACACTAGGAATTAAACCATAACAATTGTCAGTGGTTCTTGACCCTTACAAAATACACACACCTTTGTCATCCATAACATAGCACTTGTTGTTAGTAAAGTGGACAGTATGGTGATCATCGCACAATTGACTTATGCTAATTAGATTAGCTTTCAGTTCTTCTACAAACAAGACATCCTTCAGTTTAGGAATGCCTGGTGCTTGGATGACCCCTTTTCCTTTCACAAAGGATTTGCTTCCATCACCAAATGTAATAGTCCTGTCTGAGCATTCCTCAAGTTGAGTAAATAGGGACTTGTTACCTGTTATGTGTTTGGAGCATCCACTGTCGAAATACCACATGTTAGAATTTTAGGCTTTCAAAGCGGTGTGGATGACAAGGTATTTTAGATCATCATTTCTCACATAAATGAACTTAGACTTTTGGGTAACCCTATTGTCTTTGTTTACTTCATTTGTAGGCATGACCTTCTTTTTGTTAGATCTTCTGTTCTTCCTTCTTTTCTGGGTGAACCTAACATTTTGGTCCATCCTGTTACCTTCTTCATGATGAGCATAAGAAGTGTCACGACCATATTGTATACTAGAGAGTTGAGTAATTTTCATCACTCGAACTCGAACTCCTAGACTTTTCTGATAAGGCTTGAATTTGCCTTTGGAGATTCCCTTGATGTTGTGTTTGATTCCAAGAACCATTTCGGGGATTTCTCCTAAAGGCATTGTAGTTAGGTCGGATGTGACCCTTCACTCCACAATGGTGACAAGTGGGAATGAACCTAGAAGAAGGAGATCTGTTAGCCTGGGATTGAACTTTTGTTCTCTCAGTTTCAGTTAAATTTTTACCTTGTCCAGAAGTGACAAAAGTTTGGTATAACTGAGAGTTTGACATCCTGGATGTTGATCATGAGGAATTAGAACTCACAAATCTTGGATTTTCATGTATTGGCTCAAATGTTGCAGTAGACATTGTTCCGACATTCAAGGGACCGGATGGTCTATCTGGATGTCCTATGCCAGACATGTTTACTGTTGAGAACTGCATACTAGCAAGTTTATCCAAGATTTGAGTATTGCTAAGGAGTCTAGCTTCTTTTTCGAGTTCAGTTACTTTCTTAGCTAGCCCATCCTTAACTTTCAGAATATTAAGAAATTCCTTTTCTAGAAATCTAACTTTTCAATAAGGTTATTTCTTTCAGATTCCAATTCTAAAATTCGAGTCTTTGACTCTTCAGATACACTCATAGAGTTATCTTCCTCAGTTTCTAGAACCTTGATCCATTTGGATAAAGAGACATTTTCTCCCTCAAGGTATTCTAGTTTGGACACCAGTTCAGTCTTTTCACTTTCAAGCTGAGATACTAGAGCATTCTTCCTTTCTGCTTCTAGTTTGCAAGGGTTTCTTTCTTGTTGAGTAAATTTAAGTTGTTTGTTCAAAGAGATCTTAGCTTTCTTCAGCTTAAGGCGTTCAGAAAACAACATTTCATAGGCTTTATCCATATCTTCATCAGACTCAGAGACAGTGTGACTCTGATCATGTTCTTCACTGGACTCACTCACTTGATCTTCATCACTCTTCTCTTCATGAGTAGTGGGAGGATGGTCTATCTCTGATAGGGTGACAGTGAAAGCCATGTGATTTTCAGATTCTTCACTTGAGGTAGAGCTTTCAGATTGTTTTTCATCAGAATCACTGTCATCCCATGTGGCATTCATCACCTTTCCTTAGTCTTCTTCTTGTTAGGGCAATCAGGTGAAATGTAGCCGTAGCCTTTGCATTCATAGCATTGAATGCCACGAGATTTCTTGTCAGTTCCTTTGGGGACTTTCTTGTTATTCTAAGGTTTTGACTTTGGCTTTTCAAGAGGTTTTCCTCCTAGTTTAGGCTTGAACCTTCTATTTGTTTTCAGATATTTTTGAAAATTTTTAACAAATAGAGTCAATTCCTTCTCTCCCAACTCAGCATCACTGTCATCCTCATCCAAGGTCTCCTCGACAGTTTTCAAGACTATAGATTTGTTTTTCTTGGATGGTCGAAGATTGAGTTCGTAGGTTTGGAGTGATCCGACCAATTCCTCAATCTTGAGAGCATCAACATTCTTGCTCTCCTCGATGGCAGTGACCTTAAATTAAAACCTTTCCGGTAGAGATGTAAGAATTTTTCTGACAATTTTGGACTCACTGATTTTCTCACCCAGATTGAAACTGGAGTTAACAATGTCACTTTGTTTAGCATAGAATTCATCAAATGTGTCATTGTCCTCCATTTTCAGATTTTTAAATTTTGTGGCGAGAATTTGAAGCTTAGAGATCTTGACAGTGGTTGTACTTTCATGAGTCATTTCCAGTATATCCCATGCCTCCTTTGTTGTTTCACATGAAGAGATTCGTTTGAATTCTTCAACAGTGACTGTAGTAAAGATTGTATTGAGACATTTCGTGTTCCAACCACTTGTCTCGAGCTCTTCTTTGCTCAAATCCTTGGTGCTTTTAGTGAGAGTTACATCACTTGGAATATTCACCGGTGGAGTTCATCCATCCTGAATGGACATCCAGATTCTCTCGTCTATGGATTTGAAAAATGCTCTCATTCGAGCTTTTCAATATGCATAATTGTTCCCATCAAACAATGGGGGACAAGAGATGGATCCACCATCTCTTAAAGTAGTCATTGACTTAAGGATAGACACAAGTTCACACTTAAGGGATTTAACCTTCTGAGTGAACCTGCTCTGATACCAATTGAAATTCCTTATTTCAATGCACACTTAGACCTGGAGGGGGGGGGGGGGGTGAATAGGTCTACTTCAATTTTCTTTTCCAATTTTAATTTTAGACAATCACAAAAACAATCTCACTTGAACACACAAGATTTTTACGTAGAAAACCCTTCCGGGAAAAGCCACGGGACCTAGTCTAGCACAAAATTCACTATGGTAAGAGTTGAACAATACAAGACTCGAATCTTACCAAACCAGACACGACACAACGTTCCTCAGTATCGATTCCTCAGCTTGCAAACCACGAACACAGCACGTTCGATTTCCGCAACAGCAGCTCCGGTTCCTCACCGGCCAATCTTACTTAAAGTGATCAACCACGGTCTCCGAAGACCGATCTCCGTCATTGACGGCTTTAGCTCAAGCTAACCAACGCTTACAGTAGAGCATACAGTGGATTTTAAGGTTTGTGGAAGCCCTAAGGTGATCTCTTAATGATTAAGGATCATCTAATGCAAGTTTGAGAAAATATGCATGAAAACTTTGCACAACTTAGAGGCCAACTAATGGAGATGAAGATCAATGAATCCAAGAGTTTTCATAAACTCAAAATAGGCACAAAGTGCTCTAAAAAGTCTCAAATTAATGTCCCTCACGGATTGGGAGAGGTACCCTATATATAAGAAAGGTTCAAAGGATTAGAAGTTACTAAAAAATGGATTTAGAAAGTTTTTCATATCAGGGTCAACCCTGGAGGATCCCTAGGTCGACCCACTATAGCAACCAAGTAAGATAACCGAAATCCCATATCAGGGTCGATCCTGGGGGATGGTTCGGTCGACCAGCCTTAGATGCAATCCCCTATACCCCTATTCTTTTTGGACTTATTTTTCATGATGAATGAGTAATTTCCATGAGGTAACCTAAGGTCATCTAGGTCTCTCTTTCAATCCTTACTTTTTGAGCCAATGTGAGTGATGTAGCTTCGAGATTCTTCACGGTTTCTTCTTCACTTTGTCTTCAAACTGGATGAGACCTACTATGACCTATATATTACATTTTGGGCTTAGAATTTTGCCAACACAATTTTGACTTTACACCTCTGTAGTCTCAGTTTTCCCTGGTTCAAAACTTAACCTCAGTTATAGCCCTGTAAACCATGGTTAGAGGAATGACTGTAATGGCAGTAATCCTATTACCGTCATTACTGAACTCTCTAATTTTTGGGCTTTGCACAGGGCCCAGACTAGGTAGGAGGCCAGTTTAGGTCTTGCTATGCTCTTTGGGCCCATTTTTTACCTGACCAGACCCTTAACCATGGTTAAAATCACCTGTGGTTAACATTTAACCATGGTTAAGTACCCTTAACCCACAAAATTCTAGAAAATCACAAATATTCTTAGGATTCCATAATGATCATTTGTGATCATTTTTACTCTGGTTAGGACCATTAACTATGGTCAAACCCCATCTCTGGTTAACTTTTAACCATGGTTAAGCAGTCCTTAACCAACAATAATCTGAAAAAATATTCAGAAACTTAGAAATATTCTGAGAAGCCCAAAAATGGTATGTTTCAGTCATTTAACCTTGGTTAGTAATCCTAACTAAGGTAACCTCCCTCCCTTGACCATGGTTAAGTAATCCTAACCTAGAAAAAAATCTAGAAAAAATCCTAAAAACATCCAAAAAAACAAAAATACAGTTTCTGTACCTTCTTACTGTGGTTAGCAATCCTAACCATGGTTAGTTTGACTTAACCCCAGTAAGCAACCCTAACCTTGGTCAAACTTCACCTTAGCCTACCGGGCTCATCTCTTGGCCTACCGGGCCCAAATCCTACTCTACCGAACTACCCTTTGGTTTACCGGGCCTCAACCTTGCACTTGACCAACCTCGGTCAACCAAACCCTAACCCCCGAGTTAGGTCCATTAGCCACCCTTGGTACACACACACACCCCCTATCCTTGGCATGGGCTCATGTGCTAGAACTACGCTCGGTCTGATCTCACCCCAATGCGAGTATGTAGGCAACCCAACCCGGGTTCGACCCTAGTTAGCTTTTCTTTCTTAGATTAGCATTTCTTAAACACTCAAACATTTCATTAACAATTGATCTTTAATTTGACTTAAATCTAGCAAGTAGGGAACTACTGAAAAGTGAAAGTCGGGGTGCCTAACCCCTTTCCTGGACTTAACCGAACCTCTTACCCTAATCTCAAATCGTAGACCAAGACCTTATCCAAATCTCGGGGATTTATCCCTTCTGAATGAAGAGGTAGCGAATCTACTATCACCCATGAGATTTTTCAGGGTTTCCCGAAACCCGTGTTCACACCTGGTTTACCATCGGATAGGGAGATTGAGTTTGTAATTGATTTGGCTTCAGGCACGACACCCATCTCCAAGGCGCAGTATAGAATGGCTCTAGCAGAGTTGAAAGAGCTAAATGAGTGGATTGAAGAGTTGCTTAACCTTGGATTTATTTGCCCAAGTGTATCATCTTAAGAAGCTCCAGTGTTATTTGTGAAAAAGAAGGATGGTTCGATGAAGATGTGCATCGACTATCGGCAACTGAACAAGGTCACCATCAAGAACAAGTATCCACTGCCAATGAGCGATGATTTTTTTGATCAGTTGCGAGGACCTAAGTATTTATCCAAGATTGATCTAAGGTCAGGTTACCATCTGCTGAAGATAAAGACTGAGGATATTCCTAAGTCGGAATTTAGAACCAGATATATGCATTATGAGTTTTTAGTCATGTCTTTCGGTTTAACAAACGGACTAGCAGCCTTTATGGATCTCATGCACAGAATATTCGGGCCGGCTCTCGACTCCTATGTGATAGTGTTCATGGATGATATCCTTATCTATTCTCAGACATAAAAGGATCATGAAAGACATCTCTGGACTACCTTGGAGACGCTAAGGGAGCATAAGTTGTAAGCCAAATTAAGTAAAGGTGATTTTTGGCTTGAGATAGTTGCATTCCTAGGCCACATGGTATCAGGAGAGGGTATTTTTGTGGATCCTTCAAGGATAGAAGCAATGGAAGGTTGGAAGAGACCAAAGAGCGTCATTAAAATCCGAATCGCAGATTATTACCGAAGATTTGTGGAAGGTTTCTCTAGTTAATTTGGCAGTACCACTTACTCGTCTAACTTGAAAGAACATCAGGTTTGAGTGGAATAAGAAATGCGAGAAAAGTTTCCTAGAGTTGAAGAAGCGTCTCACTACCACCCCCATCTTGACTATATCATCCGGTAGCAGAGGTTTTGTGGTGTACAGTAACACCTTACTCATTGGGTTAGGTTACGTTCTTATGCAACACAGGAAAGTGATTGCTTATACTTCTCGATAGTTGAAAGATCATGAGAAGAACTACCCTACTAATGATTTAAAGTTGGTAGCTGTTATTTTCGCTCTGAAAATCTGGAGACATTACTTGTACGGTGAGAAATTTGAGGTATTCACAGAGCACAAGAGCCTAAAGTATCTATTCTCATAGAAAGAGCTGAATTTGAGGTAACGCCGTTGGATAGAGTTCCTCAAGGATTATGATTGCTCTATTCAATACCACACGAGGAAAGAAAATATGGTGGTAGATGCACTAAGCCGAAGACCTATGGGATTCTTAGCTCATTTGATGGTCCAAGAATGGAAGCTACTCGAAGAGGTGTCTAGCTTTGATGCAGGTTTCAGTGTTGGAACATCTGGAGCCTTGATGGCCAACATTATGGTCAGATCAACCATCTTGAATAAGATTAAAGATCTACAACTGGGTGATGAAGAATTACATGCTGCTATGAATAAATCGATTAACAACGAGTTTGAGGATTTCTCCTGGAGAAATGGTGGGACCTCCTTCAAGGAAAGAATTTGTGTTCCAGCTAATGAATAATTGAAAAGGGAAATTTCAGATGAAGCACACAAGTCTAAGTACACTGTCCATCCAAGAGGTACCAAGATGTACCAGAACCTCAAGAAATATTTCTAGTGGAAAGGCATGAAAAAGGACGTGGCTACCTATGTGTCCAAGTGTTTGGTTTATCAGCAAGTAAAAGCCAAACACAAGAGACCAGCGGGACTTCTCTAGTCACTTCCTATTCCCGAGTGGAAGTGGGAAAATAGCTCCATGGACTTTATTGTTGGTCTGCTAAGGACAACGAAGCATTTTGATGCTATTTAAGTCATAATTGACAGGTTGACCAAGTCAGCTTATTTCCTTCCATATTAGGCCACATATAATTGCAACCAGCTTACGAATCTGTACATCAAAGAGATAGTCTGTTTGAATGGAGTGTCAGTCAGCATTGTATCTGATCGAGACCTGAGATTTACTTCTAGGTTCTGGAAGAGTTTTCAGCAGGTCATTAGTTCCCGTTTAGATTTTAGTACGGCGTTTCATCCGTAGACAAATGAGAAAAATGAGAGGGTGAACGAGATCATAGAGGACATGCTACGAGCTTGCATGCTAGACTTTCAGGGTAGTTGGGATGATCACCTCCCATTGGTTGAATTTTCCTACAACAATAGCTATCAAGCCAGCATTCAGATGACACCGTTTGAGGCACTCTATGGGAGGAGTTGTCATTTACCATTGTGTTGAGATGAAGTTGGCGAGAGGAAGCTTCTGAGTCCTGAGCTCGTTTGTCAGAATGTGGATAGAGTTTAGTTGATCAAAGAGAGGTTGGAAATAGCTCAGAGTAGGCAGAAGAGCTATGCGGATACTCGCAAGAGGGATCTTGAATTCCAAGTTAGAGATTTTGTGTTCGTGAAGATCTCACCTACAAAGGGTGTGATAAGATTCAACAACCGGGGCAAGCTCAATCCAAGGTTTGTGGGACCTTTTGAGATCATCACCCAAGTCGGAGAAGTCGCTTATCGAGTTACCTTATCACCCCATATGGGGGGTGTGCATAATGTCTTCCACGTCTCCAAGTTGAAGAAGTAAATCTCGGATCCTTCACACGTCATTGATTTGGGTCAATTGGAAGTCTGAAAAGATTTGACTCTTGTTGAGCAACCAACTCAAATCTTGGACTGGAAAGAGCAAGTCTTGCGTACAAAGGTCATTCCCTTGGTGCTATTGCAATAAAAGCATCATTCTCGCGAAGAAGCCACGTGGGAGTGTGAGGATGAAGTTCAAGCAAAGTATCCTCACCTGTTCTACTAAGGTACGTAAATTTCGGGGATAAAATTCTTTTATGGGGTGGGGAGGATGTATAGTCCCGGACTCAATTCCTTGTTTTTATCTTGTTTAATAGGGGTATTATTATCATTTTGGGTTTAGTAGGGGTATTATTATCATTTTGGTGTTATATGTATGAGAGTTAAAGTTAAGCAAGTTGGAGGGTGAAAAATGATGAAAAAACTCAAATTTCAGGACCTCAATCAATCGGACCATACAGACCGATTGATTGGATGAATTACAGAATGCTGCCAAGATACGAGGCCTCAGTCCAATTGACCGGACCTGGGTGTGCAATCGATCGGTCGGCACCTTGGAAGATTTCCCAGTTTTGCTCGATCGATTGGAACTAATCCAAGATCGATCGGAGTGCGCAATTTTCATTTTTAAAACCCCCAAATTATGGATTTTAGGGTTTTAAACCCATACGACTATAAATAGAGGTTCTATTTCAAGGTTTTAGAGTGTTTTAAATATTTCTAACCTAATTTGGCAAAGAAAAAGAGAAAACCTTGAGTTCTCAAGGGGGTTTTGCTTGGAGAGGAAGGAGATAGCTTGAAAATTGCAAGGAAAGCTTGAAAATCAGCATCAAGCCTTCTTGGGAGCGTTTTGGATTGAAGGGAACGATCACAAAGATCAATATACTATCCAACTCACTTCTATTATGAACTTATGTATGTTTAAGATGGTTTAAGCTAGAAGTGATAGATTATTGACATGATTATGATAAGATTATCGTTAATAATATGAGGATTATGGGTTATTATTAATGAGTATGAGTATATGAATATAATATGAGGTTTTCTTATGAAATAGATGATGTTTAACCTTAAAAATGGAGTAAATAGAGGATGAGAATGTATGTGGATGAATTTATGGTTTTATATGGTTGCTGAATTGTGTACAAATGGAGGATGTGAATATATGTAGATGGATTCATGGTTTATATGGTTTGTGGATTGTGTAAAAATGGAGGAAGGGTATATATGACGGAGGATGAGTATTTTTAGAGATTGATGTTTGTGAAATTACTATGAACTATGATAAGGTAATACATATATGTGATTGTTATGTTAAATTATGCCCTAATTATGTTGTATGGTGATCAATGTTCGGGAAGTCAAACCTTAGAGGAAAAACCTCCATGTTGAGAATTCTCTAACTAGGGAGATGTAACCTGATGAAATTTCTTAACAGAGGATTGGAATCTAAGAAATGACCGATTCGAATGTTAATTATGACACTTATGCACAAACTCACATGTGTGTTAAGTTAAGCGTCTCACAAGCTACACGCATGGACCATAAGCATAAGCATTGCATATGCCTTATGGGACTGCATAAGAAGGAGGAGATATGATAAGCCCAATGAGGGATATACAAGTCTGATAAGGGAGTGCATGATTACTGTTAAGTAGCTCTAAGACTCATAAGCATAAACATTGCATATGACTGATAGGATCTGAATAAGCCCGATGAGGGATCTGAATAAGCTACTCAAAGACTCATAAGCATAAGCATCTTATAAACACGTGGTCTCATAAACATAAGCATCTTATAAGCAAGTAGTCTCCTAATTCTAAGCTTCTCATAAGTGCATGAGACAAGGTGATGATATGATGTATATGAGCCCATGTTCTTCTGCACTCTGATTATGTTATCGCTTATGATATTGACTAAGTGCAGGGATATTATGTTGTTAGTTGGATTTTATATACACCGAGTGCTTTTATACTCAGCCAGACTTTTGTCTTGGTAAGTGTGAAGCTCGAGTTCGTAGGTGAGCCTTAGGTGGAGGAGGCTTATGACGTAGATGAGGAAATTGATCCCTTTGCTGAGGGAGAACGAGATTTGGACATGTAGCTATATCACTAGGCTTTACTTTTGAGTTGTGAGGAGTTTTTGTATTAGACTTACTATGTCTTAGATGATGTTGCTTATCAGATTCCTTTATCGTTGGGTATCAGACTATTATGGTTATGGTCGGTTATGTATATGTTGTCCATAGACTTGTGTAAATTAGTTTGATTTTATATATCGAAATTTTATTGTTGTCATTTTTGGAGACTCGTGTTTAGCATGCCTTTTATGTCATGAGATTTATGCAGGTTTAAGAAATGTGGCGACCCAATATCCCATTTTGATCAAGGTGGGATTTGGGTGCTACAGGAATAATTTAGAGATTATTCAAATTCCAACATTTTAATTGAAGTCGAATATGAATGCTCTATTTCACTATCTATCGAATAATTAATCAAATTCTGATAATCAGATATGTAATCAAATACGAATTCGGATATACCACTACTCGAATATGTTCCACTTACAGCTCTAATTGGGAATGACTTCATAATGCACGAACCAATATTCTTTAGACGTTGAATTTCTTAATATAATTTCAAATTAGACTTGTATTCGAACTTAGCTTGGCTTGAGTGTGTTTGGGCTTGGCTTGAGCATGCTTGAGCTTGGCTTGAATAGGCTTGAGCTTAATTCGATCTCGAATGTCCAGAGGGTATTGGATATCCGGAACGGTGGGCATCAAACCAATCTCTCCTCCTCTTCTTCAGCAACAACACTCCCACTGCTTTTATTTCATTGCATTCTCCTAAGAAAATCTTTTGTGATTCTTCTCTCGATCTCCTCCGCACGTTCGGTTGATTGATCGATCCCCATTAATGTATAAGGTTTGCATTCCTGGCAAATCTCTCTTATTTTGATTAATCATCTATTGGTCGTCATGTTGTGTGTATAATATTTCATATCCATTTTAATTGATTTGATCCGTTCTTCAAAAAACAAAAAAAAAGTTCTTCATAAAATTAATTTTATCCCTTTTGATTACTGTGTTTTTTTCTTAATTTCATTGAATTCCTCTTCTGTTAATTTTCTTATTAATTTTGTGGTCGTCTTAGTTTTTTGGTGGATGGATTATGATGCTCCATGTTGTAGGTTATGATCTATGTAGAGGGGAAGAATCATGTATAATGTATGCCATCTGGTCATGAGAATTCTATGAATGTACTCTATGGGTTATGAAAATCAATATATAGAAGGAGAAGAAGACACTTTTGTCTTTTATCTTTTTTTTTATTTTTTAATTAATTTTTTTATGTTTGGTGTATGCCAGTAAAAATTGGGGTGCAAGTAGCACCACCCTTATTTTATGGCAAGTTATTAAACCTATGATTGTACTTGCAATCCTGTAGCAAAGCTCTTTTCAAATAACAAGCAACATTTTATTTTATATATTGCGTATAAAATGGCTGATTTAACAGTTTATTTATTATTATTGCTAATGGGGTATCATTTACTAACCAAAACATGGAGGTTTTAGAAACCAGGCTTTTTATAAGCAATGATTCTTCTATAAATACCAGAGTTGATAAGAGAATTAAAACAAAATCCTGGTCTGCTATGCCAGAGATTGAAAGAGGCCAACTTGTGGGCAAAACCATTCCCAGTACAATGAATAGGGTAAATGATACTTGTTGTAAGGAGCTCACCACTCTTGGATATCTTGGATAATTGGGCGGATTTACCATATCCAAAGTGAAAGTTTCGGATACTAGGCATTCCAGGACCTTCAGAGCATCGCTTTCGATGATTAGATGATCGTAGTCCATACTAATGGTCAGGTCCAGGGGGTTAGGCAGACCCCGATTAGAAAATTAAACCAAAGGACCAGAACTACAGCCATATATATATAAATATATCTACAATGTCTAGCATCGTCATGAACGATTTTATCCAACCAAAGAAGAAAATATTGGGATCTAGGATGGTTTCCAAACATGAAGAAGAAAATTTAGAGGGCAAATCAGCCGCCCTGTTAGATTCCCTCAGCACATGGCAGATCAAAAATTGAGTCAGCCCCTATGCATCATCACAATATTGGAAAGCAAGAAGGCTTGCTTCCAATGAACCATCAGCCCCACCCGCTGGGAGTGTAGCCCAATGGTCGGAAGACGAACTATAGACTAGGAAGTCTCGAGATCGAGTTTGGGAGCACCTATGTTATCGGTTGTCAGAGGGAGGGTATCCTCCTGACAGCACGTGGGGATTAGTCGTAGTCTTGAGCTCCGGACACCCCACATTTAGTAAAAAAAAAAAAAGGGTAAATTACACTCACCTCCCTTGAGGTTTGGTGTAATTTCAGAAACCTCCCCTCTTGTTTCTGAAATTACACTTACCTCAATTGACTCATCTTATTAACTCTGTTAACTAATTATATTATTTTCCAAGTTTACCCTTATTACTTAGAAGAAACACGTAAGTAAGCCTAGTTAGTTTGAAAGCTTAATAAAAAAAACACAAAAACATCCCAAGCCACACATGTCCCTTTTAACACCCATTAACTATGATTAAGATTAACTCACCCTTAGGGTTTATCCATATAACCTTAGTTTTTAGAGAAAAAATAACCTTAGGTTGATTATGCTTAACCACAATTAAAGGGGGCTCTACAAGCCGCCACGTGTCCCTTTTAACATCCATTAACTATGGTTAAGACTCATTCACCCCTAGGATTCATCAATCTAACCTTGGTTTTAAGAAAAAAAATATATTAATCCTAGGTTAATTATGTTTAACAACGGTTAAAGGATCTCTACAAGCCGCCGCTTGTCCTTTTTAACACCTACTAACTGTGGTTAAGATTCACTCACACCAAAGGTTCATCCATCTAACATTGGTTCTTAGAAAGAAAAAAAAAACTTAGGTTGATTATGCTTAACCACAATTAAAGGGGGCTCTACAAGCCACCACGTGTCTTCTTTAACACCCATTAACTGAGGTTAAGATTCACTCACCCCTAGGATTCATCCATCTAACCTTGGTTTTTAGAGAAAGAAAAAATATTAATCCTAGGTTAATTATGTTTAACTACGGTTAAAGGATCTCTACAAGCCGCCACTTGTCCTTTTTAACACCTATTAACTATGTTTTTTTTTTTTAACATTTTTAAATTTTTAATTTTTTTACATGAAAAACAGGAGTATAAATAATGGCGTAACATCCAAAGCAGATAACAAATAGAGCGAGCAGAGCAGAAGAGCTTTTCAGATTTTCTCATCTTCTTCTAGAGCCAGAGCCAGAGCTAGAGCTAGAGCTGGATCTGGTCACAGATAGTCAAATTTCTCTCCCAACACAAATACCAAAATTAATAAAACTAATACTAATTCTAACCCTTCTCCACAAATCAATCTCCACCACAACACCACCTTACATTAACATAGCATAGAAACACAAGACTTAAAATAAATTAAGAAACCTAAAAAATGGAAATAGAGAACATGAGTGGTACCTCCTTTATCATCGCCTACAATAATATACCTCCTTTATCATCGCCTACAATAATACAAGATTGGTTCTTAGAAAAAAAAAAAAACTTAGGTTGATTATGCTTAACCACAGTTAAAGGGGGCTCTAAAAGCCGCCACGTGTCTCCTTTAACACCCACTAACTATGGTTAAGATTCACTCACCCCTAGGATTCATCCATTTAACCTTGATTTTTAGAAAGAAAAAAATGCTTAGATCGATTATGCTTAACCGCAATTAAATGGGGTTCTACAAGCTGCCACGTGTTCCCTTTAACACCCACTAATTATGATTAAGATTCACTCCACCCCTAGAATTTATCCATCTAACCTTAGTTTTAAGAAAAAATAAAAAATATTAACCCTAGGTTAATTATATTTAACCCCAATTAAAGTGTCTCGATAAACCACCACGTGTCTCTTTTAATACCCACTAACTATGGTTAAGATTCACTTACCCCTAGAGTTCAAAGGGGTGGACTAGTGGTTCTGGGCCTTTCCCCAAGTGGGAGGTCTTGGGTTCCATTTCTCACTCCCCCTTTGGGCCTAGCCCTACATGGGTTAACCCCAGACTTACCTGGTGTGGTGGGTTGCGGGCTCACGTTGCACCCTTGGGGATCAATCCTGACCCATTGGGGACACCCCAAGTTCCACAAAAAAAAAAAAAAAAACATTGGTTTTTAGAAAAAGAAATATATTTTTACCTTAAGTTGATACCATTAACCTTAGTTTTGGAAATATATATTAACTTAAACTTGGTTACTAAATCCAATTATCATTTATTTTATTGTATTAGTCGACTTTGTAAAAGGTAATTTAGACATTTTAAAATGTTTAAAGGATGACATCATCAAATTTCATCCTAACCACCCACTAATGGAAGGGGGGTATCTATTACAAAAATCCAAGTTGAGGGGATGTTAGTGTAATTTCAGAAACAAGAAGGGAGATTTCTAAAATTTCACCAAACCTCAGGGGAGGTGAGTGTAATTTACCCCAAAAAAAAAATCATCAGCCCCCACTTGGACACTAATTCCCGGTTCCGGCCACAATCCAAGATAGTCACGTTCCAAGAGTCCATTCTCATGGCCATGTCAAACTTGTCACCTACAATTTCTCTCACCCAGAGGGGTAAATAAAGGCACACCAAGCAATCTTACGAAGAATACCACATAAATTAGAGCCCTTGCATTTACGAGAAAATCAACGAGTGGAGAGATCCCAATTAGCGAGCAAGCTTAGGAGGTCCATCGAAATGCTCTTAGAATAGGAACATGTATTAAAGAGATGCTCATGGTCCTCCAAAGGCACTAGGCAAAGGAGGCATGCGGTTGACGAAATAGAGCTCACATTGAGCAAGTCTGTCACGGGTAAGAAGACGCCCATGTAGAGCCATTCAAGAGACAAACGAATGTCCGGAAATGTTATTGCTAAACCAAACCAGGCTATACCACCGAACAAGATCGAAGAAGGTGTTGCCTAATACCCTCCCAAGCAGATTTAAGGGAAAGGGACCCATCAGCAGATCTGTACAAACGATCTTTGTAATTTAAACCAATGTTACAGAACCGGTTCGGTCATCGAACCGGTTGATTGGCTGGTTCCTGGTTTGCCTGGTCCGATTCAACGGTGTCCTTTTTAATTTATTTTTTTAAAATATCCATTTTTACCTATTTATGACCGATTCTGACCAGTTCTCAACCGATTCTGACCACTGGTCCCCGGTTCAACCGGCCAGTTCTTCCAATTTTCAGGAAAATGGCCGGTTTTTAAAACGGTTCAGTTGTGGGGGGTTTGGGAACTGGTGAGGGGACCGGTTCCCGGTTTTTCCAGTTCGAGTGGCCGGTCCAATCTGGTTCCGACAACAGTGATTTAAACTGTTTAAACTTCGTCATTTAAACTAAGCATGGAATTTCACGGAATTTCAGGTGGGGCCCACAATGTGAAATGAACCCCACCTGAAATCCTGTGCTCTTAGAATATGTCTCGGTGTTTTCGGCACTAAGACAGTTTCAAGTCTCAGTAGCATAGTCCTTAAAATGACCAAAACAATCTGGTCCTCTACAGTTACTTAAACAATTCCCAACAAAAGTTTCCCAGAAGAATTCCTAGCAATAATTTCCATTCTGGCTGCTGATTATCCACAGGAGAGACTCTATCATAATTTAATTTGGGCAATAGTTGTCGTGTCCATGTGTACCTTTTAACATCCCTTTAACTATGGTTAAGCTTAAGAAAATTAAGGTGGCGTTTGGTAACACTAGTCTAAAAAGAAGGGCTTATTTGAAAATTATGCTTAGTTGGACTTTAGATCGCTAAATTGAAGATTAATTGCATGTCTACGTTTTAGAGATTTTAGGGGTATAAACCTCTACTTTAAAAAGTAGCTATGAAGCTAATTTTAAAGTAGAATTTTTTTCCCCTAAAATCTCTAAAATGTCGACATGCAATTAACCATCAACTTAACAATCTAAAGTCCAACTAAGCATAATTTTCAAATAAGCACTTCTTTTTAAACTAGTGTTACCAAACGCCACCTTAGATAAATATTTTTGATTATATTTTCCTTTTTAAAAACTAAGGTTAGGTTACTTAACCCTAAGAGTGAGTGAATCTTAACCACAATTGATGGGTGTAAAAAGAGGGCACGGACCAATGAAAACCCCACATTTGACTATATTTTCAAATGCAGCGCTAGTTTTCCCATTTAATTTTATCCACCCTCTTTCTGGGGAGCCAACTTTCATGACTTCACTGACGAACCTAAAGTATCACTTCTGATTGAAAGAAGAGAGAAGCTGAGTTTGATGCTTCACCTGTAATTCTTAATGCCTAGTAAATTGTGAACTGTGGAAAAATGGTTAGAGGAGTTCTAGCCCCAGTCTCATTTACTCCAAATTTTTTCAAAGACGCAAGTTCGGGCTAGCACGTGGAGATGTTTCATATTTTAACAATTAAAATAAATAAAAATCTGACAATAGTTGACATTTGTTTGGCCCAGTCGCGTCTTTGGAAGATTTGCGACTGGGGCTAGCAAAATCCAAATGGTTATCCAAAGATATGAAAATAGTTCCTTGCTTTCTAGATTTCTCTGGCAAAACACAAAAAGAGTCCTAATAATTGATTAGCAAATTCACACTCCAAGAGAAGTTGGTGACTGCTTCTACTGCCTTTCTACAAATCGAGCATGATGGATACGAGACAAACCTCTTTGTGGGCAAATTTCCTTCGACAGTCCCTACCTCTTTCAACGCTTTCCTTTGTACTCTCTTTTCTCATTCACCTTCTTTAGAAGATAAACATGACAAGCCGATCTTACTTTAAAGTTCAAACTTCTTAGATGTTTGGTGCTATGAGAATTCTAGGGATATACTCCTATTATCTCTGAAAAAGGGATTGATAAGACTCTTGTTCTAAGTTCCTAAATTTGTAAGGATGAGAGACTCCATTTTTCAGATGACTGTCCTAATTGACTTCAAGGATTTGATCCACATTTGAGGAAAATTTGGAACCCTTGCGTCGTCCCCTATGTCGACTAAACTGACATTGCTCGTTTGCACATGAAGGCGTAGATCCTTGAGAAGGTGTCATAAAACTTTTTCAAGATCTCTCCTTCCTGCAATCAAACTTCTCCGAGTCAAAGAACTATGAAGGCGTAGAGCCTCGAGAAGGTGTCATAAAACTACCCCTTAGGGTGTGTTCGTTTGGCGAGAGATTAAGGGAAAGTAAAAAAAAGTAAGTTTTCTTGCACTTTCTCAATATTCTATATGCAAGAAAATACACTTCCATTTTCTTGCTATTTCTTCATAGTGATAACCCTCCAATAACTTTCTCCATATTTTGATGAAATGGTTATTTTGAAAGAAAATTTAAGTTTCTTTTCTTTTTCTATTTCTTTTTTTTTGTTTTCTTTTATCTCACTCTTTTCAAACGAACACACCCAATAGAAAACACAAGAGATTGAAAGAAAATTTCATTTTCTTTCACTTTTTTTGTGTTTGTTTTACAAGAATAATCTACTTTCTCAAGAAAGTGGATTCCAAATAATGTCAATTTTCTTTCATTTTGTCTTAAAATTTTCTATTGCAAAAATAAATATTCTGAAGGAAAATTAATACACAAATATTTAGAAACATATCTTTCTAAAAAAATTCACATGGTTCAGTAGTTAACTGTAAATATGCATAGGGCTAATGGGTGTTTTAGGAAAGAAGAAATTTTTTATTTGTACTTTCCGTCTAAATTTCTCGCAAACTAAATACATACAAGAAAATCTCATTTCTTTTCTTTTTTCTTAACTTATTTCATTTTCTTTATTCAATCTTCGCAAGGAACTTTCTTCCTTAACTAACCTTTAATCCTGCTGAAGAGCTTGAAACAACTCATAGTGAAAATCAAAATGGCTTTGACCTATGGCCTTTATCAGCACTCCCCTACCAACAAGGGCAAGGACAAGGGCAGAGCCAAGTGGGGGCCTGTGGAGGTACGTGCCCCCACTGAATTGTCTTTAAAAAAAGTTTTTTTCCCTTTATTTTAGGTAACCCACGAGAATGGGGACATGCAGGTGAGATCGAATCACTCAATTGCGATTGAACTTGGAGAGAGTTCAATCACACCTAGAGGTCAACACATGTCCCTTTGAACCTTTGTTAACTATATTTAAGATTCACTAATTCCTGGTGTTCAACAGTACAACCTTAATTTAAACAAAAAAATAACCGTAAGATTTAAAATTTCTAACCAAAGTTAAATATTTTTCTATTATTTTTTATTCTAAGAACCAAGGGTCTATTGTTGATCAAACCCAAGAGTTAGTAAATCTTAGCCACAATTAATAGAGGTTAACAGGGATACATGTTGACTTGTGGGTGCAATTGAACTCTCCCTGAGTTTAATTGCAATTGACTGTGATATGATCTCCATGCAGATGACAATGAACTTTTTTAAAAAGTATTTTTATATATACTTCTAAGTTGTTTAATTATTTTATTGTGTGTAATTATGGTAAGGGGGCAGTTTCCCCTAAAAAAATATATTATATTATTTAATTAGTTAATAGGCATAACCATGAGGCAAGGGGTTGGGCAACGTTCCTCAAACTATTGAATAAAATATATCTTTTATATCATGTTATTTAATGGTGAGAGAGCCATGGGGTAAGGGGATAGCTGTCCCAGCAACAATGAAAAATATATAATACTTGTAAGATGTGAACGAAATGTATGGACAAAATGACTCAAAAACTTAGTCATTTAAAAAAAAAAATTAGGGGGCTACGTATACGCCCCGAACCCCCATCACGTACCCCCACTACTAGAAAATCATGGCTCCGCCCCTCATACCTACATGAGATAAGAACTTTCTTCTAGCCTAAAATTTGGGTAAAGAGTCTCTCTCTATCTGAAGAGATCTGCCTTCAACTTTTCAAAAATAGTGGGAAAGACATGACTTTCAATTTTTAGAAGGTGCTTCACTTTTGAGGATGCGAGCTACATTTTCCTTAATTTGATGGGTGTATTCCCACTAAAAATGATCGATGCCTGACTTATGGTAATTTATCACTTGTCTTGATTTTACAAGTAGTCTCTAGGGAGCTTCGTGATCATGTGAGACTCTTCAATTGTAAATGATAGTTTTGGAATTGAAATAAATCTCAATTAACCTTTTTTAAGTCACACTCACTTTAAATATTTACAAAATGTAGTTTTGAAATTAATAGAAATTTCAATCAAACTTTTGAAGACATTCTCTTTATATTAGTAAAGATAAATATTAGCAAATGACAGTTTTCGAATTAATAGAAATTTAGATCAACGTTTTGAACCGGGGTATAAATATTTGCAAAGGACAATTTTGGAATTAATAGAAATTCTAATCAACATTTTGAACGGAGACATTCACTTTATATTAGTAACGATAAATATTTGCAAAGAGTAGTTTTGGAATTAATAGAAATTTCAATCAAGGTTTTAAACCAAAGAGTAAATTGTTGCAAAGGAAATTTTGGAATTAGAAAAAAATTCAATCAATATTTTGAACCAAGTATAAATAGTTGCAAATGACATTTTTGGAATTAATAAAAATGTCAATCAACGTTTCAAACAAAGGCATCCTCATTATCTTAGTCAAAGAGCATTTTTGGAATTAATAAAAATGTCAATCACGTTTTAAATAAAGGCATCTTATTATATTAGTTAAAGCACATTTTTGAAATTAACAAAATTATCAATCAAGTTTTGAACAAAGGCATCCTCATTATATTAGAAACTAGTGGGCCGCACGTGTGATGCACATGAGAGAGATGGGAGGGAGTGAGAGACTGGGAAGAGGGACCCTAGTAAGGGGCATTTTGGAAAAAAAAAAAGAAATATTTTGGGTATATAAACTTGATGTTGCTCAAAGATATGCGGTACTTTATAGTACAATAAAAGAGTTGTCGATCCACAAAGAGCAGTGAAGATAAGAAACAATAGTAGAGAAAGAAGTTCATATAATTTTTGGTAGAGAAAGTTTAATTAATTTAGAGAAAATATCAGTGAGCGAAAGTGTCAAGACATCGGGTTTCTTCCCTTTAATGGTGCAATGTCAATTTGATTATCCAAGGTATAACTCAATTGAGGGTTTCACATCCCAAACCCTTAACCGAAAGATTTAGAATTTCAGATTATAGTAAAAAGCTAAAATTAATTTCCAATCAATTATTCAAAACGAGTTTTAACCCAATCCAGCACTTTATCAGGAAAACTCGAGGACAACGATATACCCGGAGGCAATATCTCAGCAAAGAATAATATCCGCTAAGATGAAAGTTTTTTGTTTGAAAAATCAAGAACTATTACTCAACTACGAGAAAAGTCTAACTGAACTTGTGAAAATGTTTAAATCAAAGATATTCAATTGAAAGAGAGATCAAACAAGAAGAACAATTAATATAGAAATCATAAACATTAAAAATACTAATTTGATTAAATCAAACTAACATCACCTAATTAAAAGAATTTCACTCTTGCCAAGGCTAGGGATTTAGCAATTCCTACAGAAGAAAAACTAAACAATATTAAGAAGAAAGAGGAGAAGATTGGATTGGATGCTTTAATAGCACTCTCTCTAGGTTTATATAAACTAAAGGAAAGAAGAAAAAAGAAACTAAGCAAAAGGAAAACTTCTAATTACAAAATTCAACCAACATAATATTTTCCTTCAACTTGACGAAGTGTTTCGACCCTCGTAAACGTCCGAATTAGGAGATCTTCATGAAATATAATTTTGTTCCCCTTTGAATATGCTTTCCAAAATATCTGACATTGTCTCAATACGATTTTTGAGTCAAAAGTTATGAGTAAATTAGTAAGTACTGTCCACATTAGGCAAGAATCTGGAAAATCCTCATTATTCTTTGAGAATTGGTTGCTAAATAATAGTACTCATCTAACCATCCACAACATTTCTTGCTTTTGTTGTAGATTTAATTGACTTACATTAAGCTCCTTACTTAAATTTTAAAATATGTCCAAAATAGAGAGTTCCCGTGACCAGTGTTTTCAGAACCGGACCGGACCGGTCAGTCGAACCGGTGGAACTGGAAACCGGTCCCCTAACCGGTTCTCAAAACCCTCAAAACCAGCCATAATTCAAAACAGGGCTATTTAGTGAGAACCGTGGAAACCGTTCGGTTGAACACAGAACCGGTGGTCAGAACCGGTCATATATGGGTAAAAATGGATTTTAAAAAAAAAATAAAAAAAAGGACACGGTTGAACCAGGAACCGGCCACTCAACCGGTTTGATGACCGGTCCGGTTCTAATAACATTGCATGTGACAAAAATAGGCATTCTCCTTTTTCTAAAGTAGAAACATCAATATAGCACATTTTTTTTTCTAATTCAAAGAGTTTCATCATTTTTATGCCAAAATCGCATTCATCCATATCTTGTTAAGATTCTCAACCCATGTGTGAGAGAATTTTTTTATATTTGGTCTTGGGTTTTGGTTTTGGGCTTTGACTTGAGACTTGACTTCTTGAACTTGGGCTTTATCTCTTGATTTCTATGAAACTTCTTTACTTGAATTCCCTGCATGAAATAACATAAAAATGCTTAGAATTTATAATCTAATAAATGAGGAAACAAGTTTAGACTTTAAATCTTGGATTCAAACTAGAAAGAGCGTTAAAGGGTTACAAAATAACTAGTTTTGAATGTACTTTTGCATACTCATCAAAACTTGAGGGACATATTGGATAAAAAATTGTGAGGGGCATTTTGAGTATGGAAGTTTGACTTAGGACTATTTTAGGAACAAAAATTATTTGGGATTTTGACTATAAGAAAAAATCTAAGGGCATTTTGGGTATAGAAATCTAACTTAAGGGCATTTTAAGAATAAAAATTAATCAACTTTAAGAGGTAGTTTTGGAATTAAGAAAAAATCAGTCCACATTTTTAACAGGTCATTCTCATTATATTACTACTAGCAGAATGCACATGTGATGCACGTGAGTGTCCAGTCCTAATAAGTCTATAAAATTTACTTCAACAGTCAAAACATCACTATCTTAACAGTAATTGAAAATGCTGAAAATTAACAATGGAACTATCTTTCTCTTGTAGTTGATTTTGCAATTCTAGATTGGAGCACCTTTGTTCATTAAACAAAGAGTTATTGTCTCTTCACCACCACACCATGGTGTAAGTCCAACTTTGTTACCAATCAGTAAATACAATGCTCTTTCCATCATGATGCCAACCACTACAAATAACAATTGTTGAAAGGAGTTAGACTCAATTATATCAATCACCCTTAAAAAATTGGATAAAAATAATGTAAATAATTGCACATTTTCCTAGGTTCACCCATCCAACCTTGCTTTTTAATTTTAAATATAACTGAATGACGATCCTCATTGGTCCACGCCCCATTTTTTACACTCAATAACTATGGTTAAGATAACATAATCACCTAGTATTCATCAGGGCGGTCCGTCCATTAAGCCATCAAAACCCGTGCTTTAGGCCGCAAAAAAATGAAGGCCCCAAAGCGTGACTTTGATGGCTTTATGAACCTGATTTAGTGAAAATAAATCTTAAAAAAGGCCCCATTTAAAAAAAAAGGTCCCATTTTATAGTGAGTCCAATTAAAAAAAAAGTCTCATTTAAAATTCTCGCTTTAGGCCTCCAAATGGCTTGGGCCGGCCCTGGTATTCATCCATCCAACCTTGGTTTTTTTTTTAAAAGTAACAAAATTATTAACCTTAATTTAGTTTGAAACTAAACTTAAACATAGTTTCAAATTGTGTTTAGACAGGACATGTGGGCTGGCATTCGACTATACAACCGAATGTCTGGTCCACTACTCATAAATTACTACAAACCCATACATGTTGCCCTAGTGGCACATCATTAACTAATGAAAGTTCATTTAGTATAAGATAAAAGAACGAAAAAATTGAGAAAATCTATTAAAGGCGAAATCAATGAGATAGAAGGGACAGTGAAGGAAGCCAAACAATCATCATATCTCCTAAATATATTGCACCAGGGAATCACCGACTTATTACTCTTTACATACTGTTTCTACACATCTGATATTCAAAACCCATATATATTTCTCTAAGTTTGGTATACAGAATTCATCTATATAATCGAATAATGGAATTGGTATATAGAAAAGAGAGGACAAAAAAGGCTATCGGCTTTGAGGTGGATGAACACGCCCTCTGTTCTTATTATGCCTCTTCTTAGTTTCAAAGCATGACTGTCAGGAAATGCTTATTAATAAAACTAATAAATAGCCATATGAGTGGTGAATTTTTGCTTACACATCTCATTAAGAGACTCTCTTTCCGCAAGGCTCAACCTCTGTTTAGATGGTAAGGAACTGCATGTGGATACTATTGAGATTTTAAATACTACCTTGTTAGTCCTTTATAATATATAGGATCATAGTCAATCGGGATTGAACTCTCCTCGAGTTCAATCGAACCCAAAGGTCAACATGTGTCCCTCTTAACCTTTATTAACTATAATTAAGATTCACTAATAAAATTTAAATGTTTAATAATTTAAACTTAGTTTTAAAAAATATTAAAAAATTAATCCTTGGGTTAAGAATTTTTTACCCTAAGATTACTTTTTCTTATTACCAAATTAAAATTGTTGAACCTTAAGGATTATTAAATCGCAACCACAATTAATAAGGGTTAAAAAGGACACATGTTGACGTGTGGGTGTGATGGGTGTGATTAAACTCTTCCCAAGTTCAATTGTAATTGGTTGTGATGATATCATGGACCTGAGCACCTGTATCCTCACATCACATTCCTCATGCAGCCGGACTACTCTAGGCATAGCCTGGAAACTCAGCAAGTATGCCAATCAAGAGGTGAAACAACATTTAAGAAAGCCACAACAATGAGTCAATGATGTATGTTCTTTCCACATCCTTGAGTTATAGTTGTCCTAAGATTGGTTAACTTGGTATCCATTCAAACCTAATTAATTTCCAATTTCCAAGACACGAAAAAACTCCCAAAACCTTTCATTCATCTCTTTGTAACCGGTGACCCTTCTTCTTCCTCGGTCAAGGGGTCGCCCCTAGCTCTCTCTCTCGTTTCGAATTCAGAGAGGAAAAAGTTCACAACTTCAAGCGTCCTCAACAAACCAAGTCTATACAAATTTTGAGAATAAAAGAAGCCGTAGATGGAATCGACATAACCGGAGGGTGTCAATGGCGTACGTGTGACATGGAATGTTTGCCTGAAAAAAAAGATCCGATAAAGCAAGTGCGCGATCTCAATCCCCACTTCGATCTATCTGTTCTGATATACCCGGACATCCCTACTCCCTTACGCTCCACTCCGATCCAATACCTGCGTCTACATCCTCAACCCCTTCTACCGCGTAGAATTCACAACAAATATCCGGGTCTGCCATTTCTGCTTCCCAGGCAACCATTTCTGTAACGTGCAAATAAACACAGTGCTGAATTAGAGCTAAAAGTAACCTCTTAGAGGGTTAACCTCCTTGGATAAGTTTTGAGACAAAAGCTTCTGCATATTATCTATTCCCTGAATAACAGAATACATATGAGATTAATTTTGAGCCGGAGCTCCTCTATTTACATAAGGGTAGTGGCATGGTTGTAATTACTATGGAAAGTTGGGGTAATTTGCCAACACACATAATTACAACATTGCCACCCTTTCAATGTAAAAAGGGAGCTCTGCTCAATGCCATGAAACAGAGCTTCTCTTTACATTTAAATCGTACATATATACCATAAATTTCACTTCTCCTGTTTTTTAATAACTAACACCATTTACCCACTAAGATCATGACTCTCAAACGACTCCATAACAGACACAATGGACTACAGATGAATCTCACATGACTCCATATAAGACTCATGACTCCACAACTAACTCCATATCTAGCTGAACATGTGTCCCACTACCAACAAATACTAACAATAAATCCTAATCCTACTCAATGACTCTTAATCATACTAAACCAACATATAAGAGTAGCATATCCACGTGAATGAGCTTTAGTACCGCCGAGCTCTACCTCCAATACACCGCTATCGAATATGCCCTATACAGCCCCACCCATGAAGCTGCTTCCCCTGTTCTCCCTCCGAAATTCTTAGATTGTGGATTGATTCATCCATGCAGAATCCTCTGTTCCGGGGTTGAAATGGACGGGATGTAATTTCATGGCTCCCATAAAGATTTTTACAGTGTGATATTGTGGATTATGGGGGGGCGTTAATCAAACTGTAATTGGCCACTACACAATCAATGAATATATTATATTGGAGGAGACTGTCAGATGAGTATAAACCCATGGTAAATTATCATAATTTAATCTCTGAATTGTTTTAGTTAAAAGGTTTTCATTCGACAACAAATTCAGTAAAAAAT
Source organism: Tetracentron sinense (assembly GCA_015143295.1). Taxonomy (NCBI): domain Eukaryota; kingdom Viridiplantae; phylum Streptophyta; class Magnoliopsida; order Trochodendrales; family Trochodendraceae; genus Tetracentron; species Tetracentron sinense. The sequence continues at coordinate 26,677,519 of CM026559.1, read as the reverse complement.
CTATTCAAAAATCAAATATAAAAAAACAAGAACAGAGAAGGAAAGAACACAAACCAACGGAGTGGTGCAAGCAAGCGATGATAGTAGGCGGATGCAATGTCAAGAGTGGCAAGAGAAGACAGAGGACACTGGAAGAAAAATATTTGGAGAAAGAACATAGATGAAATATGAATATGTGTGGGGAGTTGCAACTGTTTATAAGGAGTTAAACAGTTTCACTCGAGATGCTTTGCGCAAGGATAGGAAAACGGAGTGAGGTGTGTCGGTTAAAAACGCAAAAAGTGGGAGAGAGCCTATGAGAGAAAAGAGGAGTAGGAGAGTGGAGGACCACGTTTAGGGTTATAATCAGTTATGAATGTAAGTACAATTATACCCTTAGTAACTACTTTCATGTAGAAAATACCACAACAATTTTTATTTTTTTTGTCATTAGTTAAGAAATTCAACAAACACTCCTACCCCTCATTCTCTCATTATAATAGTAGAGAAGATATATAAAAAGATAGATAGATGAGTAAGAGGTAGTTTGGAAATTAAGCAATACATTCAATTAATATTTTGTCTTATATATATGAAAAGGTTAGTCTGGGAATTACAAAAAAATCACTAGATAGATGAGTAAGGGGTGGTTTGGGAATTAAGAAAAACATTCAATCATTTTTTTGTCTCATATATATATATGACTAGCAGAATGCACGTGCGATGCACATGAGTGTGAAGTAATAATTATTGTAACTAATTAAAACAAATATTAAATGATTTTTCATATGAAATCTATTGAAAAAATGAAATCTAGTATAAAATAAATTATGGAACATAAAAATCTGTTTAATTTACAACCTAATAAAAAGAAAAATTAAAGAGTTTCAAATGAAAGATTGTCACCAGAACTTACAAATAGGAGAATGAAACTATAGTTTTAATTAATACATGTTTAGGTATTGTCGACACAAATTTCGTGTCCGAAAATCAAGGACAAGAAACGTATGACAAATAATATTTTTTATTGATATTGGTGAGGATACAAATCTTTGAGGTTTAATCTCTGTAAAATAGAGAAACCTCTGATTCTTCTCTTCACAAAACCTTTAATCTGAGGGCTGGAAAACAGCGTATTCTCAGATCTGAACTTCGAGATTGTAATCGAAAATATTGCCGGAGTACTTGAGTTTTAACGGAGATCTTCAGAGCTTTGGCTTTAATGAAGATCTGTGGAGCTTCAAGCTTTAATGGAGATCTACGAAGCTTTCGGCTTTGATCGAGATCTTCAGAGCTTAGACTTTTGATGGAGATTTACGGAGCTTTCGGCTTTGATCGAGATCTTCGGAGTTTAGACTTTTGATAGAGATCTACGGAGCTTTCGGCTTTGATCGAGATTTTCGGAACTTAGACTTTTGATGGAGATTTACGGAGCTTTCGGCTTTGATCGAGATCTTCGGAGTTTAGACTTTTGATGGAGATCTACGGAGCTTTCGGCTTTGATCGAGATCTTCGGAACTTTAGACTTTGGTGGAGATTTTTGGAGCTTCCGGCTTTGATCGAGATCTTCGGAACTTTAGACTTTGGTGGAGATTTTTGGAGCTTCAGGGCTTTTTTCTTCTTCTCCTCTTTTCTCTCCTTTTTTTTTTTCTATCCCCTTTTCTTGTAGAGAATAAGCTACATTTTATAAATTTATGAGTGGTAGAGTCCTTCTTTAACACAACATCTTGGGAGACTTATCATGATTTGAATTGATAAGTCTTGTGGGGCTAGTGGATCACATTTGGAGTCTATCCAATTTGTGGGTCCCATTTGGTGGAAGCTAACCTTTATCTTTAAAGAGTTTTATATTATTTTAATTCTAAGTAGGGTCCACCTTCTAAGATCTTGCCATGTGGCAATTTTGATCTTATCAAAATTTAAGATCTTGCCATGTGGCAATTTTGATCTTATCAAAATTTGCATGCCTATAAATGCCCCCTCGAGACTTGATTGCACACACAATTATATAGCGTGTCGTGTGAACAAGGCTCGAATTTTGCATGTAAATAATTCATAGTGTCATCACACTCAATTTTTAGTACAAGGGCCTCTCGGCATATTTCTCATACCAATTTCTTGAGTTGCTTGATGATGACTTTATGATTGTCTTCTTTAAGACTTTGAGCTTGATCCAAAGAAGATTTTTTTTTTTTTTTCACTTCTCAAGGTGTAGATGACTTGATACTGAGATATTTGGCTTGAGCATGGACCATGAATAAAATATTGATGGCTACTAATAGGTGAGTTGTTGAAGTACACAGTGATGCAACAACCATATTGCCAAGCATGTTTTGAGTGCAACAAAGATAATGAAAAAAATGAGGGCACGTGCTTAGAATGGGTAATTAGTCTAGGAGTACTTGAAATATACTCCATGGTCTTAGCCATCTATGGATAAACATCAATAGTTACGCTTTGGCTTGACTTATCTTGTCCCCCTTTCAATACCACATCAGCTCCAATCTTGATATTTAATAATTGGAACAAAGGGTTGAGAGTACTATTGGAGGATACGTAACCTTACACTGGGACGAATCCTTTATGGATGAGGACACAAACTCTAAAAACAAATTGGGCTCTCCGTATCCTTCTCTAATAGGACTTGTATCTATAAAAGAGTTGCTGGCAATACCCTCCTTCTATTTAAAGAACCGTACAGAGGTTAAACGGACGCATAAGCTATTTTCCCTTTTTTCTGTTCTTTTTTTTTTTCTTCCTTCTGTTCTTCGGATTTTCGTTTGGCTCTGCAATCTTCATCTTTACAGGAGAATTGGTCCTAGCAGTATTAGCCATTCTGTAAAAGGCTTTGCTTATTCATCCTTTGGCTCAAGCTTTCCATACTTTAGAATATCAAGAGAAAGGTCTTCTTCAAGACCAGAATCAGAATTATAATCAGTAAGGTCACCGGACTTATCAAGAACAACAGGTTTGTATTCGTGAAATTGGGCTTTCCTATTTTTTTAAATTGTATCAGAATCCGAGTTCATAAAATCAAAGGATATCATATAGAACTTCTCTTCTCTGTTATATGGTATGCTTGGCCGTCATTCTTTAAAACGAGGACAATGGATCCCTTTCCTTTCTCTTTCTTTACCTTGTCAGGGGAGGCCTGCTGCCTGCCCCCTTGTTCTTGGTTGTTGTATCGAGACCGGAGAGAATAATTTTTTTTTTTTTTTTTTTGTTGAAACGAGAGACTTCTTGAGAGGTCTCTGTATCGTCTTCACGCTCTCTTTCTTGATATGATTCTTTTTTTTTTTTTTTTTTTTAATACCATCCCTTACTGATTATACTTATTCACCTTCTCTCTTAACAGGATTGTACTCCAAATTTTGTGTGAAAGATTTTTTTTTATTTTTTATTTTTTTTTGACAAAGCTTCAAAAGAAAAGGTAAGCACGAGCTTGAATGCTTAACATACCTTCATGGACACAATTTGGATTGGAGTAACGCCTCAACTTTGACTGGGGTAACTCCTCAACGCTGATTTGTCTTCATTTGTTGACCCCACTGGTAATTGGGAATTTGCCTAATATACCTTAGTGGTGGCACAACTTTGACTGGGGTAACGCCTCAACTTTGACTGGGGTAACGCCTCAACTTTGACTGGGGTAACGCCTCAACATTGATTTGTCTTCATCTGTTGACCCCACTGGTAATTGGGAATTTGTCTAATATACCTTAGTGGTGGCACAACTTGGACTGAGGTAACTCCTCAACTTTGACTGGGGTAATGCCTCAATGCTGATTTGTCTTCATCTGTTGACCCCACTGGTAATTGGGAATTTGCCTAATATATCTTAGTGGTGGCACAACTTGGACTGGGGTAACTCCTCAACTTTGACTGGGGTAACGCCTCAACGCTGATTTGTTTTCATCTGTTGACCCCACTGGTAATTGGGAATGTGCCTAATATACCTTAGTGGTGGCATGATCAAGAACTTCATGATACATCAACCCAACTTTGCCGAAAAAGAATACATTTTTTTTTTTTTGAACTTTTACAACAAACTTGGTTGCATATTGCTCTGTTGGTTAACCTTTTCCCGATCATTCTCTCTTTGAGGACAGGTATATATATTTTTGAATCTATATATATACATCGAATAGACCATCATACTCTACTTTTTTTTTTATAGGTTTGATGGATAAATTTTCTATTTCTCAAATCCCAAAGCGCGAGATAGTGCGCACATGTCAAGGTGCTTGGGTAGCTATCACTTCTTCTGAAGTGTATCCTTTTTTTTCTAAAGATGAAAGCAAGGAGCAGCCAGTTTTATTGATTCGTGAGGGTGAGCATGAGGAGGAATGTAACGCAACCCATTGCCATTATCATACAGCAGTCATTGGATGTTGTGCAAAAGATTGGGTTCTGGATAATGAAAATCCATATTTCTTGCGGAATTGGACTAAAATGGAGAAACATGATATGATTATCAGCGGGTATCATGATCCTATACGAAAGTCTTTGAGGAAAGTGTTGATGCTCCAATCCTCCCATCATGAGCAAATTCATAGCTCGGGTGTACTTCCGACATTGGGCCATCGCATCACGAATCAAGAGACTAATTGGAGAGGAGATTTTCTGCTTCAAGGAAAGATGTTCTTCATCCCAGGATATTGGGAATAGGCTGAACTTATGTTAACCCGAAATAAGGACATTCTAGAAAAATCAGGGGTATATGATGCAATCCTCGCATCATTATTTTTATATAATCATAATGCTGATTTGATTCGCTCCTTTTGTGAGGCTTGGTGTCCAATCACAAATTCGCTTCATACACCACAAGAGGAGATGTCTTTATCCTTATGGGATCTGAAAATTATTGGGGGATTGCCAATCACAGGGGAATTTTATGATGAGGTGGTACCTAGCCTAAGGGAGATAACTGGCCTTGATGAGAAGCTTACACCCGTCCTTCCCTTCAGTTGCAGATTTCTTTTTCTCGCGTATCATTGGGTTAGGCAAAGCAACCTTTCATCAGGAGATACATCTCATCACTCAGTAAGCCTTTCTTCCTGGATAACTTGGTGGTTTCGAGGCGATTTACGATACCATATTTCCAATTCTAAGCAGACATCTTTTAAGAATGCTAAAGCGAGACAACAATATCCTTCTGAAAAATTTCCTTATCGATGTCGAACATCTAAAGAAGATTCGGTCCTTCACGATCTCGGGGTTTCTTCTAGAGATGAAGATGAAGTTTTACTTGCAGCCTTCTTATCTACTTGGTTATGTATGTTTGTGATGCCAAACAACCATCGCTCTTGTATCCGCCCAGCTACTTTCAAAGTAGCAAGTCTTATGGCTCAGGGATTAAAATTCAGCCTAGCTATCCCAGTTCTTGCTAGTATTTACAATGGATTGAATATTATAGCGACTCATAAGGATGGGCCTGACTTATGCCATGTGACTTTCCCTTGGCATTATATATTCGCCTGGCTGGGGTTATACTTCAACACTTATAGCCTCTCCAAGACTGCTCCAATGAAGCCATATATGTGTTCTATCGGAGGACCCGCTCGGAAGAGATTTTATACTGCAAGTAGTAGTCGTGAAACACTTCGAAATTGTAAAAACGTGATTTGGTATTCCACTAGACCAAAATATATTGATAGTGTAATATTCAGGGAGGAACCGAATCGCCTAATGAGTGAATATGACTTTGAATACCTCATAAGTATTCGTTCTTGTTATTTGACGCTAAGGAGAGAAAGGCACTATATAGTAGAACCTTACAGTCCTCATCGTTTTGCAAGACAGTTTGGATATTGTCAAGACCTACCCGGCAGGTTGAAGGAAGACATCAGAGAGACAACTTTGAAAAATCTAGTATATCTTTGGAAATGCAGTGTTTTTAGAGGCTCATCTTCCGAATTCACCATGCCTCAATAGAAGGGGACTGACAAAGATATATTTGTGTCTGATGCTTTTCACAATTGGTGGGCCAGTAATACTAGTGAGTATTTCAAATACAGTCTGAGTGTGTTGAATTGTATGAACAAGATGGATGTTGTTCTTACAGCACCTAGTCGACCGCAAAGTGAGCCAGCATTAGTAATTATTCCAGCCGTGGAGGGTTCGAATAGCACGGGACATGGAATTGATGACAATACTTCAGACACACATTCTCAAAACTATACTGCAAATGACATCAAGGGAACACGTATTTCTGGTTCAGATCCGCTAGGTTCTTCTGACATAGTTGTGAAGACCCTCCTAAGTGTTCTTTCGAGTGGGAGCAAAAGATCAAGTTCCGAGGCGGCAGAAGAGACAAAGGTCGTGAAGAATGGTGTTGGTAACCATAGTGACCTTGATTCTGATCGTTGTAATTTTAGAAGGCAGAAAAAGAATAACAACGATCCTCCTGTAAAGAAGAAGAGAACATCCCGTAAGAAAAGCAAATCAACAAAAGTGGCCTTATCAGTTGTAAGCAGCCGAGAACGTCTTCCAGAATTTCGACAATCTTCTATAATACCAGCCACAGACCCCAAATTTACTGACGGTCTGTTAGATGAGCCTGTATTAGTTGATATAGTACAATCTGCCAGTGAGACTTCGATTGGGGATGAAGGCCAAATCCGTCGAGGGGCAAGGCAATTGCTTGAGCGTCGAATCTCTGCAGAGAAGGTAGTGGTTGCACCGATGCCTATCCCTTTAAAAGTTGACATGAGACACGTAAGTACAACTCAATTGGACATAGGTACTTCTGAGGTAAATATCACATCCCCTTTTTTATTGTAAACTATTTTATCCAAAATTTGGTGGACAAATAAGTGATCTTTATGTTTTGTAGGTTGCCCCATCTCTTCCACACTATCACAGTTCAATTATTGCACAGGCTGATGAGAGATCCAAACGTGGATTTCCCACCAAAGAGATTACAGCTACCCCATCATTTTCAATATATCAAAAAGGGAGGATCACTTCTGATGTTTTTGCTACAGCTGTTAAAAGCATGGGACATGCTTTGTTGACAAAGCTTAAAGCTGCTCCTTTTGATCGTGTTCTTCGAGTGCAAGATGACGCTTTAGATGTCTATTTTAGTATTACTCATCTCAAAGGTGACTCAGCTCCCCTGAAAGAACTAGTGGATTCTTATGCAGAGGATGTCAAAGCTTATCTTCAACAAGAGGCTTCTTTATTGAATGACATCCCTTTGAGTGAGTGGGCCAAATTAAAAGCCAGTACAACAGAGAAAATAGATGTTACTTCATCTTATTTGGCTTTGGCTCAACAACATCTTACTGATTGTTCGGGAGAGTTAGAGATAGTCATGGCGAAACGGGTCTCTCTTGAAAATGAGTTGCGAATCGTGCAAGAGAAAGAGTCATGCTTGAGGAGAGATGTAGCTACCAAAGAAATAGATGTGCAGGTTGCTGAACTGGAGGTTAAATCAGCACAAAAGGCATGCGAAGACATGGAATCAGTTGTACCTGTTTCGACTGCAGAGGCAGAGAATCTTCAAGATCTTCGAAAGATGGTAGAGGATCGCAGAAACTCAATCAAACCTTCTGATTGGATGGATGAAATACTTTAATACTTCTTGCCTTTTAATAGCTTTATGTTTCTTTTTCCCTTATTTTTTTTTTAGAAACACAAATTGTGCCTACTTTATTCATCATTTTTTTTTTTTTTGAAGTAGTTTATACTCTTGATAGAAGGATATTGTTTAAATCAAATGCTTCAGAACATGCATGCTCAATTTAAACTCATGTGTCAAGAGTATATAATTTTTTTTTTTTTTGATAGACCGAACCTGAGGTAACTTTACAGGCTGCCTACGTACCCTCATGAGGGATCAGGTCTTTACGTAGTTCGATTGGAGCTCTAAGTTTTGCCTAGACTACCTTTTCAAGTATGATCTAGCGAGCAATTTTCATTACATTTGGGGACATTTTATACTCGTATCAAGGAGTTAGAATAGATAATTTATTCTCTTATCAAGGAGCAGTATAGACATTTTAGACTCTTATCAAGGAGTGGTGTAGACACTTTAGGCTCTTATCAAGGAGCGGTGTAGACACTTTAGGCTCTTATCAAGGAGCGTTGTAGACAATCTTTAGGCATAATACCTCTTTAAGAACTTGTCATTGATAGGGGCAAGCCTCCGACCATCTTGAGTAACGAGCTTGTATGCGCCATTGGAGTAGACTTCTTGAACAACGTAAGGACCATCCCACTTTGAGACGAACTTTCCTCCGGTACGGTGAGAGATGATAATGGGTCTTCGCACGGCCAAGACCAAATCTCCTTGTTGGAAAGAACGTGGACGAACTTTCTTATTGAAGGCTCTACAAAGGCGAGCATGATAACACTCTAAGCGTTGCAGTGATTCAAGTCTTTTCTCATCTAGTGACTCCAATTCAGTGAGCCGCAACTGAGCATTTTGACCTTCAGTCAAGCCTTCTTGTATTGCAATCCGCAGTGATGGAATTTGACTTTCTAGCGGGAGGATGGCCTCCACACCATAAACCAAGGAATATGGAGTAGCCTGAGTCGGCGTCCGGTAAGTTGTTCGGTATGCCCAAAGAGCTTCTCCCATCCTTTCATGCCAATCTTTCTTTGATTTTGAGACAACTTTCTTCAACAATTTACACAGAGTCTTGTTGAATGCTTCAGCTAAACCATTGGCTGGGGCATTGTACATAGTAGAACGCCGTTGTTTGATATTGAACTTTTCACAGAACTTATCCATAAGACTGTTACAGAAAGGTGTTCCATTGTCAGTCACAATGCAACGAGGTATGCCATACCTGTATACAATGTGGGTACGTATGAAGTCAACAACAGTTTCTTTCTTCACTTCCTTAAGCGGGATAGCTTCAGCCCACTTGGAGAAGTAGTCGGTAGCCGCCAAAATGTAGAGATGATTTCCTGAAGACTTAGGGGTGAGGGGTCCAACAACATCAAGTCCCCATGCGTCGAATGGCCAAGATGCCACTGTGGGATGTAGTGGCTCAGGCGGTTGGTGTATGAAATCAGCATGGAATTGACATTCTTGACATCTTTTAGCATATTCCATAGAGTCTCGAACCATTGTGGGCTAGTAATACCCCATTCTCTTCACTTGGCAATGGAGTTTGGGTCCTGACTGGTGAGCACCACAGATACCAGAGTGAGCTTTCTCAAGAGCTTCTATGCCTTCTTGTTCTCCCAAGCATCGGAGGAATAGACCATCGTAAGAACGACGATATAAAACATTTTTATAATAAATGAACCGAGGCGCTCGGCGCCGTATTTCTGTTCTATGCTTTAGATCATCAGGTAACTTTCCATGTTGCAAGAATGCAATCAATGGATCTCGCCAATCTTCCTTTTCCACTTCAAAGACTGATATGGAGTTGGCACCTTCGACTTTTTCTGGGAGAATGGATGTTATTACTCGTCTTTGGTAAACAGGTACTGTGATAGACCCTTGTTTTGGTAGAGCCAAAGTGGATGCAAGATTAGCGAGTACATCTGCCTGTTTATTATCCTTCCTAGGAACATACTCTAGAGTAATATCATCAAATTGTTTCATAAGACTAGTGGCATATTGAGAGTAAGGGATCAAATCCGGCTTTTTGACATCGTAATGTGTCAAGAGTTGGTTGATAATTTACTTAGAATCGCCAAACACACTCAACTGTAAGACACTTATGTCAAGGGCAATCTCAAGCCCAATGATTAGAGCTTGGTACTCAGCTACATTATTTGAGCAGAGTTGGGTGAACACAAAGGAGTAGGGAAGCACTTCATTTTCTGGTGTGATGAACACAACTCCAGCACCCGCTCCATCATGACGAGCTGCTCTGTCAAAAAACATTCTCCATGGTGGAACAACTTCAATGAAAAAAACTTCTTCATCGGGAAAGTCTTCAGATAATTCCCAGTTTCCTGGTATAGGGTGATCAACTAAGAAATCAGCTAGTGCCTGCCCCTTAATGGCCTTTTGAGGAACATAGACAATTTCAAATTCTGAAAGTAAGAGAGCCCACTTGGCTAAACGTCCAGAAAGTACCGGTCTAGACATGATATATTTGATCGGATCCGCCCGTGAGATAAGTCGAACTGTATGGGCAAGCAAGTAGTGCCTAAGCTTCTGGATAGCAAAGATCATAGCTAAACATGTCTTCTCTATGGGTGTGTAGTTCAATTCTGCTCCGACCAACGTTCGACTCAAGTAGTATAATGCATTTTCCTTTCCATTTTCATTAATCTGGGCAAGTAATGCCCCCAAGGACCGTTCTTGTGCAGCAATGTAGAGAATTAGCGGTTGTCCCGAAATGGGTGCCATCAGGACTGGTGGTTTCAAAAGATAGGTCTTGATGCTTTTGAACGCATTATTACAAGCTTCATCCCACTCGAAAGGAACATTCTTCTTCATAAGCCGACTAAAGGGCTGACATCGTCCTGCTAAGTTGGAGATGAATCTTCGGATATAGGCCAAACGACCTTGCAAACTTTTGAGTTCATGCAAATTCCGAGGTTCTGGCATTTTTTGAATGGCATCAATTTTGGACTGATCGATTTCAATACCGCGGTGTCGGACAATAAATCCAAGAAACTTGCCTGAAGTCACCCCAAACGTACACTTCAAGGGGTTCATCTTCAACTGGTATCTTCGAAGTCTGTCAAATACCTTCCTTAAGTCTTGAAGATGGTCTTCTCTTTTCTTAGTCTTCACCACCAAATCATCAACATAGCATTCTATTAGCTTGTGAAGCATGTCATCAAATATTTTCTGCATAACACGTTGATACGTTGCCCCTGCATTTTTCAAACCAAAAGACATGACTTTATAACAGTAGATACCTTTGGGGATGCGAAAAGCAGTAAGTTCTTCATCTCTTGGAGCCATTCGAATTTGGTTATAGCCAGATGATTCATCCATAAAGGACAAGACTTCGTATCCTGTGGTGGCATCAACCATGAGTTCAGTGATAGGAAGTGGAAAGTCATCCTTCGGGCATGCCTCATTGAGGTCACGAAAATCTACACAAACTCGAATTTGTCCATTTTTCTTTCTCACGAGAACAATATTGGCGAGCCATGTTGGGTATTTGACTTCTCGAATGAATCCTGCTTCAATGAGTTTGTTGACTTCAATTTCAATTTGTGGAACTAATTCGGGTTTGAAACGACGCTGAGCTTGCTTTATTGAACGTACACCATGCTTGACAGCCAGATGATGAACTGCTACTTTTGGGTCAAGACCCGGCATTTCTTTGTAGGATCAGGCAAAAATATCTTTATACTCAAGTAACAAGTCAAAGTATTTTTTCTCTTCTTCTGGCGTCAAAAGTGCACTTACAAAGATGGGGCGAGGGTCTTCTGGCGTACCGAGGTTAAGTTCTTTTAATTCATCCACCGTGGCTTGTCCACCTTCCTCAAATATAGGTGGAGCATCTTGTATCTCATCCTCAGTAAGATCTTCATCTGATAATTCCCTCACTGTTATATGGTTAGTAGAAGCTACACTTTCCTTATCAATAGCATCATGAAGCTCTTGGCTTTGTAAGCTATGCTGATTTGTAAACACAATGGTGTGTTGCTTAGCTTTGAGAGAGTTCTCAATTGTTACGACCAAGTTCACTTGTCGTTTCATACATGACAAAATTATGCTTTTTGGCTCTTCAAGGGCTTTTGAGGCACTATGTTTGTTTCTCCTTTGAGCATACTTTATCTTCTTGGAACTACGAATTCTTTGAGAATGTCTCAAATCATTTGACTTAGTGATAATTCCATTTGTATTAGTGTCCACTTGAGTTCATAATCTTTTGAAAACAGAAACTCGTGAAGTTGGTCGACTAATTCGATCAAATACAGAAGTTTTTGCAACAGGGACACAATCTTCATCCACTGACTGTGCAGTGATGTATTGGGCATTGGCCTTTCTTGAAGATATGCGAACTGGTGGGGGCTGGCTATAGCCGACTCCATCTTTGAAACTTTTCACTACATAACCTTTTCCCTTCAACTTTTGTTGAGTTCTATTTAGCCCATGAACATTTTCTCCCGTAGTCTCACATGAGAGTTTCCCTAAAGGAGGTGGATCTTTATAGTCATATCCTGCCTTAGCAAGGAGCTTATAAGCATTAGGATCAAAACCCTCTTCTGTTCTCTCTGTTGGTAGAGAGCCATGCTCAATCTCAGGACCCTGTGATGGTTTTACAAACCCTTTGAGAGGTGGTTTGGAGATTGTTGATGAAATAAGCTTAGTGACAGGAAAAGTTAAACCATTTAATGCTTTCAGATCTGTACTAGTACATCCAATAAAAGGAGATTGCCCTCCTTTTCTTTTTGAACATGGCACATACCGAAGAACTGGCATTGTCTTTGAGACTTCAAGGGTACTTTGAGGCTTCTCATCTTTATTTGAGGTGACCTGTTTATTCTCGCTATTGTTTTCTTTCTTCTTAGGCTCGATCTCATCACTTAAATCTTGTACTACTTTTTCATTTTGAGAACTTGATTTCCCAGTTGATGAAATTAATGCAGGTTTAACTTCTTTCACCGAATCACATTCCACGTAAAACTTAGCATCAACAAAATGAGACTCAACTTCAGAGAATGGCTTTTCATCAGCTATCACTTTTTTCTGTGAACCATCTCGAAAATACTTGAAACACTGATGGAGTGTAGATGGAACTACACCATGTTCATGGAGCCATGGTCTTCCAAGTAACATGTTGTAGGAGGTTTTTGCATCAATGACATGGAAAAGAGCACTTGAACATAAATCTCCAATCACGAGATCGAGGCGGATTATGCCAATAGCTCTTTGCCCCCCTTGATTGAAGCCTTGAATCATTAGACGACTATGAGATAGCTCGTCAGTTGTAATGCAGCAACTTTCTACCAATTCTTCTCGATTCTATAATTTCTGTTTGCTTCCACCAAAGAAAAACTAATTCGGTCATCCTAGCTTATGGGTTTTCAATATTTAGTTGGAGACCCAATTCAAATAATAGAATGCAGTATTTTATGTAGGAAAAGAGAAAAAAGAAATGGGAAAGATGATAGAATCCAATTCTAAAGAGTGTCTGGTTATAGATATGCTTTTCCAAAAAAGTTACGTAATTTCTCTAAAGAGTACAGTGAGAGGGTGGTGATGGGACTAACCTTGAAACCAAGGAAGGAGATGCCTGCTCAGGAAGGATAGGTTCTATGCTCGCTATCGCTACCGATACAGCGTTCATAGAACTGGATTGATTGCCAAGATTGAAACAGTGTAAAACCCAAGGTTGGTTATGTACTTAGGTTTTGGCACACTGAAGATTGAAACGACTTGTAGGCAAAGGCTTTGAAAGACAGAAGATTAAAACAGTGCGTAGAATGTAGAAAGAGACGGTTGGAAGGCAGGGCTTAATGTTATCCCATATGACGTGTTTGACTAATTGAACAGTTTTAGGAAAAACTCTGGTTTGAGTAGCCACATCATCAAACTGTGGCTTAGTATTAGTTAAGTTAATAGATGGCACAGAGGAAGGATCCAGATAGGAAGGGGAGAAGAAAGGCATCAAACTGGGTAGATGCGTATTGGGACTAGGTTAGGTAATTCGTATGGGACCATAACAATAAATGATACAGTCACATGACAACAATAAATGGTACAAACCACGTGGCAAGAACTTGGAGTTGAATTTGAAGATTCTGGAGGTATCTATGTGGATACCAACAGCTATATAGAAATAGTATAGATAGATTCCTTATAACATTCAAGGAAATATTTACTAAATCTTTCAATGGTGTCAATAAAGTTGTATATTTTAAATATAAATAAAACACTTCACCATTAAAATAAAATATTTAATAATGGAAGATACATGGCATATACACCTAAAATCTCTCTTGTACAAGGACGTATCCTCTGTATCCTCTACTTAGTTTTTCCTAGTAGTAATGCTAAGCATAGTCTCAAAATCCTTACTTCCACTTTTTATATAATAAAATAAAAGAAAATAGACAACACTAACCCTATGTTTGGTTGCCGAGAAAATAAATAAAAACATGGAAAAGAAAAGAAAATGAGACAAAACTTAACTAAAAACTATATTAGAAATTCAAAATTTTCTTTTCTTTTCCATATTTTCACCTATTTTCTCGACAACCAAACGTAGCATAAAGGAAAATAGACAACACATATTTGGCTACTTAGCCGAATGCATAGTCTACAGGTTGACATGTGTCCCTTGTAACACTAACTATGGTTAAGATTCACTCACCCTAAATTCATCTATTTAATCTTAGTTTTTTTAAAATAAAATAAAATATTTATCCTTAAGTTAGTTAAGTTTAACCAAGCTTAACCACAACTAAAAGCCAACAAAATGAAAAAGCATTCAGCTACTTAGCCAAATGTGGGGTCGGTGAATCTTAACCACGGTTAAGATTCATGTATGCTAAAAATTGGTACAACCCTTTTACTTACTTCCCCTAACCTATCTAGTTTATCTCCACCCCAAAGATCATGTATGCCAAAAATTGGTCAGTCTTGGTCATAGCCATCTATTTATAGACTTCTCTTTGAAATGTGTCCCTGTTTCTTCCTTAACGTCCAAAAGAATGTCATAAACTAGATGGTTATAGCTAGAATCACTACCTTCTTTTTTTCAATTTAAAGAAAGAGTAGCTGAGTTAGGAGGAACCAACATGAGTAGATCCATCGTTGCCAAAATCCATGCCCACTTCCACTTGGGAGTGCAGAGGATCTTTGAGCCAACACATACAAAGCAGAGTCCCCATTATAGTCCACAGTAGTAGCCAATCGTGGGTAGCGTTGTACTAGTTCCAAAGCAACATCTATGTATAAAACAATAGTAAGAGAGAATTAGAGAACTATTTTTGGAGTGTTTGGATATGATTAAGACGGGGAAAATATATGCCTACCATAGATATCAGCAACAATTGCAGAAGTAAGAAGGGAAACACCATTGGTGCTTGTTTCTGGATTCAGCTCTTCTGTTGGAGTGACCGAGTAAAGATAACGAACCATGTGCTTATGGCCACAAGAAGAAGCCAAGACAACTGGAATTATATTTGTGTTAGATCGAATGCCAAGCAATTTTTCATTCTTTTTTTTTAATTTTCAAAAATGAATTAATATTTTAAAAAAAAAGCCAAGGATGAGTGGGTGAATCTTAACCACGGTTAAGGGGTGTCAAAAGGGACACATGGCGACCTCAAGGGGTGATATTAAAAAACTGTTTTTAATATTAAAGAAACTCTATATTTTTTAATTTTCAAAAAAAAATTGATATGTAAAAAAAAACAAGGATAGCTGGATGAATCTTAACCACAGTTAAGGGGTGTCAAAAGGGACACGTGACAAACTTAAGGGGTGATATTAAAAAACTCCATTTTTTTTAATTTTCAAAAATGAATTAATATTTTTAAAAAAATTTAAGGATGGGTGAGTGAATCTTAACCACAGTTAAGGGGTGTCAAAAGGGATACGTGGTGACCTCAAGGGGTGGTATTAAAAAACTGTTTTTATTATTAAAAAAACTCTAATTTTTTTTTAATTTTCCAAAAAGAATTAATATTTAAAAAAAAACCAAGGATGAGTGGGTGAATCTTAACCACGGTTTAGGGGTGTCAAAAGGGACACATGGCGACCTCAAGGGGTGATATTAAAAATCTGTTTTTAATATTAAAAAAACTCTATTTTTTTTTAATTTTTAGAAAAGAATTAATATTTTAAAAAAACAAGGATGAGTGGGTGAATCTTAACCACGATTAAGGGGTGTTAAAAGGGACACGTGGTGACCTCATGGGTGAGAACCGGATTTTTAAATATTAAATAAATAGTGTTTCGGAGTAAGAATAGTGTTTTCTGAAAATTAGAGGGGTAATTTTGGAATTTTATATCCTTCATCACATGACATATCACATGACATCAGCATATATAAGCATTTCGGTGAGTTGACTAGCGGTCAACTAATGGAGAGGGTCTAAGTACCATTATTTTTTTATTTTTTGAAAACTGAGGGAGTCTCTATGTGTATTTTCATCAAACCTCATGGGATGTAAATGTATTTTCTCCAAAAAAATAAAGTGAATTTAAAAAGTTGATTGAAAATAAATTTAATTCTAAAATTGTCTTTTATTAATACATAAAACAATATTTTCATAACCAGACCGGCCGCCGAACTGATCAGGTGACAGGTTCGATCGGAGTCCGATTGGATCATGTCCTTTTATTATTATACTTTTTATTTATTTTCTTGGCCAGAACATCTTTAAAAAATTTTATTTTCAAAATGCACTAATGTCAAGTTTTTATACCCAAAATGCCCTTAAAATTTTTTCTATAATCAAAATTCCAAATATATTTTTAGTTTCAAAATGCCCTTAAGTCAAATTTCTATACCCAAAATGGTCTCACAAAATTTTAACTTGAAATGCTCTACAAGTTTTCCTGTATTTCATTTTCTATATTTCTAAAATATTCCTTAAGTTTATATATCCAAAATGGCCTCAATTTTTCTAAACCCAAAATGCTCCTAATGCCTTTAGGTTCTCTAAATGTCTCTATGTCATGTTTCTATATCCAATGTTATCTCTTTTACCCAAAATATCCCTCAAGTCTATATATTCAAATTATTCTTTAATTTTTTCGCCAAAATGCCCCTCATTAGGGTCCCTCTTCTCAAACTCTCTCCTCCCCTCTTATATGTATCGCACGTGTGGCCCACCAATTATGCATATTAGTGTTGAGTTTCTCTAATTTTTAAATATTTTATTAATGTAATATGATTTGAAATAATTAATATTGTAATATGACCAAATGTGTCGAAATATTATTAAATATAATATTGATATGTTATAATGATATAAAAGTGTTAGATGCTATGTATATATATAAGTAAATATATCGGGCTGGCTGAGTCAGGAGTCAGGACCGGGCTATAAGTAACTAGTCCCTATCACGGCTCACATTAATATGGCTTAAAAAATTAATCCCATGGCTTAAAATATCGGTAATGAACAGATTTTTTTCAGATCAGCTCGGCCCATAGATACCCCTGGGGAGAACCCACTACGTGATCGTAGGACCGGGCATACCGGCCGCATGAGCTAGACTGCTAGAGGAGCAGGTGGTTAGAAATTATTACTTTTCCCTCTGTTGACTTTTGTGGTAATGATCATGCATTTCTCTTTTGGGTTGGAAAAGAATGTGTGATGCAACAGGAGTGAAATTTAGGGGCAACGGTCTTTGTAGCTCTTGACATATTTAAAAATTTTATTTGAAAATTAATATTTCTAAAAACTTCACACTTTTTTTTTTCTTATTTGAAAATAATATATTGATGTTTTTACTGTTGATCTTTTTACAACCCTAAGCAACAAAGGTCACACAAACTTTTTTTCTTATGCTCCGTTTGTTTCGAAGTAAAATAGAGGAAAACAAATGAATTTCACGGAAAATGTCAGTTGTCTTAAAGAAAGTATACTTGGAAAATGATATTTTTCATGGAATTCGTTTGTTTTCCCCTATTTACCTAAAAATAAACGGAGCATTATTTGAAAATAATATGTTGAAGCTTTTACTGTTGATCGTTTTACAACCCTGGCCAACAAAGGTCATAGCTTTCCAGTTCACAAAATATAAGCCTAGAAGCATGGGCAGCGCCGAAAGAAAATCTCTCATAAGCATCCTCCCACACAAGCGTACTAAGTACTACTAAGGATGGACTCCGTCCACATACGACTTTCAATTCGGCTCTCGGATGAAGGGGCTCACCCTCGCCAGCCCTTTAAAGCCTACAAAATAGAGGGCTTTTCCCCTCATATGCCTTCATAACAAGTCCAAACTTGATTTTGAAATGCCCTCTAACATGAGGGCTGACCCTGTTAAGACTTAGGTCCTTCCCTCCCCCGTCATCACCCATCTAATATATCATATAACAAATTTATATAAGTATCATGTGAGATACGGTTTCATCGTAAAGTCTCCAAGATCCAAGTTCAACAGTATAAATTAAAGTGGCGGTATAGTAATAATTTTTACCAACCCCCTCCGTAAAATATCTTTAAACTTCTACATACTTATGTCTCTCTCCCTCCCTCCCTCCCTCTGTGGGTTTTGGCTCGTTTCCAAACAACTCCAGAAGGGTCAATCAATCGGTGGCACGATGTCAATTTTGCTTGGAGTGCCGATCGATCGGCCAAGGTGCACCGATCGATCGGCCAAAGCGGAGATTTTCGAAAAAATTTAGTTTTTAACTATTTTATGTTTTTGGAAATCCTTAATTTGAGTGGGGACTTTCTAATTGTCTAGGACTCCGAATTTAGACCTATAATTAGGAGACTATGGGTATAGGGTTTGTATGGTTATGAGAACAAGGTTAATGTAAAGGGCTTCCAGGGAGAGCAGGTTTTGCTCTCAGGGAGAGTCCTGAGTGTTCTCATAGGGAGTGGAAGATAATAAAAAGGGTTTAAGCATTGTAGGGCTTGAGAAAAGATTGAAGGGATGATAGATAGAGATTGTTCTTGAGTTTTATTGAAAAGGTGATTTGAGTGGGTTGTACAAGGGGCTCTGGGTTTGAGTTGAGATTTAATCTGAGAGGAGAGTGTGTATCTTGTACTGGGTTCCTCAAGGTTTCTCTGAATAAAAAAGAAGCAATCGGATCTTGACCCGTGGACGTAGGCAAGTTATTACCGAACCACGTATATCTCTTGTGTTTTTCCTTTGTTATGTGTGCTTGTTTATTTTTTTTCATCGGGTATTATTCTGTTATTTTCCCTAATAAATTGGTATCAGAGCTGCAGGTTAGTTTGGGCAATTTTCTGTGGAGGAATTTTGACGGAAAAATGAGCTTCATTCTACTGAAATAGTGCAAGATGGAGGCATACTTTAGAGATGATTTCACAATCTCCAATGGTATGGACATTCTTCTAATAAATTGGTCATTAGATTCTGCGACTTTGTGTGATGGAGTGGTTCGAACTTTGAGAGGGTAGTCGGTGTCCCTATGTCGCGATGAAATCTAATTTCACTTGGCCAGTGATACTCCCTGGGCTATTGCTACACAGCAGGAGGTGGAGTGATCAAAACAAAACGAGGAAACATGGATGCTTAGTTTTGATGAAGGAGAAGAAGTGTGGTTGTGTATCTCCTGAATGGAATACGGGTGTAGATGGAGCAACTACGGAGTCTGCAGGAATCAGGAATCAGAAATCGGATGTTATCAGGGGCGGAGCCAGGAATTTCTTGTAGAGGGACACACGATGGTTGATTGATATTGTTAATAACTGTTTTGCTATACTTCTTTACCAATTATAAAGGATAAAATAGGAAAATATATTAACTTAAATATATCAATCAACATTGTTTCCACTCAAAAAGTCATTTGTTAATACAAAAATGTGCTTTTTACATTTTTTCCACTCAAAAAGTCATTTGTTAATACAAAAAGTGTTTTTTTTACAATTTCCCTCTCAAAGTCATTTGTTTATACAGAAATATGATTTTTACAATTGTCCTTGGCGAGTTTTCATATTTTGGAATCGTTGAATGATTGCCTCATTATCGATGCTATTAAATGTCTTTCTCGATGTATGTGACCAAGCAACCATTCATCCATTCATTGTCCATTTGATTGCGCAATTTGTTCTTTATGATCTTCATAGCAAAAAATGCCCTCTCAACTATGGCAGTGGCAACTGGTAGGATTAGGAAGAGTGTCACCAACAAGTAAACTAGTGGATATAACATATTTCTTCTCGTTTTGACCATCTTCTCAGCAAGGTCGCTAATTCCTTTCACTTTTGAAAATTCATCGTTGGAGCGCATATCAAGAATGTAAGTCTCAAGTTGATTGTCTAGTGCCATGAGATCTATTGCTGAAAATTTGACTGGATAAAATCCAGCGAGGTGAATCAATTTTTCCTTGTCAAATGCACAAAATTAATCACTTAGATTCAGGCATGTCATGCAAAGAAGTAATTCAGTGTTTCCCTCACTAAAACGATCGTTGAGTTCTTGAAGTTGCATATCAATTATAAGTATAAAAATACTCAGCACAGTAATGATGCAAGTTTGTGATTTCTTCAGCATTGCGTTGTGATCGCCCTGGGGCTACGGAACAATGATCGTTTGTTTGACACAAAATAAAGAAATTTCAGTAAAGAGAGAATCCGACCCATTGTCTCTCATCATTTGCAATTGTTGCTTGGATACTCGCACTAAAGTCATGACATTCACAATATCTTACTCTTTACATTGTAATGCCTTTGATAAATCATTTGTAATTCCCAAAATAGTTTTCATCAAATGTAGGAAAAATACAAATTCAAAAGTCTGCGTCAATTCCAATAGAGCACATGCTTCATATCTTTGTTCCCTCTTTGAACCATCTTTATCAACAATCTCAAGCACGTCAATCACAGAGGAAAACATGACAATCAAGCTTATCAATGTATCATAGTGTGAGCCCCAACGTGTATCACTGGCCCGTTTTAGGCCAGTCTCCTAATTTAGGCCATGCCCGCTTGAAAGTTCACCATTCTTGAGAGCTTCAACAATTTTAACAACTTATTTCTCTCGAAGGATGTCATGGCGTTTGCGTGAGGCTCCAACAATAGTCACCACATCGGAAACCAAGTTGAAGAACACACCAATTTTATTGTGTTTTTTGCAACGGCAATAAGTGACAATTTAAGTTGATGTGCAAAGCAATGAACATAAAACGCATATTCATTCTCTTTCATGATGAGCGCTTTAAAGCCATTAAACTCACCTTGCATATTATTGGCCCCATCATAACCTTGCCTATGCAATCTCGTTACACTCAATCCATTCTTGGAAAACAATTCGTCGATCGTCACTTTGAGTGATACAGCAGTGGTTTCCATAACATGTACGATGCCTAAAAAATGCTTAGTCACAGACCCCTACTTGTCCATATAACAAAAAACAATAGCTATTTGTTCCTTGATAGATACATCACGAGATTCATCAATCAAAACGGCAAATAGAGAATCTCTAACTTCATTGATGATAGTGTTGGTGGTTTCAGTCGCAGCCGCACTCATGATGTCTTTCTGAATATCAGGTGCAGTCAAATTTGAGATTTTCAGGAGCATGTTCCAACACGACATTTTTAATACTTTCATTATGATCAGCCAAAAATTGTAAGATTTCAAGAAAATTTCCTGTAATTCGAGTTTACAGATTCATCATATCCATGAAAAGCTAATCCTTGTCGCAATATAAATCGAATGCAATCAATTGGTGCAATCAAACAGACTCAATATTCCCTTTGAACTTGGTCTGATTGTTTCTAAATAATTGTTCGGAGATGCTGCTTCTGATTTAATAAATCTTGACATGCTCTATAAGCTTGATTGTGACCACTGTTAGGCCCTCCAACATGAATTTGAAATTTTTCCTTCTTTTTCCAATTTGTAAATCTATCAATTACAAAAGATTCGCCGCCCTATTGTTCTCTTTTATCAACCCTAAAAAGATAACAACATATGCAAAATGCAACATCTTTCATTATGGTGTACTCTAACCAGCTACCATACTCATTAAACCAGACAGGATTAAACCGTCGTAATTATTTCCCAAATTTTGTTTTGACAAAATTATGATTACGAGGTTGACAAGGGCCCCTTTACAAATATGTTCTTCGAATTTCATCTTGGTCATTAGGATGGTAACTTAAAATTTGAATTCGTAACCCAAGATCTGCAGGAAGATCTATCAAGTTAACTCCTGAATGACTTGACTTGAAGGTAGTTTGCCTTTGATCATGGTCATCATTTTCTATGATAGGACACGGTAGGTTAGTCAATGACTTTCTTTTGAGAAATTTATCCTTATCTGATACAAAAATTAGAACGATTTAATCAAAATCAATGCCCTTTTGAAATGCTAATTCAAAAGAAGTTATTTACTTTTTGTCAAGAATAAGAGATTATTTTGATTATCAAACTTCTTGGTAAACATTAATGTGTCATTTGGTTAGGATTTATTAACCAAGTCAATAAGTCAACAAAATAATATGAGTATATGACAATTATTTATTTAATTTAATAATATATACATATAATGTAGAGCATTACATCCACTATATAGGGGAGCACCACCAAACTACACATTCCGTCTCCCTAAAGAACATCCTCCAATTCATATATATATATATATATATATATAAGTCCATCATTCAATTAACAATTGTATGAAGTATTAATAGATGAAATAAATTTAACCCGAAATAAATGAGTACTCAAAATGATAATACAGAATAAAAATAAGATTGAGTAAAGGGGAAAATGTCCTCTAACCTCAATCGAAGGTGATTTCAAGACTCAAGAGTACCCGTCTCACAAATGCTTTGGAATCTATTACTCGAGGCTTGATAAGGTCTTGGAAAATCTTGAATAAACAGCACAGTAAATACAAATTAGGCCCCTCTAACAAGATCTACTATCCTTACCTAAAATAGGTTAAAGAATCCTACAACATCACAGATTCACAATTCACACAACTACATACAGGATATTAGAGAATACCTATTTTATATAAACAAGAAAAACTATCTTATCTTTCAGATTAAAATAAAAAGAAGCATCTTGAAGAATCATTGAACAATACATGGACAAAAAGAGATTCAAATTGAGCCAATGTTGATATAATCCTCATTTCAACATACATTAAAACTCACTTTTCTTGCTGCAAAAGCAACTAACAAAGATTGATTTCTTATTTTGTTTCTGCTGATAGCCTGATAATAGAATTTGACAAATCATAGTACAGAAATCTACATGACTACATTCCGTCCTCAAAAAGAGCAAAGCTCCAAAATCAAATCATTAACTATAAATATACCCAACTTATTTTTAAAAAAAAATTAATAATAAGCATTCAGAAATCAGAACCCTAAATAATAAAATAATTAAATAAAGACCCTTATTAGTATTTAGTAACAAACAGTTCCTCTGCCGTTTGAACATAAACATTCAATCCTTCTGAGTAGGAAAAATTAAACATCAAATCCTCCATTCTTCAGACAAAAAAAAATTTCATACTAAATACAAGAGTTTTTTTTGAAAAATAGACTTCAATACCCAAAAGAAGCAATAAAAATAAGAATAACTGAATAACCATTCTCTTAATTTTAAAAATCCAAGTTGTTTATACAAAAAAACCCATGAACGAGCTATGTGAAGAGGGCCGAGAGTCGGGAGAGACAGACTCACTCAAAGTCTCACAGAGGATTCGGATGAGAGGAGAAAGAGGGACGAGAGGGAGAAAGAGGAGCGAGATTACATACCTGAGTGTCGGCAGTAACGATTGACGATTGGCGTGGGTTTGGGGTCGTTTGGCATTCTCTAGCCAAAACAGCCCTAACCCCTTCACTTGATCACTTCAGCAATAAGCCCACCCCTTCTCATTCTCGATCTCCACCTAAATTAAAAGGGATTGCTTTGCAAATGTTTAAAAGCATTGCCCCCCTAGGCAAGGTCCCTGTTATGTCATCTCTAACCCGTAGGATTATAAAAGGTTAGTAATTGTTTTAAAAAAAACGTTCAGGGGGCACTTGCCCTCCCTGGCTCCGCCCCTGGATGTTATGTGATGGGTAGAAAGTTCACCAAGGGTCTCTTTCGTAGTTGGGGAGGAGATGAGTATTATGCTTGGTTTCTGAAAGGATGGAGATGATGAGGTGCCTTTGACGAAAAGGATGGGTCAATTTCCTCGTCCGGGGTTCTTCTAGATTAGGAGGATCGGTTCTCAGGCTACACATGAGTTTTGGCTAGGTTTTATTAAATCCGGTGGAGTGCTTTCTAGGGAGATTCGAGGGTGTGTGTAGATGGTGGGTCTCTTTTACAGATGGTGTGCAGAGATGATTTGGCCAAACGGGTGTTTGCAGTATTTGCAAATAGGTTTGAGGCAATTGCAAATGGGGTGACAGAATTTTGAGAGAGATTCTGGTTTGAGGTGGAGGTGGTTTCCGGATGTGAGTGATGCGGTGTTCTATCTTGAAGGTCTGAATGATGATTAACAAGTCGGTTCTCTTGGATCATGATGGTGTTGCGGAATTCTCGCAAATGTAGTGATTTGTGGGTTTTGGCTCGTTTCCAAACAACTCCAGGAGGGCCGATTGATCGCCCACTTATGGCCGATCGATTGGTGGCGCGACGCCGATTTTGCTTGGAGTGCCGATCGATTGGCCAAAGCGGAGATTTTTGGGAAAAGTTAGTTTTTAGCTATTTTATGTTTTTAGAAACCCCTAATTCGAGTGGAGACTTTCTAATTATCTAGAACTTCGAGTTTATGCCTATAAAATAGGAGATTATGGGTTTAGGATTTGTATGGTTATGAGAACAAGGTAAATGTAAAGGGCTCACATGGAGAGCAGGTTTTGCTCTCGGGGAGAGTCCTGGGTATTCTCATGGGAAGTGAGAGATAATAGAAAGGGTTTAAGCATTGTAGGTCTTGGGAAAAAGGTTGAAGGAATGATAGATATGGATTTTCTTGGGGTTCATTGAGAAGGTGACTTCAGTGAGTTGTACAAGAGGCTCTGGGCATGGGTTGAGATTTAATCTGAGAGGAGAGTGTATATCCTGTACTGGATTCCTCAAGGTTTCTCTGAATAAAGAAAAAGGAATCGGATCTTGACCCGTGGACGTAGGCAGGTTATTGCCGAATCACGTATATCTCTTGTGTTTTCCCTTTGTTATGTGTGCTTGTTTATTTTTTTCCGTTGGGTGTTATTCTATTATTTACCCCAACACCCTCTCTATCTTTTAAGTCACAGATTAAAGCTCTCGGCTCTCTTATCATCTCTCAAACAATGCCTCTCTCACATCTCTCACATTTCATACCGAAGGAATAGTACTTTACTACTTTATGAGTTTTTTTTTTTAATAACAGACACTATAGAAGCTTTAATTTGTTGCTAAGATTGACTCCGTTTAGAGGATCGTGATTCACTAGATTTGTTAAATACAATTTAGATAGTTAAAGAAAAGGTATATTGACTTTAATTTAGTAGAAACTAATATGAAAGATTAGTAGTTATATTTTACTCAATTTTTTTGTACTTTATCTAATTACCATCGACAATTTAGTTTAACTTTGCCAAATTACCTTTGTATTGTATTAACAATCCCAAGTCTAGATAAATGATGAGGGTTTACAAGTTAGGTTGGCAGTTAGTGTAGAAAAATAATAAACTAAATCATACCTTAAAATTTTTCTTCGCTCCTCTTTATTCCTGCCCTTGCCCTGCCTCTGGATGGTATGGCTTGGGCCTAACTAGTTTAGGCCCTCGAAGGTCTAGGGCCTCACTTTTATAAGTGAGGACCGGAGCTAAAATGACCTAAGTCCTTTGACAGCCATAAGTCCACACATCTTCAAAGTTCCTCTTGTGACCCACAACAACGAATTGATTCACAATTTTGTTCGTTTCTCTAAAGGCAGTATTGATATTCACACTATGAAAATTTTCAGTAAGGGTAGACTCGATATCCTTAATGACATTTCAGAATTTTCAAGGTGGCTTCATACCTCCATGCGTCTCCTTATGTATTGATGTCATTCATTTATAGCTGTCGTGCAAGAGAGATACCCCTCCATAGAGCCCAACCTTCGGCTCATAAGCTATCCACTTTACTTATAGAAATGTTAAGATTGGCAATAGGGGTACTGCAACAATCTCTAATAATGCATACATATAATTAAACCAAATCATCTTCTAAAAGAACCGACAGAATTAAGCTTGAGGCAAGAGTAGATGGGTGGTTCCCATTTCACTTTTCTCCATCTTCTCTTATGCTTGGCCTGGCCACTTGCCA
Organism: Tetracentron sinense; assembly: GCA_015143295.1. Taxonomy (NCBI): domain Eukaryota; kingdom Viridiplantae; phylum Streptophyta; class Magnoliopsida; order Trochodendrales; family Trochodendraceae; genus Tetracentron; species Tetracentron sinense. The sequence goes on along the minus strand of CM026559.1, from coordinate 26,651,707 downwards.
CAATAAGACAGTTATGAGTATTTTGGACTAAGAAGTAATACTTAAAAGCATATATAAAATAAAACTCGTTTAATTTTTTTTAAATATCTTATGGTTTCGCTCGAACTAGATTGCCAAAGAATGTAGCCAATTTTCCTACACGCATGAAGAATACGTTTCCGGTCAAGAATGATAGGAAGTGTGGAGCCTACTTTGACTGAACATCCTATCTCTGTTTTCGAGAGATATTTTGGTATTTTTCACATTTGTTATGTAACCCTAATACTATTAAGAATGGGGGGTGGACGGCTATTGTTATTTTTAGATCACAACTCTGTAATTCTCTTTTGCTCCAGATCATAGTGAAATCTCGACGACTCCGTGGAAGTACCTCAATTTGAGGGAAAGACGCAAATCTTGTGCTCTTATGTGTTATTTTTTATTCTTTTTTTCTGTCTATTTTTTGTGTATCATAGATCTGATTTAGGGTTCATTCCCTAACAAAGGGTCCTCAATTAGATTTTATCTATCCAATTAGCATAAAAGTAGTGGTCTCAGACTCTCGGTAAGGGGTAAAACTACAGGTTTGGACCAAGCTCCAAATATGCCTACCAACGGTTGATAGTTTTCTTATCTTTTTGCAGATATATATGACAAATAATGTCAAAAAAAAAAAACCTCACTACGATTAAGGAGGTCTCTAGCGGAATTCCTATTTATTTAGATAAACAACATAAACTAGTTAATTTAGGCAGCCATTTAATTTTCCAAATTTATTTGAGAAGATTAAGTTTAGGATGCCTATATTCTCTAGAATTATCATCCACAATCCAACTCGCTGACTTAAGAGAGAAGGCACCACTAGAGTTTGGCCCTTAACAAGGCTAGACTTCCAAATCAAATTTATATTTTAGCTTCCAATTGTTTCTTTTACAGGCTAGGTAAAGCGCAAGAACAAGGGGATATCTCGGGCATCCAAATCAAAAGGAATAGCCCTATTGTTACTCACAGTTTTTTTTTTGCAGATGATAGCCTCTTGTTTTGCAAGGCCTCCCTCCAAGAAGCTAGAAAGATCAAAGATGTCATTGAGGCTTATGCGAAGTCATCAGGACAGAGAGTAAATTACCAAAAATCCAGCCTTGTGTTCAGCAGGAACACTCCCACTAGATTCTCTAAAATTATCAGCCGTTTTCTGAGAATAAAAGTCTCGAAAGATGCTGGAAAATATTGGGGACTTCCATCAACTTTTGGCAAATCTAAGACCCTTCTTTTTGAAAACATGAAAGATAGGATCCATGCCAAGATGCAAGGTTGGAAGGGGAAATACCTGAACAAGGCAGGTAGGAATGTCTTGATAAAGTTGTGGTACAAGCAATACCCATGTATTCCATGAGCTGCTTTAAGATACCCTTAAAAATCTACAACGAGATTAACTTTGCCACTGCCAAGTTTTGGCGGGGGCAAGACAATTCTGAGCGGAAGATGCATTGGATTAGTTGGGAGAACTTATGCAGAAGTAAAGAGTCAGGTGGTGGGGGTTTTCGAGACTTAAAGGCTTTCAATATCGCTCTACTTTGCAAAACAAGGGTGGAATATCTTGAAGAATCCAAATTCACTTTGGGGGAGTCTAGTTAAGAGCATTTATTTCCCCAAAGAGAACTTCATGCACGCTAAGCGAGGATCGCGACCATCTTGGGCGTGGCAGAGTATCCTTGCCGGCAGAGATATTCTTAAGAAAGGTCAAAGATGGAACCTTATAAATGGAGAACGTATAAATTTTTGGGAAGACCCTTGAGTCCCAACCCTTCCCCTTTTTAAAATTCCTATCCATAAACCAATCAATTGCGCGTGGGAAAAGGTGGCAGATTTCATAAACACAGACAGTGGCACATGGAACAAAGATCGACTGGAGCAGTTCCTCTCCCAGGAGGAAGTTAGAGAAATCATAAAACTTCAGTTCAGTACCACAGGCTTAAACAAAGAGTTAGTGTGGCACTATGAAAAGAATGGGAACTTCTCTATCAGATCTGCCTGCTATAAATATGTGGAAGAGCACCCAATGGGAATGGCAAAGAAGGCTAGCACATCGAACAATAGCCACTGTCCTGGATGGAAAGCCCTGTGGAAACTTTCATTGCCCCCCCAAAATTTGCTGGTTCATTTGGAGGTGCCTTCACAATGCCCTTCCAGTAAAGGAAGCGATAGCTCGTCGAAAAATTCCCATAGACACAAGCTACACCCTCTGTGAAGACCACTCTGAATCTTTAAACCACCTTTTTTTTGAATGTCATCTTACGAGATGCATTTGGTGGGGTTCTCACTTAACCCTAAGATCTGACACAGTTCCAAACCTAACGGGGCTGCTGATCCAATGGCGATCGAGCAGGTGCTGGAGTGATTGCTTGAAACCACTTAGGATCCATCATCAAAGGCCATTTTCAGCCACTGATGGGCGGACCCCCCCCCTTGTTGCTGAGGCCGTTGCTCTTCGCAATGCTATCTCTTTTGCAGTAGATAGTGGGTGGGAGAATGTTGTCCTTGAACTAGACTCTGAAATTACTGTAAATGCCTTCAACAATCCCAACAAAGGCAACCCAACTGAAATTGCGGCTCTGCTAGGGGACGCCCGCAAGAAGATTTCACTCATTCCTCGCCACCGTCTTGCCCACGTGCCTCGACAGTCAAATGTTTTTGCGCATAAAATTGCGAAATTCAGCCTCCATTATTGCTCCACACAAGACTTCAGACCACAGACCTTATCTCCATGGGTTTGCCGAACAATCCTGGCCAGCAAAAGACCCCTCGATGTTTCTTCCTTTTAGTTTGTAATTGATCTCCTCTTTCCAAAAAAGTCCAAAAAAAAAAAAACAAGGCTAGACTTCATAAACTATGATTGGAATAGGCACAAATATTAGCCCTTAATAAGGCTAGACTTCATAAACTATGATTGGAATAGGCACAAATATTATGTCCCAAAAAGATGATTTGGGATCACATTATTAACCCAATTATTCATCCAAAGATGTAACAAATTATCATTATATATCCAGAGTCTATCTAATTCTTTTAGCAAGACTTTTTGGCTTTTGGAGATGCCTACCAAGCCTAACAGGCACGATTAGAGCAGTCATCCCGAAAAAAATTCCTCAAACTTAAATATTTTACTTCTTAAGAACGTTTTCTTTTTTTGGTAAATTACACTCCCCTCCCCTGAGGTTTGGTGAAATTTCAAAAACCTCCCTTATAGTTTCTGAAATTGCACTGCCCTCCTCTACTAGACTCTTAATAATATTAACACTGTTAACTAAAGTTATCATTTTCCCATTTTACCCTTATTACTTGAATGAGGAAACACGTCTTTACCATTTGAAACCTCAACTAAAGAAAAACATAAGCTCCCAAGCCGCCAAGTGTCCCTTTTAATACCCACTAACTATGATTAAGATTTACTCAACCTTAGTTTTAGGGAAAAAATAATCTTAGATTGGTTATGCTTAACTGCAATTAAAGAGGGCTCTACAAGCCACCATGTGTCCCTTTTAAACACCCACTAACTGTGGTTAAGATTCACTCATCCCTTAGAATTCATTAATCTAACCTTGGTTATAAAAAAATAAAAATAAAAATATTAATCTTAGGTTAAATATGTTCAACCATAGTTAAAGATCTCTATAAGCCGCCACGTGTCCCTTTTAACACCCACTAACTATGGTTAAAACTCATTCACCCCTAGGGTTCATCCATCAAACCTTGGTTTTTAGAAAAAAAAACCTTAGGTTGCTTAATTAAAGGGAGCTCCACAAGCCGCCACATGTCCCCTTTAATGCTCACTAACTATGGTTAAAATTCACTCACCCTTAGTAACTTTGATTTTTATGGAAGAAAAAACCTTAGGTTGATTATGCTTAACCATAATTAAAGGGAGCTCTACAAGCCGCCACATGTCCCTTTTAACGCTCACTAACTATGGTTAAAATTCACTCACCCCTAGTAACCTTGATTTTTATGGAAGAAAAAAAACCTTAAGTTGATTATGCTTAACCACAATTAAAAGGGGCTCTACAAGCCACCACGTGTCCCTTAACACCCACTAATTGTGCTTAAGATTCACTCACAATTAAAGGGGCTCTACAAGATTCACTCACCCCTAGGATTAATCTATCTAACCTTGCTTTTAAGAAAAAAATAAAAATATTAACCTTAGGTTAATTATATTTAACCACAGTTGAATAATCTCTATAAGTCGCCATGTGTCCCTTTTAATACCCACTAACTATGGTTAAGATTCACTCACCCTTAGAGTTCATCTACCTAACTTCGATTTTTAGAAAAAAAATATATACTTGATTTTAGAAATATATATTAACCTTAAGTTGATATTTTTAACATTGGCTAGAAACCAATTATTATTTATTTTATTGAATTAATTAACCTTGAGTTGAAAAAGGGTAATTTAAATATTTTAAAATGTTTAAATGATGACATCATCAAAGTTCATCCATAAAGTAACGGTAAACTTAAGGGAAGAGCGAGGGTATGTTACAGACAACCAAAGTTGAGAGAAGGGCAGTGTAATTTCAGAAACTAGATGAGAGGTTTCTGAAATTTCACCAAATCTTAAGGGAGGTGAGTGTAATTTATCCAATTTTTTATTTTTGGTGCCTCCATGGGAACTCTTAGTAGGAAATTAAGGCATGGATCGCAACCAGCCTATGCGATACAAGATCGTTGCATAAGATCAGCTAACCTCTACCACAGGTGGACAAGTGTCCCTTTGATATTCTTTAACTATGGTTAAGATTCACTAACCATTAGAGTTAACCATATAATTTTTTTTTTTTAATAAATATTTAAAAAGCTTAACTACAAGAGTTATTTTTTTTTTAACTAAGGTTAAAATGGGCAATCAAAAGGGCTCTACGATCTTGGTCTGGGTCTGGCAAGGGCATGACTAAATCCGATCCCACCATTAATGCACAGCATGTTTATGTTACTTCTCATCGATTTCTTCCCAATTATCAGGGTCCATTAAAATGAATCAGTCGGTTTTTTTTTGTGGTGTAGGCATTATTTATGTAAGTTAATACGGCCGGACGTCAATGTTCGCTTCAGCATTGGAGCTCTTGCAACACGTACCCTTATAGGGATTGGATCTAGGGGTGGAGTCAGGAATTTAGTTCAGGTAAGGGAAGGGAAGGGAGAGGAGGGGGGGGCATATTATAGGGGAGGGAGGGACGGAGGGAGGGAGGCATATAATAGGGATGGGGGTTCGGGGCTGCGCCACCCGAATTTTTTTTTCGACGCCTAAGTTTGCAAGTCATTTCATCCATAAATTTTACACATATCCTACATATATTGTTTTCCTTGTTGACTATAGCAGTTGTCCCCTTGTCCTATGATTATGCCTTATTAAATTATATAATATATTTTTTTAAGTTCAAGGTGAATTCAATTGCGTCCACAGTTCAACACGTGTCCCCATTAATCCCGATTAACTGTGGTTAAGATTCTGTAACCCATAGTGTTCAATAATCTAACTTTCGTATTTAAAAAAAAAAAAAAATTAACCCTAAGAATTAAAATTTTTAACTAGAGTTAAATATCTTTAGTATTTTTTTTTCAAAAAACTAATATTATATTATTGAACACTAAAACTTGTGGGTGCGATTGAACTCTCCCTAAATTCAATTGCAATTGGTTGTGTTCAATCTTTGCCCCATATACTATACAATATATTAAAAAAAAATTCCCGAAACTTTAGGAGGGGCACATGCCCCAGGCCCCTCCTTGGCTTCACCCCTGATTGGATCCCTCGATCTCCCTCCATGAAGGCCACACCCCTACCACTCATGCAAGAGGTGGGGGTAATCAGTGAAGTTGAAATGTCGAATTCGTGGGACCTAAGGTTTTTAATTTCGAAATTTGCGACAATTTCGGTAAGCCAGCCCGAACCGAAATCCCAAAAGATTGCGGGATTTCAGCGAAATTTCGAAATCCAAAATAATAATATTACATATATATATATATATATATATATATATATATATATATATATATATATATGTGAAAAATAACATTTTATTAAAATTTTATATATTTATATAAATATTATTATTTTATTTTTAAAATTAATATATAAATTTTCAAAATTTCATAAAATTTCAGTAAAAATTTTGAAATATTTCAAAAGTTTAATTAAAAAAAAATTAAAAAACCTATTTAAAAAAAAATTCCGAAATTTCGCCAAAATTCCGAAATTTTCAAAATTCGAAATTTGACCCAAAATTTTCGAAATAAACTCAGTTTTGATGTCGTTGGAGTTGGCCGAAACCGAAATTTCAAACCTTGGGGGTAGGGATGGCAATTTCGACCCGCCCCGCCCTTATAGGGGCAATTATTTTTCAATTAAATCAGTTTAGGGGCGGGGTTGGTGTATAAAAAAAGATCTGACTCGGTTTCGAGGCGGGGGTGGTTTTAGTATACCCCACTCCGGTGTCCCGCCCACCTTCATTATTGCAGGTCTGTTTTCGATGTATTTTGGATCAAATCTGATTATTTTTATATATCTAGACTCCCTTCAGACCTCCCCTATTTCCTATATTATTTTTTATGTTGCTTTGTTTCTCTGATTCCTTTTTTTTTTGGGTTGTATTTATTTCTGTTTTAATATTTATAAATCCTTTAAATCTCGGATTCGTTCATGCATAATCAAGGAGATTCAACTCTCTTGGTCATCTACTCCGGCAAGCCAAGCCAACGCTGCTGCTATCCCTCAGATAACCCCGTGTGTTCTTTCTCTCAACTTCTTCTCCACATTTTTTCTCTTATTTCAACTCAATTCTACTCTCTTTCCCTTAATCCTGTTTCTGGATCTATATCTAGATTTATCTTAATTTAATTTCTAGATCTAGATCAGAATTTTGAGTTATTTTGATTAATCATTTTATCTCTGGTTCACTTGTATAGAAACAAAGAGATCCATACTCTGCTTGTAGAGCCCCAGACTTTTTCATGCTTAAAACATGACACTTTCGTTGTCATTTTGCCTTTTTAGAGGTATAATTAATAAATAAGGAAGAAATTGGAAATTTCGAAACGTCAGAAATGTTCCTTTTCGAAGTACGAACACAACGCAAGTTGAATCGTCAAAATCGGATGAACGAGTCAAAAGATATGGCCAAAACAATCTGAACCTGTAGGCAAACGTAGCTCGGAAGGCACTAAGGACGTGCTCTAACGTCGTACTCTGATAACGTAGCACAGACAACGTACTCTGATAACGTATACTGTGTGCATCCGTTGTACAACTCACCACGGGCACGTTGTACAACTCACCACGGGCACGCTGTACATATGACAACGGACAACGTGTTCACGGCACCACGAGTCGGCACCCTTCACAGCACCACGAGTTGGCACTGTTCACGGCACCACGAGTTGGCACTGTTCACAGCACCACGAGTCGGCACCCTTCACAGCACCACGAGTCGGCACCCTTCACAACACTACGAGTTGGCACTGTTCACAGCACCACGAGTTGGCACTGTTCACAGCACAACGAGTTCGACACTCGTGTTTTTACAGGAATTTAGTAAGGGTGTTATGGTCTTTTGTCAGTTCACTCTTACCTTAAGAGTTTAACCCGAGCCTTTAGGGCTCATTCTCAACACTTAGAGAGTTTGAGAGAATAGGAGAAAGGGGAGAAGGCGATTCCAAACCTAGGGTTTCCAGTTTGGAGAGAAATCAAAGGGTTTTGAGACCCTAGATCACTCCCAGTCCGGTTTTCTTCAAAGATCTCGGCCCAAGCTCGTACGAAGCTCGTGTTCCAAGCTAGGGCTGCAGCTACACAGTCGTTTTGGAAGAGGGTTTCTTCCTCATTTCTTCAAGGTCGGTACTTTTTACTACCCTCCTAGTTATAGTTCTTCCTTCCCCTTCTTTTCTTTTGATTTTCTTTCATTTACACATGTGCTATGAGATGGATGAATGGTGAATGGTGAATGGTAAATGGTGAATGGTGAATGGTGAATGGTGAATGGAGATGGAATGGGCGATTGGATGCCAATGGTTGTGTGTGATGAACAAATGGGGAAGGGCATTGTTCCAATAATGAACATACATGTATGATTTGAGTAAAACCCATCTAGAAAAGCATGTTGTAGGGTAAATCCATAATGAACACACCATGTTTGATGAAATGCCAAGGTGAATAAAGTGAGCTGTGAATTAGGAAATGCATACCTAGGAAATTCTGAATATTGCTAGGGCCTATGATAGTGTGTTTCCTGCTTTCCCTAAATGTTATGAATATTGAATTGCTCAATCTTTGATGCTATATGTGTTGTGAAATTACCCAAATGTCATCTTTAAATTGGAATGCAAGTATGTACACGGTTCCCACGAGCACGGCATGCATGACATGATTTATCGAGGTTTTCAAGAACATGGTTAGAGGTGGGACATATCCTAAGATATATTTTACCTCGCTTTTCACAAGAAGACAAGAACCAACATTCCACGAGGGGTCTCCCCTCACTCACAAGTGCATATCATGAAGAAGGGTCTCCCTTCCCTCGCAAGTACATACATATCATAAAGAAGGGTCTCCCTTCCCTCGCAAGTGCATTGCATAATGAAGGGTCTCCCTTCCCTCTCAAGGCATCTCTCAAGGCATCTCACAAGTGCATCTCACAAGTTACATGATCACAAGCAAGCATGCATGACATGACACGACATACAAGAATCAAGCAAGATAGGCAAGACAAGCTTTCAAGTACGAAAAGATATTTCAAGTCAAGTCAAGTGCACAATGTTTTCAAGAGGATTTATCGGCTTTCTACGAATTACAAGCATGATTATAAACTGTTTTACTTCCTTGTATGATATGAATTGTTTCCGTTTGACATATATGAATTTCTCCTGATTATGTATTGCCATTTTTATGCTATAATTGTTGGTTAGTATTTAGTACCCGCTGAGTATTCCATGCTCAGCCGTACTTCTTATGTCGGCAGGTTCTGAGGGACCTGCTACTCCATTTGATGTTTGTGCTCCTGGTCCATGGGTGGAAGAGGAGTACGCCGAGGAGCCTTTGGAGGAACCTCTCGTAGAGGGTTATCAGTAGGTGGTGATTAGATTCTGAGTGGATTAGCTGTGGGTGAGATGAGAGTCAGATTCATGTATTTTGGCGGGCATGTCTGCACTTTCTTTTGGATTCTTTTTGTATAAACTTGGACTGCTTATGTATATACATAGAGGTTTGGTAGACTTCCGCTATACCTTGTTAGAGTGTGTTTCCGCTGTTTTGTCCTCTTTTGTATATGCTCTATGGGTTTTGCAGGTTGGTTTGTCAAGCAAGTCATGATTAGTCGTCCAAAGTTCACTCTAACTCCTAGGGTGGGTTTTGGGTCGCGACACTGCTAGTGCTACCCTCTCATGTGCAGTTGTATTTATTATTGTTTGGATTCTATATATAATTCATGGAAGTTGGAACTGTTATTTATTTATTTAGTTTCTTTATTTGTGGGCTGTTTGGGTTGGTGTTTATGATTAACTTAATCTCTCTTTTAATGCTTCAATAACATTTTTAGATAAAATAATCTTCTTTTCTTGTAGAAAGTTCATATGAGGTCTCTATGTAGTGACCCACATGTTCAAATTACTCTAATGGGTATCAAGAAATTTTCCCATCCAATTTGTCCCGTGCCACTCATTGCTAAGCCCGACGAATGGCCCCTTATATTAATCTTGATTAGGTGCTTGATTTTTCATTTGATTATCATTGTATAGTTGGTCTGGATTCACATATGATAGGTCACTGCTAAACTAAATAATATTTTTATTCTATATCTATAGTTCAAGGAAGTGTTTTCATTTAATTTCTTCCTTTTTTTTTGGTTGTAAGGGTTAGGATTTATGATTAGTTAAAATTTGCTCTATAAAATTTCAGTTGGAGAACACCTCATACCAATTGAATTTTGGTTTCTCATTTTCATTAGTTGCATTCTTTAAGATAGAAGTGTAAACTTTAAATAGATTCTCATGATTGTATTGTCTCCTTCTTTATTTTAGCTCGAGAATGGACGAAGGTAACTCTTAATTACCAACCGATCCAACCCCTATTGGTAGCTCTCAATCACTAACCGGTCCAACCCCTATTGGTAGCTCTCAATCACCAACCGGGTCAACCCCTATTGGTAGCTCACAACCACCAACCCCTGTTGGTAACTCTCAATCTCTCACCTCAAGTCCTGTTGATGTTGATGGAGAAGAATCTACTTCTACTGTAGAGAAAAGAAGATTGACTAGTGTTGTATGAGAACATTTTAAAAAGAAAAAAATTGATAGAGTGGATAAGGCAATTTGTAATTATTGTAACCATCAACATGGGGGTGTTTCAAAAAATGGAACTTCACATTTGCATGATAACTTGAAAAGGTGTCTAGTACGGAAAATAATTGAAGTAAATCAACCAGTTATAACAACTAGCTTTAATAAGGTCGACGAGAAACTTAAATTTAAAACATACACTTTTGACCAAGACACCGGTAGGAGAGATCTTGCAAACATGATATTAATGCATGAATACCCTCTTTCTATGGTTGACCATGTTGGGTTTAAGAGATTTGCAATCGCACTTCAACCTTTGTTTAAGATGGTTTCCCGGAACACAATTAAAAGTGATATCTTATAGATTTATGATTTTGAGAAGGCAAAGACAATGAAGTTGATAGAGAAAAATCAAAGTAGACTAGCAATTACAACCGATATGTGGACTGCTAGTAATCAAAAGAGAGGGTTCATGATTATCACGAGACACTTCATTAATGATTCTTGGATACTGCAAAGTCGCATTTTGAGGTTTATTTTAAATCCTAACCTATTCTTTGTTATTTCATTCATTATTATCAAACAAAGTTTGTTTATGCTTTATCTATTCTAAATGTTTATTATGCTTTATTTTAGGTTTGTTTACGTACCTTGTCGACACACAAAAGAAGTTCTTTGTGATGCATTGGTAGATAGTTTTTTGGATTAGAATATTGATAGAAAACTATCTACCGTCACTGTTGATAATTGTTCTATTAATGATGCGATAATTGAAATTCTTTTGAACAAGTTGGATGTTGGTTCACTTTTATTGAGTGGTACTATGTTTCACATGCGTTATTGTGCACACATTCTAAATTTGATTGTGACTGATGGGTTGGATGTGATTAGAGAAGATATTGAGAAAATTCATAATTGTGTGTTGTATTGGACGACAACACCAAAAAGGGAGGAAAAATTTGAGGAAACGGACTGCCAATTGCGCATTTCAAGTACCAAGAAATTGAGACTTGATTGTGCGACTAGGTGGAACTCAACATTTTTTATGCTTCAAAACACTTTAGTTTATAAAAATGTTTTCTCTCAATTGAAACAACGTGAGCCCAAATATAATAAACATTTGCCAAGTGATGAAGATTGGGAGTTTGCAAAAGAAATTTGTGGGAGGTTGAAATTATTTTATAATGTCACTGAGTTGTTCTCTAGGACTAAATATCCCACTGCCAATTTGTATTTTCAAAAAAACTGTGAGATTAGAATGATATTGTCTCAGTGGCTTACAAATCTAAATCAGGTGGTTAGAGCAATGACGTCAAATATGTTGAGTAAATTTGATAAGTACTGATTAGTGATTCATGGTATCATGGGAGTTGATGCTGTATTGAATTCAAGATATAAGATGACTTTGATAGAGTGCTATTTTCCAAAACTTTTTAAAAGTGGGTCTTCGAGTGAAATTGAGAGGATTCAACAACTTTATTATAATTTGCTTAATAAGTATCAGTATAGACTTAGTTTAGATAAAGGCGTTGGTGGGGAATTTTCACTACGTTCATCTTCTTATCACTCAGAGTGTAAAGATTCTATTGATCAAGATGCTCTCTATGAATATGATCAATTTGTTAGTAGGAAGAGAATAACAAGAACTTTGAATGTAAAATTAGAGTTAGATCATTATTTGGAGGAAGATGTTTTGCCTAGATCCTCGAACTTTGATATACTGGCTTGGTGGAAATCAAATGGACTCAAGTATCTAACCTTACAGTCAATTGTTAGGGATATTTTAGCTATTCTTGTATCCACTGTTGCTTCATAGTCTGCTTTTATCACTAGTGGTAGGTTGGTCAGTCCACATTGTAGTAGACTTCATCCGAAGACCTTGGAGGCATTGATGTGTGCTCAGAATTGGTTGTGGACTGATGAGATGTCAGGTAATAAAAAATATAACAATTTAATTTTGTTTCCCTTCTTTGTAGGTAATTCTAATATTATTATTATTTTTTGTGTGTGCTTGTTTTGTTTTAGGTGATACGACACTAGAATCACATGGTTATGTTACAATATATGATGATATGGATATAGATGAACCCAACTGATGTGATAAGTGACATCTTTCCAATGTTTAACTATTGAGCTTATATTTTTGTAGTGTTTTTCTTTTATCGATAAAGACAATTTCATTAGAACAAATCAAGAGAGGGATCATGGTCATAAAAGTGACGATGTTTTTGGGTTAAATTGTGGACGAATTCTGGAATATTTACGTTTCAGATGCGCAAAGAACACAAATTCTGCGTAGTTACATTCTGACATAATATATTGCTTTCTGTAACATGTGTGGATCATTTCTTGTTCTACCTTCACTTCCACTTGGGCATGTGTAGATGAAAGAGACCAACTGTAAGGTGGGTCCAAGTCCAACTCTAACCTCTTGAAGCTCCCCTAATCATATGAGATCTTATAATTGGTTGCACTCTTTTGTTGATGGCTGGGAAATGTGTAGGCAAAAGAAACTCTTATTATCTGACTCAGATTTTCTTGGCTTGTAAAATGATGGTTTGATTTCATGTGTGAAAGTCTTTCCTTATTTTTTGTCTCTATTTTTACTAAACCCCCCTCTTGCATTAACTGTTTTTGTATATATCCCCACAAGGTTAACAACTCTGCATTTCCTTTTCTGGTTATATTATATATATGCTGCTTATGGTCGATCACTGTTTAGTGCATTTAGTTATCAAAATAACTTATAGTTATTCCTATCTATGCCTTTTCAATGTCTTCATAATCCACATAGCACATTTTGTCAGGAAATGTGAATTTGGGAATTACAGTCCAAATATGCCAATGATGATCTAGTAGTGTAGTTGTGGCAATTTGTCAACATGTCAACCAACCCATTTAGTGGTTTGGGTTGGTGTGCCCGGAACTGCTGGGTCATAATGCCTAGTTATTCAATGGGTGAAGGATGTTTTTAAAAGAAAGGTCTTAATGTCTAGTTAATCACATGGTAATGTCAACCAGGTTTGCATTATGAAATGATTGATAGATTTACATTTTAAAAGAAAGCATAAATTGATTCCCCCCCCCCCCCCCAAAAAAAAAAAGAGGCAAATTGATTATCCCAAAAAGCATAATTGAATTTTTTTTTATAAAAAAAAAGACAGTAGGGATGGGGTCGGGGCCGGGGTGGGGATTTTATGAGTGGAGCGGGGCTGGTTTCACCACATATAAGCCCCGGTCGGGGCGGGGGAGGGGCGGGGCGGGGCGGGGAGGGGTAGGGTAGGGAATGGATGTTTTATAATCGGTCGGGGCTGGGGCTGGGGCCGGGCCGGGTGGTGGAACCCCGCCCCCGCATTGCCATTCCTACTTGGGGGACCTCCTTTAATTGTCATTAAAATTCCCCTTTGGCATTGTTGCCGAGTTTAACTCCCTGCAATAGAATACATAATGGACATCCATTTGGCGGTGAAAGAATTTGCGGACCTGAATATGACACGTCAATTAATTTCTTTGCCATGATTTACACCGCCAAAGTTCTTAGGGAGCTTTACCCGAAAAAATAAAGAAAACTTCAATAATTGCCTTGGATTGTCTCTGGCTAAGCCAAATACTGGTCTCGGGTTTCCATACATTGTGCGACCGTTGGCAAAAAAATGGAGAGAAGTCATTCTATTTTTTCCGCCTGATTTTGACATCTCCCCATTTGATATCTCTCCTCTTATTGTCGTACACTTATCCCCACATATCTTAATATGTGTGGAGAAGTTAAAATCAATGAGCCTCATGATTTTGAGTTCTCCACCACTTATCACCTATCTATGGAACCCCAAGACAAGCCTTTTCTCGCTTCGCCTGAGACAATACGAGGCCTTCAATAATAAGTGTAACCGTAGGGTCCTCTCATTATACACGCCTCTCTTCCTTTGTCCTCGCCTCAATAAAAGATTTTGTATGTTTAATAAGTCCTCAGAAAAGGACTTCTATGTCGACCGCAGTGTGACAGTCTCTTTTAGTACTTTTTTAATCATGATTAAACTTAATTAAATAAAATAAAATAATTTTTTTTTAAAACAAGATTACTTAAATATAGGGGTGAGTGAAACTTAACCACAATTAATAGATGGTAAAAAGAGGATGTGACCAATGAGATCCTAGGGTCAGCTTTTAAGCTGAGCTCCCTTTTTATAAGACCAACAACCACAAGGCAAAGGATTTTCTGTGGAGTCTAGACAGATGCCCACTCATCGTTGGATACATGAGTTGCAAGGTTATTTTAAAAACATAGTTTTTAAAAACCAAAGCTATATTATTTAATTTTAAGGTTGAGTGAATTTTAATTACAATTAAAGGTTATCAAATAGGACACGTGATAAGCTTTGGAGGTGTACATGTATTGCTGACATTGCATACGCATGCATAATATCGATTCTTTAATTAAATGCATTCAAAGAATGGTACCCGATTGTAATACTCAGGCATTTAATTACAATTGAATGTCTTTGCCTAATGAGGTGAGTACAATAAAAACATAGTGTGGATAGCACGGCCTCGGATTGTCTTTGGCGAAAGCCAGAAACAAACGGCTCTCCGGTTACATACATTGTGCGACAGTTGGTGTAAAAATAGGGAGAAATTATTTCATTTTCTCCCCATAATTTTAACTTCTTCCCATTTGATATTTCTCACCCTTATTCTCACACTTTTGGCCACATGTCTTATTATGGATGAAGAAGTGAAAATCATAAGCCCATGATTTTGACTTCTCTATCACTTGTCACCTATTCTATGGAACCAGACATGCCCTTTCTAGCTTCCCCATAGACAATCCAAGGGCGGATAGCACGAGCAAAATCTTACATACAACATGTTTTTTTATTTTTCTAATATTGGCCTCAAGTTTAGGATATTTTAAAAATTAGCTTTAAATTTTCAAAATGTTTATTTTGAGCTTTGACACCCGTCAAAGCATAGGCATATCAATCTATCAAAATGACATATCAATTTTGCTGTACTACATCGATTGGACGATTGATTAGTCAAAAAGTTTAAAATTTCAAACCCTATTTTAGAAAAAAAAGGCATTACTTAGAGGCAAATTTTAGTTAAAAATCCCAATTAAATCTCATTCCTCCTGTACTAACCACGATCACGTGCTTTACGCCCCGCTTCGCTCGCAATCAAATAACTACCTGTCAAATGTAGACTAGACGGAAAACGCTGCACCACCTCATGGCAAACCAACCCCCACTCTCTCTCCTATTTAAACCCTTCATAACATTCACCTAACCCAAACCAACCTCCGCAAAACCTTGACTCGACCAAGTAACAGCGAACCGACTATGCCGATAGCAGAAGCAGATCTCAAACGCAGCTCAACAGGGTCTCATGTTGTGGTCTTCGCGTTCCCATTTGGAACCCATGCGGTGCCTCTACTGACCCTCTCGCGTAAGTTAGCGCTGAGCGCCCCAGAAGTGACATTCTCGTTCTTCAACACCGCGAAATCAAACAACTCCGTAAACGGGACGAAAACGGAGGCTGTAGCAAACCTGAAGGTGTACGACGTGGCGGACGGAGTTCCGGAGGATTACGTGCTAACAGGGAGGCCGCTGGAGGACATCGAGCTGTTCATGAAGGCGACGCCGGGGAACTTTAAAAAGGGTATAGAGTTAGCGATTGCGGAGACCAAAGGGCTTGAGGAGAAGAAGATCAGCTGCATTATTAGCGATGCGTTCCTATGGTTCTCCGGTGAGATGGCAGACCAGATGAAGGTCCCCTGGGTCTCACTTTGGACGGCTGCCCCTGGTTCCCTCTCCGCTCATTTCTACACTGACCTTATTCGCCATACGATCGGTGATGGTAATTTCCGAAACGCTTTCTTATTTTGGATTTTGCTGAGACAGCAAGGAGCCGAGAACACAAAGAGACCGTGCTTTGATGACACTGGTGTCTGCCCGAGCTGGGCGCTCGGGCATCCGCAAACAATAGGCCATCTGTTTCAAATATCTGGGCAGAAGTCATTTCATCTGTCACATCATTTTAACTTCTGCCCAATTGATTTTTTTTCCTTCAAAAATGCCACATGTTTTATTGTTTGTGGATGCCCGAGCGCCCAGCTCGGGCAGACACCAGAGGTAATCCTTTGCCTCGATGGAGGGATCTCAAAATTTTGTTAAATATTGTAAGATCCATGTATCACGTGCACGGTCTCGGTCCCTTTGCGGGGTGTATGGATTAGATAAGGGACGTAATCTTCTTGAGTTGTAACCGGTTTTGTCAAAACCGGTTACACCTTGTGGTGGCCACATGTCCCTTTTGATATATTTTAACTGTGGTTAAGATTCACTTATCTGGTTCACTCGCCTAAGTTTTTATAAAAAAAAATAAAAAAAATTTATTAACCGTAGTTAAAATTCATTACCTTCTAGGGTTAAATTTTTTTAAATATTTTTTTAAAACCTTAAGATATATGGGTGAATCCTAAGATTAAGTGAATCTTAACTACAGTTAAAAGATGTAAAAAAGGACACGTGGCCACCTTGGGACTAAAACTTAACCAGCGAAGATTACGAATCATTAGAAAATGAAAACACTTAATGTACCGATGGTTTCCATTTCGTAACGAAATGATCCATCCTCATTGGTCTATGCCTCTGATTTTAAATCAACTTTAAAGTTAAACAATCCAACCCCACCTTGGGACTAAAACCGGTTACACCTAGCGAAGATTATGAATCATTAGAAAATGAAAACACTTAATATACCGATGGTTTCCATTTCGTAACGAAATGAACCATCCTCCTTGGTCTATGCCTCTTATTTTAAATCAACTTTAAAGTTAAACAATCCAACCTGGTTTTCAAAAATCCTAACTTTAATTTATTTAAACTTTAATGAGGATGAAGGATGGTTAAAAGGGACACTCGTATGATAGGAAACAGACCAAGGTCCGCAAATCTCTATTCATTAGAAAACTCTTATTGTGTTGTGCCACGATGAAACCAAGATACAATAATTAAAAAAAAAAAATAAAAAAAAAATAAAAAAATAATAATAATAATAGTTTTTTTAAAAAGTACATTTATCATGTCCAAATTATCCTATTTATAACCGAGAGAATCACGAGAGACTCGTATTTAAATGTCCCGTGATGTTACTCATGTAAAAGTTGTTATTCTTTAAGAGCAATAGCAATAGTCACCTCCTCGGGCCGGGGAGGTGACCATTTTCCATTCTTTAATTAGTTTTTAAAAACTTGAGATCTTGAAAATCTTGATTAGCGTGCCAAGGGTTTGGCTGCGTTAACTCGAGACCTTGTGTACAACAAACTTTCATTTGTGTTTTTTTTATTCAAGTGACAATAAAGTAATTTTATATGGCTGCGTTAATCGAGAACTTGTGCACAACAAACTTTCATTTGTGTTTTTTTATTCAAGTGACAATAAAGTAATTTTATAAATATGATATGAAATTAAAGAAATTATTTAAAAAGTGAAGGTTTTATATGAATGGTTTTTGTGATGAATTATTTAAAATTATCTTTGCTATTATAATGGGAGAGGCAGGCGTAGCCTGAATTTTCCAAAATTCCTAAACTACTCTTATATAATAAAGACTTTAATTTAATTCTCAAACTATCTTCATCTATCTATTTAAAGAATAGAATCACAATCAATCACAATTGAATTTGGAGAGAATTCAATCGCACTGGTGGATTAACACGTATTGTAGTTAACTCCTTCTCCTTGCTCTAACGTGCATCGCACGTGCCACCCACGAGTAAGAATAATATAATTTTAATTAACACTAAAGAGACTTTATAATTCAAATGATTTTTTTTAAGAGAATTTGATCCCTGCCTTAAGAAAAGGTATCGGCTGGCCGCCCATTTACTCTTTTATGTTATATTATTGGGAAGTGGGCTCCTCAATTGGATATGTAACATTTCTATCAAATGGGTCACCATTTAATGCATATGAGCTTCTACATTAAAATTTCAATCCGTCGGATCAACTCTCGAGTTTTTAATAACTTTCCTGTATTATTTAAGAAAATAGAAAATAGAACATAAGTCCTCTTCAAAATTAACTATCTAATTGCAAATCGACATGTGGCAATGAAACTGTAATTTTATTTTAAGTTAACTCGGAAGATAACCGTGTAGAGTGTGTGGTCCGTTCCCCTTGTTTGTCCAGGTTGTTTTGAAATCGTCCCGTTTTGACTTTATTATTGGAGATTTCGGTTTTAAATAAGTTCCAAGTGTTTTTTCCAAAAATATTTGATAGTAGGTTTATATTGGGAACTACCCCAACTTTCAAATGGACAATTCTATCTGTTAGAATTTTGTAAAATTTGCAATATACTCCCGAGGGCAGTGTTGTGTTTTAGCCAGAGTTGTTGGGACTGGGCATCGAACAGATAGAGTGGCCAGCTCTCAGTTTCACTTGTTCGACCGTGTATTTTTTTGTAGAAAAACAAATTTTTTTTTTCATTTTTCCCCTGGTTTTATAGGTTTTGGCTGATTTTGACCGGTTCCGACCGCTTCTTAAATAATACTGGTTTTGTGGGTTTTGGGACCTGACGAGGGGGCCGGTTCCCTGTTCGGCCAGCCAGTCTGGTCCAGTTCTGACAACAGTGGTTTTAGCAGAAACACACACGCACGATGACTAATTGAAAATAATAGTAACTGTTGATAGATTTTTGTAGAGAATTACTGAGTAAGTTCCTGACCCATTTTGTATCCTCTTGCCTCTTATGGCAATGCCATAATTAAAGGATAATGATATAAAAAGACATATTTTGTTTCCAAAAGTTTAGGACAAGATGTCTCTTGTCACATGGTTGTCCTATTAAATAATTAAATAATAAAATAATATAATAATTTTTTTTAGGGGACAATTTTCTAATTAAACAATGTATTATAAAACATAGTTTTTTTTTAACTTTTAGGGGGCATGTGGCTATACCCTTTTAAAAAGGGGGGTTGTAATATATATATATATATATATATATATATTTTTTGTGTGTGTATACTAATTAGCTTAACTACAGATGTAAAGACAGCAATGGAGGAGCCCCTCAGCTTCATTCCAGGGATGTCAAAGTTGCGCGTCGGTGACTTACCAGATGGAATCGTCTTTGGAAGATTGGAGTCACTCTTCTCATGCATGCTTCATCGGATGGGCCAGATGTTGCCACGTGCAGCTGCCGTCGTCATCAACTCATTTGAAGAACTGGACCCTACCATCTTAGACGACCTGAAATCCAAGTTCCAAAAGTGCCTCACTGTGGGCCCCTTCACCCTCACATCCCCACCACCGTCCGATCTTGACTTGAACAACTGCTTATCGTGGCTGGATGGACAGAAATCCGCTTCTGTCGCATATGTAAGCTTTGGTACAGTAATGAACCCACCACCCCAGGAGCAAGCAGCATTGGCAGACGCCCTAGAAGCGAGTGGGATTCCATTTCTATGGTCTCTCAAGGACCGTTCAAAGGTGCACTTGCCAAGTGGATTCCTAGATAGGATAAAGGGAAGAGGAATAGTGGTCCCGTGGGCCCCACAGTCGCGAGTGCTAGCCCACTCGGCAGTTGGAGTGTTCGTTACACATTGCGGTTGGAACTCGGTGCTAGAGAGTATCACAGGAGGGGTACCAATGATTTGCCGCCCATTTTTCGGGGACCAAAAAGTAAATGGGCGAATGGTAGAGGATATGTGGGGAATTGGGGTTGGAATCGAAGGTGGATATTTCACGAAAAAAGGAATGATGAACGGTCTGGAACTAATATTGTCTGATGAAAAAGGGAAGAAAATGAGAGAGAAGCTTAGATCCCTCAAAGAGTTGGTGGAAAAGGCTGTCTTGCCTAATGGAAGCTCTACTGAAAATTTCAAGACTCTCTTAGAGGTAGTCTCTATTTGTAAAAGCTTCTAGTTCCTGCTGGTTAGGCTTGTATTTTGTCAGGCTTGAAATAAAAGACTAGGGAATGTCAACCATTGTGGATGTCCTAAACCACTGCAGCATTACAAATGAGTTAATCCCTCTTTACGCATGCCTTAACCTTATGTTTGGTTGCCGAGAAAATTAGTAAAACATTGGAAAAAAAAACACAAAACGCACCTAAAAATTGTATTACTAGAAATCCAATTTTTTTCCTTTCTCCATATTTTGTCCTATTTTCTCAACAACAAAACATAGTGTAAACATCCAATTTTTACACCCCTATCCTAATCATGGTTAAGGATTCTTAACCATGGTTACCCCAGTCAAGCCTCCTTAACCCTAGGTAAAACCTTAGTAAGCCCTAGGTAAAGCCCTAAACATCACCTTAGTCAAACCCTAGGTTTTAACCCTAGTTAAACCCTAGCTTAACCCTAGAACCTAACTCTAGGTAGACCCCTACTTGACCATATGTAACCCCTAACCTAACCCTAGTCAAAACTTAGGTAAACCCTAGTAAAAAACCTAGGTAAACCCAAGCCCTAAAGCCCAAAACCCCATAGAGTTCAAACCTCTCGGCTTGGGCCCTAGCCCAGGCCCAAAAATTCAAAATAGGCAAAACCCAAAAATAGCGCTAATCCGATTGCCGACAATAAGTTTTTGCACATGCTTGGTAATGACGGTAAAGCTATTACCACCATTACCTGGTCGCGTATTTTGCAACACAACCGCCGCCTCCAGTGCAACAGGTATGCTCCTAAGCAACACAACTCCCTTCTGAGCCTCCGTCTACCTTGGTACAAATACCAGAGGTGTCCCTAACCCCTGGCCTATTAAAGGGACACCCCCCATGGCCTTCAATGATTTGAAAATCCCCCAATGCGAAGCCTTGTGTAAATCCCAAGCCTTTGCCTTCTTCCCAAACCCTTGAGCAAAGCCCAGTAGCTCCTCGAAGCCCCCAGTAGCCTATTAGGAGCGCCCCCAATCACCAGCAGCCTCCCTGCCACCACCACAACATTGCCTCCCTGCTCCACCGACTATTCCAGCAGCCACCATCACCTGAGGAGCATTGCAGCAGGGTAGGGCTTCCCCCTACCCCTCTTAGTTTCTGTTTTACACCCATGTGAGCCCCTGGTTCTTCCAGAGGACTATCAGCTTTCATTTTGCAGGAAACCCCTGACAGGGGGCTCCTCCACCTTATTCATAGGTGTGGGGAACCCTTCAAGGGTATACTAACACTCCAGGCAGCTTCATAGGCCTCTGGGGGTCCCTCAATTCATGAGGAAACCCCTGGGTTCACCCTGGTAGCAGCCTCGTAGGGCACTATCATTTTCTGGGCTAAATCCAAGAATGACGGTAAACTCAGTACCGTCATTCCTGGAGCTTTCGGTTTAAGCCTTTGTGGGCTCCAGCTAAGCACCTCATGGCTCACCTCAAAGCTTGGGTTAGACCCCTAGCACTTCCTTTGAGTCACCCTAGTCCTTACAGGGTCACCACTCTACTTAACTGTGGTTAAAATTAACTCAAACAAAGACAGTGCTAAATGGCGGTAGTCCATCTACCCCCATTTAACATTTTATGTAAATGGTGACCAGGCCACATTTAGATCATTGTGGGGCTTACTCCAAACCACTCCTGGGGCTCATTCCAGGCTCTATCTCTTTCTTGGAGTCTCCTCTTCAATCCCATGCCTTCAGACCTTCTTGGGTTAACCTTTAACCCAAGTTACAAGACTTAAAACTGTAGTTAAAATGTGTCAGATTGGCGATAATCCAATTACCACTAATATGGATTTTACACTTTTTTGGGCTTTGCAGGAGCCCAGCCCTCAAAAAAGACTCCTACCGGACCTGACTTGGCCTCTTAGACCTATTCCAGACCCATCATTGGCTTAACCACGGGTTAAATAATCCCGATTAAAAATTAACCATGGTTAGTTGGCCTAACCACATGAAAAAATCTCAGAAAATCCAAAATATTTTGAAACTTCAGAAAATATCATTTTTAGACTGTGCAAGCATGCCTAACCATGGTTAGATGAGCTTAACCATGGTTAACACTTGGTTTAACCATGGTAAAACTCATTTAAGCCATGAAAAAATTCTAAAAAATCATGAAAAATTAGAAATGGTAATGAGTATCCAAATCATGCTTTATACTTTTCCTAACCACGATTAAACGCACTAACCATGATTAAACTCATGTCTTAACTATGGTTAGCTCCATTTAACTTTGGAAAAAATTAGGAAAAATCCTTAAAAATTATCAATCAATATTTAAGGACCATAAACCATACCTTGGACCTTGCCAAACCCTGGTTAGCAATCCTAACCACGGTTAAACCCGTTTAACTTCGGTTAAAATTTTTTGGCCTACCGGACCTAATCTTGGCCTACTGGGCCCAACCCTTAGTCTACCAGACTAAACTCTAGCATCCGGGCTTATCTCTTGGCCTACTAGGCCTAAACCCTAGTCTACCGGACTACCCTTTGGCCTACCGAACTCATTACCACGCACTTGATCAATCCCGGTCAACTCAACTCTAGTCTACTGGAGTAGATCCTAAGCCATCCTTGGTGCACACACAAAACTCCCCCTAGCCTTGGGCACGGGCTCATGTGCCAGAACTACGCTTGGTCTGATCTCACCCCAATGTGAGTACGTAGGCAACCCAACTCGAGTTCGACTATAGTTTAGCTTTCCCTTGTTGGATTAGTATAAACTAAATTTAAGACATTTAACTAATAACTTGACATTAATATGACTTACACCTAGTAAGTAGGGAACCGTTGCAAAACGAAAGTGTCGAGGTGCCTAACACCTTCCCCGGGCTTAACCGAACCTCTTACCTAGTCCCTTAAGCAGACAAAGACCTTATCTATTACCCGATACTTATCCCTACTGAATTAATAAGTGACGACTTTTAACATAAACCAAAGTGAATATAAAATCCGTGCTCACAGCTCTGGTGACTCTATTTGGGATCTATACTTTTGCCCCAAGCTTCAACCCGGAACCTATGTCTAAGCCAAATTAACATCAACAATTACTCAAATGCCTTAGAATTTAGTCTAATACTAATTCTTTATGCATTTTGAGTGTATTTTGTACTGTACATAGCATAGTAGTGTAACAACCCACAAACCCATTAGACATGCTTATTACGCTTACGACTGCTGGATGATTATCCTCAGTGACAGAGGCTTAAAAGTCTTGCAGGTCCGTGGAGTTACTCTTGCTGGGTGATTACCCTCAGAGGTATGAATGCTCCCGCTTACACCAATCGTTCATTTTTAAGGGAGTCGCATATACGGTATTAAGTGATCCCCCACTCTACTAGAAACACACTTGTATTACCCCAGTATGCATACATAGAGCCTAGGCTAGGGTATAGTCTACAAGCAGCCAACCTGGAGGGATACTCTGAATCCTAACTTACTTGCACCCTATATCTGTCCCCAATCATGGTTGACTAGGCAGACACATGCTACCCGGATAAGCACCCATTCAGGGGCATGTGATGAGCCAAATATATGCTTGTAATAAAACACATCTTACCCCATAGCTCGACACATCATATGGGGTTCAAATCACAGGCAAATAGATCATCATTGCACCTATCCCATGACTTGACCTAATAGGCCCCAGTTCCCAACAACCCGGATAAAGCATACCGGACCTCTGTCGGACTGCCCTATCAGATCACGTGTGCCTTGTCACACCTAATCAAAATTCATCATCATTACTTGCATTATCCTTGCATCTTGCATACACAGTACATTTACACAGTCTGTATATATGTCCAGGTAGATGGTAGGTCCTTTAGAGATTGTTCCGTCAAATAGTTAACCTTCACAGCCCGTGCACCTCCTCTCCCAAGGGCATGTGATAAAACCCTCCATGACACAATTAAAGTCCTTACTCAGAGTCAGCATCTTGCTTGGGCCCAATACTACCAAATGGATAACACCCTAGACCTGTCAATGGTTAAGCCAGACTAGCGCCTCTTGGATGTAGCCATCTAGTGTTGGAACCCATCCTACATGGTGTTTCATTTTGATAAGAACGAGTTGTGTCCAACAATGGAGGAGATACAACGCATTCTTGGCATAATTATGGAAGGCGATGCCATAGTACTACGCTATAAGGCATCATTTCAGGCAGACCTCTCAAAATTTTTACAAATCAAGTCTGCCTCCTTACAGTATGATGCTAGCGGCACTTACGAACGAGTGTTTATAAAATTTCTTGAGAAGCAGTAACGGCCCAGGTGGAACCCTGATTCCCTGACAGCTGAACTTCCGGGTCTTAATGCCTTTACACTGATCATCATATCCCAGTTGGTATTCCCCAAATGCGCACCCTCGTCGACTCAGTATTGGTGGAGAACATTGAAGACATACGCGACTCCAAGACGGTCGTCCCGGTCATCATTGTAGAGCTTCTCAGGGCTCTCAACCAATCAGTAGAGCGCAGAAAAGACATCTTCCATGCCAGTGCACTGATATTACACTTGTGGCTAGTATCACACTTGCCTACCATCCTACCGGTGCCCAACGTCCCTCGAAATATATACAGCCTACCCAGGAAGATTTCTCAGAATCAGGGACAGATAGTGACCACAAACGTCAAAACTTTCTACCGGCTTCTCCAGAACCTGATAGAGGAGAAGATTACATGGGAATGCATGTGGCTGGTCTGAAGATAGCTACCACATGTTGTCATAGAAAGAAGGCGATGCATGGTCCTAATAGGTCTCACTGGCTCAGTAGCCTACGTACCACTCCGAGTCCTCCATCAGTTTGGACTCCTTTAGCGCATTCCGGTGATAGACAATCTGGAAAATGACTTCGCTGACTTCATAGTGCAGTTTGAACGCTTCACCCGCCGATTCCAAGTAGATTGGCAAAGCTCTAGTAAAAACCAATGGCCAGATTTTGTGGTTACAACAGGACCAACAACTGATTTAGCATACTGACTATAGGTGGAAGACCTTGACATTCTATCCGGTATGCCCGCACTCAGGGAACTACCAACGCCAGTCTTGTAGCACCCCGGACTTTTCTATACTTAATGAATACCGTTTTCGTAGCTAATTGGCCTTCCTCATAGTCTAATTAATAAATAAGAGAGAAATCGAAAATTCTGAAATGTCAGAAATGTTCATTTTCGAAAGACGAACCAAACACAAGTTGAATCGTCGAAATCCGACGAGCGAGTAAAAAGATATGGTCAAAACAGTCCAGACCTACAGAGCACCGATCGCTCGGTCCAGTCAGCGATCGATCGGTCCAAAACCGATCGATCGGTAGCTATCGCACGGTCAAAGATTTTGTATGGGGAAATTTTCCAGAGAGTACTTTTTTGACCGGTCGCTCGGTCAGAGTACCGATCGCTCGGTAGGCAACCGATCGATCGGTCATAACCACCGATCGCTCGGTCCCCGTGTTTTTTGTAAGGGCATTTTCATCTTTTGGGCGTTAAACCCTTTCTTATAAGGCTAGGCCCGAGCCTTAGGGATTATTTACAACACTTAGAAGCTTTTGAGAGTTAGGGAGAGAGGAGAAGAGACTCTAACCTAGGGTTTTGATTTTGAGAAGGAATCAAAGGGGTTTTAGAACCCTAGATCATCCTCAACTTGGATTGCTTCAAGTTCAAGGCTCAAGCTCGTGGAGGATCTCATTCTCAAGCTAGGGCAGCATTCTCAAAGGTATTTCAAGAGAGCTTTCTTCCCCAAACCAAGTCTCCCTCAAGGAAAGGTTCCTCCTTTCAAGTTGGAGCTCAAATCAAGGTTCCTACCAAGATCAAGCCTCGATCTAAGGTTAGTACACCCTACTAACTTACCCTAGCAATAAATCTAAGTTTTCTTTATGAAATGTGATTTATGCTATTATGTTTGCTTTCTTGTGAAATGTATCATCCCTAATAAATATAAACAAGATAAAGAAATGGTATGGATGCTTGGATGGATGTTAGATGTGGCGATTGGATGCCGAATGGGTGATGTATGGTATGTGTGGGTTGTGGATTGAAAAATGGAGGATGGGCATTACACAAATAATAAACTTACCTTGTGTGATTGAATGTAAAATATGCACTAAAAAGGAGAAAATGAACAATGAGGAAACTTGCATGCTAAGTGTTTGACAAAATACCTAAAATATGAAATAATGACTTGAATGAAGAAAATAGAAATAGGCCTCATGCATGTACTCTTATGAATGATGAATTGATCAAGTAATGTGATCAAGTAATGTGCAAATTTCTTAAATGCTCCTATACTTATATGATGAATCGAATTATGATGCCATATCTCTCTTGCTATCCTCATTCCACGATGGTCACTATTGACACATACACGAGCACGCATGTTAGCATGAACCGCGATTTCAATTGCATATGCATATAATAACAACAAGAAAACATGCATATCAAGGAGGTTGGCAGCCCAGGGGGATTCAGGTGCTAGCCTCTAGCTCACAAGAAAACATTTCATATCAAGGAGGTTGGTAGCCCAGGGACATTCGGGTACTAACCTCTGGCTCACAAGTGCATTGCATATCAAGGAGGTTGGCAGCCCAAGGGGATTCGGGTGCTAGCCTCTGGCTCACAAGAAAACATTGCATATCAAGGAGGTTGGTAGCCCAGGGACATTCGGGTACTAACCTCTGGCTCACAAGTGCATTACATATCAAGGAAGTTGGTAGCCCAGGGAGATTCGGGTGCTAGCCTCTGGCTCACAAGTTACAAGATGCAAGGTTACAAGATGATGACAAGACATTCATGCATGCACGCATATATGATTTCTACAATGCATACCGAGACATGGAAACGGGTTTCAAGCATGAGTTTTATCGGCGTTTTTGCATTCATGCACGTACATCAAGATGATAATATTGCTCCATGGTTAATATTATTTAATTCTATGATTTTACTATTGCCTTGAATTGATGATTGGTATTGTACTACTCCTTGCATGTTTATTATTGTTATGGATAGCCAGTAGCTTGTACTCGCTGAGTATTCCATGCTCAGCCGTACTTTCATGTCGGCAGGTACTGAGGGAGCTCTCGACCCAGAGCCTTGGGTCGAGGAAGAGTATATCGAGGAGAGAGAGCCGTCTATCTCACTGCAGTCTCAGGCGGACCGAGACCTTGACGTGTGGCCATACCTCGACTACTGTTGAGGGGAGAGTACGAGAGGGTCTTTTATGTATTTTGACATTTTGATAGGTGGGTCTGTCCACCTTAGACCTAGACATGTTTTGTATATATGTTAACTTGGAATACTATTTTGGAAATCTTAGAAGAAAAGAAAAAGTTAGAAAAGAAAAAGTTAGTTTACGCTTCCGCATTTATGTTTAGCTTCCGCGCTCTGATTATCATTGTTTAGTACTGTAATTATCTGGTTCATAACAGGATAGTTTGGCAGGTACGTTTAGTCACGCCTAAAGTATCCCTAAACTCCTAGGGGGTATTTTGGGGCGTTATAAGTCTCAGCTCCATCACGAGGAACCATACCTATCACCGAAATGGTGGTTCCCTAGAGAGACATTTTCCTGAAAAGACAGTTACAGATCCAGGAGAAAGAGAAGGGGTACGGAAGGCCCAATGAGCATTCAGGCAACAGGAAGCGGAGCAGCACACCGAACTCCAAGCTATGCAGGAATAGGTGGAGCAGCTTGAGCATACAGTCCAGTCCCTTCAGAAGAGACGCAGGGGTGATGCCAAAGAGACCGCTATCATCAGGGCCCACCTGCACTTCCATCAAGATCAACTTGACAGTGTAAAGGTAGAGATGACCAATCAAATCCGACAGTTTGGGTTCTGCATGTTCAATGCTACAGAAACAATTGAACACATGGAGGTTGAAATCACATCCCACCAACAGCAAATTATGAACCTTGAGGGCATGCCCCGACCACTTGACTTTGCCATCCTTGATGAACCTGCTTAGGGTTGAGTCTTTTTCTTTTTGAGTCACTGTCCTATACTCACACACTCAATCAAGCATCCAATGAAAAATCTTTTCCTACATTTTGTCTTGTAAATAATGCATAATCATGATTAGCTATTGTATTCTTTTCAGTTGCATAAGCCGACCCATAACTTGCTCTATGATTACAATTCTCACAGAAGTAGCAGACACAGTCCTGATAGAAGTACTAGTCTCAGAGTAGGTACCCATCCGAGCCATATCAGAAAGCAGTTCAGATACAATGGTGGAATCAACAGACCAGTAACAAAGAACCAGTGAAATCCTGCAAGCACATGATAGAGATATAGCGGCTATGCAAGCAAAACTTGACAGTGTTCTGGAATTTCTTAAAATTTTAATTGAGACCCAAACCAACAAACCCTCTTCCTGGATCCCGACTGGCGAATCAGCCGAGCAATCTATCCCTGAGCCTCACCATATTCCGATCATCATCCCTAACCCTGGACCCACTACAGGCGAAGGTTATATGAAGTATGAACATTTTGAGGGTGTGGAGCAGCCCAAGGCCTCACACATCAACCAAGATAGACCATCATCCTCGGACTCTACACCATCTCTTTGTGATTAGCACAAGGAGATCAAGCAGATGAAAAAGGAGATGAATTGGATGGGGGGTGCGTCTGCCAGCACCAGTTTATCTTTAGAGGACCTTACTTTCTCATCAGGAGATGTCGTTCTTACAAGTTTCAAAGTGTCAGACTTTGATAAATACGACGGTTCAGGCTGTCTGAAACAGTACCTACAATTATACCTGGGGGACATGCTCCTGCACAATAAGAACCAGCCCCTACTCATACAGTACTTTCAGAAGAGCTTAAAGGGGGGCAGCCCCCACTTGGTGGATGTCTGTAGACAAATAGAGGATCAAGACTTGACAGGATGCCATGGACAGCTTTGTGGAACAATATTCCTTCAACCAAGAGTTCCGACCATAGAGGAGCTAGCTCGAACAAATGAGTTAGCACAACAATGAATCATTATTGAAATACGCCACCCGGTGGAGGGAAATAGCAGTTAAAATCCCCACTCATATCCTTAAGGAGGAACTGGCTAGCATATTCATGAGCACCTTGAAACAGACCTACTCCACTCTCATGATAATACTACTAGTGGTCAAGACAGGTGCCCGCATAGAGACTGCCATTAAAAGTGGAGCCATTTACTCCAGTATAGGGCTTGATCCCCTCAAAGCAACAACATCAACCAGCAAGAATAGCGGTCCCAGGGACCAGAAAAGGAAAGAAAGTGTACACATGGTGGCTTCTTCAGGACCCATCAGACTTCCAGCTCCAGCTCAGCAACAGCCAGTTGTTAGAAACACCCAGCCAGCCCGGCCTAACCAGGGGCAAAATCATCAACATGACAAACCCCTCAGAAACTTTACTCATCTCCCCTATACTCTCAGCCAACTTTTGGACTTTCTGACCAAGCAGGATCTTCTTGCCTTGAGAGGCCCTACTCCCTTCTTACCCCCAGACAAGAGAAACAAAAACTATGATGTTAATCAAAACTACGCTTTTCATAGAGGCCCAGGTCATGCAACCGACTATTGTATCGGCTTGAAGTGCGCTATCTAGGATTTTCTGGATAGAGGTAAGGTTGAGCTAGCCCCTGGTAATACCAACATCAACCAAGCACCACTGCCCCCACACAATAATCAAGTCAATTTCATACAATGGGAAGAGCTCGGGGCAGGGCAGCCGAGATGTCACACCTCAAAACCCCACCTATGAGGATGTGAGATCTTGACACGTGACTTACTTAATAATCATCCTGTTAGAAGCAATTAAGGCACAAAATATGGACCTAAATTTTTTTTTCAAATAAACCATCAACTAAAACTCCAATCCCATAAACATAAAAGACTAACTAACATGTGTCTCTATCAATAACTAAAATCTTCTGGAATTTAAATAACCCTAAAGCAACTTCAATAATAGGGCCATCGATCAAGGTCCCTTTCTTCCTCGGGATAGTCACTTTCAGGTTCCTCGATGTACTCTTCTTCTTCCTAAGGGCCGGGTACACAAATGTCAAAACCTGGACCTGGACCTGCCGACAACAAAAGTCATCGGCTGAGTAATGAGTTACTCCGCGTATATAACAGATCATGATAAACAATATAAAGAATAACTTTTTACATGCATTTCATCATTTCACACATTAACTTACATATAAAATCAGAGTGCGGAAGTTAAACATTTACATTATGCCAATTTCTTTCTTTCTTTCTTTTTCTTTCTTTTCATTCTTTTTGTTCTCTCTTTCTTTTCTTACTTTTCGTATTTCATATATTATCATCACACCAATACCCATTCACATGCATTTGTAATAACTTAAAATACCGTTTTACCATATAAGGAAAGGGGTTATTATACCTTACTTTACCGAGATACCACCCTTCGTACATTATCCGGTACGGACGGCTTAGTACATTTTTCGGTACGACGGCTTACTTACTTTGGGATATATCTCGCCCTTTCTGATGGTATCTGGTGGTGCACAACACAACATACATTATCGTTTTTTTGTGTCTTTCTTTCTTACTTACATACTTTTCTTACTTTGCTTTCGGTCTTACTTACATCTCATTAATGTCTTTAATTCTTTATTCATACTTTTACATATTTTTCATTTGTGAGTGCACAATGATATATCTGTTGTTTAAATTTCACCTAAGACTAGTCGTCAAGGGCCATAGGACATCTCACCATAGCGTCCCATACCACTATGTTAACCAGGCCTAGGCAACCTTGACTTTCATCATAGGTTCATTTACCCAATGGTATATCACGTATTGGGAACATAAAAGCAACACACAAACCATCATATTTCTAATGATTCAACAATATAAAAATCAGAGCTGGTCTTAAAAGTGTTCCTAAACCACGATGTAATTTATTTGTCAAATCTCTTGTTTGTTTAATCAAGATTAATATCCTAATCGTAATCCCTTTTTTTTTATAATAATTTCCTTAAATTGTTAAACATAAAATCAACCCAATATCATTAAATATCGCAATTCAATCATCCATTCAAATCATCCATCATCCCCTTCTCTTCGTAAATCCGTCCACTTCACATAACTTTCCTAATCCCCTTGTTGAATCATAATTAATTATACCAAATTCTTCAACTCCTACCATGATAATAAAACAATACCTGCAATAGGTTCTTCACATCCTATTTCAACATTTCAATAATAATAAAATAATATCGTCAATAGATCCTGTGCATCAAATCGATGAATAATAGAACAATATAATAAATTGGTTTTTCACATCACATCCTATTTTAATCATCTAGGGATAGTAAACTAAAGATTAAAATCTAGTTCTTCACATCCTATCTTATCATCCATGCATAATAAAATGGAAATCAAATATAATTCTTCACATCCTATATTAATCATTCAATAACAGAGATTATAATCATGGTTTTTCACATCCTATTTTTAATCATCTAGAGATAATAAACTGAAGATTAAAATCTAGTTCTTCACATCCTATTTTATCATCCATGCATAATAACATGGAATCAAATATAATTCTTCACATCCTATGTTAATCATTCAATAACAGAGATTATAATCATGATTTTTCACATTCTATTTTTATCCATCAAAATAATGAGACAATATCTTCACTAAGTTCTTCGCATCCTAATTTAACCATCAAGAATAAATAAACAATTTTATAAATGGGTTCTTCACATCCTATTTTAACAGATCAACCATAATAGACCAAAAATCATAGACATATTCATAGATCCTACCCATATTTACATCTTTCCTTCAATTTACTCCTGTTTATTCATTATTTTAGGTTAACTATTCAAAATATTGAATACTAGATCTGTTATTTACCTCACTTGATCGTATCCCTACGATCTATTGCTTGCGAATGAGTTCTACCTTGATCTTCACGCCTCTTTTCCCTTTTTCTGGCCGAATCTTTGAACTCCTACCGTCCCTCTTTTTTTGATCTCTCAAAAACTCTTTATTTTCTCTCTTTTAGGTTTTAGAAGGCCTTGAAAAACCCTCCCCACGAGTATAAAGGGGTATATATAACATTGGGAGCCTTAGGGACTCAAAACCCACGAAAACGCGAAACATCACCGCCCAACCGGCGTTTTGGGCGATCGATTCCCTAAATCAAATGAATTAAATGGGTTTTGAAATTCAAGATTTTTAATGCATTGGTTTCTCTTATGATTTACACATCATTTTAAGTACAATTAATCAATAATTTAACTCATAAAATTTATGAAGACCATGAATTAAACGCGGGTCATTACACGAGACCTCGCGCACCCACAGTTGATAACGGCATCATCAGACCCTCTTACCAATCTCCGGTCATAATCCCTCTTCTCCAATCAAATATCCAGGTCATCCAAGCCCCAGTACAAATCCCCGCTCTCGCGCACCCACAGTTGATAACGGCATCATCAGACCCTCTTACCAACCTCCGGTCATAATCCCTCTTCTCCAATCAAATATCCAGGTCATCCAAGCCCCAGTACAAATCCTCGCTCTTGAATCAGACGAATAACAAATTGTTTACATAATCCCCTGTCCCGTCAATTGGCCCATGGTTCCGGTCCAAGCCTCTACTTCTACTGGCCCTGTCAGAATCCCTTATATCCCTTCTCAACCTTTCACCCTCAATCATGTACCCGCTCCTCGCTCTCTCATCATTGAGAATGAAAGCATAGCTAATCTCACCCGATCTGGCCGGGTGTATCAACTGTCGGCAGTTGAGCTGACAAAGGCGAAAGTGAAAGGGAAAGAGACAGAAAAAGCAAGGGTATCAGACCCAAAAAAGGAAGCAGCAGACTCTACAGTTCTACTAAAAATTCTAGATAAAGTGGAAGAATTCAACATAACTCAACAGTTGAGTAAAGTCCCAACACAAATTTCTATCTTGTGTCTCCTTCTAACTTTCAAGCATCACCGAAAGCAACTCCTCTGAGTATTTAACAATGCCCACATGACACCAGACATCACGCCTGAAAAGCTAGGGCATAGGGTGGGGCAAGTGCTAGAGCCCAGAGTTATCTCCTTTACAGAAGAAGAGATACTGGACGGCGATAGAGACCATACCCGGGTCCTCTACATAGCAGTACAGTGTATGGACAAAACTCTATCATCGGTGTTAATTGACAATGGTTCCGGCCTAAATGTCTGCATCATTTTAACACTGCAAAGCTTGAGTATGGATCTCAGCTAACTAAAGAAGAGACCCATGACAATCAGAGCCTTCGACAACCCAACAAGGCAAAATTTGGGCGATATCGATCTGACCATCGGGGTGGGACCTGCTCAGTTCAGTACAAACTTCCAAGTCGTAAATGTGTCTGCCTCATTTATCTTGCTCCTCGGGAGGCCATGGATTCACACGACCAGAGCCATTCCCTCATCTCTTAATCAGATAATCAAGTTTATTTAGGATGACCACTTGGTCGTGATCCCATCAGAGGAGCTGACAAGTTCTTTCGGAGACATCTAGGAGCTAGGCCAAGGCACTTCCTTCATGACTTATCAATTTGAATAGGTCAGTTATATCGCCCAGATTAAAGAACAGAACAGACAGCAGATTCTGTCATTTGTCAAGATGATGGTCAATATGAACTATCAGCCCGGGACAGGCCTGAGAGCCAGAAACCAAGGGATGAGGAAAAGATATGTACCTCCGTGCTACATAGCACCATTCGGATTGGGCTACAAGCCCACATATGAGGACTATCTCGCAAAGTTAACATGGAAAAACAGCCGGTAGGCAAAACCTGAACCCCGACCCCACATAACCATAATCTTCCTAGTTGGAACCTTCCAGTCCTACCTTGACACATCCACCGCACCAGTTGCCTTAACAGCCCAACCTAATGCCAAATCTTCAGGGATTCCAGATCCAGAGATTTTCAGTATGGCCGATATGTTTAACGAGCTGACTGTCGAAGATGCTACTGAAGCAGAATATTTAGCGGGAGAGCAGGTTTGCACCCTCTTCAACAGCACCGAAGTGTCATCCACTCGCCAGCCACTAATCTGTTGGTGGACTGAGGCTCTCACAATTGAAGCCAGCCAGGGCTGGGGTAGCCGCAGTTCAGGACATGTCGGTCAGACCAAGCAGTGAAGAAGCATCACCCTTCTCCTCCTATTATCTCTTTGCTCCTGTTTGCAAAATCCAAATGTCAGGCCATTGTCCACCTCTTTTTATTTTGATTCAACTTTTGTAAACAACAATCATATTGTTTTTATAAAAGAAATCTGATTTTGATTCAAAAACATGTTTTGCACAAACATCTTGGCTAATTACAAAATCACATGGACTCTTACCCTAGAAGGCCTAGTGTTCTGAAGCCACCAAAACCAAAAACAACAAACATATGCATACTAAACTTAGCTAAATATTTTGCTAGGAAATTGCCTGTACTAAGGCTACCCCTGAAACCCTCCTCGAGCTTTCAAAAGTTGAGTATGACTCAGAGCAGTAAGAGGAACCGCCTCAAGAGCTTTTGGATCTCTTGGAACGCAGTGAAGGGTTGCTGTAGTCAAACATTGAGGACACCGAGACCATCAACCTTGGGTCCGAAGACAACCCCCAGCTTGTTAAGATTGACACAACCATGAGCCCACAGTAGAGAGCAGACATAATCAACTTCTTGAAGAGTTATAGTGGCATCTTCGCCTTGTCATATGCAGACATGCCCGGCCTAGACCCAGCCTTGGTGGTACACAGACTGTCCCTGAACCCCGAAGTCTGACTAATTAAGCAGAAACTAAGATGGAGGAGACCCGAATGGTCACAGAAGGTTAAAGAGGAGGTAGAAAAGCAGATCAATGCAGGCTTCCTGGCAGTAGAAACCTATCCCGAATGGTTAGCCAACATCGTGCCTGTACCTAAGAAGAACGGCAAAATCCAGATGTTCATCGACTACCGGAATTTAAAAACAGCAAGCCCCAAGGACAACTTCCCGCTCCCACATATCGACATCCTGGTCGACAACACCGCGGGGCACAAAACGTTCTCATTCATGGTTGGTTTCTTTGGATATAATCAGATCAGATTGGCAGAAGAAGACATGGAGAAAACCTCCTTTATCACATCTTGGGGTACGTTTTGCTATAAGGTAATACCTTTCGAACTCAAGAATGCAGGGGCAACCTACCAGAGGGCTATGACTGCGCTGTTCCATGACATGGTCCACAAGTCAACAGACGTCTATGTGGACAACATGATCGTCAAATCACCTACTGTTAGGTAGCATCTGGAAGACCTGAAGAGACTCTATGACCGACTCAAAGAATTCGGCCTGAGACTGAACCCGGCCAAATGTGTCTTTGGAGCCTCATTAGGAAAGCTCCTCAGCTTCATAGTCAGCAAAAGAGGCATTGAGATCGATTCAGCCAAAGCCAGGGCTGTCATCGAAATGCCGACTCCCAAAACTGAAAGGGAAATCCGTGGGTCTTGGGTAGAATTCAGTACATCAGCCGATTCATCTCTCAGCTCATTCCAATGTACGAGCTGATCTTCAAGCTTCTCCAGAAGAATCTACCTACGGTCTGGACGGACGAGTGTCAGGAAGCCTTTGATAGAATAAAGCAGTATTTCCTACACCCTCCAGTACTTGACGACCCCTGCTACTCTACATCTCAGTACAGAAAACCTCCATGGGGTGCGTCCCGGCACAACATGACGAGACAGGCAGAACAGAATATGCCATCTACTACATCAGTAAGGGCCTACTAGAGTATGAGGAGAAGTACAACCCTTTTGAAAAAACCTGTCTGGCACTAGTCTGGGCTATTGAACGACTGCAGTACTTTCTTACCTGGTAATTTTGACCTCTCGGATGGATCCGCTCAAGTACTTACTGGAAAAGCCAGCTACCACCAGAAGGGCTGCTCGTTGGCTTATGATGTTGTCTGAATTCAAGATCACGTACATGACTCAGAAGTCAACTAAGGGGCATGCGATAGCAGATCACCTAGCCCACAGTCCAGCACAGGACTATGTGTTTGTACATGATCAGTTTCCAGATGAGGCCATCTTGTACACAGAAGCGGAAGAGCAAGAGTACTCCGGTTGGGAGTTATACTTTGACGGAGCTGCCAACAATCATGGGCACAGGGCAAGAGTAGTCCTAGTTACAAAAACAAAATTCGGTGAATCCCAAATCAAGGGTTTGAGTTGAGGATCTACAAGTTTGAGGGGATGGTTAAGGCTTCCTATAAGTTTATCTACCCTTGTTGATGTTTTAACAATTAAGTTATTAAGTTAAGGGATGATGTACTTTAAGTGCGAAAAATATAAAACCAAGCATACCACAACACAAATATTTTTATGTGGAAACCCTTCTGGTAAAAACCACGGGACCTAGTCTAGCTATGAGAATCCGTTAAGACAAAGTAAACAAGAAATTATAAGACTCGAACTTGACTTCTTCGGACTCGACAGTTCGATCCTTCAGTTCTTAGTCCTCCACGCCTCAAAAAGTCATCACGTACTCACAAGTCCCTTGATCAACCGCAGCCGCTCGTACTTCTCTTTGTGTCTTGAAAACAGTCCACGATCTTCCGATCGATCTCCGTCAATGACGGCTTCAGATTCTACCGACCAAATCACTCTACCAGGATCCTTCTCGGATCGATCTCCTTCAAAAAGGCTCCGGGATACTCTAGCCAAGGTGTTCTATCCAGAACGGGTTGATGGTTTGATAAGAATCAACACCTAGATGGACTCCTTCAAAGGACAAGTCCAAACAACCAAAATTATAGCTTTAGGCTTGCAAACTCTAGGTTTTATGCACTAACAAAAGGGGTAGAGAAAAATATATTCCATAGGTATCTTGACCTCTGGAGACACTTAAAAATACTCTCCACACACTCCCTAAGTTATTCTCTATGAAGTGGAAGGGTTCTATATATAAAGGGAATCAAAAAACATGTTTAGAAGTTACTAAAATAGGTTAAAAACCAAAGAGGCAAGCAAAGGGGTTGATTTAGCAAAACTTCCATATCAGGGTCGACCTACAAGGATGGTTTGGTGGACCAAAATGTACTATACCCAGGGTCGACCCTGAGGTGCCAACCTAAAATTTAAACTTCATTTTTGGGTCTTGTACCCTTCACAAAAGTTGTAGTTCTTTTCGACGCGGTCGATTTGACATATTATAGAGCAAAATCTGAGTTACAGTTTGAGAGATATGCCTCTTGCAAGCAACCTTGGTTTTCTTGAAACATTTCAGCATTGTTAACTTGTTTTGCACTACTTATCTCATCACCTAGGATCCGTATGATTAGACTAGGACACTTACCACCTAAGGCATCATGTTAGGATTATTCTAGGTCAAATCCCACCTATGGTCACATGGTATCTAGGTCACTTACCATCCTATGAAGGAAATGATCAACCGAGTGGATCAACTGGTGTTCTTTGGTCTTCAACTTTGCTTTGGAGTGGATGCTTGAAGGTAATGACACAAGAAACACACCTAGACACCTAGACTCACTTTTTTTGACACTGGAATATGCCAACACAAAAAAATGGACTTTACAATCTCCCCCTTTGGCAATTCTATGGCAAAACCAAACTGAAGTACATGACTTGACATAAACTCACCCAAACACATCAAAACGGTGAATTAGGACATTACATGACTCCAACATTCTAACATAACATCAATTGAAAAATCATCTTAAATCAATACACTGAAGCTCTTGTCAAGCAAATTTATCTGCTGCAACATTGCACCTGCGCATGCTCAAAAACAAAATACCCAGTGAAGCATGTGTGAAATATGAAAATAAGTAATCACAGATGAAGCAAGGAATGTACTGAACTAGGGAAATACTACCATAAAATTCTCTCCCTTTTTGACACAATTGCCAAAGGAAGGTAGGAAGCCAATATTCCAAAAAAATATACTAATTTAACAAAAGTGAAATATCAAGGCAACCACAGTACAACCAATCAAAAACAAACAATGAGGGACTAAAGAGCGGGGAACAAGATAGAAATATAAAGCACAAACTCTTCCTCAGCAACTCAGACACAGAACTCCCCCTCAACAACTCAACTTGATCTTGTCCCCCTAAGATTAAGGATACCACAAAAAACATGGCACTTGTGCTAGAAAGGCCCCTACCAAATAAAGAGGAAACATACAAAACATATCATGTGCCACTAAATATACATCAAAAGCATTCCAAGCAGTAGTAATTTAAAATTACAAATCAAATGAAGAACATGATTAGTTAGACCGACTGAGGATACACATCTAACTAAATCTCACAGAATGCTAAATTATAGCAATTCACTTAGACACATTTAGTGAACAGTTCAACAGTGAAGCATTGTGTGTAGTGGTGGTCTGACAAGATACTAGATCAAGGTTTCTTTCCCTTTCCAAGGATATGACATTAACTACTAAGGGGACTCTTGGAGATATACTTCATAGAAGTCAAACCTAGTTAGATCCAGATATGCTGATTTTTTATATTTTAGTGCTCATTTTTCCATTTTATTTGACTCATATTTTTTTCTTTTACTTTTGGTCAAATACCTCCAAACATTGTAAGATTTATTTTGATGTTCTTTATCTTAACATATCTTTTCATGCAATGATGGCTTTCACACTATCTAGGTAGGTAGTCCGGACTATTAGTAGCAGGGGCTTTCACTCTAGTGACCCAGATAGATACCTACTGTCCGCCTAGGTAGCCATTTCATACTGTTTGCATCCAATAGTGACTTTCACACTATCCCAGTAGGTAGCCCTTTTCATTGCAACAATTTTAGCTCATGGAGGATACACAAAATGGGGATGACTAACAAATATGGTCATTCTAGATTGGTCATCCAAGGTCACACTATTGGGATAAGTCAAACACCTATAGATTGGAAAATAGACCTCTCAACAGAATCAGTCAGAGTGCATGTGAAATTTGTAAAGCATACACACATGAATAAGTTTCTAACTGTTCAAGATAAAATTGGTTTAATTTTTAGCCTAACTAAGAGACTATGAAGGTGATATATCCTCAATCAGCAACAAACTGATATTCAACCCTGGACAAGTATAGAAATAAAGATCACACAAGGAATGCAGATCATGCAAGTCAAGCAAGGGCAACATGAAAAAAAAATCTTTTTGGATTTTATGGTTTTTCAATGTTTTTGGATTTTTCAAAATAAAGAAAATAGAAAAACATACCAAAGCAAATAAACACTAGTAAAAAGAAAGACTACTAGTACACACAAATAGCATAGCACTAGGACAAGATAAAACACTAACAGAACACCTTAGGCTATGATAGGCACGGGCTAACTGAAGCCCTTCAGGTCTTCCTTTCTCACCCAAACGGTTTTTGAAGTTTGATTGACCCTTTGGTCTCTAACCATTTCTGTTGAGGTAGGTATGACCTTTTGCCTCTTCCTCCTGTTCCTCATTTCTAGGATTGAGTCCTATAATTATAGCGGGCATTATGGTTCTCCCTGTTACCTCCTTTATATCTAGCATGAAGTGTGTCATGACTATGCCACTGTCTAGAGTTGTGAGCAATCTTCATCACATCTTCACACAAACTCCTAGACTTCTCCACTAGGACCTTAACTCTCCTTTGAAGATTCCAATTAAAGTTGTGTTGGTTCCTTGAACCATGATTGGGCATTCTTCGAAGTCTAGGACATCGAGGCTTAATATGACCCTTCACTCCATAGTTATAACATGTAGGAATGAATTTCTGAGTTGAAGGATCATTCCCTTTAGCAGGAGGGCGCCTTTTAGCACCAAGCTCAGTGTTCGAGGTGGATGGAGTTCCCTTCTCATCTCCACACCTCTAATTTTGCTCAAGATCAGCCAACTTGATTTTAAGACTTGTCTTTTCATCAAGACAAACATGTAAATCAGATTCAAGTAGCTGAGTCTTGGTAAAGAGGGAAGCCTTCTCTTCCTCAAGCTGTGACATAAGAGCTTTCAACCCTGAAGCCACTTGGTCTAAGGCACCTTTTTCCATTTCAATAGATTTGATCTTTTTGGACATGGAAAATTGAACCTTTTTCAACTTTAGGCATTCTTGAAATAGGTCATCAGAGGCTGCCTCAAGGTCTCCCTCAGTATCTGAGTCATTCTGATTCTCACCATCCTCCTCACTATCATTACAGTGTTGGTTACTTACAACATTTGAAGAAGATTCCTCAATTCCAGATAAGGATGCAGTGAAGGCCATATAACCCATAGTCTCCTCATAAGAAGAACTATCTGATTCCTCAAATTCAGATTCAGTGTCATCCCTTGCCTTGCCCTTAAATCTTTTCTTATTGGAGCATTCAGCGGTAATATGGCCGTAGCCTTGACATTCATAGCATTGAACACTTTGGGATTTATTATCTACACTTTTAAAATGTTTCTTGTTTTCAAGGTGCTTGGACTTAGGCTTTTCAAAAGATTTTTGTCCTTTCGGATTAAATCTCTTATTCAGTTTCAAAATTTTTTTGAATTTCTTAGCAAACAAAGCTAACTCTTCTTCTTCATCCTTAGAATCACTATCTAAACCATCTATGGATTCCTTGATGGACTTCAAGGCAATAGATTTTGGTTTCTTAGATGGGTTCAGATTTAACTCATAGGTTTAGAGAGAACCAACAAACTCTTCAAGTTTGAGAGCATCAACATTTTTGCTCTCCTCAATGGCGGTAACCTTCAATCGAAATCTCTCGGGTAGAGATCTCAAAATTTTTCTCACAATTTTGGACTCTGAAATTCTTTCCCCTAGATTGAAACTAGAATTGACAATGTCACTCAGATTGGCATAAAAACTATCAAAAGTTTCATTATCATCCATCATCAACTTTTCAAACTTAGAGGTCAGCAATTAAAGTTTGGAGATCTTGACAGTTGTAGTACCTTCATGGGTGATTTGAAGAATGTCCCATGCCTCCTTTGAAGTGTCACATGTAGAAATACATCGAAATTCTTTGAGTGTAACAGCAGCGAAGATTACATTTAGACCCTTATTGTTCCATCTACAACTCTCCAGCTCTAAATTGGTTCATTCAGAAGAAGGTTTAGGGATGGTTTGGTTATTTATGATCTTTGTTAGATGGGTCTAGCCTTGTTCAATGGAGAACCAAACTCTCTCATC
Organism: Tetracentron sinense; assembly: GCA_015143295.1. NCBI lineage: Eukaryota > Viridiplantae > Streptophyta > Magnoliopsida > Trochodendrales > Trochodendraceae > Tetracentron > Tetracentron sinense. Next base: position 26,610,319 of record CM026559.1, on the reverse strand, counting down.
TAATGATTTTAGAAATGCTCTCATTCGAGCTTTCCAATAGGCATAATTATTCCCATCAAATAATGAGGGGCAAGAGATGGATCCTCCATCTCTTTGGAGATTCATATTCACCGAAAAGAATGAGACAAGATCACACTAAAAAGTGAGTAAACCCGCTCTGATACCAATTGAAAAAACAAAATTCGGTGAATCCCAAATCAAGGGTTTGAGTTGAGGATCTACAAGTTTGAGGGGATGGTTAAGGCTTCCTATAAGTCTATCTACCATTTTTGATGTTTTAACAATTAAATTATTAAGTTAAAGGATGATGTACTTTAAGTGCGGAAAATAAAAAACCAAGCATACCACAACGCAAAGATTTTTACGTGGAAACCCTTCCGGGAAAAACCACGGGACCTAATCCAGCCATGAGAATCCACTAAGACAAAGTAAACAAGAACTTACAAGACTCGAACTTGACTCCTTCAGACTCGACACTTCGATAAGTTATTCTCCTCGAAAAGTCATCATGTACTCACAAGTCCTGTGATCAACCGCAGCCGCTCGTACTTCTCTTTGTGTCTCGAAAACAGTCCACGATCTTTCGATTGATCTCCGTCAATGATGGCTTCGGATTCCACTAACCAAATAACTCTACCACGATCCTTCTCAGATCGATCTCCTTCAAAAAGGCTTCGGGATACTCTGGCCAAGGTGTTCAATCTAGAATGGGTTGATGGTTTGATAAGAATCAACACCTAGATGGACTCCTTCAAAGGACAAGTCCAAACAAGCAAAATTGTAGCTTTAGGCTTGCAAACTCTAGGTTTTATGCACTAACAAAAGAGGTAGAGAAAAATATATTCCATAGGTTTCATGACCTCTAGAGACACTTAAAAATACTCTCCACACACTCCCTAAGTTATTCTCCACAGAGTGGAAGGGTTCTATATATAAAGGGAATCAAAAAACATGTTTAGAAGTTGCTAAAATAGGTTAAAAACCAAAGAGGCAAGCAAAGGGGTTGATTTAGCAAAACTCCCATATTAGGGTCGACCCACAAGGATGGTTTGGTCGACCAAAATGTACTATACCCAGGGTCGACCCGCAATGGTCAGGGTCGACCCTGAGGTGCATACCTGAAATTTATACTTTGTTTTTGGGTCTCATACCCTGCACAAAAGTTGTAGCTTTTTTCGACGCGATCGATTTGACATATTATAGAGCAAAATCTGAGCTATGGTTTGAGAGATATGCCTCTCGCAAGTAACCTTGATTTTCTTGAAAAATTTCAGGATTGTTAACTTGTTTTGCACTACTTATCTCATCACATAGGGTCCGTATAATTAGAGTAGGACACTTACCACCTAATGCATCATATTAGGATTATTCTAGGTCAAATCCCACCTATGGTCACATGATATCTAGGTCACTTACCATCCTATGAAGGAAATGATCAATCGAGTGGATCAATCGGTGTTCTTTGGTCTTCAACTTCGCTTTGGCGTGGATGCTTGAAGGTAATGACACAAGACACACACCTAGACACCTAGAATCACTTGTTTTGACACCGGAATATACCAACACAAAAAACATGAAATTTACACTAATCTCACCCAAGGGAGCACACCTCTCAATCTCAGTTAAGCTAAAATTCAAGTGCTCCAGCAACGAAGCAGAATATGAGGCATGCATAGCAGGTCTGAAAGAAGCCCTGAGCATTGAGATTGAAGAGATAGACGTGTACGGTAACTCATCTTTGGTAATCTACCAGGCAAATGAATCTTGGGCCATCCGAGAAGCAAGGCTAGACCCGTATCTAGCCTACCTTAACATGCTGATGACTCAATTCAGGAGAATCACTTTCAGTCATAGGTCTAGAAATAACAACAGATTTGTCGATGCACTGGCCACCCTCTCCTCCATGGTATAGATCTCTAAGGGCATCATGCTCTGGCCAATTGAAATCCAGTTACAGAATCAGCCTGCCTATTGTCTTCAGATAGACGAAGTGTCAGACAATAGGCCTTGGTTTGCAGACATCAAGCAGTAACTCGAGGACGTGACCTTCCCACTTGATGCTACCAAAACAGACCGTCAGGCAATTAGAAGACTGACTATTCAGTTTGTCCTCTTGGGAGGAGTCTTGTACAAAAGATCGCAGAATCTGATCTGGCTCAGATGCCTTAACGTCAGTGAAGCAGCACAAGTAGTCAAAGAAGTTCACGGAGGAACTTGTGGCCCACATATGAACAGGTTGATGCTATCCAAGAAAATCCTCCGGCTGGACTACTATTGGTCTACCATGGAAGCTGACTATTACAAGCACGTACAAAAGTGCCATCAGTGCCAGATCTATGCTGACAGGATCAACGCTCCACTGACAAGGCTCCACAACTTGACTACTCCTTGGCCCTTCTCTGCTTGGAACATCGACGTCATCGGACCCGTAGCTCCAAAAGCATCTAACAGACATCGATTCATCCTGGTTACAATCGATTACTTTAGAAAATTGTTCAAGGCAACCTCTTATGCCAATGTCACAGCCTCTGTTGTTCAGTGCTTTCTGAAAAGGAATATCTTGCCGGTATGGTGTCTCATTTGAAATTGTAACAGACAATGCTCTCGATTTTTACAACAAGGGGATGACAGATCTCTGTCAGAAATTCAAGATACAACATCACAACTCCACACCATATAGGCCTCAGAATAATGGTCCAGTGGAAGCAGCCAACAAAAACTTGAAAAAGATCATTGAGAATATGACAAAAAGTTACTCTGCTTGGCATGAGATGCTTCATACGCACTCATGGGGCTATAGAACGTTCATCAGAATCTCAACAGGGGCAACACTATTCTCTCTGGCCAATGGTATGGAAGTAGTCCTTCCCATCGCTGTAGAGATTCCATCACTTTAGATGCTAATGGAAGTAGACATCTCAGAAGCAGAATGGGCACATACCAGGTATGAGCAGCTAAATCTGATTGAAGAGCGGCGATTGAAAGCCATCAATCACTCCCAAGCCTATCAGAGGTGCATGGTTAGGGCATTCAACAAGAAGGTCAAGCCATGAAGCATCAAATTCGGTGACCTGGTTCTCCGAAAAATGTTGCCAAACCACCCTTACCCTAGGGGCAAGTTCACTCCCAACTACAAAGGCCCATACATCGTCTGAGACAAGTTCTTAGGCGGCGCCCTTCAGCTTGGACATATGGATGACGAAGACCTCTCAGAGCCCGTCAATATGGACAAAGTCAAAAGATACTACGCTTAGGGTCTAGATCAGATAGGTGCTTTGCATTCTTAGCTTCTTCGGAAAATGACAGGAGGCCATCTTTGGCACACTCCTTATTCCCAACATTGTAAACCCTTTTACAAAAATCAATGAAATATGCTAGTTAGCCCCTTAAGCCTAACAACCTCTCTTTCACAAAACATTTTCAGGGACACCTTCCCTCGCCAGCCTGTGACATTTACTTGAACTATGTCATGACCTAATCCTGCAAAGGGTACGTAGGCAACCTGTCAAATTAGGTGCGATCGCAAAAAGGATTAAAACATCCCAATAATTCTTTCTTCCCCAGGGAATCAAACCTTCCCCGACTCCCCTGTAGAGTCAAATTATTCCCCAGAAGGAGTCCAACTACCTCGTTCTCCCCACAGGGACACATTTTCTCCAGCAGAGTCACAAAGCAGAGTCACTCTCTAAGTAGAGTCCAACTCTTCCAAATTCCCTCGATGGAGTCGACACCAAAGTATACAAAATTTCCATTAAGGGAAATCCCAAAATAGAAGTTGAAACATTTTTCAAAAGTGAGGGACTCCCTCGCTGGGTTTTATCCCCAACATAATCAACTTCTTTTAAGAACATCTTCTCCATGGATTCAAACTTTCTCCATCCCTAGTGGAATCAAAAATCTCCCTAGAAGAGTCAACTTCTCCTCCCTTAAATGGAGAAAATCCCCAATCAACCTCTACCAAAGAGAACAATCCCCAGTGAAAAAAAAAACCTCCAAGGGAGTACAAATCAACAATTCCAGGGTGTCCCAAACTTCGGTCCCCTAGCTTTCATTTCGTCTCACTCTAAGTTCTTCTAGATCCCCTAGAAACTATAAGTGCAAGCACAATATCACATCTTCACTCCCAGTGGAAACATCATCTATTATCCCCAGCAAATCACGGGTTTCCCTAACTAGTCACGGGCATGAGTGAAAACCGGTAACGATCTCATTGTGCAAAAATTGCGCGATTCCCAGACCTAGTCTTACGACTAGGGACAAAAAAGGGACATAAATCAATCAGCTTCGCAAGCATGAAGAAAACCGGTAATGGCTTCATCGCGTAAAAGTTATACGAACTCCATGACTTGGTCATTCCAAGGTAAAAAAGGGAGAAAAAGCTGAAAATCAGTTTGGCAATAGCATCTGGTAGCAATCAAGCTTACCGGATTCCCCAGCTATACCCAGCAGTCAGCATCTCTCAATGAACAGGGGTATCCTAGTAGAGATTCCAATAGGGAGTAACCCCGGTAGATGTTTAACTCCCAAGCATTCCCCAGCAGAGAATCCTTCGGAAAACATCTTCCCTGCAAACAGGCAAGCATCGAGAAATCCCCAGCAAACTGGAAATCCCCAAATTCCCTGGCAGTAGTCCGTAGTAGAAGCCCACTCCCCAGCAGAGCCTCGACGACAAACAATCTCCAATCCTCAGCGGATCCCTAGTAGAAGCCTCCGACGGTTCACAACAGTACTCTTCCCCAGCAAGAGTCCAGAAGCTTACAAAGCCCATCAGAAAGCTTCTCCTTAGTGAGGGCCCTTAGCCTGCAACAACATTTGACAAGCTTGTCTATCCTCAGCAGCATCCTGCTCTGAATCATACTCCTCTCTTCGAGAGTGAAGGATGATTCACAAATCCCCTTAAGCACTAACATAGGCGATTTACTGGCACATCTAAAAGCTAACTGAGCATTTTTGTTGTCAAAACTAAAATCTTTGTAAAAGTCTTCTACACTTTTTCTAAAAAAAATATTTTCAAAAAAATATTTTTGGTATCAAAGCCCATTTGTACCAACCTGCACCAAGTAACCCTGGCTAGCAAGCAGAGGAAGTCGATAACGCGCATCCCTGCCAATATCGAATCGCCACAGAGTCATAGGAAAATATTCTCGTCTTTATCCCTGCATGATAACATAGCATCATATCCTGCATGACCAAAACTTCTTAGCAGCGTTCAACATGATCAAAATTTGGTCCCTCTTGGGCAATTCTAGTATTAGATCCGGCATCATGCCTCAACCTTAGAGACACCCTCGTGTGATCTCGACATACGAGTCTCCATCGACAAAAACATACCTTGTCAACACACCGACACTCACCGTATGTCCCCTTTGACAACCCTGTGTGTCCTTAACAGCCCAGGTCTCCATTGACACTAAGTCAACATGCCGACACCTCGCATGTTGTGACATCATACACCGAGTCAACATGCCGATACTCACCGCATGTCCCCTTAGAGATGCCCCCGTGTGTTTTCGACATCCCAAGTCTCTATTGAAGCCGAATCAATATGCCGACACCTTGCATGTCCACCACATACGAGTCACCATCGACAAAAACATAATAGTCTCCGTCGACAAAAACATACCTTGTCGACACGCCGATACTCATCGTATGGACCCCTAGAGACACCCTGTGTGATCATGACATATGAGTCTTCATAGATAAAAACATACCTTGTCGACACACCGACACTCGCCGTATGTCCTCACTTTCGACACCCCATGTGTATTTGACATCCCAGGTCTCTATTAATGCCGAGTCAATATGCAGACACCTCATATGTCCAACACCCCGTGAGTTATGACACTCTGCGTGTCCCCTCTTAACACGCCATGTGTTCCCGACACCCCATGTGTCCGTCGACCGGCTCGATTAATCCAATCCAGGAAACACCATTTCGATCAAAACCCCCTGCTGCTTCTGAGCGACACCTTCTCTCGGCTATACGCCTTTAGGCCACGCCATCTCTGCATTCATTTTCGTCCCAGCTACTCGCCACTCCTCAGCAGTGGCCTTAATCTTCATGGCACTCACCATTTGCACATCACGCATCATGCCGCATTCCTAAGGTCTAATCTTGGTGTAAAAATTGGATGATTCCTCCAGTCTTTGTAATTCAATTGCCAACCTCGGCACTCTCCGACAAAGAGGGACAGCGGTAAACACCTAATTTTTACACCCCTATCTTAACCATGGTTAAGTATTCTTAAACATGGTTACCCCAACCGAGCCCCCTTAACCCTAGGTAGAAACCCTAGCAAGCCCTAGGTAAAGTCCTAACAAACCCTAGACATCACCTTAGTGAAACTCTAATTTTTAACACTAGTTAAACCCTAACCCTAGGTAAACCCTAGCCTAACCCTAGAACCTAACTCTAGGTAGACCCCTGGCTAACCATAGGTAAACCCTAGCCTAACCCCAGTCAAAACCTAGGTAAACCCTAGTCAAAAACCTAGGTAGACCCAAGCCCTAAAGCCCAAAACCCCATAGAATTCAAACCTCTCGGCCTGAGCCTTGGTCAATGCCCAAACATTCAAAATAGGGAGTTAGTACTGTGTGCCTGCAATAGGCCAGGGGCCTGATGGGCAAAACCCAAAAATGGCGCTAATCAAATTGCTGTCAATAAGTTTTTGCACATGCTTGGTATGGCGGTAAAGCCATTATCGCCATTACCTGGTTGCGTATCTTGAAGCACAACCGCCCCCTCTAGTGCAATAGGCATGCTCCTAACCAACCCCACTCCCCTCTGAGCCTCCGTCTACCTTGGTACAAATATCAGGGGTGTCCCCAACCCCTGGCCTATAAAGGGGACACCCACCATGGCCTTCAATGATCTGAAAATCCCCCAATCCGAAGCCCTGTGTAAATCCCAAGCCTTTGCCTTCTTCCCAGACTCTTGAGCAAAGCCCCAGTAGCTCCTTGAAGCCTCTAGTAGTCTATCTGGAGTGCCCCCAGTCACCAGCAGCCTCCCTGCCACCACCACAGCATCGCCTCCCTACTCCACTGACTATTCCAATAGCCACCATCATCTGAAGAGCATTGCAGCAGGGTAGGGCTTACCCCTACCCCTCTTAGTTTCTGTTTTACACCCATGTGAGCCCCTGATCCTTCCAAGAGACTATCAGCATTCATTTTACAAGACTCCCTCACCTTATTCATAGGTGTGGGGAACCCCTCAAGGGTACACTAACACTCCAGGCAGCTTCATAGGCCTCTGGGGGTCCCTCAATCCATGAGGAAACCCCTGGGTTCACCCTGGTAGCAGCCCTATGGGGCACTTTCATTTTCTGGGCTAAACCCAGGAATAGCGATAAACTCAGTACTGCTATTCCTGGATCTTTCTGTTTAAGCCTCTGTAGGCCCCACCTAAGCATCTCATGGCCCACCTCAAAGCTTGAGTTAGACCCCTGACACTTCTCTTGACTCACCCTAGTCCTTCCAGGGTCACCACACCTACTTAACCGTGGTTAAAATTAACTCAAACAAAACTACGCTAAATGGCAGTAGTCCATCTACCGCCATTTAACATTTTATGTAAATGGTGACTAGGCCACATTTGGATCACTGTGGGGCCCACTCCAGACCATCCCTGAGACCCATTCTAGGCTCTATCTCTTCCTTGGAGTTCCCTCTTCAACCCCATGCCTTCAGACCCTCCTGAGTTAGCCCCTAACCCAAGTCACAAGGCTTCAAAACTGGGGTTAAAATGTGCCAGATTGGAGGTAATCCAATTACTGTCAATATGGATTTTGCACTTTTTTGGGCTTTGCAGGAGCCCAGCCCTCATGGGAGACCCTGACCAGACCTGACTTGGCCCTTTAGACTCATTCCAGACCCATCCTTGGCTTAACTACGGGTTAACCTAACCCCGGTTAAAAATTAACCATGGTTAGTTGGCCTAACCACATGAAAAAATCTTTAAAAATCTCAAAAAATCCAAAATATTCTGAAACTTCAGAAAATGTCATTTTTGGATTGTGCAAGCATGCTTAACCATAGTTAGATGAGCTTAACCATGGTCAGCACTTGATTTAACTGTGGTTAAGTCTATTTAAGCCATGAAAAAATTATAAAAAATCATAAAAAATCAGAAATGGCAATGAGTATCCAAATCATGCTCCGTACTTTTCCTAACCATGGTTAAATGGAATAACCATATTTAAACTCATCTCTTAACCATGGTTAGCCCCATTTAACTTTGGGAAAAATTAGAAAAAATCTCTAAAAATCATCAATCAACATTTATGGACCATAAACCATACCTTGAAACTTACCTAACCCTGGTTAGCACCCCTAACCACGGTTAAACCCATTTAACTCCGGTAAAACCCTTTTGGCCTAGCGGGCCTAATCTTGGCCTACCAAACCCAACCCTTAGTCTATCAGACTAAACCATAGCCTCCGGGCTTACCTCTTGTCCTACCGGGCCCAAACCCTAATCTACCGGACTATCCTTTGGCCTACCAGGCCTAATACCATGCACTTGACCAACCCCGGTTAACTCAACCCTAGTCTATCGGACAAGACCCTAAGCCATCCTTGGTGCACAGACAACACTCCCCCTAGCCTTGGCACGGGCTCATATCCCAAAACTACGCTCGGTCTGATCTCACCCCAATGTGAGTATGTAATCAACCCAACTTGGGTTCGACCATAGTTTAGCTTTTTTCTTCTTGAATTAGTATTGTAAAGTCCATATTTTATGTGTTGGCTTATTTTGGTGTCAAAACAAGTAAGTCCAAGTGTCTAGGTGTGTATCTTGTGTCATTGCCGTCAAGCATCCACAACAAGTGAAGTTGTAGTCCGTTGAGGACTCAGTTGATCATTTCCTTCATAGGATGGTAAGTGACCTAGATACCATACTACCATTGGTGGGAATTGACTTAGAATAAACCTAACAAGATACCTTAGGTGGACATTGCCTTAGACTAATCGTATGGACCCTAGGTGATGAGATATGCAGTGCATAACAGGTTCAAAATTCTGAAAATTTTCAAAAAAACTAAGGTTTCTTGTATGTTGCATATCTCCCAAATCTTAACTCGGATTTTGCTCCATAATATATCAAATCAACCACGTCGAAAAAAGCTACAACTTTTATAAAGGGTATGAGATCCAAAAACGAAGTTTGAAAATCAGGTTTGCACCTCAGGGTCGACCCTGACCATTGAGGGTCGACCCTGAGTATATGAAATTTTGTACGGCAAAATTGGACAGAAGCTTGAAAATTTGAAGGTTGACCGAAGTGGGGAGCTGGGTCGACCCAAGTATCCTCCAGGGTCGACCGTGATATGGGAGTTTTGCTAAAACGATTTTTGCTTGCCTCTTTGGTTTTTAAACTCTTTTAAGCAACTTCTAAACTTGGATTTTGATTCCTTATAAAGTGTGAACCCCTCTAGCTCGGGAAAGAAAACTTTGGGAGGGTATAGAGAGGGTTTTTAACTCCTTCTAGAGTTTATAAAAACTCTGGAAACTTATTGTTCTCCTCCCCTTTGTTAGATGTTTTCATCCTAGAGTTTGCAAGCCCAAAGCTCAATTCTTGCTTGTTTGGACTTGTCCATTGAAGGAGTCTATCTAGGAGATGATTTTATCAAACCATCAACCCGTTCTTGATAGAAAAACTTGGCCGGAGTGTTTTGGAGCCTTTGCGAAGGAGATCGATCCTTAAAGGATCATGGTAGTGTGATTTGGTCGGTGAATCCGAAGCCGTCATTGACGGAGATCGATCAGAAGATCGTGGACTGTTTTTGAGACACAAAGAGAAGTACGAGTGGCTACGGTTAATCATGAGACTCGTGAGTACGTGATGACTTTTCAAGGCATGGAGGACTAAGAACTAAAGGATCGTAGTGTCGAGTCCGAAGGAGTTAAGTTCGAGTCTTATAAGTTCTTGTTAACTTTGTCTTAGTGGATTCTCATGGCTGGATTATGTCCTGTGGTTTTACCCAGAAGGGTTTATACGTAAAAATTCTTTTGTTGCAGTTTGCTTGGTTTCTTATTTTCGCACTTTAAATTCATCATCCCTTGAGCTAATAACTTAATTATTAAAATAATAAAAAGGGTAGATAAAATTGTAGGGAAACCTAACCATCCCCTTGATCTTGTGAGTTCTCAACTCAAATCCTAGATTTGAGGTTCATTGAATTTTTTCAATTGATATCAAAGCAAGTTCACTAACTTGTTAGTGTGATCTTGTTTCATATTTTCGGTGAATATGAATCTCCAAAGAGAGGGAGGATCCATCTCTTGTCCCCCCTTATTTGATGAGAATAATTATGCCTATTGAAAAGCTCGAATGAGAGAGTTTCTGAAATCATTAGATGAGAGAGTATGAATCTACATTGACCATGGTTGGAGCCATCCAACAAAGACCATAGATGATCAGACAATCCCTAAACCTTCCTCTGAATGGACCAGTGTAGAACTTGAAAGTTGTAGATGGAACAGTAAGGGTCTACATGCAATCTTCGCCACTGTCACACTCGAAGAATTTCGACGTATTTCTAAATGTGACACTTCGAAAGAGGCGTGCGACATTCTTCAAATTACCCATGAAGGGACTAGAACTGTCAAGATCTCCAAACTTCAAATGCTGAGCTCTAAGTTTGAAAAATTGATGATGGATGATAATGAAACTTTTGACATTTTTTATGTTAATTTGAGTGACATTGTCAATTCTAGCTTCAATCTAGGGGAAAAAATTCCTAAATACAAAATTTTTAGAAAAGATTTGAGATCTCTACTTGAGAGATTTCGATCGAAGGTTACCGCCATCGAAGAGAACAAAAATGTTGATGCTCTCAAAATCGAAGAGTTGGTTGGTTCTCTCCAAACCTATGAGTTAAATCTGCACCCATCTAAGAAATCAAAATCTATTGCCTTGAAATCCGTCAAGGAATCCATAGATGGTTCAGATAATGAGTCTAAGGATGAAGAAGAAGAGTTGACTTTATTTGCAAAGAAATTCAGAAAATTTTTGAAACTTAATAAGAGATTTAATCCTAAAGGACGAAAATCTTTTGAAAAGCCCAGTCCAAGCACTTTGAAAATAAGAAACATCTTAAAAATACTGATAGTAAATCTCAAGGTGTTCAATGCTATGAATGCCAAGGGTACGACCATATTACCGCAAGGCAGGGGATGACAATGAATCTGAATCTGAATATGAGGAATCAGATAGTTCTTCTTGTGAGGAGACTAGGGGTTATGTGGCCTTCACTGTATCTCTATCTGGGATTGAAGAATCTTTTTCAAATGTTGTGAGTGACCAACAACATAGTGATGGTAAGGAAGATGATGAGAGTCAGATTGACTCAGATTTTGAGGGAGACCTCGAGGTAGCCTATGATGAGCTATTTCTGGAATGCCTAAAGCTAAAAAAAGGTTCAGTTTTCCATGTCCAAAAAGATCAAATCTATTGAAATGGAAAAAGATGCCCTAGACCAAGTGGCTTTAGGGTTGAGAGCTCTTGTGTCACAGCTTGAGGAAGAGAAGACTTCCCTCCTAGCCAAGACTCAGCTTCTTGAATTTGATTTGCATTTTTGTCTTGATGAAAAGACAAGTCTTGAAATCAAGTTGACTGATCTTGAGCAAAATCAGAGGTGTGGAGATGAGAAGGGGATTCCATCCACCTCGAATACTGAGCCTGGTGCTAAAAGATGCCCTCCTGCTAAAAGGAAAGACCATTCTACTTAGAAATTTATTCCTACATGTCATAAATGTGGAGTGAAGGGTCATATTAAGCCTCAATGTCTGAAACTTTGAAGAATGCCCAATCATGGTTTTAAGAATCAAAATAACTTAAATGAGAATCTTCAAAGGAGAATTGATATCCTAGTAGCGATGTCTAGGAAGTTAAATGATGATATATTGAATATCTATGATAGCTCTAGACAACGGCATGGTCATGACACTCCTTATGTTAGATAAAAATGAGGTAATAGGGAGAACCATAATACTCGCCATAATTCTAGGGCTCAAAGCTGGAAAAGGAGGAACATGAGGAAGAGGCAAAAGGTCATACTTACCTCAACTGAAATGGTTAGAGACCAAAGGGTCAATCAAACTGCTAAAACCGTTTGGGTGGGAAAGGAAGACCTGAAGGGCTTCACTTAGCTCATGTCTGTCATAGCCTAGGGTGTGCTGTTAGTGTTCTATCTTGTCCTAGTGCTATGATATCTGTGTATACTAGTAGTTTTTCTTTTTACTAGTGTTTATTTGCTTTGGTATGTTTTTCTGTTTTCTTTATTTTGAAAAATTCAAAAACATTGAAAAACTAAAATCCAAAAAGATTTTTGTCATGTTACCCTTGTTTGACTTGCATGATCTGCATTTCTTGTGTGATCTTTAATTCTATACTTGTCCAGGGTTGAACATGAGTTTGTTGTTGATTGAGGATATGACACCTGCATAGTCTCTTGGTTAGGCTGAAAATTAGACCGATTTTATCTTGAATAGTTAGAGACTTATTCATGTATGTATACTTTACAAATTTCACATACACTCTGATTGATTCTGTTGAGATGTCTATTTTCCAATCTGTAGGTGTTTGACTTATCCCAATAGTGTGACCTTGGATGACCAATCTAGAATTACCATTTTGTTAGTCATCCCAATTTTGTGTATCCTACATGGGCAAAAATTGTTGCAATTAAAAGGGCTACCTACTGGGCTAGTGTGAAAGTTACTATTGGATGCAAACAATATGAAATGGCTACCTAGATGGACAATAGGTATCTATCGGGTCACTAGAGTGAAAACCCCTGCTGCTAATAGCCAGGACTACCTACCTAGATAGTGTGAAAGCCATCATTGCATGAAAAGATATGTTTAGATAAAGAACATCAAAAGAAATCTTACCAAGTTCGGAGGTATTTGACCAAAAGTAAAAGAAAAATAATGAGTCAAATAAAATGGATAAAGGTTCACCAAAATGTAAAAAAAATAAAAATCAGCATATCTGGATCTAACTAGGTTTGACTTCTAAGATTTATGTCTTCAGGAGTACCCTTAGTGGTTAATGTCATATCCTTGGAAAGGGAAAGAAACCTTGATCTAGTACCTTGCTAGACCACCACTACACACAATGCTTCACTTTTGAACTGTTCACTAAATTTGTCTAAGTGAATTGGCTATGATTTAGCATTCCGTGAGATTTAGTTAGATGTATATCCTCAGTCGGACTAACTAATCATGTTCTTCATTGGATTTGTAATTTTAAATTACTAATGCTTGGAATGCTTTTGATGCATGTTTGTGTAGCACATGATATTTTTTTTGTTTTCTTTTTGTTTTGGCATAGGCCTTTCTAGCATAGGTGCCCTATTTTTGGTGGTGTCCTTGATCTTAGGGGGAGAAGATCATGTTGAGTTGTTGAGGAGGAGTTTGTGCTTTCTATTTCTATTTTTTTCCCCGCTCTTTAGTCCCCTCATTGTCTGCATTTACTTGGTTGTACTATGATTGCCCTGATATTTCACATGTGTTAAATTGGTATATTTTTTGGGATATTGGCTTCATGATTACCTTTGAGAATTGTGCCAAAAAGGGAGAGAATGTTGGGTATTATTTCTCAAGTTCAGTACATTCCTTGCAATACCTGTGTTTATGTATTTTCATATTCCGCACATGTTTCACTGGGTATTTTGTTTATAAGCATGTGCAGGTGCGGGGTTGTAGTAGAAAAATTTTACTTGACAAGAGCTTCAGTGCATTTACTTAAGTTGATTTGTCAATTGGTGACATGTAATAATGTTGAAGTCATCTAATGTCCTAATTCACTGTTTTGATGTGTTTGGGTGAGTTTGTGTCAAGTCATGTATTTCAGTTTGGTTTTTTCACGGAATTGCCAAAGGGAGGGATTGTAAAGTCCATATTTTATGTGTTGGCTTATTCCGGTGTCAAAACAAGTAAGTCTAGGCGTCTAGGTGTGTATCTTGTGTCATTGCCGTCAAGCATCCACAATAAGTGAAGTTGAAGACTCAGTTGATCATTTCCTTCATAGGATGGTAAGTGACCTAGATACCATGCTACCATAGGTGGGAATTGACTTAGAATAAACCTAATAAGATACCTTAGGTGGACATTGCCTTAAACTAATCGTATGGACCCTAGGTGATGAGATATGCAGTACAAAACAAGTTCAAAATTCTGAAAATTTTCAAAAAATCAAGGTTACTTGTATGTGGCATATCTCCTAAACCGTAGCTTTGATTTTGCTCTATAATATATCAAATTGACCACGTTGAAAAGAATTACAACTTTCATGAAGGTTGCAAAATCCAAAAACAAAATTTGAAAATCAGGTTTGCACCTCAGGATCGACCCTGACCATTGAGGGTCGACCCTGGATATATGAGATTTTGTATGGCAAAATTGGACAGAAGCTTGAAAATTTGAGGGTCGACCCTGGGGGTTAGTTGAGTCGACCGAAGTGGGGAGTTAGGTCTACCCAAGTATCCTCCAGGGTCAACCCTGATATGGGAGTTTTGCTAAAACGATTTTTGCTTGCCTATTTGGTTTTTAAACTCTTTTAAGCAACTTCTAAACTTGGATTTTGATTCCCTATAAAGTGTGAACTTCTCTAGTTCGTAGAGCACAACTTGGGAGAGTATAGAGAGGGTTTTAACTCCTTCTAGAGTTTATAAAAACTCTGAAAACTTATTGTTCTCCTCCCCTTTGTTAGATGCTTTCATCCTAGAGTTTGTAAGCCTAAAGCTCAATTCTTGCTTGTTTGGACTTATCCATTGAAGGAGTCCATCTAGGAGTTGATTTTATCAAACCATCAACCCGTTCTAGATAGAACAATTTGGCCGGAGTGTTCCAGAGCCTTTGCGAAGGAGATCGATCCGAGAAGGATCGTGGTAGTGTGATTTGGTCGGTGGAATCCGAAGCCGTTATTGACGGAGATCAATCGGAAGATCGTGGACTGTTTTTGAGATACAAAGAAAAGTACGAGCGACTGCGATTGATCATGAGACTTGTGAGTACGTGATGAATTTTCGAGGCGTAGAGGATTAAGAACTGAAGGATCGTAGTGTCGAGTCCGAAGGAGTCAAGTTTGAGTCTTGTAAGTTCTTGTGAGTTCTCAACTTAAACCCTAGATTTGAGGTTCATCGAATTTTTTCAAGTATAAACTAAATAGAAGGCATTTGACTAATAACTTGACATTAATATGGCTTAAACCTAGTAAGTAGGGAACCATTGCAAAACAGAAGTGCCGGGGTGCCTAACACCTTCTCCGGGCTTAACCGAACCTCTTACCTAGACCTCTAAGAAGATAAAGACCTTATCCATTACTCGGGACTTATCCCTACTGAATTAATAAGTAGCGACTCTTAACATAAACCAAAGTGAGTATAAAATCCGTGCTAACACATAGCATGAAGGATCGTACAATCTCCTTCTAAGATGAACATAGACCAAATGAACCACAAAATAGTGGCCATTTGTATGGCAAGGGGAGGGGTTACTTGCTCCATTGAGAAAAAATTTAGATGAGTACTTACCCTACCCTTGATCAACTCTTACTCTCAACCTCAACCAATCACCTATCCATTCTGCATGAGAGTTTTAATCTTTGTAAAGTGGATAGGTAGTTGGTGGAGGTGAGAGTAAGTATTGACTGAGAGTAGGGCTAGTATTCCTATAACAATTATAATTTAATGCGACATAGGCATTGAGCATGCGGTTGGCCCCCCAAGACTTTTGAAAAAAATTATAGTTTACTAAGGCGTAGCCATGAGGCATGAGAGACAATTGTTTAAAATGAACTTCAAAAAAAAAATCTTTTATACCATATTGTCTAATTATTTAATAGGGCATAACCATGGAGCAAGGACAGCCCCACCTCTTGCGTGAATGGTAGGAGTGTGGCCTTCCCATGTTGGAGGTCTAGGGATCAATACCCACCCGGGTAAGAGTAAGCAAGAGCACCACTGCCCAAGCTAACCCCTACTAACAGTCTAACTCTACCAAAAATTTCTGTCACTAAATTAAAGAAAAAAACCATGGAGCAAGGGGCAACTACCCTGAAATTTTGATAGAAACAAAACCCGTATGATTGTACGAAATGTACAGATGAGATTACTCATGAATTTGGTCTTTAAATTTTTTTTGGGGCTACATCCTCAGACCGCCCATCATCCACATCCAAAATGTTTCGTACCCGTCTAACCATTCTCTACAAATCTATCACCAATTAATAACAATTTCAATCAATCATAACCTGTCCCTACAAGACAATCCTAACTCTGCCCTTGTGTATGGCAGCGAAATAGTACTAGTTTATCTTGACCTCCTGTTTGACCTTCTAACGTTGCCACTATTGTGGGAACTCTCCATTAAATGCTTACTAAAGGTAAGCCAAATTATATACTATAGAAATAGGGATGCTAACATGACACCTCTATTTGATCTTTTTTTTGTGATTTATGTTACCACATCACCCAAGCAGTTCTGTCTCATTTATTTCTCCTGGTGCGGTTACAGATAACCCAAAACCCAAATGGTTCGTTTGATCTCCAATTGCCTATTTCCAACACAACAATTCATCTTCCTAGGAATGTCTGTATTTCCAACACAACACTTCTCTTTCTTGGAATGCGATCATTCCTCTTTCTCCCTTAGTGTGTTTTCGTTTGGTGAGAAAGTAAAAAAAAAGTGAGTTTTCTTGCCGTTTTCTTCCGTTTGTTGTGCAAGAAACACACCTTTGTTTTTTTTGCACTTTCTTAATAGTGAACTTTTTCCCAAAAACTTCCTCCATCTTTTGATAGTTATTTTGAGAGAAAATTTAAGTTTCTTTTCTTTTTTCCTTTCTTTTCCTTTATGCTATGTTTAGTTGCCGAGAAAAAAAAAAGTATGGAAAAGAAAAGAAAAGAAAAAAAGAAAAAAAATAATAATAATTTTTTTTGCACCTTGTTTGGTTGCGAAGAAAATTTGGTAACAAAATAAATTTAAAAATTAAAATTAAAAATTAAAAAAATATAAAATAAATTATTATTTTTAGACAAGACATGAAGTTGTAGATTTTCTCTTTATTTCCTCCCCAAATCTAAGCTTCTTAGAAGGAAATAGATTCCTCACTTTGAAAGAAAATTATGGGCTAATTTTCTTCTCCTTTTATTTTCCCCAGTTATTTTCTCGGCAACCAAACACATCATTACTTTCTTTTATTTTCTTTTCTTTCACTCACTTTCTTGCCAAATGAACGCACCCTTAAAGAGATATATTTCCCTCTCTAAGCAGTATCTTCTTCATCTCCCTTCCCTCAAAGCTCTCCATCTTTTCTTCTTTTCTTGGCCTCCAGAGGATTGTGTGTGGCATCCCACTCGGTCATTCAGGGCGGCTGCATCAGCTTCACAGGTCAGTCCCCACCACCTCTCCCTCTTTTCAGGCTCATCCTTTTGGCTTATTTACATGATGAAGTTCCTTGTGTTGCATACACACAACATTTTATAGTAACAATTGATTTCATCATCATGTATGGAAACCTTTGCTATACAATCTCTGATAATTTCCGAAGATCAACAACCTCTTATGGTTGAGGTTGTTGATAAGGTGAGCAATGATCTCAAATAGTCATGAGTTTTACTATCAATGCCATTGCAATCCATCTCTGCAACTCTCTCTCTCTCTAGAAAAAAAGATGAGAATTCTTGGATTTGAGTGTGCACCAAACAATAATAGTGTTTCTGCCAACTCCATTGTTAGCCATCTCTGCAACCCTCTCTCTCTCTGTCTCTCTCTCTCTCAAGAAGAAGATTAGAATTCTTGGATATTGAGGGTGCACCTAATATTAAAGTATTTCCATTTATGGTTTTGTTCCTATTTCATTCAGTCATTCTAATAGTTAGTAATTTAGCGTACGGTAAAAATTCGGTACGTGAATTATTCGTGTATAATCTGGAATAGTTATTAATAATTCGTTTAAAAATTCGGCGAAAAAATACAGGACGTCAAAAGTATGGTACAAGAATAATTTGAATAAATACTCAAAAATTCAGCTAAACATATAAAATACATGTATAAAACTACCTTTTACCTACACATTATACAATCAAATAAATAAAATAAGTGACCTACATATATAAATAATCGAATAAATCTCACCCATGGGTCAACAAATGTTCTTTATGACCCCTATTAACTATGGTTAAAATTCATTAACCTTAGGGTTTAACAAAATAACCTTAGTTTTTAGAAATAAAATTAAAAAATATTTATTTGGTTAACATTTTTTAACAATTAAGATTAATATTTTTTTTAAAAATAAGGTTATATTATTGAACTCCAAGAGTTAGTGAATCTTAAACATAATTAATAGAATTTAAAAGAGATACATGGTGATCTATACAAAAAAAACTTGGATAGTCCAATCGCACAGTGATCCAATCTCAAGATTAAACACATGTGGCATAATGAAAGGCTCACGTGGCTACAACAAAAAGTTGACTTCCATCATAAACAAACTAAAACCAAACCCACGCTGGACCTATGAGGTCCAGCTTAGGTTTCTAAATGAGATTCATGGCTACACCTATCACTACTGGTCTTCTTATTATTAATTTTTTTTTTTATGGTATGAGACATTCTGTTCAGCCGCAACCCGGTTAGCAAGTCAGTATCTATTCTAAGTTAAAGGCGGGTGGAGAGTGCAACCCACTCTCACCCTCCTCTCGGGAATGAAACCCAAAACCTCTTTCCTAAGGAAGGGATAGACCTACCACTTGGCTATTCCCAGGTTGGCAGTACTTTGAACGCATTGTATTTTTTTTTTGGACTTTACTAGTGAGATCCTTAGGGCGGAGACCACCCCGAGACAGTGTTCGATATGCACGGGACTCCAAACACAAACAGAATTAAATAAAAGTTCGAGTTCCGTGCATATCATGCACGATGTTGGGGTGGTCTCGACCCTATCAGGTCTCAAAAGCATTATCCTTTTTTTTAAAATAAAAATTTCCTTTAGTACTTGCGTAAGAGTCGTGAATTATTCAAAAGCTTTCAAAATTTGGCGTACAAATTCGTAGCATTGAATTGATAAGCCTGTCGATTTGTTTAACGTATTACATGTTGAATTCACGCTTAAATCACGGATTATTCGCGATTTTATTAAGTGTTTAAATATCAAGCGGAGCTCTGCATGGTGTGGAGCTCACTTTTCACACTACCGGTGGCAAAATGTGTAATTACACATAATTACACATTTTGCCACCGGTAGTGTGAAAAGGAAGCTCCGCACCGTGCAGAGCTCTGCATGAAAATAAATCCCTTTTATTAACTATGGTCTCTCTCGATTTCTTTTCTTCTTACTTATTTAAAGGCTACTCTTAGGATTTTACCTGGCTAGAGTAAAATAATATGCCGTAGCCTCTCTAACTTGCCATGTGTTCCTTTTAGCTCCCTTTAACCGTGGTTAAGATTTAATAATCCTTAGGATACCTTAGCCATGGTTAAGATTTACTAAACGGTGTGTGGTTTAAGATACCCTTAGCCATGCTTTAAGATTTACTAACCCTTAGGATACCCTTTAACCGTGGTTAAAATTTACTAACCCTTAGGATACCCTTTGCCCTGTCACCCGTGGTTAAGATCACTCTCCATGACTATTTATGAAGGCTATATATTATTAAATGACCCCTCACTATCATCTATACCCTCTAATAAAAGAGGGAGTTCACCTGCTTGTAGTACAAAAGCAGGTGTGTTCAACATCTCCTTAAATTTTGTATTCCAATGTTACCCTCTATTGCTTTTGGTTTAGAAGCAACGTTGGTGGGCCCCATTTGCACCTTTTGCGAAGCCAAATCCTCTATCACCCTTTGAGGTCACCATGTGTCCCTTTTACACCCCTTAACTGTAATTAAGATTCACCAACAGAATTCACCCACCCATCTTTGTTTTTTTTATGTAAAATATTAATTCTTTTTAAAAATATTTTAATATTAAAAAACCTTAAAAACAGTTTTTTAATTTTAAAAAAAGAATTAATATTTTAAAAAAAATCAAGGATGGGTGAGTGAACCCTAGGTGTGGATGAATCTTAACCACGGTTAAGGGGTGTCAAAAGGGACATGTGATGACCTCAAGAGGTGATAACCGGATTTGCCAGATCCGGTTATCACCGTAGAGGATTTGGCTTTGTTGCAATAAGCAAATAACCCTTCTCTTCTCTGTAAACAGAAGCAACTGCTGAATAATCCTTTCTCTTCTCTATCCGTCCTCTGTTCCCACTGCCTCCACTGACTCAAAATTATCCATTGTTTAATTTTGTATTCTTATCTCATTTGACTTTCTAAACTTTATGTTGGCTGTAACTACTGTGGCTATTGAGGATTCAAGACGATCAGTGCCTCTACCTACTCTTCTCTTTCCTATGTGGCTCTTCATGTTGTGTGCTTCTGTGCGCACTTCAAAACGTACAAATGTTTGGGTCATTAGGGCAGTTGACAGATCATGCCTAAAGTTGTTGAGGCACATCTGGATAAGTTCCAATTGAGTGAACTTTTGAGGACAGGAGAAGGTCAAAGCTCTCCATCAGGCAATGAACTCTGTTACGGTCTCATTGTCTTTGTGTCTGGTTTCAATCAATTTCGGAACACCCACTCTTCTTTGAGTGTTGTAAAATTATTTGCTGAATTCATTCACCATTGTACTCCAATTCGGTATTGACGCCTCGGGGAGGTTGGCATACCATGTTAAAGCAGCACCCTCTAAGGATTGCACAAAGAGTTGGAGGCAAAGAGCTCTGGTCTTGGATGTCAATCCGCATCTTGAGAAGAAATGAGATAAATGTTGCTTCGGATCTTCGATACCATCAAACATTTTGAATGTTGGTTGAACGAAGCCTAACGGGAATGGAACCGCATCCATGATAGTTGGATAGGGCTTCACGATTATCCGAACATCTTCTTCTTCTTTTTTGGCCTACCACATTTGATTGTGAATGGTCTATTCGATTGCGACAAGAAGAGACAGCGAAACCCCTCCTATGAGGACGCCTAATCTGGAATGGGACTTGTTCCAGGTACCATTAGATGATTTGGAGGTGCAGGGACTGTGCCTTGATTACTGCTGTCTTATTACTACCGGAAACGAGGTCCTGGTGCCGATGCAGATTTGAGTGTTAACAATTGAGTAGCCAACTCATCCATTTGAAACATCATAGCCGTGATTTCATCATCTTTGTATCGGAGTTGAGCCTGCAAGGCCGCTGTTTGATCATTTGATGTGGAGGCGCTGAAGTTGAAGGGTTATTCCTTTGGCCTACGTTCCCGTCCAAATTTGTCATCATAACCGATACTGGTCGTTTATGATGTTGGTCCCTATGACTGGAACAGACTGAGAAATTCTTTTTCTGTGAAGTAAGTGCTAGGCATCCCGTGTAAAGGATTAGGTGTGTTGAAAGCCGTTTGAGGTATTTCTGACATTGCTTCCGGCATTGCTGACTGAACCAATGGTTTGTCAGAGTCATAATCCTCGATTGGAGGGATTCTTTCCAATTCTCTTGGAGAGGTTATTGGGGTCGCTTCTCGCTCTGATCCATCGTGGGATTCACTGATGTTAGGTTCTGGAACTGACTGAGCTGGGTCTTGGGCTATTTCATTGCATTTGACCCTATTTCTATGGCTCCTCCTTCTTCTTGGAATTGTTTGACCAGGAGCTATTGTTTCAATAGCTCTAGAAGATTCTGCTTCGTCCAGAGCGGCTAAAATGATAGCGACCGAGTTTTGAGAGCGTTTTTTTTCCGAGATATTTTGCTCGAGCGGTGTACCAGTTCCTTGGAATAACGGAGTTGTAAACTGCTCTGGATCAGGGTTGCTCTTTTTACCAACCACATTTACGGACACCCTTTCATAATGGGGGTATGATGCTCTATTCCTTGATTCCTTCCGAACATGATGAGTAGGAGATGACCTTTGTTTTCCAGGTCTTCTTGGGTTCGACCGATAATTATATACCCTCCTTGATGGAGTCGAGGGGCATTTCCGGTTTTTGAGCTAGAGGATCTCTTTAGGAGTTTTCTTCTTTTGCATTTCAAAGGAGGAAGAACTTATATTCAGCACTTTAATTTGAGGATTATATGGTGCTTTGGTTCTTCTTTCTGGTTCCGTATTTGTTCGGCTCCAGAATGGCCTGACATCTTTGGACGAAGGTCAATGATGTTGATGACGAACAATTACCATCATTGTTGTGAAGGTCGCCGGATTAACGTCTCTGAATGCATTTGGACTCAACCTAAGCAACAAGTTCTTGTCTGCTGGTGCCGAGTCCAAGTTTGCATTAGCAGTCAGGTGACTTTGATCACAGCTGTTAATGCCCCTTGCATAGTTCGAAGAAACTTGTAAGTTCGCACTTTCAATTTTTGATCTGATAACATCGTTGATGATGTTATCGGGTGTCGAGTTCTGTCCCAGGGGGGTCCTGTTCCTGTTAGCCTTCAACTGCCAATTTTTCTCTTTCTTGGAAAATGAACTGTCTATGGATGATGTTAAATCTATTCACAGCTCCCTCTATCTCTTAAGAGGGACTTGTCCGTGGATGCTTCTATCCGTAGACTCAGGACTGTTTCTAGACTTGTCCACAAAGTTGCTTGCACCTCTACCCTCGAGATAAACCTGGGTTGAAAACTTGGGTCTAGTTAGGCTTTGGGTCCATGGACCTTGATTGGTATCCGTTGATAGGCATTGCCTCTTACCCACGGAGTGGCCTTGGCCACTTCTCCTTTTATCTACAGAATTGGCCTACGGACTAGTCTTTTGATCTAGGACTCCAGACTGCGGATTAGTTCCTTGAACTTGGTTATTTCTAATCAATTTTGTTGGGGAAGTTTCTGTAAAGTCCTTTAGACCAGTGGCCTTATTCTTTTGCCCTGATATAATTTGGGTAGCATCTCCCCTATGTTGATAAACTTTTGAGGGGTGAGTCCCAACAATCAGCTTGGGCTGGGGGATCTCAACAGTCCGTCTTAGGATTGACCCATAGGGTTTTTCCTATTTAGACCTTGACTGGATCATGGAGCTTGCTCCATTAGTTAGGGTTAACAATTTTGGAATCCCCTTTCAGGATTTCCAGTGACATAGACGCCTTTTGAGCTGACCTGTTGTGAAGTGGTTGAGCCACTTTGCCTTGTGAGGATAAATACAGAAGCGCAAGCTAAGATACAATTAGCATAAAGCTTCACATGGAGGTATTGTGTGTGTAGTGGGATTTTTGATTGAACTATTTCGGAGGTGTCACTCGTAGAAAGATTCTGACATTATTACATTTCAGAGACACCCTATTTCCCAAATTCTAGAAGACTCACTTAGTGAAATCCAAATTTGAGAAAATAATTTTTGTGTTATTTTCACCCTTGTTTCCTTGTTAATCTTTTCTTTCCTTGACATATTTCAAACTTCTTTTTCTTGATTTAATCTCATACAAATAGTTATTCCAATGGTGGCTTTCACATTGATTGTGTAGGTAGCCCTAGCTATTGGTAGTAGGGGCTTTCACACTAGTGATCCATATATCACCTATTGTCCGTATAGGTAGCCATTTCATACTGTTTGCATCTAATAGTGACTTTCACACTATCCTAGAGATAGCCCTTTCCATTGTATTATTCTTTCGAAAGGGGCACATTTCAATGGGATATCAACTTCATGGTCAAACCGGATTTGGTCAACCTAGTGGGCCATCATGAATAATATCATTACCAATACATGGGGATATGAACCATCTTCAAGGATCAGTCAAAGTGCATGTGCATGTCACTGTGCACCATTGTTAACCAACTTGTAACTGTAATTAGCTAGATAGTCTATTTTCAATCACACAAAAGACTTGGTAGGTATGATATCCTCATGAAATCAATTTCATGCAATATATATATCATGGATAAGCATTATGAGCACAAGGAAATTGAGGCATGCATAGCAAGATAGGAGAATCAGCTGAAATACAACTCTTTTTGGTATTTTGGATTTTTCAATATTTTTGGATTTTTTAATAGGTCTAACTAAAAAGAAACAAAAATATTTTTCTTCTTATTTTAACAAAAATCAAAAATAAAATCAAGTAAAAACAAAGAAACATGCATAGGTTACTAATATACACCGGAGGAAGAGTACTAGGAAGAGATATGAAGAAGAAAACACCTAGACTATCAAAAGGCACTCAATTACTCAACACCGCACACACCAATGGATTTCCTAAGCAACTCAAACCTAAGGGAGTTTAGAGGTTTGGTAAGAATTTCCGCAAGTTGATTTTCAATTTGCACATATTCTAAGGACACAACACTTTGCTCGAAAAGCTCCTGAATGAAATGGTGTCTAATGTCTATGTGTTTAGTGCGAGAATGTTTCATGGGAATTTTGAAATTGTTAATGGCACTTGTGTTATCACAATACACAATCATGGTGCCTTGATTTATCTCGTAATCCTACAACATCTATTTCATCCACAGAAGTTGGGTGCAGCAGCTGTCGGCTATAATGTACTCAGCCTCGGTAGTAGACAAGGAGATGAAATTCTAGTTTTTGCTAAGCCAAGCAAGTAAGCAATTTCCAACATAGAAGCATCCTCCGGAGGTGCTTTTCAAATCATCAGCATTTCCGGCCTAGTTGACATAAGAATTTCTAACAACCACGACATTAGTATCAAAGGGATAGCAGAGGCCAAAAGATAGAGTTTCACTTACATATCGAATAATACATTTAACAGCTAGTAAGTGTGACTTTTTGGGGCTCGCTTGATAGCGGGCACAAGCTCCAACACTAAAGGCAATGTCAGGATGATTGGTAGTCAGATAGAGCAAACTATCAATCATACTTCGGTACGTGGTTTGGTGACACTTTTGCTTAAAGCATCTTTGCTAAGCTTTGTAGTGATACTCATTGGAGTGCGAGTATGCTTAGCTGAGCTCATACCAAATTTCTTTACAAGGTCTTTGGCATATTTGGTTTGGGATACAGAAATCCCTTTTTTCATTTGTTTGACCTGAAGACCCAAAAAGAAATTCAGTTCACCAACCATGCTCATTTCAAATTCATTCTTCATTTGTTCAACAAATGAGTGAGCGTAAGAGTCTGATGTGGAACCAAAGACTATATCATCAACATAAATCTAAGCAATGACCATATCATCCTAGACATTTTTTATGAATAGGGTCCTGTCTACTCCTCCTCGAGAATCGCTTACCACCTAGACCTTCAATTTTGGTAGGACCCATGAGATCCATGTGAATTAATTCTAGTGGATCTGAAGTAGCGATATTTGAAGCCTTCTTGTGTGGGCTTTTAATTTGTTTGCCAATTTGACATGGCCCATATACAACAATAAAGGACTTCCCTAGTTTAGGCATACTTCTCACACGTTCATGTCTAGAGAGTTTGTTTAGGTCTTTGAAATTCAAGTGACCTAGCCTCTTGTGCCATAAATCAATTTCCTCAACTTTAGACCTATTGTAGATTTTTGAGGAACTCTCACTTGGAATTAAGCCATAGCAATTGTCAATGGTTCTCAACCCTTTCAGAACACACTTACCTTTACCATCCACAATAGAACATTTATTATAGGTAAAGTACACAGCATGGTTATCATCACACAGTTGGCTTATGCTAACCAGATTAGCCTTCAACCCTTCCACAAAGAAGACATCTTCGGAATGCCTAGAGCTTGGATGATACATTTCCCTTTCACGAAGGATTTGCTTCCATCACCAAATGTAACAGTCCCATCTGAGCATTCCTCAAGTTGAGTGAAAAGAGACTTAGTACCTGTCATATGCCTAGAACACCCACTATCAAAGTACCACAAGTCAAAATTTTGGGCTTTCAAGGCAGTGTAAATGACAAGGCACTTTAGGTCATCATTTCTCACATTAATGGATTTAGACTTTTGGTTGACCCTTTTTTCTTTATCCTTCTTTAAAATTCCTTAGTTCAATGAATCCTTTGACCTAGAGGGGGGGGGGGGGGGGGGAATAGGTCTACTTAACAATTTCTACCAATTTTAATTGTATCCAATCACAATCATTCAATCACACATGAACACGAAAAACTTTTTACGTGGAAAACCCTTCTGGGAAAAACCACGGGACCTAGTTCAGCACAAATTTCATTATGAGAAGATTTAAACAATACAAGACTTGAATCTTACCCAACCGGACACGACACATCGTTCCTCGGTATCGATTCTTCAGCTTGCAAACCATGAACTCAGCTTGTTCGATCTCTGCAACAGCAGCTCCGGTTCCTCACCGGCCAATTTTTCTCAAAGTGATTCAACCACGATCTCCGAAGATCAATTCCCATCCTTGACAGCTTTGGTTCAAGTTAACCAACACTCACAGCAGAGCACAATAAGGGTTTTAGGGTTTTGAGAAACTCTAGAGTGATCTCATCAAGGTTTGAGGATCAATCAATGCAAGTTTATAGAAATTTGAATAAAAAACTTGCAACTCTAGAGTAATGATTTATGGAGAATGAGTGGAATGATTTCTAGAGTTTAGGGGAACTCTAGAGTGAGCCTAAAGCACTCTCAATGCTCTCCACAAAGTCCCCTTCACGGATTAGAGGAGTTGCATTAAATAGAGAAGCAACTCCATTGAATTAAAACATGCTAAATCCAGTTTTAGAAGGAATCTCTAGGTCTCGGTCGACCTTGAGTGCTTTGGGTCCACCCAATTGTACACTTCGGTCGACCCAAGTGACACTTTGGTCGACCCTCAATTTTCTTGCATTCTGAAAATTTTTGCCATACAAACATTTTGAGGGTTCGGGTCGACCCACTAGTGGATTTTGACATTTTTTCTTCCTATGAATCCCTAATGCTTTTCTTCACCTTGGTCTAGAATTTTTGGAATCATATTCTATGATTTTGGGCGTTTCCATATGAATGATTTTTGGTCTTCTAGGTCTCACTTACCATCCTAAAACTTGAGTCATTCTTGGGTGATGTTTCTTCATGCTTTATCATGATATCTTCTTCGCTTTTCATCGAACTAGATGATGTGACCTAAGGAGTACCATATCCACTTTTGGACTCGGAATTTAGCCAACAAAAAAACTATGACTTTACAATCTCCCCCTTTAGCAATTTCGAGAAAAAACATATAACATTGACTGAAGAACATGACATTACAGACCCTTTTAAATCCATGGTAAACAAAGAGACTAAAAATTACATGACTTTAGACTGTTGAACAACTTCCATGATTCACTATTCCTTTTAAGATCGATGTGGGATGAACTAACCCTGTAAAAACAAAAACACACAATACCTTGTGAAGCATGGGGGATTTTCATAAAATATAAAACAATAAATACGAAGATCATCCACAAAAAAATATACATGTGATACATCATGCTCTATCATTTGAGATCTCCCCCTAAATATGAGATCGCCTATGATAAGAAATATAATCGTGAAAAATAAGCATGTGAATCTGCCAATGTGATAATAAATGCATGTGTGAAGCAGTGCAACATGTGATAATGAATAAAATGTCAACAACACAATGATGATCACATCTTCTCCCCCTTTTGGCTTGAATTGCCAAGGGGAAGCAACCGTACAGGAGTAGCATCCCATCTTGGAACCATAGACAACAAATAGAGTAGTGGAGTATCAAAAAGCACACTCAACAACAAACCATCATAAACAAAGTATCAGCATCCCATGAACATCAACACAGTAAGATCAACACAGGAACCAAAAGAACTCCAAGTTAGGTACATGTAATAGTACGTAGTAAGAGCTAATAGCCAGCATAAACAATATCAAAACTATGCTGGAAATGGAGTCGCTATTGAAGCACTAATCACCCTGTAGTGAGGGAAAGCTGCGAGCTACATCATCCTCGTAGCGAGTGTGAAAGTCGCGAAACTCTTGGCGAGAGGCCTGCACAATGTCGGAAAGAGCATCAATCCGGCGATTGGTCGCCAAAAAACTGTCCTAAATGGCTATAGCATGGGTGTCAATGCTTGTATAAAGGTCAGTGGCAAAAGCAGACTGAGCGGCCGATATAGCAGCTAACATGGCAGACATGGACTTGAAGAAGAATGGGCCCTAAAGATGAGGTCTAGCCCATCAAGAAGATGGACTGGCAACCAGAGCTGAAGGATCTATATCAACATCAATATCATCCTCATGCTCAAGCATCGCAGCATGAGACATACTGCTGGTTAAGGTGCGACTACAGATGGGGCCAAGAGAAGGCTTGGAAACCTCAGTGGAACCAGCCTTAATGCCCTCAGCGGACATGATATTAGTAATGAGGACACCAAAGGGAAGTGCGGAACGCTTTAGAGTCAAAGCGTTAGCCTGAAGGATCAAGTCAATAATGTGTGCACCAGTATCTATAGTGTCCCCAGTCATGACACTATACAGAAAACGAGCCTAATCAGTACTCAGTGTAGTAGAGTGAACCCTAGGATGAATATTAGGGCACATAATGAGGTAAAACAAACGGGCCAGATAGGAAAGACTGGAGTGAGGCAGATGGGGATGAGGCCATTTTTTAGAAGGGTCATCACATAAAGTACTGGCCACCATATCAGAGTCATGCTTATCCTCATTAGTGGGATACACATAAGGATAATAGGCGCCCAAAACCCGAGGTGCGCTAATGAGGAAGGCAATGACATCCGGATTAATTTCAAATTTCTTACCTCAGACCTGAGTTTTGAAAGAGAATTTGCAATGATTTGCAGAGTAAATGTTCGCATAAAATTCTTTGACAAGGTCAAAACTGGCATGGCCGGTCAATTTCAAAAGGCTAAACCAACCACGAGAGGTAATGATTTCCACAAAATCAGGTTGGGAAAAAATTTGAAATGAGAGTGCCCCTCTCAATTGTGACTACCTTGGTTTTGAGACAATTATGATAAAGGAGTTCATTCTTGGGGGTTTGAAATCTCTCAAATTTAGGATCACGAGAAGTGGGAATTTGTGATTTAAGAAACCCCATACACGCAGTTTGGTCGACCGAACTTGGGTTCAGTCGACCCACTGCCCCAAAAATTTCCAAAAATTTGGTTTTGTTTGGAAAAAAAAAATGAAAGTCTTTCCCCATTCATGGACTAACACTTTGAGAGCAAAAATCATCAACATAGAGTGCTGGAAACACCTCTACCAACATAAATCATTGCAAAAACCAAGGCACCCCCTTTTTCTTAAAATTTTCAATTTGATATTTTCAAAAAGCAAGGCAAACTTATGAGAATTTCCAAGATGCAAATAATACATTTTCCAAGTTAGTGTGGCATGAAACGATCAATAAATGAGCGTATTTCCATCGACACTAATCACTTGAGAGATCAATACATAGTCACACAAGCTAATGTACAGTGAGTAATAAGTTTTACTAAAATGTGAAGTATGTGAGGTGAATTGTCTGACATGACTCCTTTAGTAGTAGGCACCCTTAGACAGAGAATGACTTTATCACATATCAGGGACCATAGGCTTCAAAAAATACTGAAAGACACACTTAGGGTGAGTATTTATTGTGAAATTTTTACCCTTAGTCACTTTGTGTGCTTAGAATTGTTGCTAAATTTGCTGCATTTGAAACTCTTTTTCTATCTTTATTCTTTTGAAATTTGAATGCAATAGTGGCTTTCACACTGATTGGGTAGGTAGCCCTAACTATTGGCAGTAGGGGCTTTCACTCTAGTGACCCAGATAGATACCTATTGTCTGCCTAGGTAGCTATTTCATACCGTTTGCATCCTTAGTAGCTTTCAAACTATCCCAGAGGTAGCCCTTTCCATTGCATAATTTTTAAACAGGGGCACAATGTTATAGATGGTAACTTCACGGTCAAAACAAATTTTATCAACCTGAAGAATCATCATGAATAATATCATCACCTATGCATAGGGATATGTGCCATCTGCAGATGTCATTCAGAGTGCAAGTGCATGTGATAGTGGAACAGTATAAGCCATATTTCTAACTATATTTAGCAAGATAGTCTATTTTCAATCTCCCAAAAGACAACTTGGTAAGCATGATATCCTCATGAACTCAATTTTATGAAATATGTATATCTTAGATAAGCATTATGAGCACAAGGAAATTGAGACATGTATATCAAAGTAGAAGAGACAAATCCAACACAACTCTTTTTGAATTTTTTTTTTGATTTTCCAATATGCAGGGCATTAATGCCCTGCTGCTAGCATTTAATGTTAGGTGGAATGGCGGTAAGCCAGCCCTTGGTCAGTTGGTGCATGTGCCTTTGGCATGCGCGAAGCCTAACCGCCCATTCACTGGGTGGTGATCTGTATAGGCATACGCATCATACACCTACCTTGCGGGTGATGAGATTTCACTACCCACAAATGCCCCTCAGGATCTGAACAACCGAGAATGGTTCAACCATTCAAATCTTGCCATATGGCAGGGAGCATGGGGAGCCTTGTTGTTTCCCTACTCCGCGAGCTGTACCTTAGTGGACAGCCCACTTCATAGTAGTGAGTTTCAAGGAGTCCTCATAATGAGGGACTCCAACAGCCTACGTAAGAGTGGCTGGAGAAATTCCAGCCATATGGGCCGTCCATTTCAAAGAAATGGATGGCCTGGATCTAACAAAGGGCCCTCTATATAAAGGACCCTTAGCCTTTGGAGAAGGCATTTCGCCTTCTCCTTCTCCAGAATCAAATAGAACTTTGTTTCTTTTCCAGAGCTCTCTTCTCTTTTCAGAGAAGAATTTCCTTCTTCTTTTCTTCAATCATCCCTTTTTAAGGTATGCTCGATCCAATTTTCAAGGAAGAAACTCTTTCTTGGGTTTCTTGGCTCTTCAGAGGAAGGGGATGAGGACTTTCCTCATCCAAAAGCTTCGGAATGTCTCTATGGACATTCTGATAAGTTTTTCGGTGACATTTACCGGAGTTTTAAGGTTTTCCGATGAGGAAAACCTGAAGGGTCATCTAAAAGATAACATTCTGTCCGTAGACTTGTCTACGGACTGATCTCGTCCATGGACTTTTGTTCACGGATTTTAATTTAATGTATGGGGTGCAATACCTACGGGCATTGATTATTATCGGCGGATATTTTATCTGCAGACTTGGACTTTTCCAAATTTTGGTTAAGTCCAAAAGTTCGTCCGCAGAGTTTGGAATTTTCCAAATTTTGGTTAAATCCAAAAGTTTTTCCATAGACTTGGACTTTTCCAATTTTGATTAAGTCCAAAAAGGTTTATCCATGAAATGTGATGATAGTTTTTTTATCAGTAAATGATCTATATATATGTACCCTTACTGACTTCATGCTTTCCTTTTCTTTCTTTTTTTGCAGAATAAATTTTTCATCACAGCATGCTTTAAGATGGAATGTCCATGACCAGTCGAAGATCAACGAAGCCGGGTTTGCCTTCATTCATTATTTGAAGACTACAAAAGGATATTATCATTGATAAGATTGAAGTTGTCAAGTTGCGTGACTTGGCAAAGCAGATAGCAGCGAGCAATGCTTTAATGTTTTCTTATAACATTATCATTAATTTAATGATAAAATGCCATGAGGACAAACTCGATATCTTGGAACCTGTTAAAAATTAAGATGTTCTTAATGGTGAGCTTGAGTATGCGCTGAAGGGAAAACATTGTATTCTATCCATCTATCCTAATGAAGCTAGCCTGGGTTGTTTGATGCTGCTAAACAACCACCTCACTGATATCGAGGGGCTTGCTTTTCAAGGTATTGCTTATTCAGCTTTGCAGCTTACCGTGGTTGACAACACCGAGAGATAATTTCTAGCTCTGCTCTGCTTCCACACATCGCCTCTACTACTATTGATGAGCTAGAATCCTCCCTTGAAGATGGATCAGCACCAAAGATGATGGTGAAGAAGTCGAACGTGAGAGGAATTCTATTCTGAATAGCATCCTTCAATATAGTGTTTGGACCTCTGACCTTATATTCAAGGCCGTATTTGTCAGATCCAAGAGCTTGTTGGGGCCAACAACATATTCTCAAGATACTGTTTTTTTAATTCAGTAGTTTGTTGGAGCTGATAACATATTCTCAAGGTACTACTTGTTTAACTCGAGTGAGTTCTCCAATTTATATGGTGTTCCCTCATTTTGTTACCCATGAATAAAAGACTTTATTTCATTTCGCGTCTTGTACTCCTTTTTTTTCTTGTTGATGATTTCCCCTTTATATTTTGAGGAATTGGTGTTCTTTTAAGAAAACAGGTTGAACCCATTTTTAGGCTGCCTGCGTACCCATGATAGGATCAAGCCAAATATAGTTCCAAAGGGGCATTTGGATTCGCATTTTAAGAGCGAATAGGTAGTTTCCGTTCATACCTAGGAAGGTTTTGACTTCGGCTTTGTATTTGGGGGACTTTTGAAGCTTTGATTCATAATTTGATAGCGAATAGGCAGTTTTTGTTCATACCTAGGAGGGTTTAGACTTCGGCCTTGTATTTGCGGGGCTTTTGAAACTTTGATTCACAATTTAATAGCGAATAAGCAGTTTTTGTTCATACCTAGGAGGGTTTTGGACTTCGGTCATGTATTATGGAGACTTTTGAAGCACTGTGAACCTTTATAGCTCGTATTCGGGAGCCTATCAAATCGCTCTGCCTGGACTAACTCTTGGGGTGTTAGCCTAGCGAGCTATTTGTTACCCTAATTTTTGCATAGACCTTCTTCTTGAAGTTTTGGTCTAGCAGACATTTTATTTTGACTCAATTTTTTTTATCTAAGCCGTCCCTTAGGGTTTTCAACTAAGTGAGCATGACTCTAATTTTTGCTTAAGTCACCCCTTAGGGTTTTCAACTTAGCGAGTCATTTTGTGCTCTAAATTTTGCCTAGACCGTCTTTTAAAATTTTGGTCTAACAAGCATTTCGATTCCTATGAGTAGTATCACTTGAGGAATCTTGCATTAGTTAGAGGGATAATTCGCTCTCCATCCATTGAGGTCAATAGGTACGCTCCATTAGAATATACCTTCTCGATAACGTATGACCCTTTCCATTTTAGTTTGAGCTTCCCTTGGTTCGACGAGTGATGATGATTGGAGTTCTGACCATTAAGACCAAATCTCCTGTTGTGAAAGACCTTAGTCTTATTCTTTTGTTGTAGGTGTTAGTTAGCCTTTGGCTATACATCTCTAAACTCTGTTGGGCTTAAAGATGACGTTTATCAAGAGTTTCAAGCTCTGTAAGATGAACTTTAGTTGAGTCTTCTTTTGTGATAGACTGGTGAATTACCACCTATAGGGAGGGAATTTGAATTTCAAGGGGAAGAACTGCTTCACCGCCGAAGACCAGGGAATATGGTGTGGCCTGTGTCAGGGTCCGATAAGTAGTTATATATGTCCAGAGGGCTTCAGGTAGGCGTTCGTACCAGTCCTGTTTGCTTTTATCCACAACTTTCTTGAGGATTTTACACAAAGTCTTGTTGAAGTCTTCGGCAAGACCATTCACGGCTGCATAGTACCGGGTGGAATGGTTCTCTCGGATAGCAAATTTGACGTACAACTTGTGTATAGGGGCGCTTCGAAAAGGGTAACCGTTATCCAAAATGATGCTTTCTGGAATCCCGTACTGATATATGATGTTGGTGCGGATGAAGTCTGCCACTGAGTGGTGTTTGACCTCTTTAAGATCAACGGCTTTGGTCCATTTTGAGAAGTAGTCCATCGCAGCTAGGATGTATTGATGCCCAGCAAATAATGGCGGGATGAGTGGTCCTATGACATCCATTCCCCATGCTGTGAATGGCCATAAACATGTGGTCATGTGAAGAGGCTTGAGAGCCCGATCTATAAAATCAGCATGGAGTTGACAAACTTTGTATTTTCTTACATAGTTGAGACAATCAGTGATCATCGTAGGCCAGTAGTAGCCTAATCTTTTTGGCTGCATTTGTAGCTTGGGCCCAGCTTGGTGAGCACTGTAGATCTCGGCATGAGTTTCTTTCATGGCTTTATCTATTTTATTTCCTGAGAGGCATCTTATTAAGATATCATCCAAGGACCTTTTATATAAGGTTTCTTCCAACATCATAAATTTTGTGACTCGTCGATGGACTTCAACGCGTTTGGCACGGTATCCGGGCAATCGACTATGTTGTACATAATCGATGAAGGGCTGTCGTCAATCTTCATCTCTTTCTTTGATTGTCACAACACAAACATTTTCCAGGAGATCTATATCTGGAAGGGGTTTGAGAGTTCTTCTTTCCCCCACTGTCATAGTCAGCACCCTGTCTGTTAGTAGAGTTAGAGATGCTACAAGACCGACCAAAGCATCAGCTTGATTGTTAAGTCCTCTACGACATGGAAGAGGCTGCTTCTTGGAATTTGAGCAAGTAGCTGGTCCACTCTCTTCTGGTAAGGAAGGAGACTGACTCTTCGTACAACATATTCACCTCGAACTTGTTTGATGACGAGTTCTGAATCCCCGTAGATTGTTAGTTCATCCACCAGAATTTCAAGAGCCAATTCAAGACCTGCTATTAGGGCTTCATATTCAGCTTCATTATTTGAGCATCCTTTTGTTAGAGCGAAGGAATAGGGTAGGATTGCGTTGTCTGGTGTGACAAAGATAATACCAATACCTGATTTGTTCTCCTTTGGGTTGATGCGTTTAATTCCATCAGGGTTTCTTAAAGCTCCATCAAATTACATCTTCTAGCCTGGTTTGACCCGTATCTGCATAACTTCTTTGTCAGGGAGGTCGGTGACCAAAGGTGAGTCCACAGGAACCAGATGTGCTGCAAGGAAGTCAGCAAGGGTTTACCCTTTTATTGCCTTTTGGGGCACGAATTCGATTTCGAATTCACACAGGAGTACTGCCTATTTCGCCATTCTATATGAGAGAGTGGGGTGGGACATTATGTATTTGAGAGGATCGGCTCTGGATATCAGTTTCACCGAATGCTCAAGCATATAATGTCTTAATTTCTTCAAAGCAAAGATAAGGGCCAAACATACTTTTTCATCGGCGTATATCTGCATTTTGCTCAAACCAGAGTCCTGCTTAGATAGTACAGAGCGTTTTCTTTTCCTTGGTCATTATGCTAAGCGAGAAGAGCTCTGAGAGATCCTTCGAGTGCTGCTATATAAAGGATAAGTGGCTTTCCTCTAATAGGACCCATGAGGACTGGTGGGTTGGTGAGATAGGTTTTGATGTTATTAAGGGCATCTTGACAAGCTTGATCCCACTGGAACGGTATTCCATTTTTCATCAACCGGGAAAACGGTTGGCATCTTCCAACCAAGTTGGAGATGAATCTCCGGATATAAGCGAGTCGATCCTGAAGTCCTTTCAACTTGCACAAATTTTTTAGAGGGAATATCGCGAATGGCCTTTATCTTAGTAGGGTAAATCTTGATTCCTCTGTGGCGTACCATAAAGCCTAGGAATTTCCCAGATATAACCCCAGATGCACATTTGAGCGGGTTCGTTTTGAGCTGTTGCTACTATAATCTGTCAAATATTTCTCAAAGATCATCCAAATAATTATTTTGTTACCTTGTTTTGAAAACCAATTCATCGACATAGTACTCGATATTTTCATGGAGAATATCCCCAAATATGATAGTCATGGCCCTTTGATAGGTTGCTCTGGTATTTTTGTGGCCGAATGACATGAATTTGTAGCAGAACACTCCCTTAGGGGTGTAGAAGGTTATTAGTTCTTCATCTTCTTGAGCCATCTTGATTTGGTTGTAACCGGAGTATCCGTCCATAAAGGACAAGGTTTCGTAGCCGGTTGTGGCGTCGACCATCATTTCTATGTTGGGCAAAGGGAAGTCGTCCTTGGGACATGCTTCATTCAAATCCCGGAAGTCTATGCAAACTCGGATCTGTCTGTTCTTCTTCTTTACGGGAACAACGTTGGCAAGCCAAGTAGGGTATTGAACTTCTCTTATGAACTCGACTTTGAGGAGTTTATTTACCTCAGTTTCAATTTGAGCAACCAGTTCTGGGCGAGCTCGCCTTTGTACCTGTTTGATCGGCTTGACATCTTCTCAAATTGTGAGATGATGGACTGTAATTTTTGAATCTAAACCATGCATTTCTGTATAGTTCCAAGTAAAGACATCTTTGTACTCTTTTAGGAGACAAAGATATTCCTCTTTTTCTGTTTCAGAGAGGGAAGCACTGACGAATGTTAGCCTTGGGTCTTTTTTTGAGCTCAGATTAACTTCGAGAAGATCATCAACTGTTACTTAACCTCCTGCTTCAAATTCTTGAAGAGCCAGATGGACTTCCGCTTCTTCCAGTGGTTCTTCCATGATCATTTCTTCTCTTAAAGAGAAGTCTTCATCTACCGTAATAGTATTCATGGCTCAGACCAGATCTTCATTTGGATAAGGATCAGGATTTCCTAACTCAGATTTTCCCAAGTTGGAGCTAACCTGCTTATAGGTAGCTGAAATCCTGAGTGCTGGCATGATTTCGTGCTCGACTTACTTTTCTTCTTCAGTGTTAAATCCATGTTTCTCTAGCATTTGTTAGCCTTAAGGTTACAACCAAATGACCCTCAATTAGTTTTAATGATGACATAAATAATGAAATGAATCTTGTAATACTTATATCTTCCATGAGTAATTTATTTTACAACTTTCATGAATTAGAAAATGGATTTCAAGCATATTCAACAACTTTCAATGAAAAGACCAACACTACGTGAAAAGGGGGAAAAAAAACAGTAAATAGGCGGAAAAAACAACGGCCTTTAACTGTCCTTAAAACTAACGACGGCTAGTAGCAGCCATTTTTTGAGAATAACCCTAACCGTGTATCCCTTTTCCTTTACTCTTTTTCCCCTTTACTATTTTCTTCTCTTCCCCTCTAACCCTAACTGGCCGAACCATCCTCTATTGCTCTTCTCCTCTATTGCTCTTCATCAGATCTCCTTTTCCATGTTTTCTTCCGTGGCCGAACTATCCACTTAAAGACGGTGTGGCATTGTGATCTTCTAGGGTTTCTCTACGGTAGAAGCTTCTTGTTGAAGTCTGGGTATGTATTTTCGTCTATCTTTTCTGTTGTACTTTCCTTTGTTCTTCTGTTGATGGATTAGATAATGGGTTATTGAATCACTTGTAAAGAACGATCCACCGATGACATCGATCTATAAGATGGTAATGATCATCGTGTGGTGAAAATCTCTTTGAATAAAAAAAATATTTCAAATATATTTTTGAATCCTAACCCTAGACATCATATCTCTATTGCTTCTTTCTTCTTCTACTCTATTTCTGAGACTTCGTGTCTCTTTGTCTTGTTTTCTTCCGTGATACCTTTTATAGAGAGAGAGAGAGAGAACATTAGGATTAGGGCTGCAATGGAAGAGATCTTAGAGGGAGTGAATGTTATGTGCCTAGGTAGTTATAAGGGTACGTAGTTATTTAGAGATGGGATTAGTGGGTGGTTTAGGTAGTTTGTAACTACTGTTTTCTCCATAAAAAAGTCTGTAATTGTTCATTTCTAATGTGTGGAATGAAGTTAAAAGTGTTCTAAGAGAACATGTGGAAGTTTGCCCCCTCAAAGAGGAATCAATGGAGGTCCCGAGCTGCCTCGAATCAGCCATATCTCCCTCCCCTTCTTATTTTATGTTTTTATTTTATTTTATTTAAGAAAAGTACATAACAAATGGTATCAGAGCCGCGTTCTTGCGACTGTGTGGTGATTTCAACAATGGCTAGATGGAGGATTGAAGTTGTGAAGGCCAAAGATTGGAGGAAAACCCCCTCGAAGTGGTCATCTTTATCCTACAATTGCAGTTTTTGTTTGTCTTAGTTGAAGATCCAAGAGTTGTATGTAACGTAAACCTTGAGGACAAGGTTTTTTCAAGGGAGATGGAATGTTATGTGCCTAGGTAGTTATAAGGGTAGTTATTTAGAGATGGGATTAGTGGGTGGTTTAGGTAGTTTGTAACTACTGTTTTCTCTATAAAAAAAGTCTATAATTGTTCATTTCTGATGTATGGAATGAAGTTAAAAGTGTTCTAAGAGAACATGTGAAGGTTTACCCCCTCGAAGAGGCATCAATGGAGGTCCCGGGCTACCTCGAATCAGCTATATCTCCCTCCCCTTCTTATTTTATGTTTTTATTTTATTTTATTTAAGAAAAGTACATAACAATTTCAACAATGGCTAGATGGAGGATTGAAGTTGTGAAGGCTAAAGATTGGAGGAAAACCCCCTCGAAGCAGTTGTTTGGAGGAAGACCCCCTCGAAGTGGTCATCTTTATCCTACAATTGCAGTTTCTGTTTGTCTTAGTTGAAGATCCAAGAATTGTACGTAACTAATTTCAAATTATTGTTGTTGCGAGCAAGAATGCATTCTACCAGTGCTTACAATTTTATAACCCCAGCTAGGGTTTATGGGATGCACTAAATTATATTAGATGATCTATTTCACCAATAACTTACATCTATCTAGAAAAATTCACATTCATAGGATTAAAATTGGTGTATGTTGAACCTTGAAACTTGTCGAAGTGATTGGCTTATTATCTGTGCAGGGCTTTGAAGAACAACCAATTGAGTGGTCCAATTCCTTCAACCTTGTCTCAAATCCCAAACCTGAAAACTTTGTGAGCTCCTCTTATATTTTGTACTTTCTAGAGTTACATGTGTTTAATTTTCTTACCATTCGAGCAAATTCACATTTTTGAGTGTTAATGATAATCTTGAACCGATGATTTTCTTACAATTGTCCCATTCTAGGCTTTTTACATAGATCACATTTAGTATTATCTTAATTTTTGCTGATACAGTGTTTTGTTTTAAAATCAGTGCTGATACAGTGTTTTTTTTAAAAATATATTATCTGTAGAGGGATTGATCCCTCCATCATCTTCTGGCCAGCAGCTCTCCAAAGCTGGACACCTCCTTTGCATCTCAATTGCATCCCCGGCCAGCTCTTGATTTCTCTATAGCCTCTGTTTCAGGTTGGTTTTCTCTCTTACCAGCTCAATTTTAATCTTCTCTCAGTCTAGATTTAGATATAAAATTCCCTCTCTATTTTACATCTTCTTTTGTTTTCATTTTATTTTATTTCTTATCGATATTTTTTCAGATCTGTGAAGAGGGAAAACTCTCTACATTCGGTCAGACCAGTGGCTCTTCCCCCATTTGTGTTCTGTGGACTTCATTTTTTCGTTTCTTGGATCGAGCTTGAGCACCTCCAGCCACCGAACACCCTCATCTCCTTCTTCACACCCAGTCGTCGTAGGTATGATCTCTACCTCTCTTAATTTCTGTTTTATATCCTTTTCATTTATCTGTTTGCATGTCTATTGGTGATTGCATGTTTAAAATTGTAAATCTGGGCATTCTAAAATCTGTGAAAAACTCTAGGTTGTACTATTTAAAAACTGGTGTTTGAGTTTTTGGCCTAAACTAAGATCCGGGATGGCTAAAATTCCTAAGGTTCTCATTGCTTAGATCATTCCTTGGACGGTTCTGATTTAGTAGATTAGATGCATAGTATAGTTGGTTCTATTATTTCAATTCCGAAACAAGCATGGGTGACTGTTAACTGGAAAATCTAATTAAATATCTATTAAAAAAAAGGGCAGCACATAATCTAATTAAATATCTAAGGTGATCTTGGAAATGTGGAAGTAGCCAAGGAAAGAAGAGTAGCTATCATGTTGATGCTTGTTGAGACTGGCTTTGTTTTTGTTGATTTTTTTTTTGCTGGTACTTTCTTGGCATAATTTCCTTAGCTACTTCTACATTTTCTAAGATGTGATTTTTTTTATTGATGTTATTGTTGTGATTGAAGCTCCCCTCCACATTCCATTTCCCATGTCTCTGCATTTTTTTTTAATTCAGAGAGTAGATATAGTAAGGGAATTGCCAAGTGAACTCCCCTAATCCTAACCCTTGTGCGCACATGTCTTTGCCCTACCACATCAGCAATTGTTAGTTTGTTATTATGTTAGTTTAATCAACCTATTAAGTTTGATTTATTTGTTAGTTTAATCTATATATCAACCTATTGGAAAACTACTAGAACAAAGATTTTTGTTAGTTTGTTGGTTTCAAATGAAAACAGGTCACCGCTGAAACTGATACATCTTTGTTCTATTAGTTTTGGTTTCAACAGTTGTCACAACCCATTCTGTAATGAGGATATTTCCATAACTCAAACCTCACACACTCGGTGGCCACCAAGAAACCAACTCTATTTCTTCATTTTTTGAGTTCCTTTTTCTCTTTGAGAGAGATGATGATGAGATCAGAGAGAATGGGAGAAAAAAAAATTAAAAATTGAGAAATGCCAAACCCAAGCTTACTTTGGATTGGGCTCGGGTAGAGGTTTCAAAAAGCCAACCTCTATAAATACATTATAATATATGTTTATATATAAAATAAAATATATAATACAAATAAATACCTACAGGGTCTAACCATACCCAAGTATATAATTATATCATTGGGAACATTAGATTCCAAGTTTCTTATATCATTTTGAATTTTTACCCAGCTAACTAGAAGATTTCTTCTTCGACCCCCCCAAGCAAGGAGTGGATGACAGCACCGAGGATGTCTTTTGAATACCTCGAAGGTGTTGCATCATTCCTATCATTTGCAAAACAGAATTGTAAGGGTGTTGATTGGCATTGTTGTCCTTGTGTTTAATGTCATAATCTACAAGGGAAGAAAACCCTAGAAGTTATTTCAGAGCATTTAATATGTGATGGTATAGATAAGTCGTACACAAGGTGGATCAACCATGGAGAATCATTTCTGATAAATTAATACGTCGACTAGTAATCAACATGAAGATTTGTACCCAAGAATGACAGATATGTTGAATAACTCATTTGGACGTGTTAGTCCCGATGACTTGGATGCATACCTAAATGAAGTT
This sequence comes from Tetracentron sinense, assembly GCA_015143295.1. Classification (NCBI taxonomy): domain Eukaryota; kingdom Viridiplantae; phylum Streptophyta; class Magnoliopsida; order Trochodendrales; family Trochodendraceae; genus Tetracentron; species Tetracentron sinense. Next base: position 26,569,436 of record CM026559.1, on the reverse strand, counting down.
CATGATAAAGATGACGGTCAAGCTTCAGGTGATTCACAGGACGATATTCAGTTCAAGAAGTTAATGGAGGATGTATTGCAACCCCTATATCCCTCGGTGTCGAGGTGAGCACACAAAATTATCAGTCATAGTTTAGTTGTTGAGCATGAAATCTAGACATCAATGGTCTAATAATAGCTTCACAGAGCTATTAGAAATGATCAAAAAGATTTTACCAGATGAGAACACTTTGCCGGATAGTACCTACATTGCGAAGAAGTTGATCAAGTCTTTGCGTATGGACTACCAGATTATCCATGCATGTCGTAATGATTGCATACTATACTGGAGAGAGCATGCAAGTAAGGATAGTTGTCCAACGTTTGGTGAAAGCAGATGGAAACCAATGGACGACTCAAAGCCGAAGGCTAAACCTTTACCGTGGAAGAAGCTAAGATATTTTCCATTGACACAGAGGTTGCAAAGAATGTACAGTGTACCATGGATTGCAGAGAGTATGAAATGGCATGCAAATTCAGTTGAAAATGATAGCCACATGCGCCATCCAGTGGATTCTTCCTGTTGGAAATCATTAAATATTAGGTGGAGTGACTTTGCTGCCGAGCCACATAATGTTCGACTAGGCCTTGCAACAGATGGATTCAATCCTTTTGGGAACAAGAGTAACTCTTATAGTTGCTGGCCTATTATGATTGTTCCTTACAATCTTCCCCCATCTTTATGCATGCGTAAGGAGTTTACCATGCTAACACTATTGATTCCTGGCCCAAATGGTCCAGGACATGACATTGATGTCTACTTGCAGCCATTGGTCGCAGAGTTGAATGAATTGTGGTCTACTGGAACCATAACATATGACTCCCACAGTAAGAATAGGTTCATCATAAAAGCAATTTTGTTGTAGGCTATACATGATTTTCCAGCGAATGGCCATCTTTCGGGTTGTAGGACCGTAGGAAAGTATGGTTGTCCTATTTGCAGTGAAGGGACAGACTCAGTGTGGCTATCACATGGAAAAAAATTTGCTTACATGGACCATAGAAGATTCTTAACAGATTCAAGTCATCTTTTCAGGAGTCAAAAATCACAATTTAATGGGAAAGAAGAACTTAGGAAACATCCTCGCCGTTTGAGTGGGTTTGAAGTATTATGCAAAATGGAATCTATTCAGACTAAGATTGGAAAGGTAGCAGGAAAGAAGAGGAAGAAGTCCACAACCGAGGAAAGCACTGCATGGTCAAAGAGATCAATCTTGTTTGACTTACCATACTGGAAGGTACTTTATAAGATATTTTATAATATTAATGTGTTGTAGAATACATTGCATTAATAATAACATATCTTGTTCATTTGTACAGGATTTGCCTATTCGTCATAATTTGGATGTAATGCATGTAGAAAAAAATATTACAGAGAATTTAATTGCAACAATTATGGACACGAAGGGTAAGACAAAGGATGATATTGAAGCCCGTAAGGACCTTAAGGCTATGAAGATAAGAAGAAATCTATGGCCGATTGAAAAGAACGACAAATTATCTTTTCTAAAAGCTCATTTTTCTTTGTCTCGAGTGGAGAAAGAGATAATTTGTAAAACTTTGCATAATTTGAAGGTTCTTATCGGATACAGTGCAAATTGGAAACATAATGTTAGTTTGCAGGATTTTCAACTTAAAGGCTTGAAGTCACATGATTATCACATCCTTCTACAACAACTACTACCAGTGTTATTGATGTATGCATTCAAGAGACATAAAAGCCATTGCGTACTGCTATTCGACAATTGTCAATATTTTTCAATATCCTATGTTCTAAGGTTATTGTCCGTACTGAGCTTTCGGAGATGAGAAAACGCATTGTGGAAACACTATGTGTTCGAAAAATACTTCCCGCCATCATTTTTTGTCCATGACACACCTCATTGTGCACTTGGTTGAGGAGGCACAGGTTTGCGGACCTGTTAGATATCGATGGATGTATCCTTTTGAGAGGTAAATTAAAATTATTTCGGATTACATAGTTTTTATAATTCAAAGGTTTTGTATCAATAGTTGATTAATATTATCGTTTATAGGATGATGAAAACATACAAACGATATGTAGTGAATCAAACTTTTCCAAAGGGCTCTATTACAGAACAATACCTCATGGAAGAAGCAATGAGGTTCTACACAGAGTACATGCCTGATGGTAGGGAAGGAAGCCATAAGCGGGGACGAAGGGCATTGAGAGATGATGACGTTGAATTTGCCTATCCTATCGATAGAAAGGGAAAGGTTTACCGTCTCCCACATTTGCTTTACCAGCAAGCAAGTAGATGGATTCTACAACAATATCCTGAGGGCATACCGTGGAGAATTGTTTCAGCTTGAACAAGGGGACAAACTACTGGTTCAGTTGTTTCAGAAGAGCTTAAAGGGGCCCGCACTACAATGGTTCACCAAGCTGGACCCTAACAGAGTTCAGAGTTCAGACATGGGAAGATCTCTGTGAGATATTTATCACCCAAAACTCATACAATGTGGATCTGGTTCCACAGAGAGCGGACCTGGAGAGAATGTCCCAGAGGGACAATGAAACCTTCATCGAATACTCAGTTCGATGGAGGGAAATGGCTGGAAAAATGACTACCCCTCTACCAGAAGAAGAATTAGTAACAACATTCCTCCGCACCCTTAAGCATCCGCTCAAAACTCTCCTGGCGGCACAACCAATTTCAGACTTCAGCACCATGGCTAAGTGCGGTGCCAGAATTGAATCAACATTGGGTGATAGCGGGTCAGTCGACATTTTTCAGGGAACAAAGGGTGCATCTTCCTCTCGTCCTCTCATCCATCCGAAAAGAGATAACAGAAAGAAAGAGGAAGATGGACACACAGTATCAGCCATACCAGTCTGGCTGCCCAACTTGTCCCGCCAACTAGCTCAACGCCCCCAACAAGTTCAGCAACCCCAAGGGAAGCTACTCTCTCACCAGATGACTCTTGAACAAAAGAGAAATCGGGCATTTACTCCACTACCATACTCTCCGACGACACTCCTGTCCTTCTTGGTGGACAAGAAACTGATCACATTGAAGGAGCCCCAACCTCCACCGACAAATCTCCTGAAGAATTACCGAGTAGATCAGCATTGTAGATACCATCAGTCACCAGGACACTCTACAGATAGGTGCTATGATCTAAAGCACGCAATTCAAGATCTACTGGAAACCGACAGAATCTGCTTTGCACCCGGGAACACGGACATCACTCAAGCTTCCCTCCCTAATCATACTCCTCCTGTAAACTAAGGCGCTTCAACCAGTATCTATAGTTGAACTCTAAATAGTTCTCTTTTTGGTCATATATCAGTGTTTATGTCTATCTCTTCTTTTTATCTTGCAGTTGGCCACAGTGGCCCATGTCAGTCTCTTTATCATCAGTCCAGTCAGTCAGTGGCCAATGGCCCTTACTTCAGTTGCTGTGTATTCAGGTCAGTAGCTAATGGCCCTTGTCTCATTTGTCTTTTGTCGAGTTGAGTCTGTTCACCCGATATTATCTTAATGAAATGACTCTTTGAAATCAAGCCCCATTGTTCTCTGAGATGCTTAATTTGGGAATTGAACTAGTTTCTAATGCTTATAAGGAAGAAGTTGATGGATGCCCTCCTGAGATTGAACAAACCTAGACAAAAGCAATACAAGAATTAAAGATCTCTTTGAGCCATCAAATGTCCATCAGCCGAGATGAAGAACGATGCAATGACCATACATGCTTTTGACCAATCAAGGAAATGATAGGAGGCCATCTTTGGATAACCCTCACAACACCTCTCTTACCCATGCTATATATCCACTAGCTAGACCTTTAAGCCTAATAATCTTTCTTTCAAAACCCATACAGGGGCACCCTATGAAAGGCAAAGAACAACGCAAAAGAACAACCAACAAAGAGCAACAACAAGAGTGGCTTTCCAGTCGAACTACGTCATGACCTGATCCCTATTTGGGTACGTAGGCAGCCTGAAATCAGGTTCGGTCATAACACAGCAAATGTTCACAGTACAGGACAACCATGTGCAAAAAAAAAAAAAAAAAAGGAAAAAATAAAATAAAATAAAGAAAAAGGTACTTGGTTACAAAGCAAAGCTGTACCAAAAGACAATGCCTGAAGAAGCTGGTTCCGTTCCAACACTGAACAAACATCACAGGGTGCCCTACCCTTGATAAAACAGAGAATTTTGAGCCTTATCTCGTTTCTAACCAAACAACGTTTCGCCCTAAAAGCCATGTTTGATCTTCGAAAGGACTTGAGCATAAATGGTCAGAAGCACTCATCTCTATCTGTCGACAGGCAATGATGAGAGAAGACTGGAAAATTATCAAAGAAAAGAGCAGACAATGAGAAAAGTACAAAACTTGTATACCCAGTCCTGGTAAAAACCCGAAAGGGCACAGGGGCAAAAAGGGGATAAATCAAACTTCACGGGCATAGTATGGAATCATCAATCCTGTTATTGCGCAAAAATTATGTGAACCCAGTCCTAGTGAAAACCTGAAATGGCCCAGGGGCAAAAAAGGGACAAAGATCAAAATATACAACCCAGTCCTGGTGAAAACCCATAAGGGCCCAGGGGCAAAAGAGGGAAAAATAAGCTAATACAAGCATCCATCCTCAGCAAATACAGATCTACCATGAGGATGATCAAATACAGCACAACTATTCATCTAAAGGCAGAGGGACCTAGCTAGGTTTCCCAATGCAAGCAATCTCAGACACAGTCAGTCCACTTGTCAATCGCCAGTCTATCGTCAAACCACCTATCAGTCATTCCGTCAGTAAGTCTGTCACATCTCTTATCAGTCAATCCATCAGTCTCTTGTTATCAATCCATCATCAATCACTCCCCAATATGATCAGTCAAAGTCAGCTCACTTCCGTTAGTACAAGAGGAGCAATGAAACCAGGGCAAAGCAAAATCGGTAAACTATTTTGGGTGCTACAGATGTTTGAAGATCAGCATATCCCAAGGGGCAAGTACATACAGTTAAGGCATCCAAGCCAAGGGGTATGTGAAATCCATCAGGCTATACATACAGAAAGACAAGATTCGTCCAATGGCTCAGGGCTACGGCTCTCCCCCGCATATCTGAGTTCATCATGCTTACCTATCAACCATCACATCAAATTTATCCCCAATAAGGCAATCGGGCGATCGTCTACACTGTCATCCCACTCCATTTCTTGGTGAAGCAGTCGGACGACTGTCTTTACCCCTATCATCTTGCATTTTTGGTGAAGTAGGCGGGTGGCTGTCTTTATCCCTGTCACTTGTATCCTTGCTTGGCTAACTCACTGTTAAAGGAGTACTATCATTCGTGAGATTGAACACCAGTTATGGCCTTGGCGATGTTAGTCTAGCACCCATCACCTTACATTTTGTATTCGTTATCTTATCCATGCTTGACTAACTCATTGTTAAAGGAGTATTGTCGTTCATGTTATCGAACGTCAGTTACGGCCTCGGGATGTTAGTCCTGCGCCCATCAACTTCATTCTTGCTTCCACCTCACTCTATCTTTGGTGAAATGGTTGTGTGATCGACCCTCACCTCATCTATCTTCGGTGAAACGGTTGTGTGATCGACTCTCACCTCATCTATCTTCGGTAAAACGGTTGTGTGATCGACTCTCACCTCATCTATCTTCGGTGAAACGGTTGTGTGATCGACCCTCATCTCTCTATCTTCGGTGAAACGGTTGTGTGATCGACCCTCACCTCGTCTATCCTCGATGAAATGGTTGTGTGATCGACTCTCATCTCATCTATCCTTGGTGAAACGGTTGTGTGATCGACTCTCACCTCATCTATCTCCGGTGAAACGGTTGTGTGATCGACCCTCATCTCATCTATCCTCGGTGAAACGGTTGTGTGATCGACCCTCACCTTATCTATCCTCGTTGAAATGGTTGTGTGATCGACCCTCATCTCATCTATCCTCGGTGAAACGGTTGTGTGATCGACTCTCACCTTATTTATCTTCGGTGAAACGGTTGTGTGATCGACCCTCATCTCATCTATCCTCGGTGAAACGGTTGTGTGATCGATCCTCACCTCATCTGTCTTTGGTGAAACGGTTGTGTGATCGACCCTCACCTTATCTATCCTCGATGAAATGGTTGTGTGATCGACCCTCATCTCATCTATCCTCGGTGAAACGGTTGTGTGATCGACTCTCACCTCATCTATCTTCGGTGAAACGGTTGTGTGATCGACCCTCATCTCATCTATCCTCGGTGAAACGGTTGTGTGATCGATCCTCACCTCATCTGTCTTCGGTGAAACGGTTGTGTGATCGACCCTCATCTCATCTATCCTCGGTGAAATGGCTGTGTGATCAACCTTCACCTCATCTATCCTCGGTAAAACGGTTGTGTGATCGACCCTCACCTCATCATCTATCCTCGGTGAAACGGTTGTGTGATCGACTCTCACCTCATCTATCTTCGGTGACACGGTTGTGTGATTGACCCTCACCTCTCTATCTTCGGTGAAATGGTTGTGTGATCGACCCTCACCTCATCTATCTTCGGTGAAATGGTTGTGTGATCGACCCTCACCTCATCATCTCCAGTGAAATGGTTGTGTGATCAACCTTCACCACATCTCCGTTGAAACGGACGCGTGTTCACTCCTCTCATCCATCATACATTCATCTTCATCTCCAGCACTCCACATTTTTTTCTTGGCAAACTTAACTTAGTTTCAAGTTAGTTCATTCTTATTTCTTATATTTTTCCAAGTTTCACAGGTTTAAGGTGCAAAAATAGTGGTGATTTCAGTCTTTGTCGTTCGCTTACCCGCACCCTCCGACAAAGAGGGGCAGCTGTAAGCACCCTATTTTTGCACCCCCTATCCTTCTTCCCACTTCTTCAAATGCTCCAAGGTTTACCCAAGGTCCAAGCCCATTTGGCCAAACTTGTACCCAAACAACTCAATCAAGCCCAATTACTTAATTTCATTACCCAAGCCCAAGTAGCCAAGCCTAATTACCCAATTGTCTTAGCCAAAACTCAATTCCTTTAGCGAAAGCCTAATTACCATAGCCCAAGCCCAGTTGCCATAGTTAAAGTCCAATAACCATAACCCATGACCCATCTACTAACAACCCATGATCCATAAGGTCTAGTCCACATACCCACATCCATTCAACCCATATCCAAGACCCACTAACCCAAGTCTACTTTCCACTTTCCTACAAAAGACCTTTTATTTTTTCTTCAAACCCCAAATAGCCCCATTTTTATGTTTACACACCTTTTTGACCACCCAATCATCTCTCACCAAGTACACACCTTTTTGACTAACCAATCACCTCCCATACTCCCTTACACCTCTTACAACTCATTCTTACACCTCTTACAAAACAATTAATTCTCTTACACTCCTTTTGACTACCCAATCACCTCTCATCAAGTACATACCTTTTTGATTATCCAATCACCAACCACATCAATTTTGATCAACCAATTACCTCCCTTCTTCTCACCCAACCCTCTATTTATCACCAAATTGTCACAACTTCTTGAAACCTCTATAAATACAAGACCCTCACAAGCCATTTCTTCCACCTCCAAAATCCCAAGTGGAAACCCTAGCTCTTCCTTCTCTCACCCCTTTTATTTCTTTTTAGTCTTGAAGAAAGTTAGAAGAAGCCAAGGTTTAGAGTGTGTAGAGAATTCTAGGACTAAAAGCCTAGAGTTCTTCACTAACTCTCTTCCTTTGTGGACTCTAAAAACTCATCACCTCTTGGAGCATTGGAGAAGTAGTCTTGGAGGAGTAGGCACTCTTCCTTTTATTCTTTATTTTCTTCTTTAGTTCATTTTTTTTTTATTTGTAGTCTTCTTCTAGAATAATTTAGGAAGACCTTTCTTTTCTCAAGTTTAGTTGGGTCTCTCTACACCAATCTAATGGTGTAGAGAGACCCCATCTCAAAAGAAAGGAGATGTCTTATTTTTTCTCTCGTGTAAATATTTCTTTCTTTCATATGTACCCACTAGTGTGGATATGGGTAGGCCCATAGAGAGTGGAAGCTAAAGCTATACCTCTCTTTTTATTTTGTTTCTTCATTTTGATTCTAGTCCTTCTTCTAGAATCATTTGGGAAACTCATCATCACTCCAATTTTCATAGTTGAATCTCATTACATCATTCATAATGGCATAAAGGAACTACATTAGAGAGGAGATGATAAGTTTTCATTTTATTCACTTGTCACTTTTTCATTTCTTTCTTTTTTCTTCATGTTCTATTTTGAATTGATAAATGATGACTTAAGGACCTAGGGACTTAAAGAGGACTTTATCCAAAATGCCTCATATCAAAAACAATGGTATTTGATTTATTATCAACACCAATCCAACAAAATAGGTGTTGGCAATAGACCATTTACTATTCACAATGCACACCCCTCTTTATGTCCTAAATATAATCTTTTAGCCTAACTTTTCCTTAGTCTTTCTCTTGAATTAAATTTGACTTTAGTTAAGTTTGCCAAAATCCCACCTATATGAAAATCCAAAAAAAAAATGATAAAATCTCAAAATACCAAAAACATTATAAAATCTCAAAAATACCAAAAAAATCTAAAAATACCAAAAGACCAAAAACATGCTTGCTAGATCTTGGTTAGCCTACTCAACCATGGTTAACACCCTTCTAACCGCGGTTAGACCTAGACCTTGCACTTGACCAACTCGGTCAACTAAACCCTAGCCCCTAGGCTAGACCCTTGACCACCTTATGCACACACACACGCACCTTTAGCCTTGGCACGGGCTCATGTGCCAGAACTACGCTCGGTCTGATCTCACCCCAATGTGAGTACGTAGGCAACCCAACCCGGGTTCGACCCTACCCATCTAGCTTTCCCTTTTTATTGGATTAGCACTTGACTAAACGCTTAGGTATTTTAATATAATTTTGAGATTAAATTTGGCTTAAATTTAGGGAGTAGGTAACCTATAAGTTTGAGATTAAATTTGGCTTAAACGCGGTTAGACCTATAAGTTTGTTCCTCCATCATTCATGTAAGTGGATTTTCAGTATTTTTTGTAGCATTTAATTACTAATCTCATTTCTTTATGTACTTGCTTGCTTATAAGGAGAACTTATAAGTTTCTTCCTCCATCATTCATGTAAGTGGATTTTCAGCATTTTTTTGTAGCATTTAATTATTAATCTCATTTCTTTATGTACTTGCTTACTTGTTGGATAATTATAAGTTCGTTCCTATCTTATATTAGTTTTATTATAAAAGATTGCAGCAATGAGCCAAGAGCAATCAAGTGGGTCTCAACCTAGTGGGTCTGAACCTAGTGGGTCTGGACAGAGCGGGACACCACAAAGTTGTGAGTTTATTACATTCATTTGCTTAATATTTGTTATTAATTGTTACCTAATAATATATTATTTGTGTAGATGAACGTCGCTTAGCGGAATTTAATGAAGATGGGCAATTCATTTGTGAGACAAAGTTTGCGACATTTGTGGGGAAGGTCACGAGGACACATTGTCCACCTTTATATACTAGTTGGCTTGTAGTTCCAGATGAAATTAAGGAGCTCATTTGGACCCTTGTCTTGGTGAGTGCATGTGATTGTTATTACAATTTATTTTCTTTTTATATTGACAAATATGATTTATCTTCTAATGTTGATCACAGTCCCAGTATAATGTTCCAATCATACATAAAGCTGCAGTATTGAAGAAAGCCAACTCCTCCTGGATGAATTGGAAACATGAGCTCCACCTACATTAAGACAAATTCGAAACGGACGCCGAACGAAAAAGAAATCCACATCATCAGGTGAGGAAAGAAGATTGGGAGAAATTTGTTGATATATGTTCAACAGATGAAGACAAGGCTTGTCGGGCAAAGGGCAAGTATTCTAGGGAGCAGATGAAGAGCCCAAACACGTTTGGTAGATGAGGAGCAGCTAGGACTGCCGAGGATCTGGTAATAATATGATGTTAATGCTTGATTATTATTAATTGTTACTTTCTGGTAATAATATGATGGCAAAGACCCTATGAGGAGCTTTAATCATTGCTGCAAATAAACTAGCTAGAGTTGTGGACGACTCCCTTAGCAAAATCGTTTCACTAATTTTAGTATGAACAATACATAAGGAAGAAATAACAAACAAATGAGTAGTTGTTGAAAAATTAAATCAAATGTTTGGAATGTGCTCAGCCATCAAATGATGGCCCATATATATTCTTTTTTGACCTTGTTATAATTTATAGTCGACGTAACTCTGCAGTTAAGATGATGTAATTGGATGGTTTTGCTGGTTAGAGATAATTAAAGATACCCATATAGTTCCATTCTTGTTGCGATTCAAATAATACGTGCATTCCGCTAGTAATTCATTGAATAAGATGTTACTGCTTGCTTATTTAATTGCTTATTTGATTTAACAGAAAAGAAAGAGCTCTAGTGGTACAGTAACGAGGACAGAAGTCTATGTGGCCACCCATACCAAGAAAGATGGGACTTGCCCTTTTCCTGTCACAAGCCAACAAATAGTGAGAATAAAAACTCCAGTTATTTTTTTTTATGTCAATAAGCAATTAATATAAGTTTTTCTAACTAATTCTATTTTTTGTAGGATGAAATAAGACAAATTATTAGCATGGATCCATCACTAGGACATGCAGATTTAGATAATGACCCTATTGCACAGGTATGTGATTCCTTTCTCCCCTCTTGTATTGTATTCCTTCTACTGAAATTCCTCATTTAATATTAATTTTTGTTACGTGATCAGGTATGTGGTCGTGATGGAAGGGGGCGTGTACGAGGATTGGGTAGTGGTGTCTCTAAGACCACTATTCATGTGTCAGTTCCTTATAAGGAGACTATTAAACGGGGGAAGAAAGAAACTGAAAGCTTTGAGGCAAAAGTTGAGGCCCTTAGCAAACGACTTTCAATTTTTGAAGAGAATATGAAGGGATGTTCATCTTCCGAATTTTCTACTCATGGGGCACATATGCCGGATTCTTCAGAATTTTGTAGTACTTCCCAGGTATACATTTTGAAACTATTTATTACATTCGAATTTACAGATTATTATAAGTTAGGTTATTAGGTTCGGTGATTTCAGGCCCACTTTTTCCTGTATATTTGTTTCCATGAATTCTGTTTGAGTGCTTGTTTTGTTAAGCTCATTTTGAAACATATGTATGAATTATTGCATATTATATATACACCATGGTAGGATAATACACTCATACTTTTCATAGTCACACAGCTATATATGGCATTCATAATTTTTATATTTGTACAGCTGCATGCATTCATGGTTTCAATGTGTTTGTCGTTTCGACACAATTACTCGAATCTGATGAAGAGGAATATTGTCGTCCTAGTAGAACTTGATTAAACAAATCCTGGATAGTGAATGAACTATTTTGTATCCTAAGTCTTTTCCTAGCGATTTGATCAAAATATTCTAAAAGATCGAGAATGCAAACCAGTTCTTGTATACACAACTGTAATTGTTTCTTTGTTAAAATAGCTGGTACTGGTAGGTGTCGTCGGAGCTCCCAGCTATTAGGTCAGTTTTCGTTCTCCTCTTGCTTCTTCTGAACTTCTTCTTCTTTTCTTGCGCTAGGTTACGAGAGCTTATCTAAACCCTCATTCTTGGATCAGGCCTTGGACTCGGGGGATTTAACAGTCTGTTCTTTCAATAGGAACAATTCTTGAGCAGAAAAAAATTAGCGATGGTATTAGCGAAGCTATTAGGAATGTGAGCTCAGAAACTCAAAGTAATGAGAGGGTTTGCTGTGGGATTTGTTTCAGGCTCCAATTTGACAGTATATGCTATTGCTCAATGTTCGGAGAACATGAACAAAGAGATGTGCAATTCTTGTCTCCAAGATGCAGCCTCTTCAATCATTTCATGTTCTCTGGCTATTGAAGGTCGGTCTCTCAATGCTTGAGTTCATAGAGAGCGAAAGCCTGTCTTCCCTGGGTATACGTGTGAAAATAGTAGGCATGTGCAGCTATCATTCCCTGAACCATGACATGAGATTTTCATGTAGTCAATGGCAAGTGTAGCCAGTGGATCAAATTCTAAAAAAAATTTGAACTTATTGTTTAGACCTTATTTTATTTATTCTTTAGACCTTATGGTTTAGAGCTTATTATATTAAGTAGAGTTTCCAAACGGACCGGAGACAGTGTCTACATTTGAAAGTCCTTAAATAGGTGCATGCCATTTATTGAAGATCTCCAGAACTCTGCACCCAGCCATCAGCTTAAGAAATTCACAACTTTCTCACAGTCATTAGGATAATATTATTTCATTTTGGCATACATTGCCAATCATACACCTTCTATGCAAACCAAAAGTTTTCACAGGCAACCTCTCTCTCATACACACAAACACACAATCATAAACTACGTACACACTTACTTACTCATGATGATAGATAGATAGGCCGATAGATAGGGTCTACAACAGAAAAAGAGATCCTTCTTAGTTAACTTTAACCAGATATTTCAATTGCCTTAACCTCGGGTTTCTTCACCTCCTCCTTAGAACAGTGACGCCATTAGTGTAGATAGGGGCTACACACTTACTGACTCTCTTCTCTCTCCTTTAAACAACATAGATATGACTAGAGACACCATTAGTGTCTTTTTTTCTCTCTGCAATCTTTGAGACTTTCAGATTGGGTGCAGACCCTGCGTATTGAGGTAAAAACTATTTTCATATAGATTTGTTTATGTTGTTGTTTCTATATCAAAGCAAGATTAATGAGTGCTGCCCCCTATATACATCAGATTGAGCTCAGTTATTTTGAAAATATTTTCTTTGACGGAGGACTCGGTTCAGTTTAGAAATGAGCTCTGTTATTTTTTAAATATTTTCTTAGGTCTCTTCTTTTCGTTTTGATTTTAATCTTGGATAATGCTAGCACCATTTTTAGCACCACTTTCTTTTATGTACCACTCTCTTTTTGATTGGAGAGTGTGATAATGGAAAACATGTGTCCATCTCTTAATGGAAGACAATAACACCTGTTTGGTCCAAAAAGAAAGTGAGTTCGGAAGAAATAAGTCCAGCCGTAGTGGGCCCCTTCATCTCTTTTTTTTGGTGGGTTTCTTATTTTCTGTTTTTAATCCCAACTCTACAGAGGGGCTCTCACGTTCCACCACAAAGGCAACACAAGCATACTACCTAAGCACACTACCTCATCTCTATCCCTACTACACTCCCTCTCCCTCTCTCTCTTTCTCACACAGGTAGGATGGAGTCTTTCATTCTCTATTATCACCGCTTTCATTTTTTCATACACATACACAGCTGGTAGGTGCCCATAATCTCCTTTTCGTTTTTACAAATGAGGTGATTCACAATTTTCTCTCCTACCTCTAATAGGTAAGAAAATTTTCATATAAAAAACTTTCCAAGAAGACCATATTAATTCACAGTCTCATCTTCTACTTAGTCCATGTCACGAATTCTACTTTTAAGTTTTTGATATGACATCTACTGGTTAGATGCTTTATACGCTTAGCCTATGAGTTAAACATGTGCATAGTAATTGTATCATACATTACATTAGATAGTATATGTGGACATTAATCTAGCCTCATCAATTATTTTTTTAATCCTAAGTTATTTAGAAATATCTGGCGATCATGGATGTTAAGTAGTGTCAGTGGAGAGAAGATCTGTGTTTTAAAATTTCTTCTACAATCATCTTATATATTTTTTTCAAATTCATCTATTTTTTGATCCGTACATCGCACGGGGTATTTACTAGTTTGATAATATATGCCAAAAAGAAGAGTATAGTCATGAGCTAAGCCTTCTTATTTAGTCAGTGCACCTAAATCATTTAATTTGTATTTTGTCTTAGAATGGTTAAAAATTGTGTAGTTGGTGGTAATATGGAAACCTATAATGACAAAGATGGGATCCTATTTGGATTTAACATCGCTGAAATCCATACTTCTCTATAGCTATTATATCTTTCTTGTAAGCTTAGCATATATGTAAATGATCTTATTGGTTTATTTGTTATTATAGAAGCTTAACATGTAAATGATCATATTGACTACTCTTATATTGTTCTTTTTTTTATTTTATTGTTAAACAGACTCTTCTTAATGTTTGTAAGTAAGGCGACATTCTCTTCCCGAATCACCCCCAACTTCCAGGCAATGTTTATTAAAGAATTTCAGAGGGACAATTGTTGCCTTGGGATGGATTCATAGTGATGCGGCACAACATCCTGAAGTATATAGCGTTATAGTAGATGACATTTATGATCAAAATACAGATTTGTATGAATGAGTGGGAACACTTGGAGATATTAGCATTGGCGAAACTATTATTCGGCCCAAATATTGTGTTAAATTTCTTTGACTTTTGTATTGACATGTAAATTGGTTAAGTATTTATGTTTTCGTTGTTAAATTATGCGTGTGATTTGCTCGTTAGTTTGATAATTAGAAGATGAAGTTAATTTTAAATATGTATTGTATTGTGTGATGGGTTGGACTAAATATATATTAAGTGAATTTGCAGGTAAAATGTGAAACTAACAGGTTCATTTATGAAAAAATAGTAATTTTTTTTAAAAAAATTTTGCCAAAAACGATGGCCAATGGCCGTCGGTTTTAGTAAAATTAATTTTTAAAAAAAATATTATTCGACGCAAAGAATGACTGCTTCGATCCGTCATTTATTTCAACGACGGCTATTGGCTGTCATTCTTTCCACCATAATAGCGACTGCTATAGGTCGTCGTTTATGGTAAACTACGCCCCTATTCCCCACGGACTACATGACGGCTCATGGAAGTTGTAATGTTGTTTAAACGACGGGTTTGGGCTGTCGTTTTTAGCGATTTTTCACATAGTGCAAGTCAAGACATGATGAAAATTCCAATTCAAAGCTTCAAGAAAATGTTCAACTATCGACAAAAGGATTTTGGAAGATTGTCTTGAAGACCCTGCTACTGAAGACCATTGAAGCACAAAGATCATCTCCATCAAGGTCTTAGTCTAGGTAGTAAGTAATCTGTCTAGGATTCCTTGTAAAAAAATCCTCAAGTGGTTGATTTGGAGAAAAAGCTCAAAATACCTTAGTTTGACCATAGGTCCCTTAAAAATTATTAAAAATATGTTTAAGGACCTTAAAACATGTTCATCATACTCATAAAGCTTAAGTTCAAAACCTTGGAATCGAATTATATCTTAAAAGGTTTTGAAAATGGATTCTGCAAACTAAATTAGCCTATCCAGTCGATCAGATAGGCCATCCAACCGATTAGGCAGACCATCCAGTCGATCAGGCAAGCCCTGTGATCGACTAGATAGAACAAATTTTTTTAAAATTTGTCTGCATATGGTGATCAGGTTGGTTCTCTTTGCTAATCCATTTTAGATCTTTCAAAAGATCATTATAAGTTGTTAATCATGTTTTACTAACATTATTAAAAACTTTGGTATTCATGCAAATCATTAAAGTCAAAGCAAAATCATTAAAAATGAGAAAAACCTAAAACTGGAAGTTTTTTGATCTATCCAGCTGATCAGGAGGACCATCCAGTCGATTAGATGGTCCATCCAGCCGATCGCTCCTTTCTCTAATCGACTGGATAGAACAAAACTCCCAATAACGTGTTTTTATGATCCAGCCAATTAGGAAACTGATCCAGGCGATCTGGCAACCATCCAGCTGATTAGGAGGCTTCTCTAATCGACTGGATAGTTTAGAAAAATTCTAAAATATCGTATTAAATGCTTAACGGCTATTTTTGCAACGGGTATTTCGCATTCAATACTCATTAACGGTAATAAATTTTCAGATCACTATAAATAAAAATGATCTTTGAATGATTCAAGAAGAACAACACTCACTCCCATACTGTTACATTGAAAAATCATTCTCTTGAGCTAAATATTCCCAAATCCAAAAACGATACTCTGTTTTTCTCTTTTAAGCTAAAATCCAATCTTCCACTTGAGAGATTTCTCAGAGCTTATCATTCCATTCTTACCTAACTTTTAAAGGAGTTTATCATTCAGATCTAAGATCCAAATTCTGTTTTTTTGTCATCCTTGAACCTGCGTGCTCTAAGAAGCTACTGCTTCGTGTAAACCAAAGAGGGTTGTGCTCTGTGTGCTGTGTGGTTCACCTCAACCAGAAGAGAGGTTGTAAAAGGGTTTAGGCTTCACCAGATTAAGAAACCTGTGCAGTCGTGGACTGTAGTGGAATCCTCCAAGCTGGTGTTGCTTGAGGCGGGGAGTAGGCTGGGTTTGCCGAACCTCGAAAACAAATCTGTGTTTGCACTCCTCTACTCTTTCTCATTCTTCTTGTGCATTTAATTATTTTATCTAGTTTGTGCTTAGCTGCATTCCTTTTAGTTTTTATTTTCCACATTTAAAAGGATAATTTTTATTCTGCCATTGACCCTATTCACCCCCCCCCCCCTCAAGGGTCCATATCCGGGCAACAAGTGGTATCAGAGCTAGTAGCTCTTAGCTGATCTAAACAATCTTAGAGTTAAAGATCTTAATGGCAAATAATAGTTTTTCAGCTGGCCTAGGAGAAGGACAATCCACAACCAGGCCACCCTTATTTAATGGAGAACACTATAATTATTGGAAGACCAGAATGATGTATTACCTTCAATCCTTAGACTATCAATGTTAGAATAAGATTATAAAAAGGAGTCCAAATATTTTAGAATTTAGATTGCTAGAAATTTCTTGAGTTCCTCTAAACAACTGGAAATAGACAAAGATGGAGTTAAAAACTCATAAACCCAAAAATAATAATTCTAATTGAAACCCAAAATAATTATTGTCTACATAGAAGTGCAACTTTAGATCTGAACCAGTAATGTTGTATACTAAATACTCAATCAATTAATTAGATAATACAAACCCTAAATTCTTAAACTTGGAATAGTAAACTCTCTCTCCAAAAAAAGAAAGAAAGTAAGGAGTAGGAAAAGCTTATACTTGCCTGATGTATCAATTCCCTTGAATACTTTAACTATAACCTCAAATAATACAATATAAATCACTTGGATTGAGAAACTGAATAAAGAGCACAACAAAGAGATGATGGACAAATCTCTTTAATAAATAAATAAATACATAATATCAAAAGTCTTTGGGGAGAGAGAGAGAAAGGGAGAGAGAGAAAAATAAAGAACTTACCAGAGACGACCAAGAGTCTAATAAAATTTCTCTCTACATTCTCGCTCTATCTTTCTTATCTCTCTCTTTATCCCTTATTATAATCGCCTAAAATCCCTCTTTGCATTCTTTATCTATCTTTATGTCTATTTCTCTTATCACAATTTTCTAAAATATTTTCAAAGATTTTTGAATTGTGAAGAAAACGTATATATCCCTTAAAATCTCTCCAATAGTTTTTGAAATTGAGAGGGAGACGTGTGTGAGAGAAAAAGTTAACAACTGAGATAGTGTTTTCAGAACCGGACCAGATCAGACCGACCGATTGAACTGGTGGAACCGGAAACTGGCCCTCTCACCAGTTATCAAAACCCTCAAAACCAGAAGTAATTAAGAAGCGGTCTCTTTTCAGCGAACCAGCCGGTTAAACTGGGAACCAGTAGAACCGATGACTGGTTCTATTAACCAGCCAGCTCCAAAAATCGTGAATAAAAAAGCTTACCTCAAGTAAAAAAATAATAATAAAATAAAATTCATATTTGGAGATTGTAGAACAGAGGATAGATGAAATTTTCCTTCGCTACGAAGCCTAGAGGTGAGAAGAAATAGGGCAAAGGCCACCCAGATCAGAGTTTGAAGAAGAGAAAAGGGACCCAGATCAGAGTTTGAGTTTTAGCTTTGTTTATTCACGCTGCTCGCCTGATTGGTATTCAGTCTTTCATTTCATTTTGTATAACCCACCTTCGTTGTTCTTCCCCTTTTTTCATCTTTGAGAAAAACTCGTATATAACTCTACACTTACCTCTTTGTAAAAGCTTCTTTTACTTGACTTAAATCCCTACCCTTGGAAAGATGGAACACATATCCCAATCACCACATTAGAGAGGTTCAAGTTTTTTTTTTTTTGGTAATCTAGAATATATAACACTAAAAGGGGCCAATACAATGAGTACCATAAATGCCCGACTTGACTGAGGCTCGAGCCAGAGAAAGGGCTCGAATAGTTTCCTGTCGAGGAGCATAAGCAATATACATTACAAAAGATGGGCCTTGCCCATGAAACTGAACCAACAGCTGTTGGATATCTGCCACAAAATTCCGGATTGCATCAGATGGGGTCTCGAGGGAGTTTATCTGTTGACAATAATTTGAGCATCCGACAAAAGAACTACAGAAGAGAGCTGCCATTTGAACGCCATCAGAATACCAAAACGAATAGCTATAGCCTCGGCAACACCCGGATCAGATCCAGCAGCACAAAAAGTAGCCTTACCCACTACTTGATTGTTCGGGCTAATCCCGATACAGCCCGCTCCAATGCAATGAAGAGAAGCATTTAGGGCCCCTTCCACGTGGATGGTGAAGTGATGCTGTGATAGATAGATTCCTCTTGTAGGGACCAATTGTGATCGGGCTTTGGATTGTCTTTCATAGAATAGGTGACAAGTGGTGGAGAAGTCAAAATCATGGGACCCATGATTTTGACTTCTCCGCCTATAATAACACATGGGGCGATAAGTGTCTGAGAATAAAGGTGAGAGATATCAAATGCGGAGAAGTCAAAATTATGGGAAGAAAATGGAATGACTTCTCTCCATTTTTACGCTAACTGTCGCACAATGTATGGAACCCGAGAGCTTTTTCTGGCTTTGCCAGAAACAATCCGAGGCCTTGTGATGGAGAGAGATCAGTCCATGAATATTGACCGTTGTCTGCTTGGATGTGCAACCGAGCAAACAAAAACCAATAGATTAATTAAAGTGTCAATCATATCACATCATATCTTGAAAGAGGCCTTGGATTGTCTCTAGCGAAGCCATAAACTGTCTCGAGGTTCCTTACATTGTGGGACAGTTGGCAAAAAAATGGGGAGAAGTCATTTCTTTTTCTTCCTATGATTTTGACTTCTCCCCATTTGATATCTCTCCCCCTTATTCTCATACACTTATCGCCACAAGTCTTGTTGAGTACAAAAAGTGTTTTTTACTATTTTTTTTGTTTGTTTGTTGTCAAACCGGTAGAACCGGTTGAATCAAAAAAATCGGACACCTATCCGGTTCGATGATCGATCTGATTATTAAAATAATTGTTAGGAATAAAAAAAATGGTGTTACGTGACATCCTTAAAATAGAATTCTGGATTAAAGATTTAAGAGCAAAGAGGAGGGGGTAAGATGATACTTATTTGTTGGGGGTAGGTGAAACTTATTTGTTTATACTATAGATAGATGTAATATAAGTTTTAGTGTTAAATATAACGTAGGTTTAAAAGCGTTTTTGGATTTCAAATTTTATAAAATAAAATGTAATATGGACTTGAAAACTTATGAAATATAACATGACTTTTAAAATAAAAAAAGAGATTTTGGATTTCAAATTTTATAAAATAAAATGTAATATAGGTTTTTGTTTGGGAAATAGAAAACGAACCATGGGTGAGCTTTTGGATTTCAATTTTATAAAATAAAATGTAATATGGACTTGAAAACTTATGATATATAACATAGCTTTTAAAAAAACGGAGATTTATAATTTTTTCTTTTTTTTTTAAAGTCTTTGAGAAATGGAAAACGGACCGCAATTCAGCTTTTGGATTCCAAATTTTATAAAATATAAAATGTAATATGGACTTGAAAACTTATGATATATAACATAGCTTTTGAAAAGAAAGAGATTATGGATTTCAAATCTTATAAAATAAAACTAGTTAAAGCTGTACGTGCAGAGGTACATCTAAAATAATGTTAAAAATAAATATATGTATGATAATTTTTTTTTTAATTATAATATTAGAAAATATTTATATACTACATATCATCAATGTATATAGACATTTTCTTCTAGTAACATGTTCTATTATTGGGCTGGGTTGTTCCAACAGAACAAATTGGAGATCTCATTTCTGCGCTATAGGATCAGAGTCAATGGGGATTAAACTCTCTTGAGTTCAATCAGCCATGGGTCACAAGAGTCCCTTTTAATCCCTATTAACTATAGTTAAGATTCAGTAACCCTTATTCAATAAAATAACCTTAGTTTTACAAAAAAAAATATATTAACCCCATGATATTTTTTTTTATAAAAACTAAGATTATATTATTGAAACCCATGGATTAATGATTATCTGATGGAGCAGCACCTAAGGAGTAAAATAAAAAATAATCACATTTCTTTTAGACATTAAAAACTTCTTTATTACAAAGCTTGGATTCAGGAAAATCTGATGTAGGACTGCAAGGCGGAGTGTTGCAACAAATAGGGGATACGTACGAGTTTTGGCATGGCATATAGGGGATAAGTATGAGTTTTGGAGGTGAGGTGGATAGTGTCGGTGGAGAGAGACAGTTAGCTCGAGGTGGAGAGAGACAGTTAGCTCGAGGAGGCATGCGGGTAGAGAAGAAAGGATATCTGAAGACCAAATGAGAGCCTTATTGTTAACAAAGACTATATTACCATTACATGTATATCAAGCATGCCCTGTCACCAACAGGAAGACCAAAATCAAATTTTATGAACTTATCTGTGGCCTGTGGCCACGAATGATGTCTATATTTCCCATTTTCTATCTCTATGGTAGAAGAAAGGAAATGAGTTAGTACTGTTTTATTGCATGAGAGGTTACCTTTAGATAAAGATTATTTGGACGCATGGCATTCATGATGACACTGGAAAGTATTTCAAAGGATGAGAATAGAAGAGGCGGTGGGGGAAAAACAAACCAAATGAGAATAAAGAGGAATTTGGTATGGCGGTGGAAGCGGAAGGGAAGGGATTGTGAAAGCATCCAACTCCAAACCAATTGGTAATGAGTGGAGAGGCCTTACATGTATATAAAGCCACAACTATTTCTCTATTTAGTCGATGTGGGATTAATTCTCTTACATGCCCCCTCACGTGCAGTCCTAATTCTAGGTCTGTCACGTGCGCCTTTTTTTTTTGGGTCGTCAATCATGCAGCCTTTCTGTTTGGGTCTGTCATCGTGAGTGAACATAATTTGGCCGTTGGGCCTTTTGGGCTCTGATACCATGTGAAAGCATCCAACTCAAAACCAATTGGCAATGAGTGGAGAGGCCTTACATGTATATAAGGCCACAACTATTTCTCTATTTAGTCGATGTGGGATTAATTCTCTTACAGGGATGACATGCTTGCTTAACTTCATCGCGCTATAACCCTCATTGTTATGACAGAATAAAAAATTACTGATTTCTTTTTGAATCATGATTCTCTCCATTTGTGATGGGACTTAAAAGAGTCCGGTTAGGCCACTATCACTGCCACATGTACTTTTTCAATCTCTTAACTGTCCGGTTAAATTTTTACTAATAATCAAGGATAGGTAGGTGAACCTTATGAGTGGTGATCTTAATCACAATTAAGGGTGTCAAAAGAGACGCTACAGTGTCAATGGTGTAACCGGACTCCTTTGAGTCCGGTCACAACTGGAGAGAATCACGAGTCTTTCTTTTGTTTTTAGTTTCAGCTCTTATGTTTCCTTTAAGGCAAAGGATTACCTCTGGTGTCTGCCCGAGCTGGGCACTCGGGCATCCACAAACAATAGGCCATCTGTTTCAAATTTCTGGGCTTTCATCTGTCGCCATCATTTTGACTTCTGCCCAATTGATTTTTTTTTCCTTTAAAAATGCCACATGTTTTATTGTTTGTGGATGCCCGAGCGCCCAGCTCGGGCAGACACCAGAGGTAATCCTTTGCTTTCCTGGAAATATAAGAGCTGAAACTAAAAACAAAAGAAAGACTCGTGATTCTCTCCAGTTGTGACCGGACTCAAGGGAGTCCGGTTACACCATTGACACTGTAGCGTCTCTTTTGACACCCTTAAATGTGATTAAGATCACCACTCATAAGGTTCACCCACCTATCCTTGATTATTAGTAAAAATTTAACCGGACAGTTAAGAGATTGAAAAAGTACATGTGGCAGTGATAGTGGCCTAACCGGACTCTTTTAAGTCCCATCACAAATGGAGAGAATCATGATTCAGAAAGAAATCAGTAATTTTTTATTCTGTCATAACAATGAGGGTTATAGCGCGATGAAGAGGTATTTTAGGAAGATAGACATAAAATTGAGAAGAGGGCATAAATGAAAATTAAGAGGCAAAGCCGGTGCAGTCTCAATTGCACTGCCACCAAATGATAAAAGCTGTGAGTTTTGGAAGAATATAGCAGAGAAAACAAAAATCAAAAAGAAAGTAGCCATACTCTTTTTGAAGGAATACTCATTAAAATGGTGGGTAGGGACAGAATAAAAGTTCGTCGAAAACTTTAGGACAATAGTGAACTACGTTCTTTTTATATAAGTTATAGATGTAATATAAGTTTTTGTATGGGAAATGAAAAATGGATAGTATAATAAAAAGAAAATGATTGAAAACTCTTCGAGCTGTGCCGTTAAATTCTAAATCCAACAGTCCACATGCACATATGCCTAGGATGGTGGGCCCTACCTTAATGCTTAGATCCATTAGATTGTGAATCAAGTGGCTTAGCTCTCGATAGTATGTAGTATGGAGGGTTTCCAATGACTTCCTTGAAAAAAAAAAAAAAAAAGGATTTGAAAACTTATGATATATAACATAGCTTTTCTGAGAAACAGATTTTGGATTTCAAATTTTATAAAATAAAATATAATATAGGTTTTTGTTTGGGAAATGGAAAACAGACCCACGGTTAGATTCTAAGCTGACACCCCTGACCTCTTTAGTCCAAGCTCTGTTTTACCATTCATCAACTTTCATCAACTGTAGTTAATCTCTTAGAAAAACAAATTACTAATTTTAATATAATTAAACATAACCAAGATTAAACAGGAATTAAAGGAAACACCGACAGACTTAGGTCAGCTTAGAAGGGGACCCTAGGTCCGCTTCTCAAGACTCATTTCGTTTTTACGAAAATTGAATTGGACGTCAAATTTTATAAAACCGATAAGAGGACCCTGGTCTTCTTCTAAGCTGACAGCAGCAGCTCTTTTATTGCTCTTTAATCATGATTAAATTTAATTAATAAATTTGTTTTTTTATTTTAAAAAAAATAATGGTTTGATTGCTTGACCTTTAGGGTTGAATGAATCCTAACTACTACGATGGTAAAAAGTGAGGCGTGAACCAATGAGATCTTAGAGTCAGCTTTTAAGTTGGAATCCGGCTCCTCTACCCGTCAAGGGTTGCTTGGATCTTACTTCTCTTTTAACCCCAGTATGTTATGTCACTAGTTTAAGATTCAACAGTCGCAGATCAATTCAGCCAAAAAAGAGTCCACCCGATGTATATTCCCTCCCTCACTTTCAAATTAAAGAAGTGAAGCAAAAGGAGTCTCAAAACCCCAAATAGGTTTAATGGAGAAGAAACCCTCCAAACTAGAGAGGAGTTCCAGCGAACCCCTTGAACATCATTGTTCTGAAGCAATGGTTTTTTCTTCTGAGGGGAGTGCAGCTTGTCAACCGTCTGAGCTTTAAGGGGAAGAGCACTGTCGTCGTGACAGATCTCGTTCTCTTTCTTATGAGTTTGGATCTTCTCAAGCCCCACTCTTACATGTTTCATCAATGATGATATCGGTGAAACAACGAAAATAAGGGAAACAATTTTTTTTAAAAACCTATATGATGTACTAGATTGAAGAAAACAAAGTATATCTCGAGCCATGAAAGAGATCCGTCGAAGCTTTTGTAAACGAAACGTGAACAGAGTTCTCTTCTAAGCTGGCAGCAGTGTCCCCGTGTCTCTTCTATCACCTCTTTAATCATGGTTAAGATTAATTAAATTAAAATTAATAATTTTTTTATTTAAAAAAAGAAAAAAAACTATGGTTATATTGCTTAACCCTCAGGGTGAGTGAATCCTAACCATTTGATGAATGGTAAAAAAGGAGCACCCCTAGAGGTCGCCACGTGTCTCCTTTGACACCCCTTAACCGTGGGTAAGGTTCACCCACCCCTAGGGTTTACCCACCGGGTTTACCCACCTATTTTTGATTTTTTTATAAAAATATTACTTCTTTTTTAAAAATTTAAAAACTGTTTTTAAAGTTTTTTTAATATTAAAAACAATTTTTAATTTAAAAAAAAATTAATATTAAAAAAAAAAACAAAAAATAGGTGGATGAACCCTAGGAGTGGGTGAACCTTACCCACGGTTAAGGGGTGTCAAAGGAGACACGTGGTGACCTCTAGGGGTGATATCCGGATTTGCCAAATCCGATTATCACCGTAGAGGATTTTACTCCGGGTAAAAAATGGGTGTAGACCAATGAGTCAGCTTCTAAGTTGAGCTCAGCTCCAAGCTTGGCTCGGCTTGATCCAACCTAAAATCTTTGCTCAAGCTGGGCTTGATTGAGCCGAGCCGAGCCCTCGAATTAGCCCGGCTTGTGTGCACCCTTAGATAACGATTATTTAAAGTTTCAAAAGTGCCTCAGTGTTTCACTCGAGCATTTGTCTAAGGAAATCCGTTCAGAAACTTTTTGGGTCGTAATCCCGTGAACCCGAGATGTCGGCTTTTAAACTAAGCGACCCTTTGCAAAACCATATCGCATTTGTTTTTTTTTTTTTTTTGGTATGGCCTTCCTTTTTTCCTGGGTAATTAAAGGTCTAGAGTCGGTTACAACAATTAAATTCATACAAGACAAAACAAAACAAAAGATCTTAACCTTTAAGCCTTAGGAAGCACACACGAAATTCCGAGACGATTTTGTTCCTCCATTATTATTATTATTATTTTTTTTGTGGTGTGAGATGTACCTTTAATATCTCAAAAGTCATTTTTAATCACCCTCAACATTTTCAAACCTAAAAGAAATCTCCCACATCATTTTATTATAAGATAAATAACACTCACCTATCTTGATGTTGGTGAAATTTTAGAAATATCTTCTCTTGTTCATGATATTACACTGCCTTCCACTCAACTTTGATTGTCTATAACAAATACTCTTTTATGTTAGTTGGTCGTTAATTTTATAGATGAAATTTGATGATGTTGTCATTTAAACATTTTAAAATATCTAAATTATTATTCTTAAAGACAAAGTCAACTAATACAATTAGATAAATGATAATTATGTTTGGTAACGAAGGTTAATAGTATCAGCTTAAAGTTAATATATATTTCTAAAACTAAGGTTAATAGTATCAACTTAAGGTAAATATATATATATTTTTTTCTAAAAACCAATGTTAGATAAACTTAGGGGTGGGTGAATCTTAACAATAGAGACACATGACGGCTTATAGAGACATTTTAACTGTTGTTAAATATAATTAACTTAAGGTTAATATCTTTTATTTATTTCTTTAAACCAAGGTTAGATGGATAAATCCTAAGGGTGAGTGAATCTTAACCACAATTAGTGGGTGTTAATGGGAACACATGGTGGCTTGTAGAGCCCCTTTACTGTAGTTAAAAATGACCAACATAAGTGTTTTTTTCTTTTTAAAAACCAATGTTAGATGGATGAACCTTAGGGGTGAGTGAGTCTTAACCATAGTTAGTGGGTGTTAAAAGACAAGTGGCAGCTTATAGAGATTCTTTAACTATGGTTAAACATAATTAACTTAAGATTACTATTTTTCTTTTTCAGAAAACAAAGCTTAAATTAATGAATCTTAGGGGTGAGTCAATCTTAACCACAATTAATGGGTGGTAAAATGGACACATGACAGATTGGGACATTTATTTTTATTTTTTTGTTGAGCTTTCAAACTAAGCTTACATGTTTCCTCTAAACATTAAGGATACAATTGGAAAAAGGTATTCATAATTAAATTAAACAGAGTTAATATGATGGGCTTGACAAAGTGGTCAGTGTAATTTCAGAAACACTAGTCTCTAAACTTTCACCAAACCTCGTGAAGGTGATTGTAATTTACCATTTATTATAATATGTCACGTTCTTACAATAATACATTTAGTACATTGTCCTATATGGTCAGCCCTTTCCCTGTGGGCCTTGGCTTGTCTCTGGCAAAGCCAGAAAGGGTTTGTCTCGGGGCTTCTCCACCACTTGTCCCCTATTCTATGGAACCCCAAGACAAGCCCTTTCTGCCAGAGGCAAGCCAAGGCCTTCCCTATGCTTCTGGGATCGGGCCAGGCCTGAGGATACCTTTTTTTTTTTTTAATGGGTTGAAGCCTGAGGGATACTTTGGGTTGCAAAATAAACAAAAATATTTCGTACACATATGCCAGTTGCAGCTACTGAGATTGAACCGAAACGTGAATGAGATTGCACCAAGTCATCTATCCCACTTTTTTTTTTTTTTTTGGGTTCACTCAAACAACACCACAAGGCGAAGCTGACTGCAATGGGGAAGAAGACCACACACTCACTCACCCACCGACACACAACACACACACACAACCACATACTCCCAACCCAGATAAACTTCACTCAAGCTCTACTCAAAAATGGTACCAACCGTTTTTCATACATCAAACCTTTATTTTTCTTTGTTTGATATATTGTATCTTTCTTATATGTAACGAGAATTTCTCCGTGAATTATTTTCTTAATTCCTTAATCATTTTATAAAACAAACATGTGATATAATATTTTGTTTAATTATTTAACACTCATTAACTGTGGTTAAGATTCACTAACTTTTAGGATTCATCCATTTAACCTTGATTTTAGAAAAAAAAAAAATTAATCTTAAGTTAATTAAACTCAACCATGATTTAAAAAGTTTTAAAAGGGACATGTGGTGGGCTGTGGTCGGGCATGCGTTCCACTTTGGGGAACACGAGCACGCATAGTATCAGTTCCCTTATTTTTAAAGTAAAAGTTATATATTATTGAATTCCAAAGGATTAATGAATCTTAACCACAATTAACAGAGTTAAAATGGACACATATTGACTGGTGGGTGCGCAATTGGCTGTGCTTGGATCTATTGGTGCCACAGTAGTTCCCCCGCGGCCTACTTAAGCCTGCACACCTCCTCAACTCAGCGCACCATCCACCTTCTTCCAACTCAACCAAGCCCCATCAAGAATTCTAGCAACAAACAATGCCGCAAGCATATCATCAAGACAGCTCAACCGAGCCCCAGGTTATCGTAATCCCTTTCCCTTTTGCCTCTCATGCTGCTCCTCTCCATACACTAGTGCGTAGGTTAGCAACGGAGGCACGAGATGTGACGTTCTCTTTCTTCAATTTAGCGGAATCCAACAGCTCCATCTCTGCGTTGGAGTCCGAGGATCTTGGTAATCTAAAAGCCTACAATATATCAGACGGGATTCCTGAAAACTACGTGTTTACAGGGAAGCCGCATGAGGACGTGAGACTGTTCATGAAGGCCGCGCCGGAGACCTATAAAAGAGCTATACGGGCGGCCATAGGGGATAAGAAGATCAGCTGCGTCATTAGCGATGGTTTACTTTCCTTCTTCGCTGCAGAGATGGCGGAGGAAATGAAGGTCCCGTGGATTGCTTTTTGGATTCCTGCCTCATTTACTCTCTGCACTCATGCCCATACCGACTTAATTCGTAGCACGATTGGTATTCCAATTGATGGTAATCTTTTTGAAGTCTGGCTTCTTTTTAGGCTTGGATAATGCTGTGAGCGTTTGCCAACACTAATATTAAGCACCTAAGCTCAGTTTTTACCCGGCTCTCACTCAATTAAAAGTTCCACTTAGAAGATGACATATGACATACTTTTTTTTTAATGGATGTTAAGCTGGATCCATTGGAGAAAGGTGTCAAAATCCGATTGGACATGTTGAGACACTCATATTAGACCCTAGTTTCAGCATTTACTCCTTAGGATTCACTAGACCGAAAATGAAATTACTGATCTTTCCTTCTTCAATCGAATGGTTTATAAATGTTCAATCGAGTTAATTTTTATTTGTCTCTTTAGCAACCGTCTTGACATCCAACGGTCAGGTTCTGAAAAAACTTATCACGTGTCACATTAATAGGGACCACACATTACAGGCTTCAATGAACATGAATCATTAAAACGATACTCTCTCTCTTTATATATATATATATTCATAGAGAGAGAGAAAGAGAGAGAGAGTGTAGGGGTATTCCCTATATTTAATTCCTATTTTTATTCCTCATCTAAACTATTGTTTGAAAAAAAAATCAGTTATATTCTTTACAAAAATTGATAATTTCAAAATTACCCACCCTCATCTCATCTCTTCCGATCTTCTCGTACTCTGAACAACCCATTCTCGTTCTCTCTCTTTCATCCTCATCTCCCATCTTCCTTCCTAACATTGTAGGTGCATGCAACCTCTTCTTCACGGTGACAACAGATCCTCCCTCATCTCTCCGGTTCCAGATCTAAGGTATTCCATGTCTCTCTCTCTCTCTTAGTGATCTTGATCTTCCGATCTCTCTCTATTCCGTCCACCACCTCCAACTATTCCACCCACCACCTTTCTCTCTCCATAGTAAGCAAAGCAAATAACATAAAGCCCATTGCTACAAAAAAATAAACATTAAGAAATTGATGAACAAGAGGATTCTTCAATGATCAGACAATTTCCTAGATTGACTCATATATATACTCTTTCTCCTCATACGAACACTGTTTATCTTTCTCACGTGAATACTTTTGTGTTCCTCACTGTGATGAAAACGGCTACCATTAACTTAAGAGATCAAGCTTTGTGCTCTACAGAAATAAAAATCGTGTTCTTTAAAAATGAAAATCACGCTCCCGACGCAAATACGCTCTCAAACCACGAGAGTGAAGTTTCAGAGCAGGAGCGGGCAGCGAGGTTGATGGTTTGGTTTACTAAGTGATAGACCCAAATACTGCACTATTTGCAATAGGGAACTGAAAAAAAACATACCCCGAACGATCTCATTGGTCCATATCCTGTTTTTAACACCCATCAACTTTGGTTAAAATTCGTTAAATTTAAAAAAAAATTTTGATAGAATTGTAAATAATACATATTTAAAATAAAAGTTGGTGATTAATTGTTTGAAAAAAAAGTTATAAATTTTTTTTTTTTTTAAATCGAAAAACTTACTGATGTTAGTTGAATTGTCACTGTTACACAGGACGTGAAGACGAATCCCTCAATTTCCTTCCAGGGATGTCTGAATTCCGTGTTGGGGACATTCAAAAAGACATTGTGAGTGCAGACTTCGATCTACCCGTGGCGATCGCAGCATATCGAATGGCCCAGATGTTGCCACGTGCAGCTGCGGTCGTAATCAATTCCTACGAAGAGCTGAACCCTACCATCACTGATTATTTCAAGTCAAAGTTCCAAAAGTGCCTGAATGTGGGACCCTTCACAATCATGCCCTCAGAGCCATCTGATTCTGATCAGAATGGCTGCCTATTGTGGCTGGACGGCCAGAAAGCAAGATCTGTGGCCTTTGCAAGCTTCGGGAGGGCGTTGAGTCCAGCGGATCACGAGATAGCAGCCTTGGCAGAAGCCCTAGAAGCGAGTGGGGTCCCATTTCTGTGGTCCCTGAAGAAGAGTTTGTGGGCGGTTTTGCCAGATGGGTTCCTAGAGAGGACCAAAGCAAGGGGAAAGCTCGTCCCGTGGGCCCCACAGGTGGAGATCCTGGTGCACCCCGCGGTTGGTGTTTTTGTAACACATTGTGGTTGGAACTCGGCTGTGGAGAGTGTCATGGGTCGGGTACCAATGATTTGCCGACCCATTTTCGCAGATCATTTTTTGAACACACGGATGGTCACGGACGTGTGGCGAATTGGGGTGCGAATTGAAGGCGGGGTTTTCACGAGAGATGGAACGACGAGGGCTCTGGATCTGATCTTTAAAGACGAGAAAGCCCGAAAGAAAATGATAGAGAAGATGGGGGTCATCAGAGAGACGATGATAAAGGCTATTGGTCCCGGAGGGAGCTCTTCCGAAAATTTCAAAACTCTCTTAGAGCTAATCTCAAATCACGAGGCCTAAGGTTGGTTAGTTAGCCGTGCTTGTAATTAAAGACCAGGAGTTTTGCTCTTAGATGGTCTATTTAAGGATGTTAGCTAGTAAGTCTTTGGGGGGTTTTTCTTCCAGCTAAGGAAGTCAGCCCAATTGGTTATTTGTCTTGTAAGGTTTATGTTTGTAATTGGTGAATTCAGTAGCCAAACTGTGTTAAGTTGTAAGTCTTGAGTCATGTCGGTCCCAATTTGAATTGTTCTTGAAAATAAAGATGAAGTACATCGACTAATCTCGCCGATGCCTTCTTCTAATCAAGAAAAGATGATAAGTGACCCAAATACCCTAACCTACACCTTAGGTGAATTGACCAATATTAACCTTAGGTGATAGGGTCTTGACCTTAGCTCACGGAATAACTGTCAAAAGCTCAAACTGATATTTATACAGAGCATTTTCGCTCGAACCAACCTTAGCTGAATTAACCTAGATATACCTTATACCTTAGGTGATTAGGGTGACCTTAGCTTAGGAAATAACTGCCAAAAGCTCAAACTGGTATTTACACAGAGCAGTATTTTCGCTCGAGATAACATTTTCTTGCACGAGTGAATATGAAAACCAGCAATAGAGTCATCAGACTGTATCATTCATGCTTTCGGGGGTTTTCAATCTCACTCGAGTGAACAATAACTGGCTCGAACATTCAGAAAATGAGTCATTTGATTGAGCCAATTAAGCTTTCAAATTTTTTCAATCTCACTTGAGCAAGAATATGCTGGTTCGAGCGAGAGCCGTGAATCAAAATGTTAGAAACTGTAAAAAAATTGTATATAGTGTTCTAGATAAATACATATTATCCCATGGAACTCATGGATGAAGAATAAAGAGAGAGTTGAGGTGTTCTTTAGAAAACCTAGGGTTTCCCACTCTATTTGTTGAGATCTTATTAAAACTCCTCCCTCTTCTCTAGAGAAGCATGACTTCTTAGAAACATCCAATCTTGCTTCATTAGTTTTCTCATTGTTGTGAAAACCTTCTAGAGATCTTCAAACAACAAGTGTAGAATCTCAATTCACTGAGAGTTGGTTGGTGGGAACCAATCTGTCCTTGATGGAATCAATCATCTAGATCGTGGTTGGTGGTGATTGACAGAAAGCTATGCTAGTGAGGAGCCGGAGCTGTTGTGGTGAAAATTGAGCTTGCGAATTTGTGGTTTGACAAAGCGGGAAGAACCGATTACTTACTATCCTACAAGGCGAGACGAAGACGATGATCAAATGTTTTCAGTTGATCTCCTTCAGTCTTCATCAATCACGAGCATGACACACTTGTAGGCAATGACTCAAGATACATGACTCGACTCATTTTGACAATAGAATAAGCCAATACATTACAATCTTCCCATTTGATAATTCCACGACAAAACCAAACTGAAGTACATGACTTGACACAAACTCACCCAAACACATCAAACGGTGAATTAGATCATTACATGAGTCCAACACAAGTTACACGACATCAATTGAAAAACAACTTACATTATAAATAAATAAAGCTCTTGTCATATAAGATCTGTATGCTGCAAACCTGCACCTGCACATACTAATAAAAACCCTAGTGAAGCATGTATAGAATATGAAAATAAATAAACACATGTAATGTTAGGAATGTATTGAACTAGGGACAAACAATTACCCTAACAAAAATGATAAAGAGTTTAAATTTTAGGCAGATCTCCACTTGAAAATGTTTGATTGGGCTCACCATTTGAGTGTTAACACGGTCACAACCTTGTAATTATTGAATAAATTACAAGGCTGCCATAAAATGTTACGATAGATTCAGGTTCCTCATGAATTGAATTTGACTCAAATGTAGGTGGTGTTTGGTAACACTAATTTAAATAGGAAAAGCTTATTTGAAAATTGTGCTCGGTTAGAATTTAGATTGTTAAGTTGAAGGTTAATTGGAAGTCTATATTTTTTTAGAAATAGGGGTTTACCTCTTATTAAAAAAGTAACTATGTGATACTTTTTTTAATAAGAGGTAAAACCCTTACTTCAAAAATGTAGACATCCAATTAACCTTCAACTTAACAATCTTTAACAATCTAAAGTTGAACTAAACATAATTTTCAAATAAGCTCTACCTATTTAGATTAGTGTTACCAAATGTCACCTAAGCTCGTGAAACATCATATTATCCTCCAATTGGGTGGTTAGATCAATGAAGACCAATTGGAATAGTGGGTAGAGACGGTAACCAAGTCAAAACAAAGAAGACCTTTTATAGAAAGAAAGTTAGTTGAAAAGTAGTTGGAATAAGAGTAATTCTTGACTTCCTACTTTCCACCAAATGAGTTACGAAAAAGAGAAAGAAAATAGGAAAAAATAATAATAACTGATCGTGAGAGAGCAGCCCCAAAAGATCTCTTAGACAAGAAAGTTAGTTGGAGAGCTTAAGTTGTATCTTTGAACGGCAATCCTGAAAGATGTATAAACTTATTATAAAAAGGACGAAATTAAGTTAGTTGGATAGTTTTCGTGAGAAAAGACAAACGCGCTAGCACCAAAAGAGGTAATAATGGGTTTCACTGTGATGTGGTTGAAATTTTGTTCCGTTCTTAACAAGTAGTACCTGTATTCTTTGTCAGGGGTGGAGCCACATGGTCCAGAGGGAGCTGAAGACCCTCTAAAATTTTGAAAAAAAAATCTTATAGTGCTAATAGTGGTGTAACTTATCACACCCCAAAACCCAATCTCTCAAGACTCAAGAGTGTAAATTCTCATTCAATTACTTGTCTTATATTATAAATATTTAATCATTTATCATAACACATAATAAGGATTTGAAACTCCTAAACTCACTTGTAGAATATTATTCATCATAGCAACTATCTATATATATACAATCCATTATATATATCAAAATTTATATCACTTTTTATTAAAGTTGTAATAAAAAATTAATTATTTTAAACCCAAAATATATATTTGATGATATCTTCTTTTTCACTCTCTATACACATATACATACGCAACACTCAAAACGAAACAATTGCTTCTATTTCATTTCACCTGTTTTTACTCTGCAAGAGTAGTATAAATTTAGATGAGCTGGAAGTTCAATAAGTAATTCTCATGTGTAGGATTCAATGATGGTAAAAAAAAATACAACAGAAAAGAAATACCATTCTCAATAGAATAGACAAATTATCATATGCTTTTCAATTCAATATATATAACACTTTCCAGATCTATGTATGTAAATTATGATACAAGATACTGAGAAAAATTTTATTCCTTACAAACATATACGATGAACCATAAATTTGGTACTCAAAAAAAAATAAAATCGGGAGTTACACCCTCAAACCCCCCATTGTTAGCCCACATCACGAGAATCCTGGCTCTGCCCTGTTCATTGTCACATCAAACTGAGGGAAAATTTTTTCTGGGCAGCTTAAGCTGTTGCCTAATCCTCTCTCATAGTAATTTAAATGTCTATAAATTTTTTAGTAAACAAGCAAATTTAGTTCGGTAGGACATGGTTTTCCGAAATCAAATATTGTAGATTCAAATCCTATGGAGCCTGAACCTGTTCTTTCGGGATTGCATTCCAATGAAAATATAATAATATATATTCATATATAACATTATAGTACATATTAGGGTCCAATAATTAGGGCCTCCATTCTAATGGATATTTGGGGGATCTTTTTATCTTTATTTTCCTGTGAGGATGCTAGATAATGACTTGCTTTAGTGGGACTATGATTAATGAAAGCAAGTCATTTTCATGAATATATGATGTATAAGTAAATGTGGAGTGCTAGTCATACTCTTAAGCATTTTCTATTCTCAACTTCAGTCAATCAAATGTCCTTATATTTTTACAAAAGTGTGTACTTTAATGTTAAAAGTGTTTAACTGATTGTTTTTGAGACACTTGATTAGCTGAGACTAAGAGTAGAAAAAGATTAAGAATTGGGCTAGCACTCAAATAGGACAAAGTGAAAAAAATAATTTCAGGAAAGGTGTATTTGTGGTCTTTCCTCAAATAATCCAAATGTCCTTTTTGTGTGGTCAAATATCAAAAGTAAAAATTACGGAGTTTTTAAAATTACTCTCTTTGAAAAATTAACCTTCCCTTGTTAAATAGAAAATTTCCAACCTTTTATTTTATCAAATCATCCCCCAAATTAACTTTGATTATTTTATATTATGGAAAAAAATGAAGCCCATACTAGAAAATATCTTTGACAAAGCTCGAGAGATGAGCAGATTCCAATATATTAAGGCCCTCTTAATTGTTGGCCTTTGTGGACTTTCCACATTTATTTATAATACAATGCACAATGCATATAATATATAATATATAATTAAATATTGATATTTTTTTATGGGTACAATTCAAGTGTTAATATATGTTGGTAAAGGCCTAGCATTAGAAGCTTGACTAAAGGTGGCAACACACTCCTTGGAATTGATCCCGCAACCTTCCTTCTAGTGAGAAGATTAGTACATAAGATTATGTGTACTTAAGCAAAGACAAAATATACACTCTATAAATAATATTTTTAGTAGTTGTAAAGATGCAAGGGAATGAAGGCCTACACAGATCTTGGGAATATGTCCAACATAATTGTGTGAAAAATAAAAATAAAAAATATATATTTTTTATTAGAACCTGGCTCTTGACGGTATGAGTTGGGCATATTAGCCTATTTAGGTCTTCCAAGGTCTAGTACCAAAGCTTTGCAGTGTAGGTGAGGGCCCATCCTAATAAGACCTAAGTCATGCCCTAGCCTGGCTTTGCTGACAGCCCTACTCATTAGAGTGGATGGAAAAAGCCTCGGATTCTCTTTGGCATATGCCAGAAAAGTGGTATCTGGCTTCCACACATTATGCGACATGTGACAGAGAAATCATTTCATTGTGTCCCATGATTTTGAATTCTTCACACATTATGCTACATGTGATGATAAAGTGGTGAGAAAAATGGGGAGAGATATCAAGTGGGGAGAAGTCAAAATCATGGGGGAAAAGGAAATGACTTCTCCCATTTTTTATCGCCACATGTCGCATAATGTGTGGAAGTTCGAGACCATTTTTCTGGCATCTGCCAAGAGAGAATCCGAGGCCATGGAAAAAACTCATCCCTCGAAAATGGAGATCGAATCACAGCCAATCGTGATTGAACTCATGGAGAGTTCAATCACACCAATAGGTCAACACTTGTCTTTTTAATCCCTATTAACCACGGTTAAGATTCACTGACCCTTAGGGTTGAACAATCTAATCTTGATTTTTAGAAACTCTCCTTTAAAAAAATTTAACCTTAGGATTAAAATTTCTTAACCCTATGTTAATTGTTTTCTAAAAGCCAAGGTTAGATTGTTGAACCCTAATGGTTAATGAATTTTAACCATAACTAATAGAGGTTAAAAATGATATGTGTTGACCAGTGGGTGCGATTGAACTATCCTAAGTTCAATCATGATTGGCTGTGATTTGATCTCTTGAAAATGAGCTCTGGTTTAATTTTTTTTTTATAACATTCTAGCGGGTGGCATGTGCGATGCACGTGAGAGCGAGGGGAAGGAGTCAACCACAGTTAATAGGAGTTAAGAGGGACACATGTTAACCCGCATGTTCGATTGAACTCTCCCCAAGTTCAATCATGATTGACTATGATTCTATTCTTTAAATAGAAAGATGAGCAATGGTTAGTTTAGGAATTAAGGTAAAACAAAATCAAAGTTTTGTTTTATACATAGGTAGTTTAGGAATTTCGAAAAAATCAGGCTTCGCCTGCCTCTCGCATTATAATAGTAAAGATTACTATGA
Source organism: Tetracentron sinense (assembly GCA_015143295.1). Lineage (NCBI taxonomy): Eukaryota > Viridiplantae > Streptophyta > Magnoliopsida > Trochodendrales > Trochodendraceae > Tetracentron > Tetracentron sinense. The sequence goes on along the minus strand of CM026559.1, from coordinate 26,533,498 downwards.
TACGCTCAACATCAAAATACAATATCATGTATGGGTACTATTTTGCCATAAGAAAGTCAATCAATGAGGGCTCTCACGTGGTCCCAACAGATTGCATCTGCCATGCTTCTAATTTTGAAAAATAATCACCTCCTCGGTGGGTCTGGGCTCCACTTTTCTTGTCATGTATCACTCTCTTTAACTATAGTTAAGATTCACTCACCCCAAAGGTTCACCCATATCATTGGTTTTTTGAAAAATAAGATAAATTAACCATTGAGTTAAAAAAAATTAACCCAAGTTTTCCGATAATTTTTTATACTAAAAGCTTTTGAAACGCGTTATCACATGTGTGGAGCGAACTACTTCTCTTTAATTTTATAGTAACATCTTTAGAAACGTGTAATAACATGTGACATTTTTAGTTTTTATTTTATTTTTTATAGTGGAGATGTTATCATATATAACTAACACTAAACTCACACAACCAGACCTAAGATAGCTGCTAAGGTGCCAAAAATCTAAGTCCAGCAACCACTCCAAAAGGGCCTATCTTAAGGAGGTTAAGGAGGATTGATGGCCCCATATACACCTCTGTGAAATCCACTTCCCAACCAATGTGGGACTAAACCCATGACACACCCTAACGCACGCGGTAATGTATACATGTCAATATTGAGGAGTAGAATTGTTCTTAATTCCCAATGTAAAAAACTATTCTGCACGTGTGGTCCAAATACCCCAAAGCCCCACCTCCCACATCTCTATCATTTGGAGTTATAGATTATATTTCTTAATCTACTAACTATCACTCACGACAATAAAAGTGATTTATAGTGATGAAAATCTGGCGACGGTTTTAAAATCCGTCACTACAAAACCGTTATCTGACGGTTTTTCATCCGTTGTTTTTATTCCGCCACTATTTTATCATTTAAGCAATTTCTGGAAACAAAATTGCCTTATAACCACAGACGGTCGTATACACTAGTGACAAAAATAGAACTATCACAACTAATTTTAATAGATATCGACGGAATAGTACCGTCACTATTAATTGAATACAATAGCAACAGTAATATTTCCGTCGGTAGTATCTATATAAGTTATAGCGAAGGAAATATTATCGTCACTAAAAAGCATTTAATTAAAGAACCCCAACCCTCTATGCGATCAATTCCTCCTACGCCCTAAAACCACTCTCCTGCCTAGACCACTATCACACCATTGTCAGAGACCATGGCCCTTACCATTGCCCTCGCCATCAGATCTCGTCGGTATTACAATCTTCGTTAAACTCCCCTCTCTCTCTCTCTCTTTTTCTCTCTTTCTTTCTCCTCTCTGGTTACCGGTGTTACGATCTCTGGTAACCCCCTTGTGAGCACGAATTTCGTTTACTAACTGGGATTGAGAGTCGCCACCTATTTATTCAAAGGGATAGGTCCCAAGATTGTATGGATAAGGTCTTAGTCTGCATTAGAATTCTAGGTAAGAAGTTCGGTTAAGTCCCAGGGAAGGTGTTAGGCACCCTAGGACCCCCATTTTGCAATGGTTAACTACTCCTAAGGATAAGCCAAATTAATGTCAAGGATTATTCAAATGTCTTAGTCTTTCGGTTATACTAATCCAAGAAGGGAAAAACTAACTAGGGTCGAACCCAGGTTGGGTTACCTACGTACTCACATGGGGTGAGATTAGACTGAACGTAGTTCTGGCACATGGGCCCATGCCAAGGCTAAGGGGAGTGTGTGTGTGTGTACCAGAGTGGCTAAGTGTCTAGCTCGGAGGCTAGGGTAGTTGACCGGGTTGCTCAAGTGCTAGGTCTAAGGTTGATTTGGGCCCGGAGGTCAAGGGTTAGTCTGGTAGGCTAAGGGTTAGCCCGTAGGCTAAGGGTTTAGTCCGGTAGACTAAGGATGGGCCTGGTAGACCAAGGATGGGCTTGGTAGGCCAAGGGTTAGCCCGGTAGGCTAAGGGTTAGACCCGGGGGGCCTAGGGTAAGCCCGGTAGGCTAAGGTTGGGCCTGTAGGCAAAGATGGAGTTCGAAGGCCAAGGGCTAGCCCTGTAGGCTAAAGGTTTGCTTAACCATGGGTTAATTCGGTTAATCACGATTAAAGAGGAGGGCTAACCATGGTTAGGATTGCTAACCATGGCTGTGAGGTCCAAAGTCATGTTTTTGGTCTTTTTGTATTTTTTAGATGTTTTTGAAATTTTTAAAAGATTTTTTCAAGGGTTAAGTGAGTTTAACCATTGTTAAAAGTTAACTGGGATAAAGTTTTACCCTAGTTAAGAGGTATGGTCTTGTCAGGGTGAGCCTAGATGGCTTGCCAGAGCCTAGAATGGCCTCCTAGCAGGTCTAGACCCTGTGCAAGTCTCATTTAAAAGAAAACTGGAATTGGCGGTAAACTGTTTACCGCCAATTCCAATCCTTTAGATATTTGTAATGGTCGTAGAGAGTTCACCGCCATTCCCAGTGTTTTCTAAGAATGACTTTGCAGGTCAGGGGAGGAGTTAGGGCTTGACTCAGGGCGTCATGGACCGTCAATGATGGTTAGGGGATATCCCCATGTGTCTTGGGCTTGGTCTGAAATGGGCCTACAGTGGCCATGTTTGTATTGTAAGAGAAAATCCCTGAATGACGGTAGATTGTTTACAGTCATTTTGGACAGTTTCCATTTCTTAAAGTTTTAACCATAGTTAGGCATATTGGGTGAGCTTGGAAGGACTAGGATAGGAAGAGGGAGGTCCAAGGGACCAAGTCTAGGCCCTGGAATGGACCAGGGTTCAACCATAGAGGGTCTACAGCTGTTGGAATGGGAAGAACCAGAATGACGGTACTCTGTTTACCGCCATTCTGGAAGTTTTCCAGAAACTTTGATTGTGCCCTTTAAGTCTGTACCCCATTGCTTTCACGGGATTCCTCATGGACTGAGAATCCGCCAGAAGCTCAGGGGAGGGTTTGGAAGGTTGTGGGGCCACGACATCTTCCCTTGGCAGGGTCCCCCAACCTATGAGGACGCAAAGGGACCACTGCCCTTAGGTTTAAAGCAGCAAGTAGCAAAGCCAAAGTCCCTTGGAATAAGACCAGGGGCTTATATGGTGATCACATAGAGAAAAAGGGGTAGGGGGAGGCTCTACCTTGCTGCTACACCCTCATAGTGGAGGTGGTGGCACACGATGGTGGTGCACGGAGGTAGGGAACAACTTGAGGTGCTCCGGAGGCTGGGAAGCAGTTGTGGATGCTCTGGGGGTACTTGGAGGGTTTGGGACTTCGAGCTTTTGTAGGGGTTTCTCTAGGGAGTTTCAGATAGGGGTCCAATTGAGGAAGATGAACTGGGGGAGTTCAAATTTTATAAGAGAAGAAGTTGGGGACCTAGAAGGGATTAGTATGGGGGTAGGCGAAGGTCTTATAAGGGAGTGGACAACCTCAATGGCGTGCCTGAGCACTGGGGAGGGCAGGTGGGTTGCGAACATGCGAACATAGAGAATGGTGGTAGAACTAGTACCGCCATTCCCATACCAGGCTAAAAAACTAACTCTACCGTCATTATTGATTTTTACCACAAAAGGGACTAGCCCTGCTTGCACGCGGTATGACCTGACGGTTTTTGAATTTTGGGCCTTGTTTAGGCCCAAACTAGGGTTTGAGCCCTAGAGGCCTTGGGTTTTGCTCTCTTATGGGCCATGGGCCCACGGCCTGTGGTCTTAAGCCTAGGCTAGGACTTAACTACGGCTTAGGGTTTGACCTTGGGTGGACTAGGGTTGACCTAGGGTTTGACTTAGGGTTTAACTTAGGTTTGACCTAGGATTTGACTGAGGTTAACCTAGGGTTTACCTAGGGTTAAGAAGGGTTGACCTAGGATTTGTCGTAGGATTAATCAGGGTTTGACCTAGGGTGGACTAGGGTTGACCATGGGTTGACTAGGTTTGACCTAGGGTTTAGCTAGAGTTTGATTTAGGGTTTGACTGAGGGTTTGACCTTGGTTAAGGAGTTTGACTATGGTTAAAAAGGGGTGTAAAAATTGGGTAATTACAGCTGCCCTTCTTTGTCAGAGAGTGCCAAGTTGATAATTGAACAATAAAGACTGGAATCATCATATTTTTACACCAATGCTAGATTTTGGGAATACAGTATGATGTGCATGTAGTTGTGTAATATGGGTGCAATGTGCCTGCCTAGATCTGCTGGGGATAAGGGCGACCTGGGGAAAGAAGAAGTAGTTAGGGCCACTCATGCTGGGGATTGATGGATGTTTATGAAAAGTGATATGTCCCGAGGGCACTAGCCGAGGGAGGGGATAAACAGGCATTGCTTGGAGGTGCCAATTAGACGCATTGTTGTGCCATCAAAGATGATTGAAAGACACGCAGAGTATCGAGAACGCATAGGGTGTTGAGGACGTAGTTAGGTTCTGGTCGAGAATACTTTTTAGATTAGATCGGATATACTCTCAGATTAGGTCAAGGACGTAGGGGGCGTATAAGGACGCTTTCAGATTAGGTCAAGGGACACACGGGGTGTCAAGGACGCTTTCAGATTAGGTCAAGGACACTCTCAGATTAGGTCGAGCACACACGGGGGAGTATAAGGATTCTTTCAAATTAGGTCAAGGGATACACAGGGCTGTTAAGGAAGCTTTTAGATTAGGTCAAAGACACTCTTAGATTATGTCGATGACACACTGGGGCGTATAAGGATGCTTTCAAATTAGGTCAAGGGACACAAGGGGGCTGTCAAGGACACTTTTAGATTAGGTCAAGGACACTCTCAGATTAGGTCGAGGATGCACGGGGGTGTCTAAGGATGCTTTTAGATTAGGTCAAGGGACACACGGGGGTGTCAATGACGCTTTCAGATTAGGTCAAGGACACTCTTAGATTAGGTCGAGGACGCATGAGGGCGTATAAGGATGCTTTCAGATTAGGTCAAGGGACACATGGGGATGTCAAGGACGCTTTCAGATTAGGTCAATGACACTATCAGATTAGGTTGGGGACGCACGGGGGTGTATAAGGACGCTTTCAGGTTAGATTAAGGGACATATGGGTGTGTAAAGAACGCTTTCAGAGTAGGTCAAGGACACTCTAAGATTAGGTTGATGACGCACGTGGGTGTCGAAAAGAGGACATACAGGAGGTAATGTTGCGGTATAACGAGTTTGTTAAGGGACACACAGGATGTTGAGGACACACGGGGGTGTCGCAAAGAGGACATGCAGGAGGTAATGTCTCGGTATGACGAGTTTGCCAAGGGACACATAGGATATTGAAGATACATGGGGGTATCGAAAAGAGGACATGCAGGTGGTGTAGCGGTATGATGGGTTTGTCAAGGTATACATGGGATGTCGAGGACACATGAGGGTGTCGCAAGGGGGACATGAAGGAGGTATGGCGCAGTATAACGGGTTTTTCAAGGGGCACACAGGATGTTGGGGACACACGAGGGTGTCGAAAAGAGGACATCCAGGTAGTGTAGCAGTATGACGGGTTTGTCAAGGTACACACGGGATATTGTGGACACACGAGGGTGTCGCAAGAGAGATATACAAGAAGTAATGCCGTGGTATGTCGAGTTTTTTAAGGGGCACATAGGATGTCAGGGACACACGTAGGTGTCACAAAGAGGACATACAAGTGGTGTAGCGTTATAACGAATTTGTCAAGGTACACACAGGATGTCGAGGACACACGATGGTGTCAAAAAAGGGACTGGCATGTCTCAAAAGTACTAGCCAGATTGAGATTGAAATGGCATGTCCCTGTAAAATGCTGCTGAGGTGTAACTGGAATGCAACTGTAGTGTGCGCAAATTGATTAAGTGCATGCGACTAAAGTGCAATGTGTAGCTTGATCGTGTGTAGCTAGAGTGTAATATGTGTGCAGCTAGTGTGTATCTAGAGTGTAATGAGTTCAATTTGTGCGCAGCTAGTGTGTAGATAGAATGCAATGTGTGGGACTCGATTGAGTGCTAATTTGCAGTGTGTGCAACTAGAGTGCATTGTGTGTGACTCGATTGAGTGCTGATTTGCAGTGTGTTCAACTAGAGTGCATTGTGCACTAGTTGTGTAGCTAAAGTGTACTGTGTGCTAAGCGTGTATTGACTGTATAGGACGGTGTATGTATATGGCATGCATGACTTAACCTATGCTGACATATGGATGGAGGTTGATGGAGGGCTAGGCATATGACTCGCTTTAGTCCTTTGTTGATTGAAGATTTTAGTGGCGCTCAACCTCATTCTTGCTTCCTGTTGGACTTGTATGGCATTTTGAGCGATTGCTGAGTTCTTTTTAATCTAGCCAAGCCGGTGGACATGATGGACATTGATAGGATTTGGTTATGATTGATCTGGTGAGTATCATGACTCTGGTAGTGACAAGCAGATGACTCAGGATTTGACAGAGTCGATGGATATCTTGAATTCGAATAAGGTTGATCCAATGAGCATGAGAACTCTGGTGGTAGTCGATAGATGACTCAGGATTTGAAGTTGGATGCTTCATTTGCATATATGATTTAACAGGGAGATCACTTTCACAGGGTGAATGGATTTTTTTTCATCACAAGGATAGAATATGACGCTAAGCAGCTTTGTTCCATTGTGACATTGATGAAGCTGGGCTTTAAACTTTGTGGTGGACGGTGTTGGGCCTTTCTTGAACCCAGGGACCTAGGGTCGCTTTGCTAGTAAAACCTGCTCTGCCTTGATCTAGAGGTACTCCTGTCGAGTGTTTTCAACTTATCCCTTTTTTACCCTTAGAATAGCCAAGTCTGGGTTCGTATAATTTTTGCACAATGTGGTCGTTCCCGGTTTTCACTCATGCCTGCGAAGTTGATGAGTTTTCCTTCCTTTTTTGCCCTTGGTCATAAGACCAAGTCTGGGTTTGCGTAATTTTTGTGCACCAATGCCATTTCTGGTTTTCACTGGGTCCGCGATAGATTTGAATGGGGTTCTGCTCCCGTCATTACTTTAGATATCGGTATCTTGCTTTTGGATACTTGTCTGATAAGTTGCTTGCACTCTTATTCTTTAAGGGATCTAGGAGAACTTGTGATAGGACAAAATTTAGGCTTGGAGACTGAAGTTTGGGACACCTTGAGATTGCTCATTGGTAGAGGTTGACTTTAAGAATTTTTCTCCGCTTGAGATGAACTCATTTGAGGAGTTTTTATCGAGAGAGATTGACTCTGTTGGGGAATGTTTCGAGTGAAGTTGTCTCTCAAAGATCTCTATATGTTGATTGATTCTGCTGGGGAGAGAGTCCAGGGAAATTGTCTCTATGGGGAATCTCTGACTCTGAGAATGTTTCAACTTCTATTTTGGATTTTCCTTTTATAGAAATTTATCTTCTTTGGTTGAAGCTGATTCCGCCAAGGGTCTGGCCCTTTGGTGACCGCACCTGATTGTCAGGTTGTCTACATACCCTTTGCAGGATCAGGCCATGACGTAGTTTAGGCTTGTGCCATTGATGGCAAGGGAGGGTGTCCCTGATGAAGGTTTTATGAAAGAAAGATTGTTAGGCTCAAGGGGCTAACTAGCGGACTTTATTTTGACTTGACAACGAGTTAGATGGTGCCAAGAATGGCCTCCTTTCTTTTCCTGAAGCGGCTAAAAGTGCAAGCATTATCAGACCAGACCCTAACCGTTATATTTTGATTTTTGCTCATTTTATGGAGCTCGGGGTCTTCAGATCAGATCAGTACCGTCCCTAGCATTTGTAGAGCAAGACATTTGCCCCTGGTTTGTAGATCTGGACAGTTGCTTAAAGTTATCAGTAACTTGTTCCGGCACTGGTGATTCCTGATTCGGGTGTCAACTCCGCTTGCTATTGTTTTTAGGACTGCCCCTGTCTTGAGTAGGCAAGTTGCCCCCCTGTTCCATGTAATAGTGGGATTTCAATCTCATTGTCTTGGGGAGAGCTTTGCCCCTATATGCTTTCCAGATCTAGACTGAGTCTGGAGATTATGCCGGATGACGGTGATGGGCTTGCCCCTTGCTCTTTGATTACCCTTTGCCTTTAGTGTAGAATTGCTATTCGGATCTGTACAGGATTTTGTTTTTTGTCATACTCTATCCCCGAAGATTGTGGGTCTGATTATCTGTTTGAGTGACCTCTTGTTAAAGATAATAAGCTTAATCAACATTCAACTATTGAGGGAGATGGTGCTAGGAAAACACAATAAGGGAGATGAGACTCTTGAGGAAAAGAGTGATTTTATTGAATTGAAAGAGTTGGACTGTAGACTGGACTCATATAGGGGCCACTGTGGTTGACTCTTACAGAAAAACAAAGCCTAACTAAGACTGGACTTGGTTTTGACCAATCAAATTCAGCATCTTGCATCAGATCTCCTCCTTCTGATGAGCTGGCGGACAGACTGCCCTGGTGGCACAAAGGCAGCTTGTTAATGGGCTAATGAGGGTACAATGATTTCAGGAGCACCAGTTACCAGACACATAATTAAGTTTATCCTTATCAATCAAGTCTTGGACTACATGCTTTAGAGCGATGCAGTGGTTTGTAGAATGTCCAGGGCCTTGATGAAAAGCACAATGTTCATGTTTCTGGTAATTACGACCTCTTTTCTAAGGGTAGTAATGGAATCGGGCCACGAAGTGCGATCAACTTTCTATAGGAGTTGGCTAAGTGGAAGATGGGTGAAATGTCTGGGTGGTGCCCACTCTTTTTTAGGCTTGGTGAACAGGCGAGAAGGAGGTTTATGTGGTTATGCCGCTGGGTTGGATGTGTTTGTTTGAAAGGTAGGGAGGCAGATCTGGGTCTGCCCTTGTGCCACCAGAAGTTTGTCGAGTTTAACAGTTATATCTTGGAGGAGAGACTTGATTTACTTGATGTCCTGCCCTTGATTGAGGAGGGTTGTCAAGATAATTTCTTAGCCACACTCAATGCTTCTCCGTGCTTCATTGCTTGGGTCCTTGAGTTACCACCTTGGTAAGGTAGAATCTGGAAACATAGAGCAAGTCAACACCGGGGTAAGGTAGGCAAATTTATGATGCATGAGCATGCATGGGTAAAACCCAATGAATGAGGTGAGACTCAAAATGGAAAAAGACTCGGTACTAAGCAATACTCCCGACGGGGTGAAGAATATACGTGGTTTGCATGCCATGATCGGGTCATTTCTGGGGGTGCTGCCAACTTCATGATGCGTGGACGGAGGTAGGCTGGAATCTACAAGTGCATGAGTGATGCTAGATGCAGTGCAATGACAGTGATGCCTGGAATGGGGTATACTGGACTCTAGGGATGCTAGTGTATGATGTAGTGCAGTGTAATCCTAACTGATGCAAATGCAGTACATGGACAATGATGAGGGTACATGGATGATGCGGTAATGTCTGAAGGTCACAATGTAGGTGTTGAACACATGCAGTGTGCGTAATGAGGATGCTCAATGCAATGGAAATGCAGTGGTAGCATCGTGAAGCTGCAGTGATGGATGATGATTCTAACTCTTCTGATTTTTTTGAATTTTTTGAATTTTTGATTTTGATTAGGTGTGACAAGGCACATGTGATCTGATAAGGTAGCCGGATAGAGGCCCGATATGTTTTACCCGGGTTATTGGGAATCGGGGGCCTATCAGGTCAAGGCTGGGGATAAGTCTTGTGAAGACCTGTCTGCCTAAGATTTGAACCCCATATGTGATGTCGGGACACAAGGTCGGATGTGTTTTATTACAAGCACAAATGTGACTCATTACATGCCTCTGGGTGGGTGCTTATCAGAAGAGTGCCCTATTAGTCAACCATGATTGGGGACAGGTATAGGGTGCAAGTAGGTTAGGGTTTAGAGTATCCCTCTAGATGAGCTGCTTGTAGACTATACCTTAGCCTAGTTTATATGCTGAATGATGCGGTAATGCAGGTGTTTTCTTTAAAGGACCAGGGTCACTTAACACCGTATATGCGACTCCTCGGTATAGAATATTCCCAAAAATGAACGATTGGTGTAAGTGTGAGCGTTCAGAATCCTTCCCCGAGGGTAATCACCCAGCAGACATAATTCTATGGGTCTCCAAGACTTTTAAAGCCTCAGACACTGAGGATAATCATCCAGCAACCGTAAGCGTAATAAGCATATCGATTGGGTTTCATGGGTTATCACACTACTATGATATGTATGATATGCACACTACAAAATACACCTAAAAGAGATAAAAGAATTTGTATTAGACTAAATTCTATGACATTTGAACAATTTTGAGGTTTATTTGGCCTAAACCTAGATTCTAAGTTGAGCCTTAAATATATTCCCCAATGTAGTCACTAGAGCTGTAAGCACGAATTTTGTTATTCACTGGGATTGGTTGTGATTTTTGAGTCGCCACTTATTTATTCAAAAGGGATAAGTCCCGAGGTTATGGATAAGGTCTTGAACTGCACTTGAGTTCTAGGTAAGAGGTTTGGTTAAGTCACAAGGAAGGTGTTAGGCATCCTGAGACTCCTATTTTACAATGGTTACCTACTCCCTAGGAATAACCCAAATTAATGTAAAGTATTATTCAAATGTCTTAGTCTTTAAGTTATACTAATTCAAGAAAGGAAAAGCTAACTAGGATCAAACTCGAGTTGGGTTGCCTACATAATTACATGGGGTGAGATCAGACCGAGCATAGTTTTGGCACATGAGTCTGTGCCAAGGCTAAAGGGAGTTTGTATGTGCACCGGAGTGGCTAAGGGTCTAGCTCGGAGGCTAGGGGTGGTTGACCGGATTGGTTAAGTGCATGTTATTTTAGGGGGACCCAGATAAAAAAATATGCGGAAATTGGATCCCGATGATCTTTACACATAGAAAACAACTAAAAGTATCTACTCGTTTTACTCATATTACCTCGATGAATGATGTTCACCAGTGAAGCAAAAATCAACTCGAACCGTCAGAACTCTTTGTAGAGATTTCTCGAAGAAATACTCGAAGCTCAATCCTTGCTCTTCGCTATCCCCACGAAGCTTTAGAATCTCTACTTGGTATTGAAGAAGCAAAGAGAAGAAGATGGATGTTGATGTAGGCTTTCTATCACCAATAACCTAAGATTCAAAAACCCTAAGCTTCAAAACCCAACTTGGAGAAGCCCTTGAAGCTCACGAAAATCCAAGGGAGTATTCCCTTGGGGCTCACGGTTTGGAGAGGGGATGAGAGAGAGAGAGTGTTGTACGGTTGGGGGGTTGTGGTGTATTTATAGGATTTGGATCATATCCAATCCTAATACAATTACAACTTATCCCTTTAGGAGTTATTTATTAATAATAACGCTTATTATTAATTAAAATAAAATCCTAGTTTAACTATAACTACTCTAGTTATAGTAAACCTACTAATTTAGGAGTCCTTCTCAAAAGAGGATTCCTTAATTAAAAGGATTAACTAAACACCTCAATAAAGGAATCCTAATCCAATTAGGAGACCATCCAAAAGGGGGGGCATGAACCATAGGGGGGCGTGAGCTATAGGGGAGTCTTAGACTCCTAGTTGTAATCCAATTACAACTCATTTCCATTAATCTTGCAATCCAAGTTTTGGAATTTAATTCCATAATTAAAAGAATTATTATTCATTAATTATTCATCTAACCTAATCCTAATCCAATTAGGAAAGCTAAAGTGGGCGCCCCACCCTAGGGTTTAAATCCATGGGCTTGAGCCCACATTAAAGGTCCATACTTTATGGGTTTATGGATATGGGTCAAACCCATTTCCCCTTTAATTAAGTTAATTAAATAATTATTAATATAATCCTCTAATTTAAATTAACAATTAATTTAAACCATAAATTAATATTTAATCTATTTAATCAATGATTAACATTTAATCATTTAAATAATTGATTAACATTTAATCAATTTTTGAGCTTGTATTTCTTATGTGAGCATCTCCACAGATTGCTCTGGGACATTCAAACCTTGGCTTACCCAATGTTATCTCATTGACCCTAAATAGGAATTTCATCGGAATTGCAAGTGACGTGAGATATCCATGTTGCAATTGAATCCCAGTGTAAGAACATTAACTAATACGGATCTCGCCACATGAACTTTTTAATTGAATTTATCCTTCTAATTACATTATCTCTAATGGGCCTTCAAGATTATTTATACTATCTAACTCATAGCCCATTGCACATCATCCGGGTTTCCAAGACTTTTGATTAAGCCATGAGAAACATTTTCTCATGTAAAACATTTTGATAAAAACCTTTTTATAAGTATAATATATTTTAATAAAAATATATTTCAAACTTATTTTGTTTCAAAATCACCTGCGCAGGATTTAAGCTTAATCGATTGTCTTACCCGGAACTTGGATAATCTCTCAAATTAATGAGTATGGATTTCTTGTTTGAAATTCATTATGACTCAATTAATTTTCTGACTATCCAACTATCACTATATCGTAATCTCTAAAGTAGAGATTACTTTGGTGGAATCAAAATAGTCAGATTACTGTTCAGTTATAAATGAACTCATCAGATCTAAGGATCATTGAAATTGTTCAATGTGAATGAGAGACCAACTATCTGATAGTATGTTTATGTAAGAGGTCTCTCATTGAATGCAATCAGTCAGTGTGTATTTAAGCACCCATATGCTGATGTGTAGTCTCCACTACAATAGTTCAAGATATAACTACATCTCAACTATTGAGAACATCTTAGCACTGTGGCAGCCATATAAGTGAAATGCCCAGCTTCACCCATAGTTGTGACTATATAAGGTATAAGGAACTAAAAAGCTATATCTGCTTTTGATAATCCCATCACATAGCTTTCCTACAATATATCCTATGGAAATTTGTCGATATCTCATATCGTATAAATCATCTGATGATCATGGTCAATTACCCATAATGAATAAACAATAGATAAAGAAGAAGTCTCTATTAATCTAATTAATAAGAATCTTAGAATCTAAATGACTTTTCTGGGCATCATGTCTAATAATTATAAGGTTGATTTGGGCCCAGAGGCCAAGATTAAGCCCGGAGGCTGGGGATTGGTCCCGGAGGCCAAGGATGGGGCCTGGAGGCCAAGGTCTAGCCTGGTAGGCTAAGGGATTAGTCCAGTAGACTAAGGTTAGGCCCAATAGTTTAAGGATGAGCCCGGTAGGCCAAGGGTTAGCCCGGTAGGCTAAAGGTTTGCTTAACCATAGGTTGATTCGATTAACTGCTGTTAAGAAGGAGAGCTAACCATGGTTAGGGCTGCTAATTATGGCTATGAGGTCTAAAGTCATGTTTTTTGTATATTTGCGTTTTTAGATATTTTTGAATTTATAAGGATTTTTCCAAGGGTTAAGTGAGTTTAACCATGGTTAAAAGTTAATCGAGATTAAGTTTAACCTTAGTTGAGAGGTATGATCTGGTCAGGGTGAGCCCAAATGGCTTGGCAGGACCTAAAATGGCCCCTTACCAGGTTTGGGCCCTGTGCAAGGCCCATTTAAAAGAAAACTGAGATTAGCGGTAAACTGTTTACCGCAAATTCCAATCCTTCAGAGATTTGGAATGGTGGTAAAGAGTTCACCGCTATTCCGAATCTTTTCTGAGAATGGCTTTGCAGGTCAGGGGAGGAGTTAGGACTTGGCCCAGGGGGTTATGGACCCTCAATGATGGTTAGGGGACATCCCCACGTGTCTTGGGCCTATTGTGGGCCCTAGCTTTGTCTGAAATGGACCTATAGTGGCAATGTTTGCACTGTAAGTGAAATCCCAAAATGACGATAAATTGTTTACCGCCATTCTAGACAGTTTCCATTTTTCAGAGTTTCAACCATGGTTAGGTAGGTTGGGTGAGTTTGGAATGACCAAGATAGGTAGAGAGAGGTCCTAGGGACCAAGTCTAGGCCCTAAAATGGACCAGAACTCGACCAAGGGAAGGGAGACCCTTCTTCCTAAATGCTCATGCTTACCATGTCATGTATCTTGCTTGCTTGGAAAATAAACTACTTGTGAGGGAAGGGAGACCCTTCTTCCTAAATGCTCATGCTTGTCTTGTTCTTGTCAAAAGCGAGGTAAAACATATCGTAGGATATGTCCCACCTCTAATTGTCGTTCTTGAACAACCTCGGTAAATAATGTCATGCATGCCGTGCTCATGGAATCGTGTACATACTTACATTTAAATTTAAATATAACAATTGGGTAATTTATAATACCTATAACATCAATAATTTGATCAAGTCAATATTCATACAATTTAGGGAAAGCAAAGAAACACACTATCATAGGCCTTAGGAATTTCCATAATTGATTAAGCATGCATTTATTAATTTATAACTCATTTTATTCACTTTGGCATTTCATCAAACATGAGGTGTGTTCATTATTTATTAAACCTACATCATGCTTTTCTAGGTGGGTTGATGCTCACATCACACATGTATATTCATTATGGATACAATGTCCTCCCCATTTCATTCATCACAACCATACACACGGCATCCCATCGCCAATATCCATCTCCATTCACACCATTTACACATTACAACTCATATTATAGTTAAAGATGGGGGAAAACAAAAAATAGAAAAGAAAAGAGAAAACTATAACTAAGAGGGTAGCATATGGTACCAACCTTGACAAATGAGGGAAGAAACCCCTTGCAAAAACGTGCGTGAGTTGCTGCCCTAGCTTGGAGAACGTAGTCCTCACGAGCTTGAACCTTGAACTTGAAGAGACACGAGCTTAAAGTGATCTAGGGTCTTCAAACCCTTTGATTTCTTCTCGAAAGCAAACCTTAGGTTTAGAACCCCTTTCTCTTCCCTCCTTATCTCTCAAATCTTCTAAGTGTAGTGAATGGAGCCCTAAAGGCTCGGGCAAGCCTTAATGGGAAAGGGTTTAACGCCCAAAAGACAAAAAAGCCCTTAATGAAATTCTGCAAAAACACGATAGACCGATCGATCTGTGATAAGGACCGAGCGATCGGTTGCCTACCGAGCGACCGGTAATATTGACTGAGCTCTCGATCAAAAACAAGCTCTCTGGAAAATTTTCCCATACAAAATGTTAATCAGTCGATAGCCTCCGATCGATCGGTTGTGGACCGATCGATCGCTACAATGGACCGAGCGATTGGGTGGCCTGCAGGTTTTTGACGCTGAGTCCATTTTTCACCCATTCCTAGTATTTGGACATTTTCTACTTCTATTCTAACATCTTCTAAACTTGACTAGGACCTCTTTAAAGCTTATAGAATTTATTAAATAATTTATCTAATTAATTATAGCATTCTTGACACAATTCCATCGAAGTTTCAAATTCTCATTTCATGAAATTGAGATTACAAGACATCATGCCTTGACACACATCCCAAGGCATATACAAAAAGTTTCGAGGCTCTACAGTAGGATTAGCAGTAGAATAATTACCACTATTCCCATTTATTTGTAAAATGAGATTGGCGGTAGAATATCTACCACCACTATGGCTGTTTTTACAACAGTGGCTTCACAACCAAAAAGTTAGGTTAGGGATGATGCCCAAGGGATCTGGACCCATGAGGGTGTTCAGGTGACTTGCCACAAGTCCTAATCCTGGTCTGGGCCCTGGGCCAAGCCTGGGGTGGACCCACAATGGCCATTTTCACTCTGAACAGAAATGCCCAGAATGTCCGTGAACAGATTACCAACATTCTGGACTTTCTGTGGTTTAGCTCATTTTAACCATGGTTAGACTAACCTGAGAGGCCTGGAAGGACCAGGGCAGATAGATGGAGGTCTCAGGGACCTAAACCAGGCCTTGAAATGGACCAGGGCCCACTCAAGAGGGGCCTCAAGCCAATGCAATGGGAAAGCCCAAAAATGGCGGTACCGTGTTTATCGCAATTTCTGGATTTTTCCAGAATTTGAATTTCCCTTCTTGGCATCTAATCAGGACTACTCTAAGGACATCCTTATTTGCATAGGAGTTCCCCGTGAGTTTGGGGAGTCTAAAGTATGGCCATGAAGGTGCACAAACTCCCCTCTAAAAAGAAAACAGATTTTATCCCTTTGAGGGGGTCCTCATGCCTACAGGAAGGCTAGGGACCCCTACTCTTGGGTTTCAACTGAAAAAACGTCCTCTAGAGTATGACCAAGGGCTCACAAAGCTTTTAAAGAATGAGAGAGGAGTAGGGGAGGACCCAACCCTGTTGCTAATCCTCCAACATCGGTGGTGGTGGCTGCGACGACGGTGCACGGCTGAGAGGGGCCTTCGACTGATGCTTAAGGTCTAGCTGACTCTGAAAATTTGAGCAAACCGGGAATGAGGGTTGTGGAGGATTCGGCAGGGTTTCTCCAAGCTCTTCCTAAGGTTTTTCTCTGTGTTGGGATGGAGATGGGTTGTATTTATAGGAGAGGGTTTGGAGACCCAAAGGGATTAGTACTAGGGTAGATGAAGGGTTTCAGAGGCATGGGAGGTGGCCAGAGGCGTGCCTGCACACTGGGGGAGCAGGTTCACTCTGATTTTACGTAAATTAGGAATGATGGTAATTCCAGTACCGTCATTCCCTCACAAGGCCAAAATGATAATGGCAGTAGAGAATCTACCGTCATTCTAGAAATTTTCCAGAAATGGATCTAAATAGTCTTAAATACTTATGCACGTGGTATGAAATTTACCACAAAGGGAATGTCGGTAATTTGATTGTCGACATTCTGAGATTTTTAATTTTTTGGTGCTGGGCCCCCTCCTAAGGCTTGGCTTGGATCTGTAGGCCCTGTATGGACCCAGAGGGTTTGTCTACTGGTTTAGGCCCTGGGGTCCTTGACTTGGTCACCTATGGTGTCTTAGGGTTAGCTAGGGCTATGCTAGGGCTGGACCTAGGGTGAACTCAGGGTTGACCTAGGGTTTAACCTAGGGTTTGACCTAGGGTTAAACTAAGCTTTAACTAGGGTTAGACCTAGTGCTAACTTAGTGTGGACCATAGGGTTAGACATATGGTTTGACTATGGCTTAACTAGGGTGAAGGAGGGGTGTAAAAATTAGGTGCTTACACTACTCATGACTTAGAGCTTGTCGCAATTGTGTTTGCGCTGAAGATTTGGCAACATAACCTTCACGGATCACAAGAGTTTAAAATACCTGTTTTCCCAGAAGTTGCTGAATCTGAGGCAATGTAAATGGGTGGAGTTCTTGAAGGACTATGAGTGCTCTGTCTAGTACCTCTCGGTAAAGAAAATGTGGTGGTAGATGCTCTGAGCAGGAGGCCTCTTGGACTCTTGGCCCACATGATAGTGTGAGAGTGGAAGTTATTGGAGGATGTGCTTAACCTCAACATCAGCTTTAGTCTTCTTACTTTTGGGCCAGTCATGGCTAACATTACAATCAGGCCTTATATCCTAGTCTGGATTTGAGATTTGTAGGGTTCGGATACCGAGCTACTTGCTTACCGAGATAAGTTAATTAGCAACGGAAGTGATGAATTTTCTTTGTATAGTGATGGTGCCATAACATTCGAGGGAAGCTTATGCATTCCCGCTGGTGTATAGTTGAGGTGAGAGATCTTATATGAAGCTCAACAGTCCAAGGGGTATTTGTTTTGGCGAAACATGAAGAGGGAAATTGCAGAGTATGTATCTCGGTGCTTGGTATGCCAGTAAGTGAAGGCCGGCCATCAGAGGCCAGCAGGTTTTTTTACAGCCCCTTCCTAATCCCGAGTGGAAATAGGAGAATATTTTCATGGATTTCATAGTGGGTTTGCCACAGACGACAAAGAACTCCAATGCTATTTGGGTGTTGGTCAACAGATTGACGAAGTTTGCACATTTCCTATCCTATCGGACTACGTGCAATACAAATCAACTGGTTGCTTTGTACATCAAGGAAGTGATTTGGTTACATGGGTGCAAGTTAGTATCGTGTCAGATAGGGATCCGAGATTTACTTCTAGGTTCTAGAAGAGTTTTTAGAGCGCCATGGGTTCTCATCTGGACTTTAGGACCACTTTTCATCCTCAGACTGATGGGCAGACCGAGAAGGTAAACCAGATTATAGAAGACATGCTCTGAGCTTGTATGTTGGACTTCAAGGGCAGTTGAGAGCATCAATTGCAGTTGGTTGAGTTTGCCTACAACAACAGTTTTCAGGCGAGCATCCAGATGACACCTTTCGAAGCCTTGTATGGGAGAAGTTGTAGGTCTCCTCTATACTGAGATGAAGTTGGTGAGAGGAAAGTATTGGGTCCCGAGTTGATCGATTAGACCGCAGACATGGTTAAGATCATCAGGGAGAAGTTAAAAACTACCCAGAGTTGGCAGAAGAGCTATGCTGATACCCTTAGGAGAGATCTTGAGTTCAACGTTGGCAGTTATGTTTTTGTCATGATTTTGCCGACATAGGGTGTTATGCGGTTTGGCAAGAGGGGTAAACTCAGCCCTAGGTATGTGGGTTTATTCGAGATCATCACAAGATTCAGTGAGATTGCTTACTGAGTCACTCTACCTACGCACATGGCGGTAGTACACAATGTGTTCCATGTTTCCAGGCTCTGAAAATATATCCCGGATCCTTCACACGTGATCGATCTCGATCCATTGGTAATCCGTGAGGATCTCACCTTGGTGGAGCAGCCGGTACAAATTTTGGATAGGCAAGATCAGGTTTTGCACAGTAAGACTATCCCCTTGGATCTTGTACGATGACAACATCATGCTAGAGAAGAAGCCACATGGGAGGTGAGGCCGATGAGTGGGAAAAATACCCTCATTTGTTTTCTTAGTTTTGTTTGCATGTTTTGTGGTTCGTTCCAATTTCAAGGATGAAATTTCTGTAAGGGGGGAGGATGTAGAACCCTGGAACTCAAGTTCATAGTTGGAGAATAGTGATTTTTAGGCCAAAAGGGTCTTCTATGTATTTAGGTGTGTGATTTATGAATGAAAGGAGTTGGAACCAAAGTATATATGTGTGTGGGTGTTAAAGCTAAGGAAAATGGCGGAAAAATACTCTAAGTGAGTTAAAGTGAAGAGTGGAAACACTCTAAGGGTGAAAAATGGAGAAAAATTAGGAAAATGACCAAGTCTGTAGGTAGCCGGTCGACCACCCCTCCTGGCCAGTCGACCGACTGTCTCGAATATTGCCAAAAAAGGGCCATAGGGAGCTTTTGGTCAGAGGCCGATCGATTGCCCCTCCAAGCCGGTTGACCGACTATCCCCAAAATGGGGCAACAATGGGGAATTTTTCCCAACCGATCGATCGCCCTTTAATGTAATGGGGGTTTTCCCCTTTCCCGTGAATTTAAAGGATGGATTAGGGTTTTAAACACCCTTAACCTATAAATACAAGTCCATTTCGTGGGTTTTAGGGTTCACAAACTGAAGGGAGTGTTTTGGAGAGAAAAGGGAAGAAAAGCTAGGGTTTGGAAGGGTTCTTCTTCAAGATCAAGGGTAAAGCCCAAATCTCACCTCCAAGCTTCTCAAGATCAAAAAAGGGAATCAAGTTCTTGCTAGCAAGGCTTTTTAAGGCTCTCAACCAAAAAGAGTTTTGGTCTTAAAAGATAGGTACACTCTACTAGATGACTTTATTCTTTATGTTTTGATTTGTTAGGGTTTTTCCTTAAAGAAACTATGATTTTAAGAAAGGTCTTGATGTAAGAGGCTTAATAGCCATGTTGATGCCATGCTATTGTTACGAATGACATTCTATGACTATGCTTGGATGATTTAAGGATTTTTATATGTTTGCTATGATGTTTACGGGCCTTATATGATTAAATTTAAAGATTTCTAAGTTGACTATGATGCTTCTATGATTTATGGGATTATGCCTTAAATGTTTAAAGCCTTCCAAGTATAGTAATATGTTCACAAGTAACTTATGCACTCACCATTCTTGCTTGATCGATTTTCTCATAAGCATGATGTTCAAAACTCATAAGATATGGTTTTCAAGTGTAATCTCATAAGAAGACTCATAAGTTCAGAAGAATTGGCAAGGCCAAACTTTGGGTTGATATTTCTAAGATCGGTTACGAATGTTCATAAGGTTCACAAGTCTAAATCTGTTAATTACATTGCTCACAAGGATCATAAGTCTCACAAGACTTCCCTAAGATTGGCTCATAAGTTCTCATAAGGATCTTTAAGGCTCATAAAGGCTCATAAAGACTCATAAGTACTCATAAGACTCATAAGCACTCATAAGAAATTGATATTCTAAGATCGGTTACAAATGCTCATAAGGATAATGTCTAAGATCAGCTCATAAGTTTTCACAAGGATTTCTCATAAGAATTCATTAGGCTCATAAGACTCATAACAACTCATAAGCTCATAAGACTCATAAGAACTCATAAGACATGTTTTGTTTTCTCCGAAAGTTCTTAAGATAAGTTTTTGAAAGCTATGCACATTTTAAGATAAGATTTGAAGTATTATTTTGCATTGGGTTTAAATGATGAAATATGAACTGTTTCTCTTAAGTACTCGCATGCTATTATTGACTTATAATATTGTTAGCTAGTAGCATGTACACGTTGAGTATTCCATTCTCAGCCATACATTTTGATGTCGGTAGGTTCATATGACATTTGTGCTCCCAGTCCTTAGGTCAAGGAGGAGTATGGCGAGGAGGAGCCCGGAGTAGCTGCTCCAGAGGAGGATAAGAACCTGGATAGGTGGTCTTATCCTGGACATTCTTGAGAGGGTTGAGAGAGAGACTATATTTTGTATTTTGATGAGTGTGTATTTCCACTCTTTGGTTTTATATTGTATAAACTTTGAAAACAGTCTGTGTATAGAAACAATTTTCAGTTTACGCTTCTGCTATATTATTGTCATGTATGTTTTATACAGGATGGTTTGTCATGAAAGATTAGTCACGCCTAACTCCTTGGTGGGATTTTGGGGCGCGACAATTTTTAGCTAAAATATTATGGGGTGCTGAGTCTAATATCTAATGTTTGTTATAATCTTCATTATTTTGTGAAAGTGCTCACAACTAATATCTATTGCCAGTTAACTATCTTTTTTCTATTTTTGATATGTTATATTGACCAAGGAGATTACAAGTTATCTCATATCTGCAAATGGGGGTGAGTTTCCTGTAAGAAAGACATCTGATTTGCTATTAAGCTAGGATCTTTGTAGGAGTTTTATTTAATATTACTATAATTAAGTCCTTGCAATCTTTGATGTTGTTCCTTGTCATGCTCCCGTATGGGGTTTCATAACTTTTTAGTTTTGAGTTGTGTCATTCTGATAGCTTTTATAGCTTTGCTGTTGGGACTAGTAGCTTTTATATCATGACTTTGGTGCACATGATAATCATTATCAATTTACTATATAAAATATTGGGAAAGGGACATGTTTGTAGTTGGATCGTTGTTTCTTAAAAATGTGCCAATGTACTTTTGTTTAAATTCCTTTTCTCTTTTAAATTTTCCTTAACTTGCAAAATACTAGTCCCAATCAATATGGTTGTGATATGTGTTGCAATTTTTCTTATTATTGTCAAAACCACCTTCAAGTTGAGACTATAACTTTTTTCCATTGTAATAAATTTTTTATTTTTAACTTATGAAAGGAGTAAGAACAACAAGTATTACACTCATAGTGAGAGTTCGGAAAAAAATTTGAATATGCATTTGAGGCTAGCACTCCTTATATCCCTTTTGTGATTTTACATTCTTCCTCAATTGATTTGCAAAAACCCTACGAATGAGTCCCTATTTCCTCAAACAAGTTTTCCGATAATTTTTAGCTTTTTGTTAGTTTTGTTATTAAATTCAAGCTAGTATGGTTAATGCTAACTCAACTAAGATAATGAGACAGCCAGGGCTTTTGTGAAATTACAATGAATTATTATAGGGATACTCCCAAAGTATACTCCCATATATACTACGAAATCCTAATCGTTTATCTCAATTATTTAATGGTTTGGATTAGAGCTGATGTGGCATTAGAAAAGACAAACTAAGCCAACTCAAATCTTGACCCTTGGTAGTTAATTATGAACGATTAGGATTTGGGAGTACCCATAGACTGACTCAATTACAATAGGGTTTTATGTGGAAAGACAAAATACATGAGAATTTGCAAACACCTTCTAATTGTTAATAGTTAAATACATTTTGAGACAACTACTTATTTAAGGACTTTGCTACTGAGACCCCATTAGGGCCGAGACCACCGAGACCATGCTCTAAGAGCATTGGATTTCAGGTGGGGTCCATTTCACATGGTAGGCCCCACCTAAAATCCCATGCTCTTAGAGCATGGTCTCGGCTCTAATGGGGTCTCAGACGCTTTATCTTTTATTTAATCCTAACACTTTCAATTTTTTCTTTGGGCTCCCTCCACACTTTTTCTATTATTTAATAAAACATAGAAAGGGTGTAGCAACAAATTTTATTTGGTTTCTATAAGGATCCCTCAGCCGGATATGACACATTTATAAACAAATTGAAAAAGAGCAAACCCTATAGGTTGCAAGGGATTGTGGAGTCAAATTTAGGGGAATATGACTAGGGGTGTCAACAGGCGGGGTTTGGCTTAGTCAGGCAGACTCAGGCCAGCCCGCCTAAGAAAGAAGAAGAAAAAAAAAAATACACTTTTAGGGTTTTAGTAGTATGGAAAGAAGAAGAAGAAAAAAAAAAAGAAAATACACTTTTAGGGTTTTAGTAATCGGGAAAGAAGAAGAAAAAAAAAAGAAAATACACTTTTAGGGTTTTAGTAGTCGAGAAAGAAGAAGAAAGAAAAAAGAAAATACACTTTTAGGGTTTTAGTAATCGGGCCTTGTCAGTTACATAGTTCATGCTTTTAAGTTTCATCGTTAATATTTATGTAGAAAATTTTGAATTTGCACCATTACATTGTAAAATCAATTTTGCAGCTAGACTTTGGTAATTAATCCATTATTCTGCGATTCTACATTGTCTTAATCTATTAAACTTCAAAGTTCGTATTCTAGCAAATGATTTACACATTTGTCTTCAAAGTTTGTTTTCTGCAATCCCATGTTTGAAGTGGTCATATCGAAATATGATAGTAATAGGTGGAAATATGATAGTAATGGGTGCAAGTAAAGTAACATTGTCCATGTTCAAACCTCTATACCGATGCTGAGTTCTTCATGCCTTTTATGCAATCTCCTTATAAAAATTTAAATTTGCTTCTTTAAGTTAAGCATTCTATATTCCTTGTTATTGGCTTTGAAACATGTATTAGTTATTGATATGTTTCCTCTTTTAGTTCTTTCACATGCTAAATGTTTAGATTTAGGAGTTTGTAACCCTCATTGAAAGAATTTTTGGGGGTGCCTAACACCTTCCTCTATTCATTTAATATTCATGTGAATGCATGCATTGAAATCTTAGATCCCTCGTTTAAGAATCATTGTGTGACAAGCATTTACTCTTGCCTCTAATTAATTCATGAATTGTCAGTGTGAACAATTTGAGAATGCATAATATTCAGTATAGTCTATCGCTCGTGTTTAATCTAGAATGAGGAAAATTTTGATAGTCCTTCCCATTGTTTTCTGGGTACATACTTAGACAATTAATGTGACATGTTTCTCAGTAGTCTAAGTCGTGTATCTAGAGAGTCATGGGGAAATGCTGCCTAAATTTTCTTCAAATGGATCAAAGGACTTGGGCGATTGACTTTTGGGGATTATGTATTCTTGAATGGGATAGGAACACCTCACCTGCTAGATAAGAGATGAAGGAAGGAAGCATGTATTTCATTATTGTCTTGTGTCTTATGTTCCGTTTCAGTGTCATTGGCGTATCTAAACTTGGAGAATCTATTATGGTTAAGACTTGAGTTAGTTTAAAAAGGCTGAGCCCTGCATATGAAGCGGGTATCGAACGATTCTTAGACTTTGTATTCGACCATTCAGAGTACAAAGGAAAGATCAAATGTCCATGTAAGCAATGTTCAAACATTTTTCGGGATATCGACCACAAGTAAAAAAGCATTTGATAGTTGATGGATTTCTAAAAAGGTATGCCAACAACATTTGGATTTTTCATGGAGAAATTCCTCAAGGGATGGGTCCAATTATCGAGCATCACGAAGATAAACTAAATGGAGCTGACGATATGCATGAAATGTTACACAGGGCATTTAGAATTACAAATGACGATGGTGGGGCCATTGAATCAATAGAGGGGCCTAATGCTAAAGTTGAGAGATTTTACAGGTTGGTAGAAGATGCCGAGCAAAAACTATACTCGGGTTGCATGAAATTTAGTAAACTTTCCTTCATCATTCGATGATTTCATATAAATGTCTGAATGGGTGGAGGGATAAATCATTTACCATATTGCTTGAGTTACTAAAGGAGACACTTTCTGATGGTGAAACTTTACCTAACTCCTTCTATCACACTAAAAAATAATTGGGGAACTAGGTCTTCGATACAATAAGATTGATGCATGCCTTAATGATTGCATGTTGTACTAGAAGCAATCTATTAACGATAATGCTTGTTCAGTATGTGGCATGCCAATGTCGAAAAACAGTGGGCAAATGGCCGAGCACTCTTCTTCCAAGGATCGAAGGATATCAGCCAAGATATTTCATCATTTTCCCTTAAAGCCCAAGCTTTAGAGGTTGTTCATGTCTGATAAGACAACTTCATTCATGCGATGACATGTAGAGGGTCGCACTAAAGATGGGGTGTTCAGGCTTCCCACCACACTTCAACTTCAACCTGGGAATGTCTCAACAAAAAATATCTGGACTTTGCTGCGGTGCCACGCAACGTCAGACTTGGACTTGCTAACGATGACATCAATTCATTTGGTAAAATGAGTATTGCCCATAGCAAATGGCCTGTTTTCTTGATGCCATAGAACTTTCCTCCCTGGTTGTGCATAAAGCAACCTTATTTCTTGATGTTGCTACTAATTCCAGGTGGTTGTGCACCAGGAAATGATATTGATGCTTATTTGAAACTGCTGATAGATGTGCATGAAGACATTCTTTATGAGAAATTTCAATTTCCATGACATTTTCCCTCCAAACAAACAAATCCAGGAACAATTCTTGAGAAAGCTAACAAGAAATTGAAGATATTGGTCATATAGAGACTCACTACATTGAGTTTGGATTTGCAATTGTTTTGATCTTTGAGTATTCCAACTTTTCCTTATTCAGATTGATATTTCAGTTAGTGTGTGTTTTATTGAATATCTTGATTAGTTATTTTGTTTTTGGCGTGTTTATCTTCACATATGAGCATTTTTATTTTTCGTAAGTCAATCTCATCAACAAATTGAAAAAGAAAAAGGTAATTTGGAAGTATAAGATGCAAACCATTCAAGTCCCTTTGTGGTAAAATCCAAGCCTTTTACTATAAGCATCACTAGTTGGGTAGGGTTGGTGAGAACCAAAATGTCTCATCTTTCATTACCCCTCCCTAAAAACTAATCATTCATGTCTTTAATCCCCCCATCAACCCTTTAACTTTATCCTTAGTAACTCTCTCTCTCTCTAGACTACACATGTGATACAGAATAGTATACTAAAATCTGGATTTATATAACAGAGAGAACTGTAACGGATAAAATTCGTAAAAAGGAGTAAAAAGAAGGGGTAAAATAGGGATTTCTCATGCTCACAAATTCTAACAATTTAGCCGACATAAGCCCACTTGGGCTATGTGCTGGCTCACTTGAGTGTTGTCTGGCAGGTGATCTCATCATGACTGCACACGTCATGATGACTCCAAACACCTATAAATAAGCAAGAATCACCAGAGAGAAGGGATGGATGGTGCGAAAGGCAAAGATGGATGGTGCGAAAGGCAAGAGAGGAAAGAAAGGGAAGAAGAGGAAGAGGAAGAGGAAGAGGGAGATCTGAGAAGCTTGAGTCATTCACACCCCTGCCCCGAAGTGCTGTGCAGGCGGCCACTCACCTGATTCTCTCATCTTTCTTTGGTGTTATCCGGCTACTTGATGCTCTTTATGGCCTCACAATCATTTATGGCCATCGGATTCTCTCAAATAGGCCATGTCCGCCTGATGATTTCCCTAAACGGTCACACTGCCACTTGCACGGCCTTGCAGTTAATCATCTGATGAGTGCAATCACACTTGAACTTGTGTCTGACGCTGTGAATAGTGCCGAATATGTTGTGCTGTGAATAGTGCTGAATACGTTGTGCTGTGAATAGTGCCGAATACGTTGTGCTGTGAATAGTGCCGAATACGTTGTGCTATGAATGGTGCCGAATACGTTGTCACGTTGTGTTGTGCATAGTGCTGAGCTCGTTGTTTGTTGTCTGATGTACAACGTACCCATCGTGAGCTGTACAACGTACACGTTGTCTGCTACACAATGTACCCGTTGTATGATGCACAACGGATGCACAACGTATACGTTGCTAGAGCCACGTTATCAGAGTTACGTTGTCAGAGCTATGTTATCCGAGCTAGAGCTACGTTATCCGAGCTGCGTTGTCTGTGCCTTATCCGTGTCTGTGCCTTATCAGAGCTACGTTGTCTGTGCCTTATCTGAGCTACGTTGTCTGTGCCTTATCTGAGCTACGTTGTCAGAGCTACGTTGTCTGTGCCTTATCAGAGCTACGTTGTCTGTGCCTTATTAGAGCTACGTTATCTGTGCCTTATCTGAGCTACGTTGTCGGTGCCTTATCAGAGCTACGTTGTCTGTGCCTTATCTGAGCTACGTTGTCAGAGCTACGTTGTCTGTGCCTTGTCCGAGCTGCGTTGTCTAAGCCATATTCTTTGTGCCTCACCAGAGCTCGTCCTCAAGTGCATATACCCAGTGCCTCACCAGAGCTCGTCCTCAAGTGCATATACCCAGTGCCTCACCAGAGCTCGTCCGCAAGTGTATATACCCAGTGCCTCACCAGAGCTCGTCCTCAAGTGCATATACCCCAATGACCTCACGATAAGTATCTCTATACTATTATGTTCATATGTTCATGTGCTTGTGCCTTATACTGATGTGCTTGTGCCTTATACCGATGTGCTTGTGCCATATACTGTGCTTGTGCCTTATACTGTGCTTGTGCCTTATCATGTGCTTGGGCCTTATACCGACTTTATCATCGGAGCTTATTTCAGGGTGCACACCCGCCCCCTCAAACTCATTCACAGGTGGAGTTTTGCTATTATTCCTCTACCAGCAGAGCAGCTACAGACGTGTGGCATGTACGGGGATTTTTTCCCTTTCAAATTGGCGCCGTCTGTGGGAATCAGCTACGTTGTCTGTGGGAAATCCGTTGTCGCGTTGTGCTGTGAATAGTGCTAAATCCGTTGTCACGTTGTCTGTGGGAAGAATTGGGAATGAGGCAAAGGGGCTTAGACAATCACAAATGACGAGCATCTTCTACGTCTGAATGGGGCTTTCACTGCATGACAACAATCAAGAGGTAATTATCGAGTGCATTCTTAAGTGCTTTATCAAATGAACTGTCTAGTGCATGCTCCAGTGAATTGTCAATATCAAGTGAATTATCGAGTGAATTATCAGCCTATCAAGTGACTTATCAAGTGAAAGATCAGTGACTTATCAAGTGAATGATCAAGAGAAGCGACCAGTGCCATATCAAGTAAAAAACATCGTGAATGCAATGTCAAATGATGTCTTATCTGATATGTCTGAATACGGTGATGGGACACTTGTAGCTTCTTGATGACATGTCATCCGAGCAAGGTGTCTTACCACACGGTTCAACACATATCTAAGCATAATGCTCACTACGGGACCTCTGTGACTCAGTCAGATGCATTGCCCAGTAAGCGACCAATTGCCTTATTTTTATGCAATGCCATCTGAGCATGGTGTCATGATGCCCCATTACGAGTAATTCGCGTGAGATAGCATTTATCTATATTTATGATGGTTTTTACTGCAAACTCATCCGTGTGTTTATCAAGTGAATCTCTGTGCTTATCAAGTGAATCTCTGTGCTTATCAAGTGAATTTCTGTGCTCATGCATCTTTATGTGTTCATGCACCTTCTCGTGCTCGAAGTACCTAATGACTTCATTTTTCTTGGTGTTGTGATACATGTACATTCCCATGCTCTCTGACACATGCTCTGAGGTACTGTGCACGAGGAGCAATGCTCTAACCTGACTAGGGGCTAATACAAGCTCGTCTTCGCTAGCACAAGCTCGTAAGCTCGGCTTCGTTGTTCGCGAGCTCGGCCTCGTTCTCAATGATTCGCTCTAACTCCTCGGTGAGCTCTGCCTCCACAACATCAGTCTTCATGCGAGAGCACAACGTATCAATGAGAACGAAGCATCTACAACGGAAGAGAGCGGTGAGCGGAGAGCGGAGCACAATCAGTATCTGCGGACCAGGTAGATCCATATCATTTTTGAGAATTTTACCCATGAAGTATTCTCGGCACCTCGAACGAAGTCCAAGGCACCGAGAAGGGGCTAAATGTAACGAATAAAATTCGTAAAAAAGAGTAAAAAGAAGGGGTAAAATAGGGATTTCTCATGCTCACAAATTCTGACAATTTAGCCGACATAAGCCCACTTGGGCTATGTGCTGGCTCACTTGAGTGTTATCTGTCAGGTGATCTTATCATGACTGCACAAGTCATGATGACTCCACAAGTCATGATGACTCCAAATGCCTGTAAATAAGCAAGAATCACCAGAGAGAAAGGAGATGGTGCGAAAGGCAAAGAGGGATGGTTGCGAAAGGCAAGAGAGGAAAGAAAGGGAAGAAGAGGAAGAGGGAGATCTGAGAAGCTTGAGTCATTCACACCCCTACCCCGAAGTGCTGTGCAGGCGGCCACTCACCTGATTCTCTCATCTTCCTTTGGTGTTATCCGGCTACTTGATGCTCTTTATGGCCTCACAATCGTTTATGGCCATCGGATTCTCTCAAATAGGCCATGTCCGCCTGATGCTTTTCCTAAACGGTCACACTGCCACTTGCACGGCCTTGCAATTAATCATCTGATGAGTGCAATCACACTTGAACTTGTGTCTGACGCTGTGAATGGTGCCGAATCCGTTGTCACGTTGCCTGTTGTGAATAGTGCCGAATACGTTGTGCTGTGAATAGTGCCGAATACGTTGTGCTGTGAATAGTGCCGAATACGTTGTGCTGTGAATGGTGCTGAATACGTTGTCACGTTGTGTTGTGCATAGTGCTGAGCTCGTTGTCCGTTGTTTGATGTACAACGTACCCGTCGTGAGCTGTACAACGTACACGTTGCCTGCTGCACAACGTACCCGTTGTATGATGCACAACGGATGCACAACGTATACGTTGCTAGAGCCACGTTATCAGAGTTACGTTGTTAGAGCTATGTTATCCGAGCTAGAGCTACGTTATCCGAGCTGCGTTGTCTGTGCCTTATCCGTGTCTGTGCCTTATCAGAGCTACGTTGTCTGTGCCTTATCCGAGTTACGTTATCAGAGCTACGTTGTCTGTGCCTTATCTGAGCTACGTTGTCAGAGCTACGTTGTCTGTGCCTTATCAGAGCTACGTTGTCTGTGCCTTATCTGAGCTATGTTGTCAGAGCTACGTTGTCTGTGCCTTATCAGAGCTACGTTATCTGTGCCTTATCTGAGCTACGTTGTCGGTGCCTTATCCAAGTTACGTTGTCAGAGCTACGTTGTCAGTGCCTTATCAGAGCTACGTTATCTGTGCCTCATCTGAGCTACGTTGTCGGTGCCTTATCAGAGCTACGTTGTCTGTGCCTTATCTGAGTTACGTTGTCTGTGCCTTATCTGAGCTACGTTGTTAGAGCAACGTTGTCTGTGCCTTGTACGAGCTGCGTTGTCTGAGCCATATTCTTTGTGCCTCACCAGAGCTCGTCCTCAAGTGCATATACCCAGTTCCTCACCAGAGCTCGTCCTCAAGTGCATATACCCAGTGCCTCACCAAAGCTCGTCCTCAAGTGTATATACCCAGTGCCTCACCAGAGCTCGTCCTCAAGTGCATATACCCAGTGACCTCACGATAAGTATCTCTATACTATTATGTTCATATGTTCATGTGCTTGTGCCTTATACTGATGTGCTTATGCCTTATACCGATGTGCTTGTGCCATATACTGTGCTTGTGCCTTGTCGCGACCCAAAACCCACCCTAGGAGTTAGAGTGAACTTTGGACGACTAATCATGGCTTACATGACTTGCTTGACAAACCATCCTGCAAAAACCCACAGAGCATATACAATAGAGGACATTATCAGCGGAAACATACTCTATCATGGCACAGCGGAAGACTAACAACCCTCTATGTATATACATACTTAAATTCAAGTTTTATACAAAAAGCAATCCATAAGAAAGTGCGGACATGCCCGCCAAAATACATAAATCTAACTCTCATTTCACCCACAGCTAATCCACTCAGAATCTACAACCACCTATTGGTAACCCTCTACGGGAGGTTCCTCCAAAGGCTCCTCGACGTACTCCTCTTCCACCCATGGACCAGGAGCACAAACATCAAATGGAGCAGCAGCTCCCTCAGAACCTGCCGACATAAGAAGTACGGCTGAGCATGGAATACTCAGCGGGTACTAAATACTAACCAACAATTATAGCATAAAAATGGCAATACATAATCAGGAGCAATTTATATATGTCAAACGGAAACAATTCATATCATACAAGGAAGTAAAGCAGTTTATAATCATGCTTGTAATTCGTAGAAAACCGATAAATCCTCTTGAAAACATCGTGCACTTGACTTGACTTGAAATATCTTTTCGTACTTGAAAGCTTGTCTTGTCTATCTTGCTTGATTCTTGTATGCCGTGTCATGTCATGCATGCTTGCTTGTGATCATGTAACTTGTGAGATGCACTTGTGAGATGCACTTGTGAGATGCCTTGAGAGGGAAGGGAGACCCTTCTTTATGCAATGCACTTGCGAGAGAAGGGAGACCCTTCTTTATGATATGTATGTACTTGCGAGGAAGGGAGACCCTTCTTCATGATATGTACTTGTGAGTGAGGGGAGACCCCTCGTGGAATGTTGGTTCTTGTCTTCTTGTGAAAAGTGAGGTAAAACATATCGTAGGATATGTCCCACCTCTAACCATGTTCTTGTAAACCTCGATAAATCATGTCATGCATGCCGTACTCGTGGGAACCGTGTACATACTTGCATTTAAATTTAAACATGACCATTGGGTAATTTCACAACACATATAGCGTCAAAGATTAAGCAATTCAATATTCATAGCATTTAGGGAAAACAGGAAACACACTATCATAGGCCCTAGCAATATTCAGAATTTATTAGGCATCTATTTCCTAATTTACAGCTCACTGTATTCACCTTCGCATTTCATCAAACATGGTGTGTTCATTATGGATTTACCCTACAACATGCTTTTCTAGATGGTTTTACTCAATCATACATGTATGTTTATTATTGGAACAATGCCCTTCCCCGTTTTAATCATCACCACACAACCACTGGCATCCAATCACCCCTTACATCTCCATTCACCATTCACCATTTACCATTCATCCATCTCATAGCACATGTGTAAGTAAAAGAAAATAAAGAGAAATGAGGGGAAAAGAGGATCTATAACTAGGAGGGTAGTAAAAAGTACCGACCTTGAAGAAATGAGGGAGAAACCCTCTTTCCAAATGACTGTGAGTTGCTGCCCTAGCTTGGATCGCGAGCTCCACAATGCCTGAACCGAAATCTTGAAGAAAACGGGCTTGAGGTTGATCTAGGGTTTCAAAAACCCTTTGATTTCTCTCCAAACTGGAAACCCTAGGTTGGAATTGCCTTCTCCTCTTTCTTCTATTCTCTCAACCTCTCTAAGTGTCGAATGATGCCCTAAAGGCTCGGGTTAAACTCTTAAGGTAAGAGTGAACTGACCAAAAGACCGTAATACCCTTACTGGGATTTCTGCAATGACGCGAGGACCGTGAATAGTGCTGAACACATTGTGTCGTGAATAGTGCCCACTCGTTGTGCGGTGAACAGTGCCAACTCGTGGTGCTGTGAATAGTGCCAACTCGTGGTGCTGTGAACAGTGCCAACTCGTGGTGCTGTGAACAGTGCCAACTCGTGGTGCTGTGAATAGTGCCAACTCGTGGTGTTATGAATAGTGCCAACTCGTGGTGCTGTGAATAGTGCCAACTCGTGGTGCTGTGAATAGTGCCAACTCGTGGTGATGTGAACAGTGCCAACTCGTGGTGCTGTGAACAGTGCCAACTCGTGGTGCTCTGAATAGTGCCAACTCGTGGTGCTATGAATAGTGCCAACTCGTGGTGCTGTGAATAGTGCCAACTCGTGGTGCTGTGAATAGTGCCAACTCGTGGTGCTGTGAATTGTGCCAACTCATGGTGCTGTGAATAGTGCCAACTCGTGATGTTGTGAATAGTGCCAACTCGTGGTGTTGCCCGTGGTGAGTTGTACAACGTGCCCGTGGTGAGTTGTACAACGTGCCCGTTGTGAGCTGTACAACGGATGCACACAATATACGTTATCAGAGTACGTTGTCTGTGCTACGTTATCAGAGTACGACGTCAGAGCACGTCCTTAGTGCCTTCCGAGCTACGTCCTCAGTGCATAACCGAGCTACGTTTTCCTACAGGTTCAGACTGTTTTGGCCATATCTTTTGACTCGTTCATCCGATTTTGACGATTCAACTTGCGTTGTGTTCGTACTTCGAAGAGGAACATTTCTGACATTTCGAAATTTCCAATTTCTTCCTTATTTATTAATTATACCTCTTAAAAATAGAAAATGACAACGAAAGTGTCATGTATTAAGCATGAAAAGGGTCTGGGGCTCTACATGCCTTATACTGTGCTTGTGCCTTATACTATGCTTGTGCCTTATCATGTGCTTGTGCCTTATACTGTGCTTGTGCCTTATCATGTGCTTGTGCCTTATCATGTGCTTGGGCCTTATACTGACTTTATCATCGGAGCTTATTTCGGGGTGCACACCCGCCCCCTCAGACTCATTCACAGGTGGAGTTTTGCTATTATTCCTCTACCAGCAGAGCAGCTACAGACGTGTGGCATGTACGGGATTTTTTCCCTTTCAAGAACCATATACAAATGCTTGAATTTCCTAAAGTTGCAAGAATTCGTAATGAACATGTTCACTCTCTTTGATATTTGGAATTCATAATGAACATGTTAATTCCCATTGGGGAATGATCTTAAACGACTGTGTAAAAGATCATGATTGCATATAAACACGGTTTTGCTTGAAGATTTGGAATTCATGTTGAACACAAATCTACTTTCAATTGGTAAAGGGTATTGCTTGAAGATTTAGAATTCATGAGGACTATAAATATACTTTCAAGAATTCGTAGTGAGCTATGATAGAAGTAGAAATTAATGGCTAGCTTGGTCTGCATCTTCATCTATAGGACTTCCATGCTTCAAAAATCAGAGATTATTTAACTGGGAGAAACATAGAGATCTACTCCCATTTCCAAATATGGGGATACAAGCTTAGGTACTCAATCCACATACCCCTTTCGACATATCTTTCGATTTTAACATTGGTTCAATGATTTGCATGTTTAGGGGGATAAGGGTTTTGTGCACCCCACTTCAATTTATTTTGATTTTTTAGTTTTACTTTATTGGAATTCTGTTTTTATATGTTACACTTATGCTATTTAGATTGAGACTGTGGATCACTTTAAGAAATTTATATGGGCTGCAGATTTTTCGATTCTTTAATCCATAGAGCCGTTTTCTCATATATTTTCGGTAAACCATTTGCTAGAATTTAGTCTTGAAATCTATTAGCATTATCTCAATACAAAGCATAGAACTAAATTATCTGTATGTGGCCCGCGGGGAGAATTATCTCCTTGTATGTGTAGTTGATTCTTTTTATTACTAAGTTTCAACAAAGGAATATGTGCATTTTTTACTTAGGTTGGTAAAAATGTTTATCTAATCCTACATCACCAACCTTCGTAAATCTCTGTAACTAAAGCAATATATTGGGAATAAATTTTCTTTGTTTTGAAAGATTATTATTTATGTTATTGTATATCAATTTAATAAAATATCCTAGAAGAATACTGTGATATAGTGACATTTTAAAAAAAAAATTAAGAAAGAAACTAGTCCGGGTATTCTCCATATTAATACGCATAAAGCATACTAATATGGTGAATACTGACTCACCACCAATCATCGAGATGTGGTGTGATTGGTCACCGAAATTCATTTTTTGTTTGGAATATATGGGCAATGCAAAACCATGGTGAGATTCTAGGAGGGGAGGTTCTATTATGATTTGGGGAAGGTGTTAGGCACCCCAAATCACCCGTCTAAAGACGGTAACCTATGTGTAAGCACCCAATTCTTACACCCCATTTTCTAATCATGGTTAATCATCTTAACCATGCTTAATACCCCCTAACCCTAACACAAACCCTAGTCAAGCCTTAGTCAAATCTTAGGCAAACCCTAGGTCAAACCTGAGCAAACCCTAGGCAAACCCTAGGTCAAACCTGAGCAAACCCTAGGTCTAACTCTAGTCAAACCCAAGGCAAATCCTAGGTCAAACCTGAGCAAACCCTAGTCAAACCCTAAGTCTAACCCAAGTCAAGCCCTAGTCAAACCCTAGGTCAAACCCTAAGCAACCCTAGGCCTAACCCTAGTGAAACGTAGGCCTAACCCTAGTCAACTTAGGCCTAACCCTAGTCAAACCCTAGGTTAAGTCTCCAGGGCCCATTTTCTGAAAGCTCAGAGACCCAAAACCACCATGTGGGCCCAAACAGGGGCGCACATACTTTATAGACCTGTTGGTGTGGGGCCCACTATCAAATTTTTGGAAAGTTCAGGAATGGCGGTAATAACATTACCGCCATTTCCAACTTTTGTAAAATGAACAGTGCCACAGGCCAATTGGGTGAGGGTTGGGCCTGTTTTAGCAAAAAAAAAAGAAATGGCAGTAGAGTTTCTTCTACCATTCTGGTTTTTGTCTAAACTAGGAATGGTAGTAGAAACTCTACTGCCATTACTGGTATTTGGTTCAAACTCGTCCAGCACCCCCTGCACCACCCCAGCTCCGCCCCCCTTGGGTCCTCCACTCTCTCAACAATCCCAAAACTGCCCTAGGTCCCCTCCAACCCTATAAGAACTCCTCCTCCAAGCTTTAGGATTCATTCCAAAAAACCTATGGTTAAACCTTGTTGGTACACTGTCCAATCCGAAAACAACCCTCCTCTTTCAATCTAGAAACCTTAAGGAAGATCCTAAGTACTCCAGGAAGCACCCCAGGTCATTCCCAGGCTCCACCATCGTGCACCAGCCCACCACCACCGTGTACTGTTTCTTCCACATTGAGAGCACCAAGCAACAGGATAGGACCCCCTACCCGATTTTACACTTTTTTGCTAAAAGCTCTGTAAGGCCCCTCTCCAGGGACCCCTTTCTTTTCTGTTTATTACTGTATAACCAAGGATAGGGGACCCCTCCCTCTTCATAGGCATAGGGGACTCCCTTATGGTTCAAGGCTTTGGCTATAAGGCCCCCGCATGCATGGATTCACCCCCAACCTTCTGGGGGACCCTCAGTCCATGAGGGATCCCCTAGATGTAGTCTGGTTCCACCCCAAGGGGAAAAATAAAATTTTTGGAAGAAACCAGGAGTAACGGTAATCTCAGTACCACCATCCCTGACCCTTTTCATTATAGTAGCCTTGTACCCTTTTTGGGTGGGTCCTAGTCCATTCTAGGGCCCAAGTTTAGTCCCTAGGACCTTCCCCTATCTACCCTAGTCCTTCTAGGCTTAACCCTCATGCCTAACCATGGTTAAAATCCTCCCATTTAGAAATTGCCCAGAATGACAGTAGATAATCTACCGCCATTCCTGATTTTCATTTACAATGCATTCAGGCCACTGTTGGGTTCATCTCAAACCATTCCCTAGGCCCACCAAAGGCCCAGGACACCTTGGGGAGTCCCCTAGCAACTCTGGAAGGTCCTAGACCCCTGTGGGTTCCCCTTAACTTGCCCCCAGAACAACAAACTCAATACAGGAAGTGTTTGATAATGGCGGTAGACTCTCTACTGCCATTTCAAATATATACATGTTTGGAATTGGCGGTAAAGACTCTACCGCTAATCCTTGCATTTCTGTATATTGAGCTGTGCACAGGGCCCAGTCCAGGTAGGAGGTCATTCTAAGCTCTGCCATGTTATCTGGGCCCACCCTGACCAGACTAGACCCTTTAACTAGGGTTAAGTCAACCCCGATTAACATTTAACCATGATTAAGTCTCTTAACCCTTGTAAAAATTTTTGAAAAAATCTCAAAAACATTCAAAAATTGTAAAAGACCAAAATACTGTGCTTTGGAACTTTTTACCGTGGTTAGCAGCTTTAACCATGGTTACCTTGCCCTTTAACCCCGGTTAGTAAGCCTAACCATGGTTAAATCCCTTTTGGCCTACCGGGCCTAATGTTTTAGCCTACCGGGCCCAACCTTAGTCTACCGGGCTTATCCTTGGCCTACCGGGCCTAAACCCTAGCTTACCGGGTTAACCCTTGGCCTACCGGGCCTAATCCCTTAGTCTGTCAGACTAATCCTTAGCCTCCGGGTCCAAAACCATGCACTTCACCAACCCGATCAATTAAACCCTAACCTCGGGGCTAGACCCTTAGCCACCCAGGTGCACACACACACACCCTTAGCCTTGGCATGGGTCATGTGCCAGAACTATGCTCTATCTGATCTCACCCTTGTGTGCACATAGGCAACACAACCCGGGTTTGACCCTAGTTAGCTTTTCTTTCTTAGGTTAGTATACTCTAATCACTTAGGCATTTGAATAATTTTAAATTTAATTTGGCTTACACCTAGGGATTTGGTAACCATTGTAAAATGGGGGTCTTAGGGTGCCTAACACCTTCTTCGGGACTTAACCGAACCTTTTACCTAGAATTCTAATATAGACCTTAAGACCTTATCCACAACCCGGGGATCTATCCTAAGGTGCCTAACACCTAAGGTTCTATATTAGGGAGTCGCATATACGGTGTTAAGTGACCCCCATCTTTCTAGAAAAATACTTGCATTATTCCAGCATTCAGCATATAAACTAGACTAAGGTATAGTCTACAAGCAACTCACACGGGGAGGGTTACTCTAAACCCTAACTTGTTTGCACCCTATACCTGTCCTCAATCATGGTTGACTATCCAGGTACTCTCACCTTAATAAGCACCTGCCCAAACGAATATAATGAAACAAACTTGTGCTTGTAATAAAATACATCCAACCCTGCATCTTGACATTACACAGGGGGTTCAAATCTCAAGTGGACATGTCTTCACAAGACCTATCCCCAGCCTTGACCTGATAGACCCCCGGTTTCCATCAACCTAGGTAAAGCATGTCGGAACTCTGTCTGACTGCCCTATCAGATCACAAGTGCCATGTCATACCCAATCAAAATCAAAAATCAAAAAAATAAAATCATCATCATCCTTGCATTTTCGTCTGCATACACAGTACACTCCCATAGAGTCTGTCTTTGTCCAGATAGATGGCAGGACTTTCAGGGATTATTAGGTCAATTGGTCAACCATCACGGCCTGTGCATTTGACATCTCAGGTGGTATGTGACGACAACCTCCATAGATCAATGCAAGCATTCACTCCTAGTCAGCGTCTCGCTTGGGCTCAATACTATAAAAAGGTGTCCATCTTAGACCTATCTATGGTTAAACCAAATCCGTGCCTCGTGAATGCTACTATCCAATGTTGGAACCCATTACATATGGTGTTCCGTTTTGGTAAGAATGAACTGTATCCAACACTGAAAGAGGTTTAGCGCGTTCTGGGCTTAACCATGGACAGTGAAGCCATAGTGTCACGCTGTAAAACAACATATCAAGGAGACCTCTCAAGGTTTTTGCATATCAAGTCTCCCTGCTTACAACACAGTCCTAACGAATCTTATGATCAGATACCCGTAAGATATCTAGAAGATCAGTACAGCCGTAAGTGGAACCCTGATACCATAACAGTTGAACTTCCCGGTCTCAACGCACTTGCATTGATAGTTATGTCTCAGTTGGTATTCCCAAAGTGAAGCACCCTCGCCGACTCAGTCCTGTAGGGATCATCAAAGACATGCGTAGCTCCAGAATAGTTGTACCCATCATTCATGCAGAGGTTCTACGGGCTCTCAAACAAGTAGCAGACCGCAAAAAGGGCATCTTCTATGTCAGTGCACCTCTCTTACACCTATGGTTGGTAGGACACCTACTTACAATTATTTCAATACCTGCCAATCTCCATGATGCATACAGTCTACCCAGGAAGATTTGTTATAATCAGGGCCAGATAGTGTCTATAGACATCAGAACGCTCTACTAGCTTCTCCAAAGCATATCAGAGGAGGAGATCACATAGAATGTGAGTGGCTAATCCTGAAAAAGCTAACTCGCGTCATCATAACTAAAAGACGATGCATGATCCTCGCCGGTCTAATCGGCTCAGCGGTCTATGCACCACTCCGAGTCCTTCATCAGTTTGGACTCCCTCAGCGTATCCTAGTGATAGACTGACAGGAAAATGATTGTGTCAGCTTCACAGTGCACTCTAAAAGCCTCACTCATCACTTCCAATTAGATTTACGGAGCTCCAGAAGAGAACAATGACCAGACTTTGTGGTTAGAGTAGGACCACCAACTGATTCAACATACTGGCTTTGGGTGGAAGATCCTGATATCCCATCCATTATGCCAGCACCAAGGGAACTGCTTACACAAGTTTCAACTCCATCAAAAGGAACCATACCCATAGCTGAAATGGTAGTTCCCTAGAGAGACATATTCTTGGAGAGACAACTACTGATCTAGGAAAATGAGAGAAGGCTATGGAAAGCCTAACAAGCATTCAGGCAACCAGAAGCGGAGCGAAACCGTAAACTTCAAGCCATGCAGAGACATGTCGAGCAGCTTGAACAGACAGTCCAATCTCTCCGGAAAAGACACAAGGGCGAGGCCAGAGAGACAACTGTCATCAGGGTCCAACTGCATTTCTACCAAGAGCATCTTGATAGTGCAAAGTTTGAGATGACTGACCGGATCCGACAGTTCGGACCCCGGATGTTCAATGCTACTGAGGTAATTAACAACATGAAAGTTGAGGTCACATCCCTCCAATAACAAATTATGGACCTTAAAGGTATGCCCCGGCTACTTGACTTCATGATCCCTGACGGACCTACCTAGGATAGAGTCCTTTTATTTTTAAGTTGCACAGTCCTGTTCTCACCTTGCATACATCAATAAAAAATCATTTATGGCATCTTCTTTCTGGCACATCATGCATATTCATGTTTAGCCATTGAATCCTTTTCTATTGCATGAGCCGACCCATGACTCACTCTATGACTGTAATTCTCGCAGAAGTAGCAGATGTAGACGCGGTTCTGATCAAGGTTCCAGTAATGGAAGAAGCATCCAGCACCACCTCTCCTAACAGTCAGTCGGAATCAATGACAGAACCTTCTGATCCGCATTAGAGAACCAATGAGATCCTACAGTCGCATGATAGAGACATCACAATCATGCAAGCCAAGCTCGACAGTGTCTGGAATCCTTGAAGATTCTTATTGGTGTCTGAACCGATGACCCTCCCATCCGAAACCCTACAGGGGAATCCTCTGAACGGCCACATCCAGAGCCAAATCAGCCTATCCCTATCATCATTCTTAACCCCAGGCCTAAGTCAAGTAGAGGTGAGGTAGAATAGGATCAGTTTGATGAGATAGAGTAACCCAAGGCCTCTCACATCAATCAAGACAGGCCATCGTCTTTAGACCTCACCCCATCCCTCCGGGATCAACATGAAAAGATCAAGCTGATGAAAGAAGAGATGAGATGCATGAAAGGGGCATCTACTAGCTCCAGCCTATCATTTGAAGATCTGACTTTCTCATTTGGGGATTCTTTTCTCCTAGGTTTCAAAGTGCCCGACTTTGACAAATATGACAGCACAGGCTGTCTGAAGCAACATCTGTAACTGTGTCTGGGGGACATGCTCCAGCATAACAAGAACCAACCTCTTCTCATCCAGTACTTCCAGAAGAGCTTAAAGGAAGTAGCCCTTACTTGGTAGATGTCAGTGGACAAATAGAGGGTCAAGACTTGGCATGACGCCATGGACATCTTCGTGGATCAATATTTTTTCAATCAAGAACTTCGGCCTCAGAGAAGTCAGTTGAAATAGGTGTACCAGCGTAACAATGAGTCTTTCCTAGAATTTACTACTCGTTGGAAGGAGATGACAGCAAAACCCCTACTCTGATCCCCAAAGAGGAGTTGACAAACATGTTTACGGGCACCTTAAAGCAGCCCTACTCTACTTTGATGGTAACTCTACCAGTTGTAGACTTTGGCACTATCGTAAAGACAGGTGCCCGTATCGAGACGACCATTCAGAGTGGAGCTATTCACTCCAGCTTAGGGCTTGCTCCCCCTAAAACAACAGCACTTGTAAGCAGAAACAGTGGTCCCAGGGACCAGAGAAGGAAAGAAGATGTGTAGATGGTGGCTTCCGCAACACCTATCAGGTTGTTAGCTCTAACCGCTTAGTCTCAGTCCACAACCAGAAACACACAACCAGGCAGACAAAACCAGGGGTAAAATCGTCCCCCTAGAAACTTCACCCCTCTTCCATACACTCTTAGCTAGTTATTGGACTTTCTTACTAAGAAGAGTCTTCTCACCTTAAGAGGCCATAGCCCTCTCTTGCCACACAACAAACAGAACAAAAACTATAGAGCCGATCATCACTGCGCCTTTCATAAGGCCCGGGCCATGCTACTGACTATTGCATTGGCCTAAAATGCGCCATCCAAGATCTCTTGGATGAGGGAAAGGTTGAACTGGCCCCCGGGAACACCAGTATCAACCAAGCACCACTGCCCCTATATAACAATCAAGTTAGTTTCATTGAGTGGGAAGAGCTCAAGGTAGGGCAGCCAAGACCCAGTGCACCAGCTTTGGATGATGGTATAATCAGGCCTTTTTATCAGCCTCCTGTCATAATCTCATTCCCTCAGTCAAACATCCAAGCTATCCTTCCACCAATACAAATCTATGTCCTTAAACCAAACAAAGAACAGATCATCTACACCATCCATTGCCCAGCAAATTGGCCCAAAGCACCAATTCAAAGCTCCACCTCTTCAGGCTCCATCAGGATCCCTTACATCCCATCTCCGTCTTTCAACCTCAACCCAGTACCCGCTCCTCACTCTCTCATCCTTGAGAGCGAGAGCATAGCCAACCTTACTCGATATGGCTGGGTATACCAACCTCTGGTGGTTGAGCTAGTAAAAGAGAAAGAGAAAGAGAAAGCAAGGGTGTCAGACCCTAAGAAAGAAGCAGTAGACTCAGTATTTCTACTGAAAATCTTAGAAAAGGCAAAAGAGTTCAACATCACCCAACAGTTAAGCAAAACCCCAGCCTAGATCTCCATCATGGGTCTTCTCCTTACTTCTGAGCATCACCGGAAGTATCTTCTTCGGGTATTTAACAATACTCAGGTAAAATCAAGCATCACGCTCGAGAAACTGGGCCATATGGTGGAGCAAGTGCTAGAATGAAGAATCATCTCCTTTACAGAAGAAGAAATACCAGACGGCGTCTAGGACTATACCCGGGCTCTTTATATTACAATACAATGCATGAACAGAACCTTATCATCAGTGCTAATCGACAATGGCTCTGGCCTAAACGTCTACACTTTATCTACACTACAAAGCCTGAGCTTGAGCCTCAGTCAATTGAAGAAGATACCCATGACCATCAGGGCATTTGACAACTCAACCAGGCAAAACCTGGGTGACATTGACCTGACCATCGGAGTTGAACCTGCTTAGTTTACTACCAACTTCCAAGTCGTGAATGTGCTAACCTTATTCACTTTGTTCCTTAGGAGGCCGCGGATCCACGTGGCCGGAGCCATTCTATGTTTTCTCCATTAAAGAATCAAGTTTATTCAGGATTACTATTTGGTCGTAATCGCTTCAGAGGAGTTGGCAAGTTCTTTTGGGGACATCCAGGAGTTAGGGCAAGGTACTACCTTCATGATATATCAGTTTAAACAGATCAGTTCTATCGCCCAGACAGAAGAGCAAAGCAATCAAGCAGTACCGTCATTTGTCAGGATAATGGTCAGAATGAACTACTAACCAGGGTTAGGCCTGCGAGTCAGAAACTAGGGGATGAAGAAGAGATATACACCTCCTCGCTACATACCGCTGTTCAGATTATGGTACAAGCCCAAGTTTGAGGACTACCTCTCCATGCTAATGAAGAAGAGCAGCCGGTCGGCGAAACCAGAACCTGGACCCCATATCTTTATAACCTTCCCGGTGAGGACATTTAAAGCCTACCCCGATACCCCCTTGCAACAGTTGCCAAAATCTCAAACCCTCAGCCCAATGCCGGCTGTTCAGGAATTCCAGATCCAGAAGTGTTCAGCACGACACAGATGTTCAACGAGCTGACTGTTGAAGACACCACAGAAGCAGAAGATCCAGTAGGAGAGCCGGTTTGCACTCTCTCCAATAGAGTCGAGGCATCATCCCATCGCCGACCACTGATCCTTTGGTGGACCGAGGCTCTCACCATCAAGGCCATCCAGGGACAAGGCAAGCAAATTACAGGACAAGTTGGTTCAATCAAGCAGTGACCGAAGCACCATTCTCCTCCTTCTATTTTTTTCTTTTGCTCCTATTGCAAAATCCAAATATCGGCCACTGTCGGCTTCTTTTTGTTGAGTCAACTTTTTGTAAACAATAATCATCTTGTTTTATCAATAGAAAATCTGATGTTTTGACTCAAAATCATGTTTTCCATAAAACATTTTAAATTGGCTGATGACGAAATCACACAGACTCTTCCCTTGGAAGGCCTAGTGTCTTTAATCCACCAAAAATAACATAGCATGCTAAATTAAGCTTAATGATTTGCCAGAAAATCACCTCTAATAGAACTACCCCCAAAACCCTCATTGAGCTTTCGGAAGTTGAGTATGACTCAGAACAGGAAAATGAACCGCCTCAAGAGATCTTGGACCTCCTAGAGCATAGTGAAAGGTTAATTTAGTCTAACATTAAGGACATTGAGATCATAAACCTTGGATCTGAGGACAGTCCCCAGCTCGTCAAGATCGGCACAACCATAAGTTCGCAGCAGAGAACAGACATGATCAGTTTCCTACAGGGCTTCGCCTTGTCATATGCAGACATGTCTGACCTAGACCCAACTTTGGTGGTACACAGATTGCCCCTGAACCCCGAGATTAGAGCAGTTAAGCAGAAACTGAGATGGATGAGGCTCGAGTGATCGTAGAAGGTTAAAGAAGAGGTAGAGAAGCAAATCAAAGTAGGCTTCCTGGCAGTAGCGACCTACTCTAAATGGTTAGCCAACATTGTGCTGGTATCCAAGAAGGATGGCAAAGTCCGAATGTGCATCGACTACCTGAATCTGAACAAGGCAAGCCTTAAAGACAACTTCCCTCTCCCGTACATCAACACCCTGGTCGACAATACAGTAGGGCATGAGACGCTTTCATTCATGGATTTTTTCTCCGGCTACAACCAGATCAGAATAGTAAAAGAAGACATAGAGAAAACCTCCTTCATCACACCTAGGGACACGTTCTGCTACAAGGTAATGCTCTTGAGACTCAAAAACGCAGGGGTAACCTACCAAAGGACCATAACAACACTATTCTATGACATGATCCATTAGTCAGCTGAAATCTATGTGGATGACATGATAGTCAAATCACCTACTGTCAGGTAGCACCCTGAAGACTTGAAGAAACTGTGTGACAGACTCAGAGAGTTCGGCTTAAGACTAGATCTGACCAAATGTGTCTTTGGAGCCTCGTCGGAAAAGTTACTTGGCTTCATAGTCAGTAAAAGAGGCATCGAGATCGATCCAGCTAATACCAGAGCCATCATCAAAATGCCGACTCCCCAAACTGAAAAGGAAATCCGCGGATTCCTGGGTAGAATTTAGTACCTCAGCAGATTCATCTCTCAGCTCACTTCGATAAATGAGCCAATTTTTAAGCTTCTCCAAAAGAATGTACCCACAGTCTGGACAGACGAATGTCAAGAGGCCTTTTTCAGGATAAACCAGTATCTTCTCCATCCTCCAGTACTTGTGCCTCATATACTGGGACGGCCACTACTATTATACATCTCAGTGCAAGAAACCTCATTGGGGTGTTCCTGGCATAGCATGACAAGGCAGGCAGGACAGAGCAAGCCATCTACTACATCAGTAAACGCCTACTAGAATATGAAGAAAGGTACAACCCACTCGAGAAAACTTGTCTAGCACTGGTCTGGGCCACTTCGCGTCTATGACATTA
Organism: Tetracentron sinense; assembly: GCA_015143295.1. Classification (NCBI taxonomy): domain Eukaryota; kingdom Viridiplantae; phylum Streptophyta; class Magnoliopsida; order Trochodendrales; family Trochodendraceae; genus Tetracentron; species Tetracentron sinense. Next base: position 26,489,219 of record CM026559.1, on the reverse strand, counting down.
TCTGCACTCTTATTCGGCAATCCTGATCTCCCGGATGGATCCACTCAAGTACTTACTGTAAAAACCAGCCACTATCAGGGGTACAACCCAATAGTTTATGATGTTATCTGAATTTGACATCACGTACATGACTCAGAAGTCAATAAAGGGGTAGGTAATCGCAGATCACTTGGCCCACAGCCCAGCACAAGACTACGTGTCAGTATATGATCAATTTCTAAATGAAGCCATCCTGATCTCACCCAAGGGAGCTATACTTCAACAGAGCCGCTAACAGTCATGGACATAGGGCAGAAGCAATCCTGATCTCACCCAAGGGAGCCCATCTCCCCATCTCAATCAAGCTCAAATTCAGATGCCAATTGAACAAAGCAGAATACTAGGCGTGCATAGCCGGACTGAAAGAAGCCCTTAGCATCAGGATTGAAGAGATAGACGTCTATGGTGACTCATCTTTGGTAATCTGCCAGGTGAATGAATATTGGGCCATCTAAGAAGCTAGGCTAGCCTCATACCTGGACTACCTCAACATGTTGATCACTCAGTTCAAAAGAATCATCTTCAGTCACAGGTCCAGGAACCACAACAGATTTGCCGATGCACTGGCTACTCTCGCCTTCATGGTTCAAATTCCCAAGGGTATCATGCTCTAGCCGATTGAAATCCAGCAATAGGATCAACCTATCTATTGCCTTAAGATAGAAGAGGTATCAGACAACAAGTCTTGGTATGTAGACATTAAGCAGTATCTTGAGGATGGGACCTTCCCACTTGATGCCATCAAAACAGACCACCGAGCAATCAGAAGACTGGTCGTTCAGTTTGTCCTCTCAGGAGGAATCTTGTACAAGAGATCGTCGAACATGATCTGGCTCAGATGCCTTGACACTCGTGAAGCTGCACAAGTAGTTAAAGAAATTCATGTAGGAACTTGCGGTCCACACATGAACGAGTTAATGCTCTCAAAGAAGACACTCAGGTTGGGCTACTACTGGTTTACAATGGAATTTAACTGTTGTCAACATGTATAGAAGTGACACCAGTGCCAAATCTGTTCTGACAGGATTAATGCATCGCCGACTAGGCGGCATAACCTCACGGCTCCCTAGCCATTCTCAGCTTGGGGCATTGACGTCATCAGACCAATAGCACCGAAAGCATCAAACGGACATCGATTCATCCTGATAGCAATCGATTACTTCACAAAATGAGTTGAGCCAACCTCTTATTCAAATGTCACAACTTTTGTGGTTCAGCATTTTCTGAAAAAGGACATCATTTGTTGGTACGATATCCCATTCGAGATTGTGACAGACAATACTCTCAATTTTTGCAACAAGGGGATGACAGATCTCTGCTAGAAGTTCAAGATACAGTATCACAACTCCACACCATAAAAACCTCAGACTAATGGTGCAGTTGAAGCCGCCAACAAGAACATGAAGAAAATCATAGAGAAGATGGCAACCAATTATTCTGCCTGGCATTGGATTGCTCCCATATGTATTCATGGCCTACAGAACGTCCATCCGAACCTCAACTAGGGCAACATCATTTTCCTTGGCTTATGGTATGGAAACAGTCCTCCCCATCAAAGTAGAAATTTCATCACTCTGGGTGTTAATGGAAGCAGAAATCTCATAAGCAGAATGGGTACAGACCTGATATGAGCAGCCGAATCTGATAAAGAGCGGCGACTGAAAGCCATCAACCACTCTCAGGCTTACCAGAGGCGCATGGCTAGGTCATTCAACAAGAAAGTTAAGCCTCGAAGCATTGAAATCGATGACCTAGTTCTCCGAAAAATGTTACCAAACTGCCCTGACCCAAGGGGTAAGTTCACTCCCAATTATGAAGTCCCATACATCGTCTGAGACAAATTCTCTGGTGGTGCCCTTCGACTTGGACGTATGGATGACGAAGACCTCCCAGATCCCGTCAACATGGACAAAGTCAAACGATAATATGCTTATGGTCTAGATCTGATAGACGCTTTACACTCGTAGATTCTCCAGGAAATGACTGTAGGCCATCCTTCGCACACCCCTCAACCCCATCAATGTAAATCATTTTCAAATAAATGAAATCAGCTAGTTAGCCTCCTGAGCCTAATAGCCTTTCGTTCACAAAATCTTTTCAGGGACACCCTCCCTTGCCCTCTGTAGCATTTGCCTGAACTACGTCATGACCTAATCCTGAAAAGGATACGTAGGCAACTTGATAATCAGGTGCGGTCACTAAAGGGATACAAATATCTCCTCAAGCATCCCCTCAGAGTCAAAAATTTTCCCCAAGCAAAGTCAAAACTCTCCCATTTTCCCCAGTAGAGTCAACTCTCAAGGGTATAAAAATTTCTATCAAAGGAAAACCCAAAATAGAAATTGAAACATTCTCAAAGTCAGAGACTCCCCACAGAGACAACCTCTCCGGACTCTTTCCCCGGTAGAATCAACCTCCGTACGGAGATCTTTAAGGGACAACCTCTCCCGAAAGCATTCCCCGAGCAGAGATAACCTCTCTTGAAAGCTCCCCAACAGAGTCAATCTCTCCCCAATTTAGCCTCTATTAAAGAGGAAAATTCTCCAGCGGAGCCCCCCCATAAAAAAGGGGGTCCAACGAAAACCGGAGAAGACCAAGTCAACTACAACAAGAGGAATCCTAAAGAGAGTACAAACAAATTGCAAAAGGAGAAATCCCAGGGTGTCCTAAATACGGTCCCCTAGCCTGCATTTCGTCCCACTCTAAAGTCCTAGATCCCTTAGAAACTACGAGTGCAAGCGCAGTATCACATCTACATCCCCAGCGGAACACAAATCATCAGTAAAACGCCATCCAGGACAATGAAGGGAGAAGACCTATTTCTCCCAACAATTCGTGGGCATGAGTGAAAACCAGCAATGGCCTCATTGCGTAAAAATTACGTGACCCCTGACCTAATCTTGCGACTAAGAGAAAAAAAGGGACAAAAATGAATCAGCTTCGCAAGCATGAGGAAAACCGGCAACAGTCTTATTGCGCAAAAATCATGCTAACCCCATGACTTGGTCATTCTGAGGGTAAAAAGGGGAGAAAAGCTGAAGAGCAGTTTGACAACAAAATCCAACAGCAATCAGTCTCGTCGAACACCCAAGAACAACTCCCCAACAGACAGTTGATGGTCTCCAGGAGTGTACCATTCCCCAACGGATCCCCTAGTAGAAGCCTCCAATTGCTCTCTACATACACTCCCTAGCAGGATCCCCAGTAGAAGTTTCAAACTGCCGTCTACATTTTGGCAAGCTCTCCACTACAAGAGTCCTCAGTCTCCAACAGCAGCGAGACAAACTTGTCTACCATCAACAACATCCCCAATGAGAGAAATACCTCTTCTGAGTCATACTCTGCTCTCTGAGAGTAATAGGCAAACTACAAATCCCCTAAGCCTTGACAAATGCAATTTCCTGACAAATCTAAAAGCTAGCTAAGCATTTTTTCTATCAAAATCAAAAACTTTTGCAAAAAGTACACAATGCTTTTCATAAAAGTTTTTCAAAACTTCTGGTACCGAGACATGGTCGTACCAACCTGCACTAAGCAGCCCTGGCAAGACAAGCAGAAGAAGTCAATGCCGCACATTCCCGCAAGTCGCATTCAACAGAGCCATGGGAAAGCATCCGCGCCTTTACACCCTGCATAACATTATTAAAATTTAGTGCCTCTAGGCCACCTCAATGTCAATCCGGCTAGTTCCTCCAAGATATGCCACATCTCTTTTGACACCCCGTGTGTCCCCGACATCCTGTGTCCCCCTTGACAATCTCTTCATACCGCGGCATTACCTCCTGTATGTCCCTAACATCCTGTGTATGCATTGACAAACCCATTATACCGTGATACCTTCCACATGTCCCCTTCGACACCCCTGTGTGTCCTTGACATCCTGTGTGTCCCTTGAAAATCTCGTCATACCGCGGCATTACCTCCTGCATGTCCCCGACATCCTATACATCCCTTAACAAACCCGTCATACTTCGATATCTCCTGCATGTCCCCTTTAACACCCTCATGTGTCCCCGACATCCTGTGTGTCCCTTGACAATCTCGTCACACCGTGACATGCATTACCTCCTGCATGTCTCCCTTACGACACTCACGTGTGTCCCCGACATCCTATGTCCCCTTGACAATCTCGTTATACCGCAGCATTACCTCCTGTATGTCCCCGACATCCTGTGTATCCTTTGACAATCCCGGCATACCGCGATACCTCTTGCATGTCCCATTTTGACACCCCGTGTGTCCTCGACATCTTGTATATACCTTGAAAACTTACTTTTCATACCGCTACACCTCCTGCATGTCCTTCGTTTGTTTTGGCTAGGCACCTCCGGATAATGCCATAATAACCAATCTGGTTAGCGCCTCCGGGACATGTCATCTTTCCAGCATTCATTAATCCCCAACATGAGTGACCCTAACTATTTCTTCTTTTCCCAGCTCGCTCATATCCCCAGCAGGTATAGGTAGGCACATCACACCCATCATTTGTACAACATGCATTCCCTAAAATCCAAGCTTTGTGTAAGACTTGGATAATTCCAATCTTTATCGTTCAATTATTAACTTAGCATTCTCTGACAAAGAAGGGCAGCTTTAAGCACCCAATTTTTACACCCCATTTTCTAATCTTGGTTAACCATCTTAACCGTGTTAATACCCCCTAACCCTAGGAAAATCCCTACTCAAGCTTTAGTCAAACCCTAGGCAAACCCTAGGTCTAACCTGAGCAAACCCTTAGTCAAATCCTAGGCAAACCTTAGGTCAAACCTGAGCAAACCCTAGGTCTAACCCTAGTCAAATCCTAGGTCTAACCCTATTCAAGCCTTAGTGAAACCCTAGGTCAAACCTGAGCAAACCCTAGGTCTAACCCTAGTCAAACCCTAGATCAAAACCTAAGCAACCCTAGGCCTAACCCTAGTCAAACATAGGCCTAACCCTAGTCAAACCTATGCTTAACCCTAGTCAAACCTAGGCCTAATCCTAGTCATACTTAGGCCTAACCCTAGTCAAACCCTAGGTTAAGACCCTAGGGCCCAAGGCCCATTTTCTAAAAGCCCAGAGACCCAAAATCACCCTGTGGGCCCAAACAGGGGCCCACATACCCTAGAGACCTGTTGGTGTGGGGCCGACTGTCAAATTTTGATATGTTCAGGAATAACAGTAATAACATTACTGCCATTTCCAATTTTAGTAAAATGCACAGTGCCACAGGCCAATTGTGTGAGGGTCGGGCCAGTTTTAGCAAAAAAATGAAAATAGTGGTAGAAACTCTACCACCATTACTGGTATTTGATTCAAACTAGTCTAGCACCCCCTGCACCACTCTAGCTCTGCCCCCTTGGGTCCTCCACTTTCCCAATAATCCCCAAACTGCCCTAGGTCCCCTCTGACCCTATAAGAACCCCTCCTCCAAGCTTTAGGATTCATTCCAAAAAACCTACGGTGAAACCATATTGATACACTGTCCAATCCGAAACCAACCCCCTCTTTCAGTCTAAAAACCTTAGGGAGGATCCTAAGTACTCCAAGAGGCACCCAAGGCCATTCCCAGGCTCCACCACCGTGCAACAGCCCACCACCACCGTGTACTGTTTCTTCCATATCGAGAGCACCATGCAACAGTATAGGACCTCCTACCCCATTTTGCATTTTTTTGCTAAAAGCTTTGTAAGGCCCCTGGTCCTACTCTAGGGGCCCCTTTCTTTTCTGTTTATTAGGGGACTCAAGATTTTTCAATCAATATAATTTTACATGCTAATACTGTAGACCCGGGATTTTAACCCCACTCCCGATTAGGATTGAACCCGAGGAGGAATAGTGCTAAAATGTTGAAAAGAGAGAGTCGCCACCTATTTAAATTGTAAGGGAAAATAGGGTCCCTTAAAAGATTGGATAAGGCTTTGGTCTGGAAATAGAGTTCAGGGTAAGGATTCATTTGAGTCAGGGGAAGGTGTTAGGTACCCCTAAACTCCCATCCGGAGATGGTTACTTACTCCCTAAGTCTGAATTAAAGTAGGAGAAACCATAAGAGAAGCTTGTATTTCATCTATATGTTTGACAAATATTGTACAAACAGTAATGTACATGTTAATGTAAGCTGGGACAGGATAGGGGTTCTATCCTAGGTGAGCTGAACCCGATCAGGGTTGCCTACGTATCCACAGTCAGTGGAATCAAGCCACACGTAGTTCCAGATGGGTAGTTGATGGTTTGATTTGGATTGTGGGTGTTGGACAAGCTGAGGTTGACCTTTGGATGTTAGGATGTTTTCAAATGGTTCGGGGGTTTTTGCTCCTGTTAGAGGAGCGAGGTGGCCTTTTAAGCTCGTGCTGAGGAGCGTTTGGACAGTTTTGGCTCATGTCAATGAGCACTTGGACAGTTTTAGCTCATGTCAAGGAGCCTCTAGACAGTTTTAGCTCATGTCAAGGAGCCTTTAGGTTTAGGGTTTGATGAGATTTGGACCAGGGTTTAAGCGGAGTTTCTAGACAAAAGTTCGACTAGGTGGGTAAGGTTTGACCTAGGGTTTAGTTAAGGTTTAACTAGAGGTCACTAAGGTCTACCTAGGGTTAACTAGGGTTCAGGTAGGGTAACTGGGGTTTAGGTAGGGTAACTAGGGTTTAGGTAGGGTAACTGGAGTCAACTAGGATTTGACTAGGGTTTAGGTAGGGTAACTAGGGTTTAGGTAGGGTTTAGGTGAGGTTTAGGTAGGGTTTAGGTGAGGTTTTGAATCAAGGTTTGAGCCGAGATTCGGACAGGGTTTCGACAGGGTATGGTATCTTTGAACCGAAGTTCGGACAGAGATTCGACAGGGTAAGCTGGGTTTAAAGTAAAACCGGGCAGGGGTTTGACAGGGTAAGCCGGGTTTTAAGTAAAACCGGGCAGGGGTTCGACAGGGTAAGCCGGGTTTGAGTAAAACCGAGCAGGGGTTTGACAAGGTAAGCCAGGTCTAAGTAAAACCGGGCAAGGGTTTGACAGGGTAAGCCGGGTTTAAATAAAACCGGGCAGGGGTTTGACAGGGTAAACTAAGCAAGCAGTCTAAGTATTTAAAGCAATAAAAAAATAATTAAAAGCTAATAAAGGACAAAGCAAACGTCAGAGTTTTGGCGATTTTACCTTCCGGGAAACCCAAAAGGGTCTCTGAATTAAGTGCTCCCGAGAACGATTCTTCGAAATCGAGTTCCCGGGATCGCCGACGCCAAAAGGACGTTTTTGGAAAGAGGAGAGAGAAGAGAGCAAGTGAGAATGAGTGAAGAATAAAGGAAGGGGTGGGGGGTATTTATAGTTTTTCAAAACGGGGGTCCGCGCCTTTTTAAAGGGCGCGAATTACTATATTTTAATGAATAGTAAAGCGGTATGAACAGTGAGTCGGCAACGCATCGGCAACGCGATATTTCTAAATCCGCGCCTTTTTAAAAGGCGCGATTTACAATATTTTATTATTTAGCAAATAAAGATATTAAAAATGAAGTTTACTGTACAAGTGGGGCCCACATGGTCCCGCGCCTTTTAAAAGGGCGAGCTTGCCCCTTAGGGCCTGTTTGGGTTTTCAAAAATGAGTTTTTTTGGTTTTTTTTTGTTTATGCTCCTATTTGCCGAGAAATTGTTTTTGTCGTTTTAAGCCTATTCTGAGCCCATGAATAATCAAAATTGAGCTGATAAAATCCAGAAAAACGTTCGAGATAAAACATGGATTTTTCCGTACTTTTCAAGGGCGTTTTGGTCATTTTACGCTATAGGGGCATTTCGGTCATTTTCACCCGTTTTGAGTCCGATTCAACTCCAAAATAGCCACAATTGATCACACAATTTATAAAATATTTTAAACAAAATGAAAACTTTTCAGCACTTTTTCAGGGGCATTTTGGTCATTTTTCACCCGAGGGGTATTTTGGTCAATTTTTACCTGTGGGGCATTTCTCGGAAATCGATGCACATGGAAAGATGGTTTTAAAAATGGATTTTTTAAAAGATTTTTAGAAGTGTGCAAGGTGATTAAGGGGGTGCAAAATTGGGGTGTTTACAAATACATTATACAAAATCAATCATAATCTCACGCAATAATTAATAGAGAGACCAATTACATCATTATGACCCTCCTTTGGGTCGAGTCATAACATGTTAACGATTTCCTCGAAAATAAAGCTAGTTAAGTGTGCTTTATAGAGATATCAATTGTATCATTATGTCTCTCCTTTGGGTCGAGTCATGACATGCTAGTGATTTCCTCAAAATAGTAGGCTAGTTAGACACAGCCATCACAACATCAAGAAATTTGTCTCCTTTGGGTAGATAAATTCCTTAAGTTGTTACATCAACGTTGATTACTTAAATTTGTATCATTCCATATCAAAGGAGTTTATAATTGAACCTAATCCAATATGGACATCATAGCACTAGGAAAGATCATTACTGTTGGGTAGATCAATCTTTCAAGCCATCTTATTGTAATATATGACCCAAACGAAAAAATATATATACAGGCCTAAGTAAGCTATGGGCCAAAAGCCCAACTTATTATTTAACCAGTTTAATTTAAGATAGAGATGAATTTATTTAGATAAGGTTTGTTTAGATTAGGTCTCTTTTTAAAGTTTTAAATCTATTTTTTTAATTCAAAACACTAAACATAAAGGAGAGAGATTAAGAGAGAGAAGAGATAAAATTTTTAGGGTTTTTCTTGTTCTTCTTTTAGGTTTGCTTCACATTCTGATCTCTCATCTCTTTCACTTATTTGATTTATTTATTAATTCTCTTTCTATAGACTAAGTTTTGAATACTATTACTCTCCGTGCCGATCAAGTCTAGGAAAATGAGTGAAGCGATTGAGTCGAAAGTCTATGAAAGAAAACGTTAATTGTGAAAATTAACAAAATACTTGTTCCTTCTATTTTATCTTCTTAGATTTACTTTGTAATGAATTAATTATAAAAGTTGAATAAATTATTTTAATGAATGATTCCTAAAAAAATTGTGCAGTTTAATAAACTTCAACAAAATTATCATGAATGGTGGAAACTTAATCAAATATAATTTTGGAGTATTGATAAATTAGCATGTCTCGTATTAGTTAAGTGAAGATTATAAAATTGTATTAAATATTAATTCAGAATACTATCTATGAAAATTTAATGTGCTAATTTAATTGAAAATTATTTAGGAAATTGGGTTGGAATCTAAAAATTGATATTCACTGGTTTTCGATTAAGAGTCGCCACTTATTAATTCTAAGGAATAAGTCCCGGATATGGATAAGGTCTTATTGTTTAGATGAGAGTCTATGTAAGAGGTTCGATTAAGTCCCAGGGAATGTGTTAGGCACCCTGGGACCCCCATTTTACAATGGTTACCTACTCTCTAGGTATAAGCCAAAATAATATCAAAGTTTTAATTAAATGCCTAAGTTTTAGATAATATTAATCCAAGAAAGAAGAATATCCTAACTAGGGTCGAACCCGGGTAGGGCTGCCTATGTACTCATATGGGTGAGATCAGACCGAGCGTAGTTTTGGCACATAAGCCCACGCTGAGGCTAGGAGAGTGTGTGTGTGCACCGGGGTGGCTACAGCTTAGTCTGGGGACTAAGGTTTGGTTAACTAGGTTAGTCAAGTGAATGATCTTAGGGTATGGGCCCGGAGGCCAAGGCAAGGGCCCGGAGGTCAAAAAATGAGCCCGGAGGCTAAGGATTTGGGCCCAGAGGCCAAAGGATGAGACCGGAGGCTAAGGATTGGGCCCAAAGGCTAAGGGTTGAGTCCGGAGGCTAAGGTAGGGGCCCGGAGGCCAAGGATTGCATAACTGGATTTAAATGATGAGTTGACCATGGTTAGGGCTGCTAACCATGGCTTAAAAGGTCCAACATCAGATTTTGGTCGCTTTGCATTTTTTGGCATTTTTAGGGATTTTTCAAGGTTAAAATGAGTTTAACCATGGTAAAGCTATTTTACCATGGTTAAGAATGCTCCAAGGTCTGGTTTTGGTCATTTATTGCATTTTTAGATTTTTAATGTTTTTTTGGGAATTTTTCCCAAGGTTAAAGGGTCTTAACTAGGTTAAAGGTTAACTGGGGTTAAGTTTAACCCTGGTTAAGTGTCTAGGCAGGTCTGAAGTGGGCCCAGGTTGCATGACAGGGCCTCAAATGGCCTCCTACCTTGTCTAGGCCCTATGTAAAGCCTAAGTTACAAAAAATAGAATTGGTGGTATACTGTTCACTGCCAATTCCAATTCTTCACAATATTGGAATGGCAATGGATTACATACTGTCATTCCTAGTTTTTCTGGGAATGACTTTCTGGACTGAGGAGAGGTCAGGGATAACACCTAGAGAATTGTAAACCCATGTGGGTGTTTAGGGGACTTTAGGGCAAGTCTTGAGCCTGGTCTGGATTAAGTCCATAGGGACCATTTACAGTGAGAAGCAGAATACCCAGAATGTCAGTAAACTGTTTATCGACATTTTGGACAGTTTCCAAACTTATTCATTTTAACCATGGTTAAACTGGTCTAGTGAGCCTGGAAGGACCTGGAAATAAGACGGGAGGTATCAGGGACCTAGGCTAGGCCTGGAATGGACCAGGGCACACAAAATGCAGCTCAGAGCCACTGTAATGGGAAAGCCCAGAAATGGTGGTACTGTGTTTAGTTACCGCCATTTCTGGATTTTCCAGAATTAAAATTTTCCTCCATGACACTGCACCAGGGCTTCTCCAGGGGGTCCCTTATGGACTAAAGATTACCCAAAAGCTTGGGGAGTGGCTGAAAAGCCTGGTAAGGCTTAATGGCCATGAAATGTTACCTTGGATAGGGTTCCCGTGCCTAAGATGAAGGCAAGGGGACAGACCTTTGTCCTTTGATATTTCACAAGATAACTGATCAAAAATTCCTTTGGAGTAGTACCAGGGGCTCACAGAAGTTTTAAAAGAATGAAATAGGGGTAGGGGCAGTTCTTAACCTACTGGAATGCTTCTAGCGGAGGCAGTGGTGTCCGTGGTGGAGGTACGCGACTGGGGAGGGACCTAAGTAGTCCCTAGGATCTTCTGGTCTTGCTGTTGGTGGAAAAAGGAGCTAGGACTAAGGGGAGATGTAAACACCCCAGTTTAGCACCCCTCTTTTCTCTTTCCACACCTTTAAAATCCTCTTTTAAAACCCTCTCTCCCTGTGCTTCAGTTTGCAGAAACGCCCGTGAAGTAAAAAATGACCAAAACACCCCTAAGGTAAGAAATGATCAAAATACCACTAAAAAGTTCTGAAAAAGTTACATTTTATCTAAAATATTTTTTTTGATTTTATTAGTTCAATTTCGACTATTTTCAGGCTCAAATCGGACTTAAAACGAGAAATCAAGTTTTCGACAAACCGGAGAGCGCCACATGGCAAAAAATCCATGTTTTGGGACCTAGATAGGACCTGCGCCTTTTCAAAAGGCGCAAGCCCATGTGGGCTCCACCTGTAGTGCAAGACTTCATTTTTATTATTATTTTTAATATCTTTCAATTGCGCCTTTTAAAATGGCGCGATTTCAATTTTATCTGCGTTCCGTGTTGCCGCCCTACTGTTCACACCGCTTTACTGTTCATTATTTTAATATTAATCTCGCTCTTTAAAATACTATGGACACTATTCTAAAACACTACAAATACCCCCACCCTTTCTTCATTTTTCACCAATTCCTTCTCCTTCTCTCTCTCTTTCCGATTTCAGAATACTTCTTAGCACCTGGATTCCCGAGAAAGTCGATTATGAATGGTCGATTCTCGGGACCCATTTTCAGAAATCTTTTCAGATTTTTCGGAATGTGAATTTTCTCTAAAACTCTATCTTGCTTTGTCTTTTCATAGTTTAATTAGTTTTTTTAATTCATTTTTAAATTGTTTTAATTGCTTAGCCTTTCCTAGTCGAACCTCTGCCTAAATCCCGGTTCAAAATTAACCTTGACTAGTCGAACCCCTGCCCGGGTTGATTCAAACTTACCAAGCCCAGTTGAACCCCTACCCAGTTTGATTTAAACTTACCAAACCCTGTCGAACCTCTACCCGAACTTTGGTTCAAGCATAGCCTACCCTGTCGGACCTCTTTCCGAAATTCAGTTCAAACTTAGCCTACATTGTCGAACCTCTGCCCGAACTTCGGTTCAAACGTAGCCTACCTTTCCAAACCTCTGTCCGAACCTCAATTCAAACCCTAGTTCAAACTCTACTTACCTTAGGTGAATCTCTATCCAAACCTCGGTTCAAACCCTGGTTCAAACCCTACCTACCTAGTCGAACTTCTGTCTGAACCTCGATTCAAACTCTGGTCCACCTAGTTGAAAATCTGTCCGAACCTCATTTCAAACCCTGGTTCAAATCCTATCTGACCCTAGCCATATCCAATGCTCCTTGACATGAGCTAAAATTGTCCAAATGCTCCCCGACAAGAGCTTAAAAGGCTCAGATGCTCCTGAATATGAGCTTAAACCATTCAAAAACACCCTAACATCCAAAAACAAATCTCAACCTATCAAACACCCATAATCCAAATCAAACCATCAACTACCCTCTAGAACTACGTGTGGCTTGATTCCACTAACAGTGGATACATAGGCAACCCTGATTGGGTTTAGCTCACCTAGGATAGAGCTCCTATCCTGTCCCTACTTATTTCAACATGTATATTGTTATTCATATAATACCTATCAAGCATATATATGAAATACAAGCTTCTCTTATGGTTTCCCCCACTTTAATTCAGACTTATGGAGTAGGTAACCATCTCCAGATGGGAGTTTAGGGGTGCCTAACACCTTCCCATAACTCAAATGAATTCTTACCTTGAACTCTATTTCCAAATCAAAGCCTTATCCAACTTTTTCAGGAATCCTATTTTCCCTCACAATCTAAATAGGCGGCAACTCTCTCTTTTATGTGTTTTTAGCACTATTCCTCCTCGAGCTCAATCCTGATCGGGAGTGGGGTTAAAATCTTGGGTCTACAGCTTGGTGACTCTGCTGGGGATAATTCGAGTCAAAACCTAAATCTGAACTAAACAAGGGAAACCATATCAGAAACTTTCAATTACATCTATTTGTTGCTAATTTTACTAATTTGCACATATGCTAACTTATGCTTCTATCATTCATCGAATCTCGGACATTTGTTTGCCAACTTAGCAACATGCTTAGGATTCAATTTCTTTTATTCATTGCTTGATTTTGATTGATGCATATACATTCATATTGATTGCATACCAGAATAAAAACCCTTTCACCTATCTAGCTGGATCCGGTAAGCTTACAATTGAAGGATGTTTATCCCTGACGATGAATCCCAAAGATCTGTGGAAAGCATTGGTTGTAGACTGTGGGATGTTTATCTCCGGTAAACACGAATGGTCTTTACAGCTTGCACCAATCGTCCATTTTCAGGTATGTTCTATACCAGGGAGTTATATTTACGGTCATGTGCTCCTCAAACTTTTAGACAAGAACCTTGCATACACAAGTCTTTGTTTAGGCATAAATCAAGAGCACCTGGCAGGAGGGACTACCTTATCCCTATTCTGCTACTGGTTTAAGCCGTTCTTGCATCATTTGTTCAGGTATAGGGACAATCTTATCCCTATACTTAACCATTTTCGGAGCTTGTGTGAGCCTTGATTTCTAGATAGGTCTAACCCTATTCTTTTCTAAGTCAACAAGATGTTGTGAAGGTTAAAATCCTATACTCTAAACGAATCATATAAAGAAGTCATTGATTCATATTTGATCTTGACCCATTGGGCTCTGGCTCCCAACAACCCAGATTAGTGAAATGGACCTTTGTCCACTCACCCCATTGGGTCACACACGTTGAGCTGACTCACCCTTGCCTAATTATACATACTTAGTTCATTCACTTCAATTTATTAAAGATTCATTCCTTTCATCTAATTCAATTCAAATTCGTTCATTTCATTTGTGTGTATCAACACCATTCAACATGCTAACAATTCAAATTATATGCATTAGTCTTAGGACTTTCCGCATCCATCATTCTTTGTGCACATTCATATTCATGACCAGACAAGGGGCAACGTCCCATGTCAAAAGACCCTTCATTAGATCATGTGTGTGCATCATGACTATTTTCATCTTGATCTCATTTGTACCCTTCATTCAGCATCTTGACCGTCATCTAACCCATCTGTACATACCTCTTATTACCAACCAGTTCATTGCACCCTGAGCAAAAGAGGTACTAAGCTATTCGCCCTCTTTGAGATGACTCCAGTAAGTACAAGATTGACTGATCGAGATGAGCAACTTGTAGAAGGTGCGAAAACCGACCCTAATAGCCCACCTCAATATGTATTGCAGCAAATCCCTGATTTAGAGGTGAGGGTATTTGGAACTGAACAAGGCATCCTAGAGCTGAAAAGGATCATGCGGGATATCTTGAATGCCATGAATAGGGAACAATCGTCCTCCTCTTTTATCCCGATCGTCGAACCACTCGCCTTAGACCAATCAAACCAACCATCTAACAACCTACCATCTCCAAATCCACCATCTCACAACCCACCACCTCCAAATCCACCATCTCACAATTCACGACCTCCAAACCCACCATCTCACAACCCATCACCTCCAAATCCACCACCTCCAAATCAACCATCTCACAACCCATCACCTCCAAACCGACCATCTCACAATCCATTACCATTGAACCAACCATCCTTTAACATCCCGACACCACACCATGATAGTATAAGGAAGATGAGGCAAGGATTGCACATAATATAGAGCAGCCATGCATATCAACCAGCTCGGCCTATACCCCAGACTTTTACAATGACAGGATTGAGAGCTTATAACAATTGGTAAAGATGTCCCAGGGATCCTATAACTTAGTATCCACTGACTTCCAAGATATGTGCCTGCATCTGGGGATTCAATTGCCTCAAGACTTCAAAATGCCCGAATTTGAGAAATACAATGGAAAAGGATGTCCGGATACACACCTAAAAGTTTACTGCGGAGAGTTGTTCCAGCTAGAGCATGGTGACAAGTTGCTAGTGCAGCTATTTCAGTGAAGTTTGAAGGGACCAGCCCTACAGTAGTTCACCAAGGTTGACCCAGCCAAGGTCCGCACATGGGAAGGCCTCTATAAAGCATTTTTTGCTCAATACTCTTACAACATTGACTTGGTCCCACAGAGGAAAAATCTAGAGAGAATAACTGAAGTTACGGAATATTTGTGGATATAACATGACTTTTGCCCAATGTACAACATTGAATCCCACGAACATCACTAGTATGATGGGAGGTAATGAGGCACTGAGTGGTTCAAATAATGCCAAATTGAAGGAGTAAGTTCTGATTGTTTTGAGTTACTTAGATCTTGATTATGCTATACATTTTGACAAACTCATTGAGCTCACTGCCGAAGCCTTTGCCGAGGACTTGGAAGTAAACCATACTGAACTGAAAAAATGGGAAAGGTTAAATCGTATGAGTCTCATGATCATTACGAGCTCCATTGCTGATGTAATCTGAGGTGACATCCTGACTCGGATAATGTAAAGAAGTATATGGCAGCAATCCAAGAACAATTCTAAGGTACTTCCAAGGCAGTTACCAGTAGCCTTAGAACCATGAAATATGATGAAAATAGTAGTGTACGTGAGCACATTATGGAAATTAGTGGCATTGCTACTCAATTAAAGGGAATGAACATGAAAATCTCTGAATGTTAGCTTCGTTCACTTCATTATGACTTCTCTTCATGATCAATTTAGTCCATTCAAGATAATTTATAATACACAGAAAGAGAAGCGGAAGAGGAATATGTTGATTGTCATGTGTGTTCAAGAAGTAGAAAGGCTTAGGATTGAAAGGCCTGATAGTGTTCACTATACCACTTTTGATCCGTCTAAGAGAAATTTTAAGCGAAAAGGAAGTAAAGGATCTTATAAAAGGAATAATGTGAAAGCTTCCAACTCGACTACCACAAGGAGAATCTAGCGAAACTGGTTCTGACATTAAGTGTCATTTCTATAAAAAAGAAAGGGCACATAAAGAAAGAATGTTAGAAATTTAGGGGCCAACTCGTGAAGAAAGGTAACTCCATTTTCTTAATTTGTTTGTTATGAGTCATTTCTTGTTCATTCTCCATGAAACACTTGGTGGATGGATACCGGTGTAACTATTCACATCTCTAACTCAATGTAGGGATTTCGATCCAGCGGAAAGTTAAGTATAGGCGAACGGACCATTAAACTTGGTAATAAAATAGAAGCAGACATTGAGGCCATTGGGACTCTTCATCTTATTTTAGATATGAGTTTCATTTTGGATTTGGTCGATTCTGTCTATGTTCCTAGTATGACCAGAAACCTTATTTTTGTTCCTAAATTGGATTCATTAGGTTTTAAATTTAAATTTTGTTCTCTTTATTACATAATTCTCATATTGTTGGTTCTGGTGCCTTAGAGAGAAATCTTTATAAATTGAATCTTGATTCATTATATGTCCATTCTTTACTTTCTATGCATGTGAGTGGTGGTGAAATTAGTACTGTTAGTGCAAAACGAAATCGAAAGGATAAGAATTTCTCCATTGTATGGCATAAACGTTTGGGCCATATATCCAAGGAAAGGCTGAAACGATTAGTTAAAGATGATATCCTCAAACCGCCCGATTTTACTAAGAACACTTATGTGGACTGTGTTAAAGGAAAATACACAAAGATAAATGAAAAGGGAGCTATTAGAAGCATGAATCTATTGGAAATAATCTATACTGACATTTGTGGACCATTTCCTACTTATAGTATTGGTGGTCAGAGATATTTTATTACCTTCATTGATGATTACACTTGTTTTGGTTATAAAGCTGAAGTTGAATTACAACTCAATTCAAAGATCAAGATTGTGAGATCTGATAGAGATGGAGAGTATTATGAAAAATACTCTGAAACAGGTCGCAATCCAGGACCATTCGCCCTATATCTGCAAGAGCACGGTATTGTTATTTAATACAAAATACCGGGTACACCCAAGCAGAATGGTGTAGCTGAGAGTCGAAATCGCACTCTAATGGTTATGGTTAAAAGCATGTTATGTTTCTCTTCATTGCCTAAATTCTTGTGGAGAGAAGCCTTAAAAACAGTTGTGCACATTCTAAATTGGGTTCTTAGTAAGGCAGTTCTTAAAACTCCATATGAGTTATGGGTTGGAAGAAAACCGACTTTAGGATATTTGTGTATATGGGACTGTTTAGTTGAAACAAAGGTGTATAACCCACAAATGAGGAAATTGGATCCTAAAATCATAAACTATCATTTCATTGGAGATTCCAAAAGGTCAAAAGGATATAGAATTTACTGTCCCACTTATAGTACCAGAATTATCGAGACTAGATATATCAAATTCTTTGAGGATGGCGACCACAGTGGGAGTGTTGAGCCTAAGAATTTTACTTTTGAGGAAAATCGGGTTATACTTCATATACCGATAATTCAAGAGAGAGTGATTCCAGCATCACCGCTTAAAAAGGATGTTGGTGCACCTGAGGTTTGAGGAAACACCTCACATTGCAAAAGCTTTTGTTCCTGAGGTACAAATTGAAGACCTACCATTGCGTACATCACAAAGGGTTAGGAGGTCAGCCATCTCTAATGACTATGTTGTCTACTTGAATGAGAGTGATTATGACATTGGAAAGGAAATAGATCATATTTCTTTTGACCAAACCATAATAAGAGAAACTTCAACTCAATGGCTTGAAGCAATGAAGGATGAGTTGGAATCAATGAAAGACAACTCGATCTGGGATCTTTGCGAGTTACCTCAAGTGGTCAAATCTGTAGGCTGAAAATGGGTATAAAAAACTAAGTAGGACTCCAAAGCTAATGTGGAAAGATTCAAGGCCAGAGTGGTCGCAAAATGTTTCACTCAAAAGAGAATGGATAGACTATAAAGAAACCTTTCCTCCTGTTTCTAAAAAAGATTCTTTTATAATAAGCATAACTTTAGTGGCTCATTTTGACTTAGAGTTACACCAAATGGATGGAAAGACTGCTTTTCTAAATGGTGACTTGCATGAAGATGTCTTTATGGCATAACCTGAAGGTTTTCAGGTTGATAGCAAAAAATTCTAGTTTGTAGACTAAAAAAGTCTATATGCGGGTTGAAGCATGCATCTCGACAATGGTACTTTCAATTTTATGAAATCGTTTCAAACTTTGGTTTTAAAGGAAGTATTGTGGATCAATGCATATACCTTAAGATCAGTGGGGAGAAAATTCATCATTCTTGTATTGTATGTTGATGATATACTATTTGCTAACAGCAGTTTAGGCTTGTTATATGAGACAAAGCAATTTCTGTCAAAGAATTTTGACATAAAAGATCTAAGTTAAACATCCTATGTGATAGGAATTGAAATTCATCGAGACAGACCTCGTGGTCTGTTGGGATTGTCTCAGAAAGCCTATATTGATAAGATTCTCAAAAGATTTAACATGCATAATTGCTCTGCTAGTATTGCCCCCGTGGTGAAGGGTTATAAATTCAGTTTGCTTCAGGATCCCAGGAACAATCTGGAAAGGAGACAAATGAAGAAAATTTCCTATGCATCTGTAGTTGGGAGTCTCATGTATGCAAAAGTCTGTACTCAACCGGATATACTGTATATAGTTAGCATGCTTGGTAGGTACCAAACTAATCCAAGCTTGGACCATTGGAAAGTAGCCAAGAAGGGTTTTTCCTATTTATAAGGGACAAAAGAGTACATGCTCACATACAAAATGACAAATAGGCTTGAGGTAATTGACTATTCTGATTTCGACTGATATTTGCTTAAAAATGCTTATTTTCACTATTATCTTTTGAGGCGTTGTCAAACTCTACTATGTAAACTTCCAATTTTACAAACTTTTTTACGTAAGGGTTCCCTGCATTGCATAACACACAGATTTCTGGTAAAAATGGTACATTTGCATGAATTTAACATGTTTTCGAAAGTCTAAATTCAAACTTGTTTTTATGAACTCTCATCACGCGCTTTAATATTTCAAGACCCCTGATTAGAAGAATTACAGAAACCAGGAAGCCAAAAACAACTATCGAATCTCTTATTACCTGGTCATTCTAAATTTAAGCTCTTCGTGATTTCCAAGAAGTGACAAACAAACAATAGGAGAAAGGAGTGTAGGATTGGGTCGCGCGCAGGTTGCCCCAGCTCACTCATTCCTCAGCATTCGTCGATCGGTGTAGATAAGCTTGAAAGTTATTGGCCCCGATCTCAAAACCTGAACATTTATACCACACTAAGTTTTTTAAATCTTATGAAATAACTAGAAAATCAAAGGAACTTCATTCTTAGATTTCATAAGATAGATCCAAGTCACTCTAGAATAGTCATCAATGTCGGGATGAGCAAGCATACGTAGATAAGTGGGAACCGAGTTTGTTGGTTTTTCAGCTGTTGCGTGCTAGCTAGCTCTCTGTCCTGGCTTTATAGTAGCTGAAGTTTCCTTACAACAGACTACATTATCTAGAGACGGGCCAAGACTGAGCTGAGTTAGTGACTAAAGGAGGCTAAAGAAGCAAAGAATACATTCCAAAGAAAGGGACTCAATTGATAAACATCCCCAACAAGACAAAGAAAGAAGCAAGCTTAATTCGCAAAGTTCGGGGGATATCATGTTAGAGACCAGGGTTCAAGACCCTTTGCTTCTTTTTGTTTGCTTTGTAATTTTATTTTTTTTAAACCCTAACCAATTTCCTCTCTAATTAATCCTAGCCACTCATTCTTCTTCTATCTTAACCATCCATTTCAAATCTCTACTTTTTCTCTCTCACATGGTAACTCTAATCCCACAGTATCTTTCCATATTTTCTTTCCCCCTTTAGTTCTCCCTAAATTTTCCATTGTGTTAAAACCTAATCTCTTTCTCTACAAAATCCTAACCATTCATCTCTTCTCTATCACCAAACCCTAATCCTAGCCACCCATCTCTTTCTAAAAACTCTAGCCAACTTTTTTAACCCTAATCTTTATAAAACCTTAACCACCCTCTATAAATACGCACCCCTCTCTCTTCCTTATAGATGGTTTCCTCCCCCTAACTTCTCTTCTCATCTATTCCTTCTTTTCTCAACCCATTTTCTGTCTAAGCCTCTCAACATCTTCTTTTCTCAACCCCTTCTCAAAAACCTCTTCTATTTACGCATAGTGCGAGTTTCCAGTTTGCTGAATTTTTCTTGGATGTAATGAGATTCAATTCAACTTTGAAAATGACTTTTCTTTATTTTAATGTAATTAGGGTTCGTTTGGTAGATTTTGTATGATCTTGTCTATTTCAAACATATCTAGCCAAAATAGATCTTTGGAAAAAAGATCTCTAAGAAATAGATATGTAGACAATAAAATTGTTTGGCAGCACACATCAATAAACATAGCTTTTTTGTAAAACTGTGTTTGGTAACATCATCTTATTGCATCTTATTGTAGAGGTAGTTGATGTTATTTTTAAAAAATAGTTTTTCATTGGGGATTAACTCAAAGGAAAATATTTAATGGACCGTGCATTCCACTATGTCACGGAATGCACGATCCTCATTGGTCCATGCCCCCTCTTTTTAACAGTCACTCACTCCTAAGATTCACCCATACAACCTTGACTTTTAGAATTTTTTTTAAAGAAAATATTAATTTCAATTTTGTTAAAGCTTAAGCATAGTTAAATGGGACACATGAACACGCCAGTCCATTAGTTAAACTAATGCGTGGTGGCTAATCACTTTTTTTTTTTAAATGAAATCCTCTATGGTTATAACTAGACTCGGGGAAGTCTGGTTACGCCCTTGAGGTCGCCACATGTCCCTTTGGACATCCCTTAATTGTGGTTAAGATTTACCCCCTAGGGTTAAACCACCTATCCTTAGTTTTTAAAAATATTTTTTCTAACCACGGTTAAATTTTTTTAAAATTTTTTTGGAAAAACCTAGGATAGGTGGGTGAACCCCTAGGGGTGGGTGATCTTAACCACAGTTAAGGGGTGTCAAAAGGGACACATGGCGACCTGAAGGGTGTATCCAGACTCCCTCGAGTCTGGTTAAAACTGTAGAGGATTTCATTCATCTCTTAAGTTTTGGTAACACACAAACACACCCACACTCTATAACACCGGCTCACACACCTAATACAATTTTTCTTTTCCGAACACAAGAAAAAGAGAATGTTTTTAGAACACAAAAGTAAAGTAGATTTCAGCACAAGAACAAAGAACTAATTACAATGAGTCTTTTCCAAACTGAAATACACAACAAATGGACATAAATACAAAAAAAAAAAAGATTTGGAATCTAGAACTTTTGCCACTCTAGAATATTACAGTTGTAGCTTAAAAACCTCAAACATTGTTTGATTATGTAAGAAAAGAGCAAGTTTGTTGTAGTGAAACCTTCATTACCAGCCAAAACAACAGAAATATCTTGGATTTTAGTAGCTCTTCGATAAAGATCTCTCTTTTGATCGATCAATCTCTTCCTCGTTGGATTGCAGTAGACAATTGGTCCATTTATCGAACCAGAAATCAGTCTCAATGCAATGATATGTGCATTAATAGGCGATTACACTCCCCCCCCCCCCCCCCCCCCCCCCCCCCCCCCTGAGTCTCTTGTTTCCCTTCTTTGTTAGGAAGGCCTCGGCGGCTCTAGAACAAGGAAGAAACAAAACCCTAGAAGAGGTGAAGCATAAGAAATAAGAGAAGCAAAGATGAAGAGAAGGAAGAACAAAGAGGAATACCGGTGGGAGGTGGCGGCAATAGCTGGCCGAAGGAGCTCGTGGTGGGAGTAGGCAGCAGCTGACAAGAGTTGGAGAAAAAGACAATGAACAGTGAGAAACCCCTCTTCGTAGCCCTTTGTTTTTTCTTTGGGTTGGGTTGGAATTAAGTAACATTTAAAGGGGCAATTAAGTAATTAAAATTCTGAAAACTTGAGTTCCGTCACCTACCCGCAAAATACATGTAGATCTTTTTTTAAAATCTTTATTAATGAGAATTTTTATTATAGACATTTTATGTCTTTTTGTCTTTTCTTCTAGATCAAATAGATTTGTTGTCAAACGGTCTAAAATGTTAAAACGTCTACCCACAATAGACATTTAGACAAATAAGACCCAAAATTAAGAGATTCCAAACGGGGTCTTAGTGTTATTTTTATTTAATGTCTTGATGTCTTTTTAATTCAGTTTATTTTATGTTCATGTCATTTAATTAGCAGATTTTAATTAAATCTCTCAACTTTTTCTTTTTTTTAAATCGTATCGATTCCATCATTCTCATCCCTCCATCATTTAACAATTTCCTATTCTTTTTGGTTTCTTCTTTATACTAACCCCATAGTTAACGAGTGAGGATTCGACATCCGACATGATACCACTACGCATAATTCACATTTTGCAAGAATTTAAAGAATCAGATTAAAGCAAAAGTTTTGATAGTAGGGTAATTCTAAACGATAGAAAAATCCTACTATCAAATGGTACCGTTGCCGCTCGTGTGAAGGGAAAGCATGAAGAAACACACCACAATAATCAGGAAGAAAAAAAGAAGGAATTTCGGATTCCAACATACTCTTCCTTTTTTTTACTACTTATCTTTTTTTATTTTTCAGCCTCAGATGGTCGAGTGCAAGTTGTAAGACTTTTTAACGGACTTTTTCATTTTTTTAGATGGTTGTTCAAGGGTTTAGTAACACTTGATTAAGTGCTAAAAAAAAACAGCATATAATACCACATGTTTTTCTTTGTTAGTTTTTGTTTCAAAAACACAACCACCAAAAAAAACATACGTGGGTTGTTTTCGTTGTAAATTTTTTCTTTTTAAAAATTAGGGTAGATTTACTTTCTATATTTTTAGGTGACTAGATTTTGGGAATTGAGCATTGAGAGGTTTCCAAAAAGTGTTTTCGCTCATTTAGGCATTTTCCTTCTTTGGAAAAAGCCTATCAAAAGCATAAATTTTCTTTTTTGGAAAGTTTCCAGTGTGTCCAGAATTCTTATTAGGAAGGTTTCCAATATTGGCATAATTTCAAAATAGTAGTTCCCTTATTTAGGAAACTTCTACATTTGAATTGGAAACTATTCGAAACCTACCTTAATTTCCTTGATTGACTTGTGCAAATCGTAAAGGCAACAACATTCCAAATCAATTCCCTAACTTGACCTATTTTTTGTGAACTAACTCTTCTACAGAGAAGGAGTGTGAGTAGGGAGTATAAGCTTGGAGTGGGCCCAAGTCCATTACCCCTCCCTACCTCACAGAGGCAACCCCGTGGCATAGCCCACAGGTAGGTACGTGTTTTAAACCTTGCTAAAAAACGATCCTGGGTGCCTGAGCATCTAGGTGATGATTGTTTATTTAATTCTGTATTTTTTTCAAACTGCTTGGATGGCCAAAAAATACATTAATTGAAAAGATCACAACTCAACTCTACTTAAAACTGGTGGGATTTCATCACCCACTTCATCACTCTAGTTGTGTGAACCCAAAAGCCATTTAATAAAAGGAACCAAGATTTAGAGCCAATTTGAGCTCGGTGTTCACAGGACCATCACAAATACGTGACTCTTTCATTTTTTGAGTCAAATAAGACCACGAGCGTAGGTCCCTATTTCCTAACATACCCATAGGTCCCTACTACTTTAGTATACTGAGCTCTTAAGTAGTCTCCTCAAAATCTTGTTGGTTAACTGTGCTTGTCGACTTAGGAACACAATCTAGCCCAAGTTATTCTTTCGGAAATACACTTGTCAAACTGCTTGACTGATCCAGCTAGCCTGGGGCGTATTAAAGCTTGTCATTGTGTGACAGATCTGTCTAGGCTACAGATTCTCTCACAGTTAACTTGTGATAGTATTGGAAGGATAGCTTGCGAGTGAAACCTTTGTGAGAACCAAGAGTGCAAGTTAGTTCGACAGACTAATCAAAGATAAAATCAGTGGTTCCGCCCATTGTCATAACTTATCTGCCACCAAAGATAAAAAGATAAAGCCCATAAACTATTGGTTGTTTAACATTGACTTAGGATTATCTTTGTGACTTCTTGTGCATCATATAGATTCACTTAGGTTAGTGTCTCCTTGGACAACTTTTTGCCAAATCTTGGGTGTGTTCATTCAAACATATGACCAGTTAGGTTTGGCCCCATCAGCGTTCGATTCGATCTAAGAGTCATTCCAATCCGGGAATTAGCCCCAGCATCTCACCTTCTTCATCCCCTCCATAGCAGTAGAAAGCCTCTTATTGAGACTTATGCAAATTTCTATTGCCAGAATTTCTATTGCCAGGACTCCACAGCCCAAATTCCTATTGCTAGACTTATCATCCAGATACTTGAAATCATCATCCTAGTTTCTCTTGGGAGCAAGAGTCTGTTCCACAACAGCAACCATACCATAGCACATATCATTTCGGGTTTAACCAATCCGATATACAATATGATGGACAGTACTCGCAGTCACAGTACCAGTAATTCCCCCAGAATTCTTATTTTGACCAACAGAGCGCCCTCCCAACCCCTCAGTCCTATAATTATTATACCCGGATGAGCTATAATTGTGAATTGGTACCTCAGCTTCCCTTCGCTGCACCTCAATAATCTATTCATAAACCTGGTCTAGAAGACCTTCTCTCCCAGCTTATGAACCAGTAAAAATAATCCTTTCAATGCCTAGAACAACATTTGGATCAATTAGAAGCCGAGAGCAAGATAGGTAACTTCCCGAGCCAAATTATTCAAAATCCGACTGAACAAGAGAAAGTTTCTGAAGTCGAATTGCAGTTGAAGAACTAGAATTTTCAGGGAAGAGATCCAAGCTGATACCTCCCTTTGTTCAGGCAAAACTATTGATATAGGAGTACCACCATCCTCGGTTTGCTCAAAAGCACCACCTTTAACCCTAGCTCAGAGAATCCCAATTTCACATCCAACTCTGATGCTTCTATGTCTGCACCCAAATCGGATATTCATGTGCAGATACCTCAGGCTGAGGATAAGCCCATTTATTAGTTGAAACCACCTTTCCCAAAAAGTCTTATCCAGAATAACTGGGACCAACAATTTTCAGAAATCACAGAAGTCTTCAAAAACTTACCGATCAATATCTCGTTCAGTACTGCTATCAAGCAGATTCCACACTATGCTAAGTTCCTCAAACACTTATGAACAGTCAAGCTGCGTACACAAGCACCTAAGGATCCATTTCTACCCGAAAAAGTCATTGCATTCAAATTAAAGGATCCTGGAAGCCCTACAATTCAGTGCATCACAGGAAACGATTTCAGTTGTACCACTTTGCTAGTCCTAAGAGCTAGTGTGAATCTCCTGACTTTTTCAGTCTATCAGTCGTTAGGTTTAAAGGACATACAACCTATGGGGATCATTCCAGAGCTGCCAGTTGGTGTTGGTTGGGATCGATCCTCTCTTTGTAGACCGATGACCCACTCAGTCTCTATGTGCTTCATTTTATTTGGGGATGCTTTTACGTACCTCCTTGTGTCTGGCTGAAGATGTCAAACTTAGCGCTGTTGGGAAGGCAATTTCGAGATTTTTAAAGTAACATGAGTCGCATGCTTATTTTGCATATCTTATGGTAGTATTTTCAGTTTGCACAGATACCATCACTTTTGAAGATCATTTGTATCATTTCTACCAAGCTGGTAATATCCTTTTTCAAACTTGTGCATCTTGTTGTCATCATTCATATCCTATTTTGTGCGGGTCATGAGCACCGAGGACGGTGCTATCTTTTGTTTCGGGGTGGGCATTTTCCAAAACTCATGTTTTTCTTTAAAAAAAATATATTTTGCTAACTCTTTGGAGCTTTAGAGACTGTGAAAGCTTTCGGCCTATCCTGCAGGCCACCTAAGAGGTAGAACTCTGGGTTTTGCGGGTAGGATATTTAGGTTTATGTTATTCTTTTTGTTAGTCCTCTTGTACTTTCAAAATGTTTTCAAGTACCTTTACAATGATGAGACAAAACTAACAGTTAGTTTACTTATTGAAAAAGATGTCATCTTTTGAAATACATGTTAGCTCTTAGTTCAACAATACTACTTGGATTTAAACACTTAGAAAATTCAGATTTGGCACAACTTGCACAGAATCAAGACCAGAATCATCCGAAGTTTAGATTCTCTAGAGATCCAAGAAGAATATTTGTGCAGACCTAACCCAGTGAGCTTTTGAGCATTTCATCATTTCAGAGGGTTATACAAAAATTTCAAGTCATAAGTTGACTCACAATTTCTTCCAGCTTACACATATTCCATTAATGAAAGATCTCATTAATTCTTGATTTGATCACTAAGCTCGTAACGTTATCAAATACTGAATTATTACAACAGAACTTTCTCTGTATCCATTCAAGACAAAGGACATGAGAGTGCAACCGTAGAAAGTGATTTAGGTCATGTTTGTAACCTTCCAAACTTTTTAGTTGACCTAAATTCTGCATCTTTAGAAACCCTTTTGAGCCTTTAATGAAAATATTTTCTTGATAAACCATTAATCGAAAACCCAATCGAGATAAGAAATATGACTCGTGACCCTATTTTTGAGAATGATAAAAGGGTTATTGGTATGGGTACACCATGAAAGATACAGGAAAGAAAAACCAAGTGGGTTTAAGTTAAAAAGAAAATTTGAAAAGAGAATATGGATATAAAGAAGGTAAAAAGTTGAAAAAGAATTGAGCTACCTCAAAAAGATCAAAAGACTAGAAAAAAAAATTTTAAGAAAAGATTTGGTGTTTTCCCCTTAGAAAAAGTTACAAAGAACATCGAGATATCCTCTCAGAACTTTGAATCATTGTGATCCCTTATTTTTCTAAACTTATCTCAAGCCTCAATACAACCTAGTAAAGTCTTACTTGAGTATGGGTTAACACAATCATAGAATGTGGAGAATGGAGAAAGTAAAACTATAGAGTTTGATCTAAAGTTCCAAGTGATATGATATTCCTATCATGAGATATTTTGATTTTCTAATGTCCTCCTTTCTAGACAATATATGTGAGAGATTTGCCTGTTTTCATCAACATATCTCCTCATATATAACTTGAGAGAAATGATAAATACAATTTTCTGAGTGATTCAATTCTGAGTGGTGTATCAGTGAGAATTGAGGTAAAGACATACAGTCTTAGAGGTGATCTAAAAATCTTTACTTCCAGATAATGATGATGTTGAACACACACACACACTGAATCTAAAATTTTCTTTGTATTGACTGTTCATCTATATTCGTTCTGCAAAGTACTAACTAAGTTCTAACTTGTAAATAATGTTTACATCCTTGATATAATTTGACAAATAGAGTTATCTTTGAGTAAATGAAAAATAGTGTGTAGCATGTGTCAAGCTCTTTTAAGCTCTATTTTTCACATTGATTGCCAATGACTGACAATATGCTGTTTGGGGGTGGTTATATTTGCTTAAAAGTGTTTATTTTCACTATTATCTTTTGAGGAGTTGTCAAACTCTGGTACGTAAACTTTCAATTTTACAAACTTTTTTATGTCAGGGTTCCCTCCATTGCATATTACACACATTTCTGATAAAAATGGTACATTTGCATGAATTTAACATGTTTATGAAAATCTAGATTCAAAGTTATTTTTATAAACTCTCATTACGCGCTTTAATGTTTCAGGACCCTAGATTAGATGAATTACAAAAATTAGGAAGTCAAAAACAATCATCGATGCCCATTATTGAAGACTAAAGAGCTAACAGGCTACATCACCTAGAGATGGGCCAAGAATGGGCTGAGTTAGTGGTTAAAGGAGGCCATAGAAGCAAAGAATACATTTCCAAGAGAAAGGGACTCAATTGATAAACATTCCCTACAAGACAAAGAAAGTAGCAAGTTTAATTGGCAAAGTCCCAGAGAGATCATGTTAGAGACCAGGGTTCAAAACTTTTGTTTCTTTTTGTTTTCTTTGTAATTTTTTTTTAAACCCTAATCAATTTCCTCTCTAATTAATCCTAGCCACTCATTCTTCTTCTATCCTAACCATCCATT
The DNA here is from genome assembly GCA_015143295.1 of Tetracentron sinense. Taxonomy (NCBI): domain Eukaryota; kingdom Viridiplantae; phylum Streptophyta; class Magnoliopsida; order Trochodendrales; family Trochodendraceae; genus Tetracentron; species Tetracentron sinense. Next base: position 26,461,136 of record CM026559.1, on the reverse strand, counting down.
TCAAATCCTTACTTTTCATCTCTCACATGGTAACTCTAATCCCACAATATCTTTCCATATTTTCTTTTCCCCTTTTGCTCTCCCTAAACTTTCTATTGTGTTAAAACCCTAATATCTTTATCTACAAAATCCTAACCATCCATCTCTTCTCTATCACCAAACCCTAATCCTAGCCCCCCATCTCTTTCTAAAATCCGTAGCCCACTTTTTAAAACCTCATCTTTATAAAACCCTAGTCACCCTCTATAAATACTCACCCCTCTTTCTCTCTCTTATATATAGTTCCCCCCCCCCCCTAACTTCTCTTCTCATCTCTCTCTCATTTCTCAACCCCTTATTTTCTTAACCTATTTTCTGTCTAAGCCTCTCAACCTCTTCTGTTCTCAACCCCTTCTCAAAAACCTCACTCAGAATACTTACAACTACGCTTAGTGCGAGTTTCCAGTTTGTTGAATTTTTCTTCGATGTAATGAGATTCAATTCAACTTTTGAAGTGACTTTTTTATTTTAATGCAATGAGTGTTATTTTTATTTAATGTCTTGATGTCTTTTTAATTCAATTTATTTTATGTTCATGTCATTTAATTAGTAGTTTTTAATTAAATCTCTCAACTTGTTTTTTTTTTTAAATCTCATCGATTCCATCATTCTCATCCCTCCATCGTTTAACAATTTCTTATTATTTTTGGTTTCTTCTTTATGCTAACCCCATAGTTAAAAGTGAGGATTCGACATCCGACACGATCCCTATACATATCATGTTTTATAGGTCTCAGATTATACTTAGAGAGTAGATAATAACGTGTTTTCAAGTGACGGAAAATACCTACTTTCACCGACTTTACTGTATGTGAAGACAACAGAAAGTCCACATCAAGTTATATCTTTATGCTTGCAGGAGGAGCTGTGTCATGGAAGAGTGTCAAGCAATCACTGAAAGCTTCTTCCACTATGGAAGTAGAGTTCGTTGCATGTTATTAGGCGACAAGTCATCCGGCATGGCTAAGAAGTTTTATCTCATGGCTTTGTGTTGTAACAACCTTTCTAAGCCACTACGAATAAAGTGTGATAATTCCGCTGCAGTATTTTTCTCAAAGAAGAAGACTCAAAGAGGTTTTAAACATATAGACATCAAGTTTCTTGTTGTAAGAGAGAAAATTCAGGATGCAATCATATCGATTGAGCACATTAGTACTACACTCATGTTGGTGGACCCTATGACAATGGCTTGCCACCCAAGCTCCTTGAAAATCATGTTGCGTGAATGGGATTGGAGAGTTTACATTATGTTTTGATTCTATAATAAAGTTGATTTATTTGCTGCCCCATTATCTATTGTGCTTGAATGGATGTTTAAGAAGCAAAATGGCGGTAAGCGACAATAAAGTAGGATCTAGAATAGATAGGTTTGCATGGTGTCACAATTCAGTTGCAAACTTGTAGTCTATTCAAAATATCATGCTAATTGAATATCCATGTCAATGGGGATGCTAATACTATAACCAATGAGCATCTTATGACGACGAGATGATGCATTGATTTCATTAATTCTATGTTAGTAGTCTCATTGGACCGGACTTGGTAATGAAAGGTAAAGATTATAATTATATAAAGGAATTTTCATATCAAAGTTAGCTAACATTGAGATTATATGACATAGTGTGGCCAAGTGGGAGATTGTTAGAAAATTGCCCTTATAGTGTGGCCATGCACTATGGTCAAACCCTTTACCGGTTATGGCAAGTTCTAATTGTAATGTTAATATCTTTTGCTAGATGATGTAACTAGGAAGAAGATAATACACCTCTCTAATTAAGGCATGATTATATTTTAAAAGAACTCTAATATTGAAGAATCCTCAATGGAAATGATTCATTCAATGTCTATAAATAAAGGAAGCAAGATCCCAACTTTCTTTCTAATTTTCTGATACATAATACACAAACCCATTGTGTGGTGATGAACCAAAAAGAGGAGGGGTTGAAGACTTTATGCATCGGTTGTATTCAAATCACTTCACTTGTCGCATTCGGATTGGCGTTATGGTGTTTAACCAAGGTAAGATGGTTAAAGACATGTTCTTCATTAGAAGGAATACTTTCATGTATATGTGATAATAGATCTGTAATCTCTATTATGTTTAAGAGATTAATAATCTGATATTTAGATTTACATGGAATGCCCGAACTTGGTTAAAAGCATAAGGGACCCTTTAATTGGTTCGGCATTTTTGAAGTAGGGGTCAGGTTGTTGCTCTCCTTATTGCCTTAGTCGGGTTAGTGGTCTTTTTGTTGCTGCCTTTTAATCTCGGGTCAAAAGGAATTATAGAAGAAAATGAATTGCAAGCAGTGGGGGAGTTGCAGGTAGGGGTGGTTATCAAACAAAGGTGCTCACGAATAGCTTGAGCATGGCTTGTTAAGAGCTTGAGCTCGTTTGTTTATTTAGTTAACAAGCCAAGCTCAAGCTTGATTTTCGAGCTTGTTTAGTTAACAAGCCAAAGCTTGAACACACCCCTATTCGGCTCGTTAAAAGCTCGGCTCGATTACATATATAATTAACCTACTAAAATATCTAAATATACTTCATTAAATGTATTTATTATATACTAGTAAAGCTTAATAATATTTAATATATTTTACATAATAAGAATATTCTTTATACAATTATGAACTTTTCCTAAAATTTAAGGTAATACTATAATTTTTTTTTTACTTATACAAGGATAATAAAGTAAAATTAAACGTAATAAATAGCTATATCTAATGAATGAAGCTCCTCGCGAACTGCTCGAGCTCAGCTCGAGCTTGGTTCAAGTTCGTGTGTTAAAGCTCGAACTCATTTATTTAATAAATAAGGTAAGCTTAAGCTTGATTTTCGAGCCCGTTTACTTAATAAACAAGCTTAAACATCCCTCGACTCGGCTCGGCTCGATAACACCCCTAATTGCAGGGGCTCCATTGAGATCAAGAAAGGAGGTTGTTAAGAATAAAGTTGTGGGGTTGGGGTTGATAGAGGCAAGGACCAATCCTTGGTTACCTGTATTTTTATATATATATATTTTTTTTTCTATATTTTTCGTGCATGCACGGGTTTCATACTAGTTTTAAGTGAATTTGAGCCTTAACCAACCTCCTTTCACAACTCATCGAGTCGGGATCCTTTGTAGAGTCTTCTACAAGGAATCCTTGTAGAGTCCACTAGAAGTTGCCACATACCCGTTCTTATTAACGGAAAGAAAAAACATTCGTCAGTCGACTCAGTCGCTTTAGGAAACATAAAATACAAATTTTTAATTTCATCCTCTCTGACGCCACTCATTTCTTTTCCGGCAAATAATCACCACCTCGATAGGTGACGCTAGGAGGGGCGTCTTGGGTCCCCTTTTCATGCCAAGTGTCCTCCTTTAAACTCCCTTTAACTGTGGTTAAGGTTCACTATCCCATAAGGTTCATCCATCTACCCTTTGTTTTTAGAAAAATAAAATTAAAAAAAATTAATTACAGGGTCAAAAATTAACCTAAGTTTACTGCGGGGCAGTTTTGTGAGAGCAAGAGCAATAGTTCACTCCTCGCCCGTGTAGCGAACTATTGCTCTCTCTCTCATGTCATCCTACAATCCTCAGAAAAAGGGAGAAAATATGTTTTTTCCTATAAAGCAAAGATTAAATGGTTGAATATAGCCAATCGTGATTGGACCCATAGGTCGGGCACTAGGATTCAACAATTTAACCTTAGTTAAAAAAAATAATCCAAGGGTTAAAATTTCTTAAATTAAAGTTAATTTTTTAAAAACTAGGGTTAGATTATTAAATCCTAAGGGTTAGTAAATCATAATCATGGTTAATAAAGGATAAAAAGGACACATGTTGAATTGGGGGTGCGATTAAACTCTCTTCGAGTTCTATCGTGAATGGCTACGATCCTATCTCTTTGAATCCGAAAGGGTGTTAAAAAGGATGCGTGTTAATCGATTAAATTTTTTCTTAAAAAAATAAGATTATATTTTTGAATATAAGGGTTTGTGAATCTTTAACCACGATTAATAGATGTTAAAAAAAATACTTGTTAATCGGGAAAGTAAATATTAATCTCAGTTAATGTTAAAAGGTACAGGTAATGACCTGTGCGGATCTCGATTAAATATGATCCTAACTCTTCTCTCACCTCTCCATTTTCCTCTTTTCTCACTACCTGGACAAAAATGAAGGGAAAGAGAGAGAGAAAGTAGAGAGAAGGATAGAGTAGTGAGGGAGAGAAAGAGAGGAAGGAGAGTCACATGAGAAAAATGAAAAAGAAGAGAGAGATTGGCTGTAATTTCTTAAACGGGATTCACATATGCATCTTCCTTTCAATCAACTATTAATGGAACTAATGGGTACGTGACAACTTCTAATGGATAATCCATAAGGATTCCTCATAGAGGTCTCTACAAAGGATCCCGACTCTCTATCTTCATTAACAATTTTATTTTTCTTTTCATTAACCATTCATAACATGTTTCGTATGAACAATCACAGAATGACAAGTGGGACCTACTGTTGACAAACGTGAATCGTCGCCTATCTTTCTTAGGTTGGGGTAAAGCTATCGTACTTATGTTAGATGGTGTGATTATTTCTCATCACATATATAGTTAGGGCAAAGCTATTGTACATATGTTAGATGGTGTGATTTCTCACCACATATATAAGTTAGGTCAAGAGCAAAAAAAAAATATAAAGTTAGGGTACGCTTTTTTTAAAATTCACTTCCAAAGATGAAAGATGTGTTAGTGTAGACATCCAATCACAGCCAATTGTGATTAAAGTGAAGCAGAGTTCAATTGCACCCACAGGCCAACACGTGACCTTTTTTAACTCTTATTATTGTGGTTAAGTTCTACTAATCTTTGGGGTTTGATAATATAACCTTAATTTTAAGAATTTTTTTTTAAAATTTTAGTTAAGAACTTTTAACCTTTAGGGTTAATATGTTTTTTCAAAAAACTAAGGTTAACTTAATGAACCCTAACCCTATGTTTTGTTGTTGAGAAAATAAGGAAAAACAATGAATTTTTATTTATTTTTGGACAAAACGCAACTTAAAATTATATTAGAAATCCAAAATTTCTTATTCTTTATCATATTTTCCACCTATTTTATCGACAACGAAATATAACATACGGGTTAGTCAGTCTTAACCATATTTAATAAGTTAAAAGAGACACGTGTTGACTTGTGGGTGCGATTTAAATTACCTTGAGTTCAATCATAATTGTTCGTGATTCGATCTTATTATTGGGTAGAGAAAGACACGTGTTCTGTGCTACTGGGGATCAAATTGTAGCAGATGTCAGAAAAATACTCTCAGGCATCCACACATCATCCGACATGTGGCGTTAAAAAAAGGGAAGAAGTTATCTCAGTATCTCCCATGTTTTTTACTTCTTCCCACTTGACATCTCTCCTCCTTTTATCATCACTTGTCGGGATGATGTGTGGATGCGAAGATCATTTTTCTAGCATGTGCCAGACAAATCTAATGCCGCTATTGCTCCGTCCATCCACTGATAGGAGAGAGTGACTCTTAAGAGTCTTACTGCATTATCCCAAATGATGCGACTTGTCTCCACATTTGCTAAATCTCCTCTCCCCTCAAATAGGGAGAGCACATAGCGACTGTGTTGGAGTGCTGAAAACAGGGTGAGCCCTTATACTTTGAGGAAGAGAGCTCCTACAGGGATTGCGTTAGAGATACTCTAATGTAACATGTTTTCCCTCTTTCTAAATCTTTCATAAATTATGATGTGCTTGGAATACAAGGCGACCAGTAGCTGCTAGTAGGAGTTAGGCATAAATCGTGGATGAGATTGTACCACGTCATCTATCTTACCTGTCTTTAAGTCCACATTTAAGCGTGAGATGGTCCCAGAAGACCTCTCCACGCATTTAATAACCGAATGAAATCTTCTATGGTTGTAACCAGACTTGGGGAGTCATGTTATGCCCTGAGGTATTCAAGTGCTCCTTTTGACACCTCTTAATTGTGGTTAAAATTAACACACTCTTAAGGTTCACCCACCCACCTTTGGTCTTTAGATGAAAAAAAAATTATTATTTTTTTAATACGGGATGAGTAAATCTTAACCACTGTTAAGAGGTGTCGAAAGGGGCACATAGCTACCTAAAGGGCATAACCGGACTCTCCTCAGACCGGTTACAACCATAGAGGATTTCATTTCGCAAGATACATAGTACCGTTGCTTTCGTCGGTAGCTCAAGCCTACTTAAGGCTGCCCATCTCCTTCTTCCAAGCCCAGCAAGAATTCTCGCAACAAACAATGCCAACGGAGTCCCATGTTATCGTACTCGCGTTCCCTTTTGGTTCTCATGCCGCCCCTCTCCATACACTCGTGCGTAAGTTAGCAACCGCGGCGCCAGATGTGACGTTCTCTTTCTTCAACACAGCAAAATCCAACAGCTCGATCACTGCGTTGGAAGACCATGATATTGGCAATCTAAAAGCCTACAACGTGGCAGACGGGGTTCCTGAAAACTACGTGTATACAGGGAAGCGGCAGGAGGATATCGAACTGTTCATGAAGGCCACGCCGGGGAACTTCAAAAGAGCTATAGAGGTGGCTATAGAAGAGAAGAAGATCAGCTGCGTGATGAGCGATGCTTTCCTTTGGTTCGCCGGAGATATGGCTGAGGAGATGAAGGTCTCGTGGGTCCCTCTTTGGCTCTCTGGCCAGTTTTCTCTCTCCTCTCATTTTTACACTGACCTTCTTCGCGACATGATTGGTATTTGGAACTCATGGTAATCTTTCTTGAACTTATGTCCCCTTTTTCTTACTGGATAATGCTAGTCTCAATCGCTTAAACCATTGATAAGCTTTTTGATCCAACCCAATTTTCTGGTATGTAGCGTAGAATTCAATCCCATGTTACCACATACAGGGGCGGAGCTAGGATTTTCTAGTAGTGGGGGCACGCGATGACTAATGAAAAATGGTAGTAATTTATTGATGGATTTGTGGTGAATTATTAGGTTGGTAGAAAATAGACTAAATCTAGGGGGTGGGGGTTCGGGGTGTAACCCCTAATTTTTTTTTAATGACTAATTTTTTAGGTTATTTCGTCCAAACATTTTGTACATATCTTTCGGGTATTATTTCTCCTTGTTTACGAACAACTATCTCCTTGTCTCATTGGCTATGCCCTGTTAAATAATTAAATAACATAATATAATAAATATATGTTTTCAATAGTTGAGGGAACGTTGCCCCCTTACCTCATGGCTATACCTATTAAATAAGTAAATAATATAGTATAATTTTTTTTAGGGATAATTGTTCTTACCTTTATTATGCCCAATATAAAATATATATATATATATATATATATATTAATTCAAGGGGCACATGCATGGCAATTGAACTCAAGGAGAGTTGAATTGGACCCATGTATCCCTTTTAACCCGATTATGCTTATTGGCAAAATCTTCAATGACTTAACCAGTCACTCGCCCTCGTATTATAAGATCATCTCATGCATCCTGTGCGCTCGATATTCCATTCTCCTTAGTCATAGGTGCTCGTTCTATTTTGATTTGTTTATTAACTATGGTTATGATTTAATTCTTAGGGTTCAACAATATACCCTTGATTTTAGAATAAAAAAATTATTACAAAAATATTTAACTTTAGTTATGAATTTTAAAGCTCAGAGTTACTAATTTTTTTATTTTTTTTTAAATCAAGATTATATTTTTGAACCCCAAGGGTTAATGAATTTTAACCACAGTTAATAGAGGTTAAAAGAGACATGGGTGCAATTGAACTCTCTTCAAGTTCAATCACAAATGGGTATCCCATCTCACTAGCATGTCCCATAACCATGCATGGCTATCCCTTGAACAAAGAAAAAAAGTTTTTTCTTTTTCAAAAGTTGAGTGGGGGCACGTGCCCCCACAGCCCCCACCAGGCTCCGCCCTGGCCACATACCTTGTGTAGATGCCTACCAAGGATTTTATACGCACACTAGTACATGTAGGGGTATGTGGCGTCATGGGAGTGTGTGTTGAGGGTCTCCTCGTGAGCACCAACTCGAGATGATCCCAAGTCAGCTTTTAAATGTGAACTAAAAATATGTAAAGTGATAAAAAAAAATTTCTCGAAGAGCTGGATCGGCGGATTGAAAATCCAGTGGTTCTATGTCCTCACATGCTTTAAATGATGACCCCACTTAATGCTTCAAGCCATTAGATTTAAAATTCAAGGATGCAGCTCTCGATAGTAGGTATTATCAAGAGTTTTAAATCACTTTCCAAAAATATTAGCATTGCAGTTTCCAATCGAAATTTAATAAATTATTCAGATAAATTTAGGAATACGTTCCTAAAGTTTAGAAAATCTTAAAAAATAATCGCAAGACTTATCACGTGAGGTATGAAAATAATAAGATGATTATATTTATATATAAGTATATTAATATTAATGTTTTCAAAGAGTTGTAAATAATTTGTGTTTATTTTGCATAATTTGTGATTTTTTAAAAGTCAGAATTTTACTTCCCGAATTAATGGTTTTGAAAAAAGGTCATAAATTATCCAATATTAAAAAAAAAATAGAAAACTCTTTTTTTTTTTTTATGTGCACTCAATGTTAGTTGTTACTCAGGGTATGTTCAAGCCGAGCTTAGTCCTACTCGGCTCAGCTCAGCTCGGCTAAAAATGTAAAAATCTTGGCTCGCTCTCTGCTCGGCTCGGCTTGATATATTGCTTGAAAAGTTTGGCTTGAGCTCGACTTCAATCTGGTTCACTTGGCTCAAGCTCGGCATCTGGTTCACTTGGCTCAAGCTCGGCTGGAGCTGGAATTGATTCAAGATCGAGCTGAGGTCGGCTTTATTTATTAAAATGTTATCTTTAAATAATAATTATATTATATATATAATATTATTTTATTTAATTTTTATTTAACATTCAAGCCGAGCTAAGCTCGAGACAAATCGAGCCGAGCCGAATCAAACAAGCCTTGGCTCGAGCTCGGCTTGAACACATTTTCAAACTCAAAAAATAGCTCTCTATTCGGCCCGATAAGCCTAATTTCCAAGCATAAGCTCGGCTTTATCAAGCCGAGCAGAGTGCCGAGTTTCAAGCTAGATCCGTTTGGATACACCCCTAGTTGTTACTATGGACAAATAAGAGTTAAGAGGCCCTGAGCGTGAAGTAGTTTGCTCATTGACCAGCTAAACCCTAATTTCAAGTCAACACGTCTAACCCAAACCCGAACCCAACGGTGTCAGCCCGCTAACATACTCATACTCATGTAGTTAATTTGTCACCCTAACACAGCTATCGCTGGACGTGAAGACGAACCGCTCGATTTCCTCCCAGGGATGTCGGGATTTCACATCGAGGACTTGCAAGAGGGAATTGTCTTTGGAGACATGGAGTCGCCCTTGTCTATTATGCTACATCGAATGGGCCAGATGTTGCCACGTGTTGCTGCGATCGCAATCAATTCCTTTGAAGAGCTGAACCCTACCATCACTAATGATTTCAAGTCAAAGTTCCAAAAGTGCCTCAATGTGGGACCCTTCTCCATCATGTCCTCAGTACCATCTGATTCTGATGAGAGCGGCTGCCTATTGTGGTTGGACGGACAAAAAACAGCCTCAGTGGCATATGTAGGCTTTGGTAGGTTGATGACTCCACCACCCCACGAGCAAGCAGCCTTGGCAGAAGCTCTAGAAGCGAGTGGAGTCCCATTTTTGTGGTCCCTCAAGGACAGTTTAAAGGTGAATTTACCATATGGATTCCTAGATAGAACAAAGGGAAGGGGAAATGTAGTCTCGTGGGCCCCACAATTGAGGGTCCTAGCCCACCCCGCGGTTGGTGTTTTTGTAACACATTGTGGTTGGAACTCGGTGGTAGAGAGTGTCATGGGTGGGGTACCAATGATCTGCCGTCCGATTTTGGGGGATCATAGATTGAACGGACGGATGGTCACGGATGTGTGGCAAATTGGGGTGGGAATCGAAGGCGGAGTTTTCACGAGAGATGGAACGATGTGGGGTCTGGATCTGATATTGTCCAAAGAAAAAGGAAAGAGAATGAGAGAAAAGATCGGGGTCATCAAAGAGATGATGGAAAAGGCTATTGGGCCCCAAGGGAGCTCTTCTGAAAATTTCAAAACTCTCTTAGAACTAGTTTCTATGTGTAAGGCGAGTTAGAAAGCCAGACTTGTAATAAAAGACTAAGGAGTTTTGTTCTTGATGGTCTATTGGTATTAATGAAGTTAGCGAGTAAGGTTTGTAATAAAGTCTTATGAGTTTTGCTTCTTGCTAGAGAATACTGCTAAGCATACTCTTAAAATGTCTACTCTCGTTCTTTTTATATAATAAAACTATTGATTTATGTCAGCCCATTTTAGGCCCACACTTAGTCATTTGTTTATTTTATCCCGTGAGGGTTCGAATTGTGAGAGTATGCTTAGCGTTGTTCAAATTTTTATCCCAATCTACTTTATTTAAAATGTATCGCTGACTCCCTGTTATTTGAGAAAATGGATTTTTGCATAGGTTGAAAAAAGATAGGTTAGCCTACAATGGTCCAAACCAATGGGATGTTGTCATATATGCACACTTTTTATAAAAAAAAATTTATTGGAAATGAATCCAAGGGATAGGCAAGTTGTAAATGCAAATAGTGAACCGGAATTCGTATCGAACATACGAACCAGGTAATATTGGTCACACTATAGTATTGGAGCAAGAGGTAGTGGAGTTAAAAAATTAAAGGTTTTTTGGTAGGATAGATATTAGTAACAAGTTTGACTGTTGTCAAAGACGCCTCGTAATACGGATGGGCTTTTACTCACAAAACATCAGGAGTTTTTAAAATAATTTTGAAATAGATATGCTTATTATCTAAAAATTTAAACTCTATTAAGTATCTATCTATTGGGCTCACCCACCATCCAGGTCACCACTAAGATAAAATTGATGAGATCGAGCAGATGAGTTATTCATAGGACTGCTGTGAAGCCCATCATGAAGTACATGAAAAAGACTAAGGATTATGTGCTTATTTTTCAATCTAAAGATCTCGTTGGAGTAGGTTATACTGATTCCAATTTCCAATCTGGTCCGGACAATTGAACTTCCACATCTGGATGTGTGTTCACACTAGGTGGTTCTGCTGTGAGTTGGCACAGCATAAAGCAAAAAAGCATTACAAACTCCACCACAGAAGTAGAATATATTGCGGCTTCTGAAGCTGCAAAAGAAATAGTCTGGTTCAGAAGGTTTTTGCAAGAGATAAGAAATGTTCCTTCAGCACTTAAACTTATTACTCTATTTTATGATAGTAATGGTGTAGTAGCGCATAACAAAAAACTTAGGAGCCACAAGAAGATGAAACATATGAAGAGAAAGTATCATCTCATTCATGAGATTATTGAAAGACAAGACATCGTTATTACAAAGATTAGGTCTCAACTTAATATTGTTGACCTGATGACAAAAGCTTTATAGGATAAAGTATTTGTAACACATTTAGATGGTATGAAATTGAAATCTATGTCACAGTGACTTTAAGGGCAAATGGAAGATTGTTGGACATTATGCCCTGAAAAGTCATTTAGATTGTAAGATTTTTATTAATTAGATTAATAAAGACATCTTCTTTATCAATTATGAATTCATTATGAGTAATTAACCAAGATCATGATATGATCTATACAATATGAGATATCGAACAAGGTCCCTAAGATATATTGTAAGAAAGCTATGTGATTGGTTATGGACTGACACAGGTAGATATAGCTTTCTAGTTCCTTATATCTTATAGATTCACATTTATGTGTGAAGCTGGACACTTCACTTTTATGGCTGCCACAATGCTTAGATGTTCTCAATGGTTGAGATGTGGTTTTATCTTAAACTATTGTAGTGAAGACTAAACATCGGCATATGGGTGCTTAAATGTACATTGACTGATTACATACAATAAGAGACCTCTTACATAAACATACTATCAGATAGATTGTCTCTCATTCATATTGAACAGATTTGATGATCCTTAAATCTGATGAGTTTATTTATAACTGAGCAATGATCTGGTTGTTTTTATTACACCTAAGTACTCTCTACTTGAGAGACTACGATAAGGTGACAGTTGGACAATCAGAAAGTTGTTCAAGTCATGATGAATATCAAACAAGAAATTCATGCTCATTAAATTGAGATATTATCCAAGTTCCAGGGTAAGACAGTCCATTAAGCTAAAAGTCTGCGCATGTGATTTTGAAATCAGATATATTTGAAATATGTTTTTTAATAAAATATATTATATTTAATAAAAGATTTTTTCAAAATGCTTTAACATGATAAAATAGTTTCTCATGGCTTAATCAAATGTCTTGGAAACCCGGATGATGAACATAAACTATGGGTTAGATAGTATTTTAATCTCGAAGACCTATTAGGGATAATGTTAATGGAAAGATTATTCGAATGCATTAGTTCATGTGACGGGATCCTATTGATTTATGTTCTTTCACTGGGATTCAATTGTAATATGGATACCTCACGTTACTTGCAATTCTGGTGTACTTCCTATTAATGGTCAATGGGATAACACCGGGTAAGCCAGGGTTAGAATATCCCAGAGTAATCTGTGGAAGTGCTCATAAAAGAAATATAAGCTCGGACAAATAGATTAAATGTTAATCTATATTATAGATTAAATGTTAATCTAATTTTAAAGAGATAAAACGATAATTATTTAACCAACCAAATATAAGGGAATATGAGTTTGACCCATATTCATAAAACTAAATTAAATGAATCTTATAGGTGGGCTCACGCCCATGGGATTAACACCCCTATAAGTGGCACCTACTTCTGCTTCCCTAAATTTTAGGGATTTTGGTTAGTGAATAATTATTAGTTAATTATCTCTTATCTAATGAGATTAGATAATTACTTAGCTTTGAAGAAACAAAAGAGATAAGGAAAATCACTAATCCCATCCATATAACTCATGCCTCTTTCCTGGAGAATCTATACTGTCTAGGTTCAATATACCCTAAATTTTAGGGTATTAGTTATATCCTTTTAATTAAGGAATCCTTTTGAGAAAATGAAACTTGCTATAGAAGTTTTTTAATAACAAACTTTTTGTGGGAGTCTAATAATGATAAGTGTTATCATTATTAGAAACTTTAAAAGATAATTACCAAGATAATTGATTAAATCCATATAAATACAGCACAAGGAAAAACGTGAGAAAGAGGAGAATACTCCAAGGGATTTTCGTGAGCTACTTATGGGGTTCTAAGTTGTTAGAACTCCTTAATCTCTTTTTCATCTATGAGTCTTCTTCTTAAAGAGATTAGATCTTCTTCTAAGGATTGATCCGACGGATAATTTTGTTCTTCATAAAGCAAAGTATAGATTCGAAAGCTTTATGGAGATAGCGAGGAGCGAGGATCGAGTTGGTTTTATTTCTTTGAGAAATCTCTATAAAGAGTTTTAAAGTTCTTTCGTTTTTTTCGCCACCGGTGAACATCATTCATCGATGTGTTCTTCTTTCATTAATGTAGATATATTTAAATGTTTACTATGGTGTAAAGATCTTTAGGATCCAGATTTCCCCATAATTTTTTATCTAAAGTCCCTTCACTAGAAAGGGTAAATCAAAAAGAAATAAAACAAGGAAGTGAAAAAGGATTACCTTTTGGAGAAAAAGGAGGAGGAAGGAGGAGGAGAAGAACACACTCGTTTGGTCAACTTTAACTGAAGGAGAAAATAAAACTTTTCGCGCCTAGGGTTTAATACCCATTTTACGAATCTCAGTCGACCGAGTTTAGGTTCAGTCGACCGACTTGGTCAGTGTTTGACAAATTGATTAAAAAGAGTTTTAACACTTCAAAAACAATCCACTCCCCCTCAAAAAAATCATACTCACTCAACATTGAGCAATACTCCCCCTCAAAATAATTTTTCCTAAAAATAGATACCCAACACAAATATCACACACATGCATGAAAAACATTCCAATAGTTTAAAAATTTTTCAAGCCCAAGAATTAACAAGAATTAAGAATAGTCTAAATGAGGATAAATCTATCTAAATGAGTCTCAATGGGCAATCACAAGCATTTGTTCACATTTAGGGCTCAGTTTCACTATGTAGGCTATGTGTGTGTAGTGGGAATCTGACTTGACTCTAATATCAAGCTTTATCCCTATTGAGGATTTGTCACTCACCTAGTAAGGAAACTCCATGTATCTCAATACTAGAATTCAAACCTAGTAAAGTCCAGAATTTACTGATTTTTTCTTTTAGTGCATCTTTTTCTATTGTTTGACTATTCATATTTTATCCCCAGTGAAACAAAGCCAATCTTGTAAGAATGAACTTTTGATTTTTCTTTTTTCATCTTTTTCTTACAATGGTGGTTTTCACTCTAGAAGGTAGGTAGCCCTCTCTATTGGCAGTAGGGGCTTTCACACAAGCAATCCAGACAGATACCTACCTTACTGACATAGGTAGTCATTACTAATTGTTTACATCCAGTAACATCTTTCACACTATCCCAATAGGTATCCCTTTCCATTGCCTCAATTTTTTTTCTTTGAATGGAAAACACAAATAAATGAGAAATTAACCAATGGTCAATCTAGATTTTGTCAATCTAAAGGGGTCAAAATGGATAATGCAATTTCCTACAACTTAGGCATATATACCTTTAACCATGGTCAGTCAGAGTGCATGTGCAATGAACACAACATACTTGGATGACTAGTCTCCAACTATGATAAGTGAAAATGTCTAGTTATTATCACCCAAAAGGCCAACAAGATGCATTATCCTCATGAACTCAATCCTATGTAATTTTTTTTCCTTGGGCAAGAAATATTTTATTAAGCACAATGAATGTAGAACATGCAGAATATAATAGTAGAATAAATCAATTGGTATTTTTGACCTTTTTCAATGTTTTTGCATTTTTGAAATTATTAAAGAAGGACCAACAACCTATCTAAAAAGAACAAGCAAATATTTTTGAGATTTTGTTTATCAAAATAAAATAAACTGACCAACAAAAGAACAAAAACAATATTCATCCTAACTCAATGATACCCTGACCTAACTGGATAGACTCTCTTGTCTTGAATATGCCAAACTCTCTAATCCGGCACGCTAGAGTGACTTATTTGGATACGGGAGATGTGCTCCACCATCTCTGAGGGAAAAGCTTGATCAAGCTGAGGAATGTTCCACTCCTTAGAGCCCTCAGTAATAAAGTCCGCCATAGTGAGCCAAACATAGGAGGTCAGTTTAGGAGAAGAGGACTTGAAACCTAGCTTGGTAGGGATCCACGCTTGAACCGATGGGTCAATGGACAGGCTATTGTCAACTTGCCACTTGAGACTGTCGTGCAAGGTTGCGCGGCCCACTACCGGTGACCAATGGAAGCCTCCATAAAGTCCACACGAGGGAAAAAGCTCTTTACCAACCTGCTCCACATAGAATTAGAATTTGCCATGATCAACCAGCCTTGCTTTTCTACTAGAGCAAGACTAAAGGTAGAGAGCTCCCAGAAGCCTCCTCTAAACAAAAATCTTGCTGGAGAAGAGAAGCCTGCAAGAGAAACCTTTCTAAAACCTTGTTGGAGAAACCTCTTTGCGATTGCATAAAGTCTCCTAGCAAACCCAATGAATCTTCTTCCCGATCTCCGAATGACCCCACCAGAAATTAGCCATGAGCGAAGTGTTCTTCCTATGCTATGGAAGCTTATAGCACCCCATAGTATAGGAAGGAATTGCTGGGATTACCACTTTTAGTAACACCTCCCGGCTAGCTTTAGTAAAAAATTTCCCTTTCAAAGATTGAAGTTTTGCTTTCATTATGTCTGTAACGGAAGCAAATAGCTCCCCCTTAGAGTGGCTGAATTCAGTGGGGAGACAAAGATACACTCCAGTGTGGTCCATAATACGCATATGTAGACTACTGGATAGCAGACGACGAAATTTGTACGAACTATTAGGGCTGAAAATGACTCTGGATTTCTGGCGATTAACAACTTGGCCAGAGGCTCTACCAAATTCATCAAGGACCTGCTTAATACCAAGAGTACTCATTATATTGGCGCAAACAAAAAGAATGCAATCATTAACAAACATCATATGGGAGATAGTGAGGTTGTGCCTCCGAACGTTGATACCGTTAAGAGAACCCGTCGCCTCTTCCCTATCCAAATGGTGGGAAGCCATAATGAATAATTAGGGTGAAAGGGGATCGCCCTGTCGGAGTCCTCTCGAAGGCCTGATTAAGTTACGAGTAGAGACACACTGCATCGACAAGGAAATCCAGCAATCGCCCTAACTTCCGAAGAATTCCTTCCAAGAACCCCCACTCCTACCTCTCATAGGATTTGTTCATATCTAATTTGACCACCATCAGAAAATCTTCACCTTTCTTTTTACCCTTCATATGGTAGAGTAGCTCGTGAGTTACTGCAAGGGATGAAAGCAGATTGAGTAGGGTGCACCATATCCTCTAGAATAGTCTTTAACCTATTAGCTTGTAACGATCCGTATTTAATTCACTAGTTTCATAATTGTATGAGTTAATTGTCTAAATAAATATACTTAATATTATACGTGAGAGATTAATGCATTAAAATATTGAATCTCAAAACTCATTTAATTCACTCGATTTAGTGAATTTATGGAGATAAATTGCACTAAATAAAAGAAAGACAAAAAGTAGCAAATGACTTATAAATAAATATAAAAAAAAAAACGGCGCCGGCGATCGATCGCCCAAAACGCCGGTTGGTGGCGGGTTGCGCGTTTTTGTGGGTTTTGAGTCCCTAGGGCTCCCAATGTTATAAATACCCCATTTATACTCGTGGATTAGGGTTTCTAAGGCCTTTTAAACCTAAAAGAGAGAAAAATGAGAGTTTTTGAGAAATCAAAAAGAGAGAAATTGAAGGAGTCTAAAGGATTGGTCAGATAAAGGAGAAAAGAGGCGTGAAGATCAAGATAGAACCATATTTGCAAGCGATAGATCGTAAGGAGACGATCAAGTGAGGTAAATGACAGATCTAGTATTCCATATTTTGAATATTAACCTAAAAGAATGAATAAAAAGAGAGTAAACCTAAGTAAAGATGTAAGAATATGTAGGATCTATGAACATGTTTACGATTTCTATATTATTATTGATAGATTTGTTAAAATAGGATATGAAGAACCATATTATGATTTTTATATTATTATTGATAGATTTGTTAAAATAGGATGTGAAGAACTGTATTTTGATTTCTACATTATTATTGATGGAATTGTTAAAATAGAATATGAAGAACCATATTATAATTTTTATATTATGATTGATAGATTTGTTAAAATAGGATGTGAAGAACCATATTTTGATTTCTACATTATTATTGATAGATTTGTTAAAATAGGATGTGAAGAACCGTATTTGGATTTCTACATTATTATTGATGGAATTGTTAAAATAGGATAAGAAGAACTATATTATGATTTCTATATTATTTATTGATAGATTTGTTACAATAGGAGGTGAAGAACCATATTTTGATTTTTACATTATTATTGATAGATTTGTTAAAATAAGGTGTGAAGAACCATATTTTGATATCTCTCTTATTAACTATGGATTTGCTAAATTTAGATGTGAAGAACCCTGTTAAAAATTAATTATGATTCAACAAGATGATTGGAAAAATTTATTGAAGTGTGTGGATTTATGAGAAGAATGGGATGAATTGATGAATAATTGTGATATTGTATTGACACGTAAGTTTATTTTATGTTTAAAATTCATGAAAATTATCATTGATGAAGAGTATTATAATTAAGATGTTAATCTTAATTAAAACGAAAAAGAGACTTTGATATGTAAATTAGCTCATAAATATTATAAATATTTGATGTCACAACTCCCCAGCAGACAGTTGACAATCTCCAGCAGAATGCCACTTCCCGACAGATCCCCAACAATGGTCTACAATAGTGTTGCATTCCCCAATGGCTCCCCAGTAGAGGCCTCCAATTGCTCTCTACAAACACTCTCCTCAGTAAGAGTTTAGAAGTTTCTAATTGCTCCCTAGCAAGCTTCTCCCTAGCCAGAGTCCAATCTCCAGCAGCAGTAAAACAAGCAAGTCTACCCCCAAGCATCCCCAGCAGTGACAAAGCCTCTTCTGAGTCATACTCTACTCTCCAAGAGTGAAAGACAGATTACACAATCCCCTAAGCCCTGACAAAGGTAATTTTCTGGCGAATCTAAAAGCTAGCTAAACATTCTTTCTGTTAAAATCCAAAACTTTTGCAAAAATTCCAACACTTTTCTAAAAACGTTTTTCAAAATAGAGCTTTCGGTACCGAAACCTGGTCATACCAACCTGCATCAGGTAGCTCCCGACAAAGACAAACAAAAGAAGTCGACACTGTGCATCCCCACAAGTCGAAATCAACAGTCATGGGAAAGCATCATTGCCTTTACACCCTGTATGACATCATCAAAATCTAGCGCCCCTGGGCCATTTCAAAATCAATCCGGCTAGCGCCTCTTGGACATGCTGCAACCCTTTCGACACCCCCGTGTGTCCTTTGACATCCTGCGTATCCCTTGGCAACTTCGTCATCCCGCGATACCTCCTGCATGTCCACTTCGATACCCCCGTGTGTCCCAGACTTCCTGTATCCCCCTTGGTAACCTCGTCATACCGCGGCATTACCTCCTGCATGTCCCCTTTCGATACCCCCGTGTGTCCCAGAGATCCTGTGTATCCTTTGGCAATCTCGTCATACTGCGATACCTCCCACATGTCCCCCTTTCGACACCCCCGCATGTCTCAAACATCTCAAGTAATCATCGACATAACACACTTTGTCAGCACCTCGCATGTCCCCCTTTGACACCCCCGTGTGTCTCCGACATCTCAGGTGAGCATCGATGTAACACACTTTTTCGTCATTTCGCATGTCCTCCTTTCGACACCCTCATGTGTCTCGACATCCCAGGTGAGCATCGACATAACACACTTTTTTGGCACCTTGCATATCCTCCTTCGACACCCCCGTGTGTCCTTAACATCCCAGGTGAGTATCAACATAACCCACTTTGTCGGCACCTCGTGTGTCTGAACATCCTAGGTGAGTATCAACATAACACAACTTGTTAGCACCTCGCATGTCTCCCCTTCGACAACCTGTGTGTCTCCGATATCCTAGGTGAGCATCGACATAACACGCTTTGTCGGCACCTCGCATATCCTCCTTCCGACACTCCATGTGTCCTTCGTTTGTTTTAGCTAAGCACCTCCGGGTAATGTTATAATAACCAATCCTGGCTAGCTCCTCCGGGACATGCCATCTTTCATTGAATCTATCATTCTCCAGCTTAAATAGCACAAACTACTCTTCCTTCCCCAGGGAGTGGCCTTAACTACTTCCACCTTCCTAGGTTGCCCATATATCCTCCAAGAATAGGCAAACACTTCACATCACCACTTGCACAACATACATATCATCATTCCCTGAAATCCAAACTTGGTGTAAAAATAGAATGATTCTAGTCTTTGCCGTTCAATTTGCTAATTTGGCACTCTCTGGCAAAGAGGGGCAGCTGTAAGCACCGATTTTTACACTCTACCTTTAACCATGGTTAATATATTTTAATTATGGTTATTCCCAGCTAAGTCCCAATCAAATCATAGCCTTAGTCAAACCCTAGGCAAACCCTAGGTCAAACTTGAGCAAACTCTAAACCCTAGGCCTAACTCTAGGTGCACCCCAGTCAAACCCTAGGCCTAACCCTAGGACAAACCCTAACCCTAGGTAAACCCTAGTCAAACCCTAGTCAAACTCTAGGACAAACCCTAACCCATAGTAAACCCTGGTCAAACCCTAGTCAAACCCTAGGCTAGCCCGAGGTAAACCCTAATTCAGCCCTAAGGCCCAAAAACCCTCAAATCCGAAGCTCAGAAACCTCTATGGGCCCAAATAAGGGCCCACAAGCCTTTAGAACCTAGTACATTGGGACCCACCAGCTTTATTTTGAAAATTCAAATAATTGCGGTAATAACTTTACCGCCATTATTGAAAATAGCAAAATGAACAGTAACTCAGGCCAATCGTGTGAGGGTTGGGCCTGTTTTATCATAAAACAGGAAATGGCGGTAATCTTATTACCGTCATTCTTGATTCAGACTAAATCAGGAATGACGGTAATAACTTTACCGTAATTCTTGGGTTTTTACAAATTCGTAGCTGGCTCCCCCCTGCACTCCTCCAGCTCCTTTATCCTGCGTCTGCCATGCCTAGATTAATCCCCAGGTTGCACCTGGGTCTGCCCCAACTCTATAAATAGTCCCCCCATTCCTTAGTTCAAAGGACTCCAAAAAAACTCCAGATCAAAGCTCTGTTTAGATTTTTCCAGCACTCTCCCACCATTATTAGCTTCCAAACTTCCACCTTGAAAGATCTGAGGCCTCCCGAGGAGCCACCCCAGGCCTACATATAGCCTTCACCACAGTGCACCAGCCCTCATCCATCATAGTAGCAGGGTAGCTCCCCTACCCCTTCTTTATTTCTGTTGTTAAAGCTGAAAGACCCCTTGGTCCTACTCCAGGGGGTCCTTCAATTCTATTTTTCTTTATATTTTGTTTCTTCACAGCCAAGGACAGGGGTCCCCCACCTTCTTCATAGGTGTTGTGGAACCCCTTGAGGTTTATGATTCGGGTACAAGACCCCACACCACCGCAGAACTCCCCTCTAGGTTCTGGGGATCCCTCAAGCCATGAGGGATCCCCTAAAATCCACTGGTGCAGCCCCCATAGGGAAAATCAATTTTCTTAAAAAATTCAGGAATGACGGTAGAATAATTACGGCCACTCCTGGCCTCTCCTGTTACAGCCTCTATACACCCCTTTGGGTGGAGCCCTGGTCCATTCCAGGGCCATGGTTAGTCTCTTCAGACCCTGACCTACCTAGCCTGGTCATTCCAGGCTTGTCCCTTTATGCTCAACCATGGTTAACATGACCTGAAACAAAAGTTAGCATAATGGCGATAGACAGTCTACCGCCATTACAGTATACCAATCACAGTGACTTTGGGCCTACATCAGGCCCATCTTAGACCTTCTCTTAGGCCCACTGAAGGTCCAAAACACTCAGGGCACTCCCCTCTTCAAGTCTGTGGGTTCACGACCCCATGGCTTCACCCTAACCCCTGTACCAAACTGGCAAAGTCACCCTGAAAATGTATGATAATGGCGGTAATATCTTTACCGCCATTATCTGTTTCTGTGGTTTTGGGTTTTTCACAGGGCCCAGGAGGCCATTCGAGGCCCTGTCATACCCTCTAGGCCCACCTAGACCCTTAACCAGGGTTAACCCAACCCTGGTTAACTTCTAATCGTGGTTAAGAAATCCTTAACCCAAGGAAAAATCTAAAAAATTCCTAAAAAAATCTTAAATATTCTGAAATGTCCAAAATGTTTCTGCTTTGGCTATTTTACCATGGTTAGCAGTCCTAACCATGGTTACCTTTCCCATTTAACTCCGGTTAGTAACCCTAACCTCGGTTAAATCCGATTTTAGCCTACCGAGCCTAAATCTCTTAACCTACCGGGCTTATCCTTGGCCTACCGGGCCCAATCTCAGCCTACCGGGCTAAACATTGTTACCCTTAACTGTGGTTAGCAATCCTAACCATGGTTAGTTTGACCCTTAACCCCGATTAACAATCCTAACCTTGGTTATCTTTCATTATGGGGTGCCTAACACCTTCCTCGGACTTAACCGAACCTCTTACCTAGACCTCTACCGCAGACCAAGACCTTATCCAACACCTGGGGACTTATCCCTTCTGAATGAATAGGTGGTGGCTCTAACATTTTACCCGTGAGTATCAAAATCTCATGCTCATAGATATCTCTTCTAATCTAAACCTTGAATTAGTATGTTTATTGATTAAGTATGACAAACGATAAATTTGTACGGGACATTGCATGTTTAAGCAAGGATATAGATGGATTTGTATGTTAGAAGCTTAAATTGGATTATAGGTTATGCTTTATGGGTTATGGATGCATAGAAATATTGGTGGATGGGCTAAAATGATAAAGAAGTGGATTATGGATGCATGGAATGGGGTTGAACTTGAATTGGATGCTCATGGATTATGTGAATGACTATTGTATGATGAAAAAATGGGAAATGGCAATGTACACATAACCAATACACATAAGGTGTTTGTTTAAATGTTTGAGTGTTTTCAATGTTAAATATAATGTTATTGAGAATTGAGAAACTAAACTAAGGAGATATTATGGTTTATTATGCTAAATTATGTGTCATTTATATAACATGGGTTTTACTTAGGGATGCAAATTCTATTAAGTATGACTCTACTATTATGATGTCCTATGAATGAGGGGAAGGAGATAAGGTTTACTATTTATGAAGTTGATTAAGAGAATCGTGAAATCATGATAAAGTATTGTTTACTATGACTATATACATAAATTATGCCCTAAACACTTGTATGCGAAATTATACCTATTTATACTTGTACAGTGATCAACATTCAGATAGGCTAAAGCCTAGAGGAAGTCCTCTCGGTCGGGAATTCTCTAACTAGGGAGATGTAACCTAGCAGAGGTTTTTGGTGGAAGACGGAAGTTTGGACGATAACCGAGTTCGTATTTTAATCACGAGTGTTAAATTATACTTATCTATATTGTATGGTGATTGATATTTGGGTAAGCCAAAGCTTAAAGAAATGTCTTCCGAACTGGGAATTCTCTAACCATATGGTATGGGACAGTATGGTGGAGTTTCTATGGTGGGAAATTGGAATCTAAGCAATGATCAAGCTTGGATGTTAATTACAACACTCAAGCACAAGTTCACAAGCATGGTAGTTTGCTTACAAGTCTCATTGGTATATAAGTATTGTATGGGCATGGTCTGTATCCTCCAAGAGCAGCATGTCAGTTAAGTTATTGCATGGGCATGGTCCGTATCCTCTAAGAGCTGCATGTTGGGCATGGTCAGTATCCTCCAATAGCGGCATGTCTATTAAGTTACTGTATAGGCATAGTCTGTATCCTCCAAGAGCAAGATGTCAGTTAAGTTATTGTATCGGCATAGTCCGTATCCTCCAAGAGTGGCATGTCAGTTACGGTATTGCATGAACATGATCTATGTCTACTTCCGAGCGATATGCCAGTTACTTACAAGTATTGAATCATGAACACTGAATTACGAGGACAATGAAACATGATATGATGTGTCTACACGTTCTTCCGCACTCTGATTATGGAATTACGCATTGGACTGAGATATTGATTATGTAAATGCCACATGAACATATTATCAATTATGCTTTATGAACCTATCATGGATTATGCAAATGTTTTATGAATACATTATTGATTTTGTAACTGTCGCATGAATTTGAAATTGGGTATGAGTTATTATTATTGTTAGTTAGATTGGATATCTGCTAAGCGTTGTCAATGCTCAGTCGACCTGTCATTGTCGTCAGTTTTAGAGGGAGTTGATGGTCGAGTCGTGAATGAGAATTTCTACGTCGAGATAGAAGAATAAGGTGAGCCTCCGGTTGAAGAAGTTCGAGAGTTGGTTAGGTGGTCACATTATTAGGCATTGTTTTACATTTTGAAAGGGATTGTAACAGCCTTATGTGTTTCAGGATGTTGCTTAGACTGTCTTACTTTTGTTAGTAGTTTTTAGACCATCCCGATTATAGTGGGTGATGTTGGACAGATTATAGTTGTACAAGATGGTTTGGATTTTATATATCGAATTTTATTATTCTCATTTTTGAAGACTCGTGTTGTACGCCTTGTATGTCATGAGATTTAAGCAGTTTAAGAAACATGGTGACCCAAGGTCTTATTTGGTCAAAGTAGGATTTTGGGTCATTACAGAGGTGGTATCAGAGCCTAGGCATTAGATTTCCTTAGGGTCAGTTAATATTTGATACCGTGATTGAAACAAGGCATTAGGTTTATGAAAAGAATGGTATTCCAAGTATAGACTACTTAATAGTCTTCATCTTAAACCAGTTGATACTTCAACCGACTTGATTCCTAGCTCTGCTAAATTATCTAGGAATCCTTATTGTGTGTATACTATATGTATGGTGTTGTTGGGTATTGCTATACGTTAGGTGTTGTGTGCGTACTATATGTTTTAAATTATTGGAAATCAGTTCATCAAGCATAGGATTCCGTAATTGTGGTTTCCCCAGTTAGACTCATGAGTTGTGGTGATACTCAAGTTAGAGTCTAGCCTAGGTGTTGGTTGTCATGGGATTGGTATGTCCTCATCATGCTTTGTGTTATTAGGTTTCTGTTGGGATTTGTCTTCTAAGTGAGATTATAGGATTCTCTTTTGTCTTACAAGTCTAGTAGATTTAGAGTCGTTGCGGAACTAAGGACTTAAGTTTCGATATGTATGATATTATGTGTATCTTATGTATAACATTTGTTAAATTATGCTCAATGCATCTTTTATCACAAACAAGCACAAGTCGCATATCATGGTATGATGATAAGTCTATATGAGTATATGCATACCCATGACTAGTAGGAACCCTGGAAGAAAAAAATACTAATAAATAAATAAATATATATAATTTTGGACTAGCTCATGGATGTTTGATGCACGTTTCTAGATTCAGATGAGTGTTATCTGCCGCACGTTTTAGACTCAGTGCTCAGCCCAAAAGTTCTAGATAAAGATGCGCGTTAATTCTGCAGCACGTTCTAGACCCAGTGCTCAGTCCAAAATAATAAATATATTATAAACTTTAAGAATAGTTTTAGTCTCAAAGTACAAAACATTATACACATCTCATATGCATCTTGCAGATCTTAAAAGCATCATACATGTCTCAAAGTTTCAAAGGATTTTTCTTAAAGAACTCAAATGTATATACTAATCATTAGTCTTAGTCTTAAGTCGGTTAATGTCTTAAGTATGTAATCGGTTAATACCTTAAACCGAGTGTGAGAACTTAGCTTTGTTAGGGAAACCAGTTGTATGATTATACTATTATGTGTGTACTTAGATGTATACGATATACTTATATAGGCAATTTATGCTCAGGGAATTGTTATGAGCTTGATTTCAAGTTATACTCAAGTTATGTTATTGCTCTCAAGAGTTGATCATGAGGCGTGGTAACTGAGGAAAGTTTTACTAGACTAGAGGGAATGAAGGTGATACTCCATTTGGCGATGAGTAGCCTACGCTCCCGTCAAAGTTGTTGAGCTATAAATTAGTGATAGAAATTGATGTGGTTGTTAAACATGTACGAACATGATACAATATAACTATATATGAATATATTGTGATGTACGAATTTATACATGCTGGATGCAAATTAGAACATTATTTAGTTTTAATATCAAAGGCACCTTGGTAGTAAGTGAACACCTAGTGCATGTGTTAGTCTGAATTGGATTGACACATCATTGTGTCATGTATAGGGTTGTCAAGTTGTATGCTCAGTAGAGTAAGGTGGAGTGTGGGAATAGTATCCCCATTTGTCTGTGTGAAAGTCCAAATTTCGAGGATGAAATTCTTTTAGGGGGGGAGGATGTAGAGACCAAATCTTTTCATGCCTTTAATGTAAGTACTATGGGTATAATAGTCTTTGTGATATTTTATTGCTTATGTAATTATATCTAAATGGTGTGGTGTGATCAAGGTGTAGTCAAAGTTGTAAAGGAGAGGGATGCTTTAACATACCCCCAACTTTAGGAAGCCCTAGTTTTCTCACCGCTGATCGAAATCGAGTGATTCTTGAGTCATTAGAAATATATCGAAACCCTCTTCAATGTTCATGTTTACCATTTTCACAAATTTTGAGTCGAGGTTAAGTTAAATGTTAGATTTTTGAAGTCGGGTCTGCTGAAATTCTGGTTTACTGTAATCCATCTCAAACCAGTCAACTTTAGAGCCCATTTAGATAATTAAAAACTCAGAATTAGTATTTTTCCATTAGATACAAAATTGTTCCACTTTGAATTAAAAGTCCAACGCAAGTTAAATCGTCAAAATCTGATGAGCGAGTCAAAAGTTATGGTCAAAATACCAAACGGGAAAAATCGGGACCACTCACTAGAATTTGGATGATCGATCGTCCCAAGCCCAATGATCGATCGTCCGGAACCCAGAATTTTGGATAAGTCACTGGAATTTGGACGATCGATCGTCCATACTGACGATCGATCGTCAGAGCGCGACCCTGTTTGTTTAAAGATGCGTAAATATGGGTTTTTAACCCTTGGGACTATAAATAGGGGTCCTATTTCGAGGTTTTAAGGTATCCTAAACATTTCTAACCTAAACTAAGGAAGAGAGAAAATCTAGAGTTCTAAGAGAGTTTTGGCTTGAAGAAGAAGAGTTTTTACTTAGAAGAGAAGAAGCTTAGCTTGGAGGTCAACCCCAAACCTTCAAGGAGCTTCATCTTGCGATTTGAATCCAAGAGAAGGATACCTAAGGTCGATATCCTTTCTAATCTAACCTTAGTAAATTTTTTTCATGTTTAAATAAGAAAGTTTATGGTTTATCAATGGTATTACATGATTATGCAAAGATAAGTAGGTAATAAGCATGAGTGATAGATTTTACTCTTAAAATGAGGGTTTTACATTTGCTATAAGCTCCATTATGTATGAATGATCGATAACTCTTCTAATCTAAACCTTGAATTAGTAAGTTTATTGATTAAGTATGACAAACGATGAATTTGTACCGGACATTGCATGTTTAAGTAAGGATATAGATGAATTTGTATGTTAGAAGCTTAAATTGGATTATATGTGATGCTTTATGGGTTATGCATGCATGGAAATGTTGGTGGATGGGCTAAAATGGTAAAGGATTGGATTATGGATGCATGGAGTAGGGTTGAGTTTGAATTGGATGCTCATGGATTATGTGAATGGCTATTGAATGATGAAAAAATGGGAAATGACAATGTACACATAACCAATACACATAAGGTTAAATGTTTGAGAGTGTTTTCAATGTTAAATATGATGTTATTAAAAATTGGAAAACTAAGCTAAGGAGATATTATGGTTTATCATGCTAAATTATGTGCTATTTATATAACATTGGGGTTTTATTTGGGGATGCAAATTCTATTAAGTATGACTCTACTATTATGATGTCCTATGAATGAGGGGAAGGGGATAAGGTTTACTATTTATGAAGTTGATTAAGAGAATCATGAAATCATGATAAAGTATTGTTTACTATGACTATGTAAATTATGTCCTAAACACTTGTATGCTAAATTATGTCCTATTTATACTTGTACGATGATCAACATTCAGATAGGCCAAAGCCTAGAGGAAGTCTTCCAGGTTGGAAATTCTCTAACTAGGGAGATCTAACCTGGCGGAGTTTCTTGGTGGAAGATTGAAGTTTAGGCGATGACCGAGTTCGAATATTGATCACGAATGTTAAACTATGCTTATCTATATCGTATGGTGATTGATATTCGGGTAGACCATAGCTTAGAGAAATGTCTTCCGAACCAGGAATTCTCTAACTATGTGGTATGGGACAGTATGGTGGAGTTTCCATGGTAGGAGATTGAAATCTAAGTAATGATCGAGCTTGGATGTTAATCACAACACTCAAGCACAAGTTCACTTGCAGGGTAGTTTGCTTACAAGTCTCATGGGTATATAAGCATTGCATGGGCATGGTCCGTATCCTCCAAGAGCAGCATGTCAGTTAAGTTACTGTATGGGCATGGTCTGTATCCTCCAAGAGCGGTATGTCAGGCATGGTCCGTATCCTCCAAGAGCGGCATGATGTCAGTTAAGTTATTGTATCGGCATGGTCCGTATTCTCCAAGAGCGGCATGTCAGTTACGTTATTGCATGAACATGGTCTGTGTCTACTTCCTAGCGATATGCCAGTTACTTACAAGTACTGAATCATGAAAACTGAATTACAAGGACAATGAAACATGATATGATGTGTCTACACGTTCTTCTGCACTCTGATTATGGGATTACGCATTAGACTGAGATATTGATTATGTAAATTCCACATGAACATGTTATTAATTATGCTATATGAACCTATCATGGATTATGCAAATGTTATATGAATACATCATTGATTTTGTAACTGTCACATGAATTTGATATTTGTTATGAGTATAAGTTATTATTATTGTTAGTTAGATTCGATATCCGCTGAGCATTGTTAATGCTCAGTCGACCTGTTATTGTCGTCAAGTTTAGAGCGAGTTGATGGTCGAGCCGTGATTGAGGATTTTTACGTCGAGATAGAAGAAGAAGGTGAGCATCCGGTTGAAGAAGCTCGAGAGTTGGTTAGGTGGTCACATTATTATGTCTTGAATTATATTTTGAAAGGGATTGTAACAGACTTATGTGTTTCAGGATGTTGCTTAGATTGTCTTACTTTTGTTAGTAGTTTTTAGACCATCCCGATTATGGTGGGTGATGTTGGACAAATTACATTTGTATAGGATGGTTTGGATTTTATATATCGACTTTTATTATTCTCATTTTTGGAGACTCGTGTTGTACACCTTGTATGTCATGAGATTTAAGTAGGTTTAAGAAACGTGGCGACCCAAGGTCTTATTTGGTCAAGGTAGGATTTTGGGTCATTACAGACACTCCCAAAATAGCAGAACAAGGGATGGAGAAAAAAATTCTTCTTACCGAATTCAAAGGGAGACCTATCACTATTTATAGAAAGACTCCTGGGATAGTGTTGAATGGAAGTGAGCTCTAATTGGTCAGTGGGATAAATCTGTGCCGTAAATATGCCAGGTCATCTAAGGGTCACGATATTAGCTTTTACTCCCCAGGATATTAAGCTATTGTAAATTTTAATGGGGAAAGAATGTTTTGGTTGGGGGAGGTGAATGGGGGTGGAGAGAGAGAGAAGAGGAAGATTGTTTAATTGGGGTGTAATTAACGTGTTGGGGGGATTAAGGTAGTGGGAAGGGTGGGGTAATTAGTTTGATTGAGGTGACCAATTAAAATGAGTAATAGGGACACATGGCAAAGTAGTAGTATAGATTAAAGGAAAATAATTAATTGGAAAGAGGGAGGTAAGAGTCTTTTAAATTGCTTTCAACTAAAAATTAATACAAATTAATGCAAAAAGAGAGTGTATGAGGTTCTTGATTTGCTTAAGTCAAAATAAATAAATAAATATATATATATATATATAGAAAAGCTTTGTAATTTTGCGTATCTCACAGAGCATACTGGTCAGGGGGACTTCTACTTCTTCTAAATTAGATTATATACTATAGAAATAGGGTGCCTAGGTGGCATCCTCTTTGATCTCCATTTTCTCATTCCCTCCCCATTCATTTCCACCCTCTCTCTCTAGAAAACTAAGAAGCTCCACTTTTCTCCCCCATTCACTTCTCTCCCTAGAAAACGAAGGAACCCATCTCTCCATGTCATCTTACAAAAGTTGTTCATATTGTGTATTGTATTTCTTTTGTGGTGCTCTCTTACTAGCTTCATCATGATAAGATTCCTTATTTGTAAGTATTGGTTGTTTTGTTGATGCAGAGCAATTCATTTATTGAATTGTTACCACATATAGGGGCATAAGGCTCCATGTGCATATGGAGATACTTCGTATAAGTTGCTATTTGGTGCTATTCAAATTGTATGCTGTCAAATACCTGATATCCACAACATGGAATTGCTCTCAATTCTCACAGCAATCATGTCCTTCTCCTACTCTTCCATTGGATAGGCACTTGACATGGAAAATGTAATAGGTATGATTTACCTTGTTGCATCTATGTTGTTGTTAGGTTCATTTTAGTCACTACTAAGCACTAGGTGTTAAGAGTGAGAGAATAGTAGTAGTCTATGAAAGGGAAAGTAAATATATAATGTTGTTTTGTTCCTCTGCTCACTTCTTCTTCTCCGTCTTTCAAGCCTTTGCCTGTCGTTGAACTCCCCCAGTGAGAGCCGCCGCCTCCCACCACATGCAGCTCATTATGGTATGGCTACGTTAATGATCTATTGATTTTTGGCATTTTGAGAAATTAACAGTTGTTTGATTTGCTTTGATATGATCTTTTCTATTTACAATGAATATTTAAGCAAATTTGGTTAGTGGTAGTTGTGTTAGTTACCACCAAATAGATTCTGAGGTAAGTGCGTTCACATCAAGGTTTGTTTTTTTTTTCCTCTCTTTCTGTTAGGGGGATGCTATAAAAAAAATCAGATCAATCTGAGATGCCTTCATGAATTTTCAGATCAATCAGATCATCACCATGAAGCTGGTCAACAGGTGAAATAACAATTGCTATAATAGTAAACAGTGGCTGTGTTTGCATATATTATGTAATATAGGAGCGATCGGATTCCACAACAATGGCATTATACCTTTTTTTTTTAGGTCTTATTGCCATTATACATGGTAATTAGGGTTTATAACAATTTTCACTAAAATCATGTACTACCTAAATTCACTAAAATAATTTGAGGATAATGTTAGAAAGCTGTTAATTCCTTGGATCATAAATTAAGAACAGTGTCTTTGACGAGAGCAGAAGTTGAAGAATGTCCAAAATGAGAGATTTACAGAGAACATACGAGAGGAAGAAGACGAAAGTTAGAGGAGAGAGAAAAAAGTTTGAGGAGAGACAAAATGACACAGGTCCCAATTCCCTACTCCCTGGGCCAAGGTATTATACCTGATATCGTTAAGGGTTCATATGTAATTATTTTAACTAAAAGGAATATATTTATTTCTTTAAAAATGAAACCCATTGAAAAGGTTAACAATTCACTCTCTTCACAGGTGGCGTTTCAAGAGATATCCTTAGGATAGGTATCATACAGTCAAATGCTAGGCACACAAACTTAGACCACCAAAAGAGAGGGAAACTATACCGTTGTCCATTTCCACCCCAAAATAACCATATCTTAAAATAATCCTTAAAAAGGACTAAGTTAAATATTCAAAATTGAGTAGAATCCATGCATTTTCAGAAATGTTGCATAGTGGATTTGCTCTTTTCCATTTTGGTTTGGGTTTAAGCTCTATGTAAATTGTTTCCCATTTTTTATTGTTTAATTGGGATGCAACTGAAGATAGCGTATGATTCTTTTTTTTCCACATGAATCAACTCTTCAACTTGAGAACCAAGTGGATGATCTAAGCTGCTGGAATTTTAAAGAAGCTGGCTAATAACCTAATGCAGGAAGACTTGCACCCACTCTGCCATGTATTCAGGTAAGACACCACCCAAATCCTAGGAAATCTAGCACATTAATTAAGAACTTCAAAGGAAAATATTGGAGTGATCCTGAGACCTCAATGGTCTAAGCCACAATATTTGGACCACAACTATCAATATCAGAATGTGTGCTATTAGCCCAAATTGTAGGACTGAGGACCATTCTGTAGATGCTCATTTGAATAACAGAACTCTTACTGACTTCGAAATATAAATTAGGTATTTATGCCATTAAAGGCACCATCACAACCACTCACTCAATTCTCTTTTCTTTTTCTTTTTTCATTCTTAGTAACGTCTACAGCCAAACTTGGAAAGGGGGGACAATCTACAACCTCAACGACTCTTGGTGACTATTTGTTAGGCACTTGGGCTACCTCCAAAAATTGTATTCGAAGGAGAAAAAAATTCTCTTTGAATTTATGTAGTTTCTCTCTCTTTCTTATTTTTTCCTTGAGTGTTTGAGTCTATAGTTTGGTCTCCCTCTACAAGCAGGGATTTGGGAGAGAGAATGCAATTGAACATTAGGGTACATAGTTATGGGAAGAATAAGTCGATAGAACCTGATTCTGAATTATATTAGCATTGATTGTTCTATCATTCTTTTTTTTAATGAACTCAGTTTCTTTTTTCCTGTCATCTAAATTGTCCCATGCATCGCACGGGGTGTTTGCTAGTACTATATACTATAGAAATAGAATGTCTAGGTGGCATCCTCTTTGGTCACCATTTTAAGATTTGTGATGTCACATCATCATATAGTGGAAGCCATAAATACCCTCTCTTAACTTCCCATTTTCTCTCTCTATTATTAACTCTCTCCCATGCCCCAACAGATTCTTCTACTCAACAAAGACCTCCTCTCTCTCCCCAAGTCCCAACCCCATTTAAGTGGGACTCATAAATACCCTTTCTTAACTACCCTCTTTATCCCTCTCCACCCTAATATATAGATCTCCTCATGAAATAATTATTTTACATATTATTTCTAACTCATTATAATTTTATAATTTAAAAAAAAAAAAATTCACACTCGTGTATCACACGGGTCTTTGCTAGTGTACTTGAATGCAATTAAATTTGAAGATTTATTAAAGGAACCCAGTACTTGGTTTAATTAGTGATGATGTGGTGTTAACCCATTGGTTCGACTAAGGGGTAGTATGTCACGTGAGCAGACACATGTCATTAACCTGAAACAAGAATAAAGAGATTTGGGATATGCCACATGACATCAACCGGCATATATAGTACTAGCAAACACCCTGTGTGATGCACGGGATAAGATAGACTCCAAAAAATGAATATGATAAAAGAGAGAAAATATATTTATAGAAACAAAATATTTCACATATAAAAGTAATGCCTTATATAAATGCACAAGTATTAATACAAAAAAAATTGATAGGAAAATATAAATGACCAAGAGAATTGGATTATGGTCAAATTATTTTTAATGGAGCACATTTAGAATCTAATTATTGGAGAAGAAAATGGGGCTTTAAAAAAAAAACAATTATGGTCATAAGGTGAGTTTTCTTGTTAGGTTCCTCGTCTCTGGAAAATTCACAAGTAGGGTCATATAAAATGTATATAACTGTTCCAAATGATTCAAGCACACATCTATAACTGTTCAAGTAAAAACCATATTAACCATTGTTTGGCATTATGCTACAAAAAGTGTGGAATATGTCCCCTATGAAAAAATGTCTTGGCGGTCATTAACAATTTCACACATGAGTGTCGTTAGCATTTCCCTATATATATATTGTCTTAAACATGGCGAAGTACATCC
This sequence comes from Tetracentron sinense, assembly GCA_015143295.1. NCBI lineage: Eukaryota > Viridiplantae > Streptophyta > Magnoliopsida > Trochodendrales > Trochodendraceae > Tetracentron > Tetracentron sinense. The sequence continues at coordinate 26,428,008 of CM026559.1, read as the reverse complement.
CAAAAAAAAAAACATTTATGTTGTATCCTATCACGTAATAGAGTTATTGCTATGCTTGGACTATCAAAGTTAGGATTCAAAACCCTCACCTCTTGGTAAATGATTCCTCAATAAATTAGACCATTTTACTAAATAGGTGTCATTAGCCTCACCTGGTGTTGTTGATCGAGAGGTGAGGGGAATTCTAGTAGCTTGCTTATTTTTTAATTATCAGAAAATGGGTAAAAATCCATCTCCTTGATAAGCATTTGGAAGTGGAAACTTATTCTAAAGAGCATCCCCAAAAACATAAATGAAAGGCATCACATCAACAATGTTAATGTGTTACCTAAAAAAATCATAATATACTTACTCATCATGGAGAACTACAGCCATTAAGAAAAATATAAAGAATCATAAACATTAGTAAGAAAGTAAAAGAAAGAAATTCACTTGATCAATGGCACACTTAGGATTCCTATAAGTGGTCTGCCTTTCCATCTAAAAAAATTATTAATTAGAAATCATCGGCATATCTCAATCAATAACATCAGGTGCGGCTACTGCAAAGGAATCATTTTAAATGGTCTCAATATGAGAGGTGAAGAGCTGGGGAGAGAGATAAGGTCAAGTTAGGGAAGAAGAGTCGACAAGTGAGGATGTGACCCCTCACGAAGCAGGTGTAGTGCTATTACACAGGGAATTATTATACAGGAAATTCCGTGTATAATAATACGAAGTAAGAGATTGAAACTTATAGTAGGAGTAGCAAATAGTTGCACTATATGTGTTCAATGCTTGAAATGGTAACCTATTCCATATTATACCATTGATTACATAAGATCCAAGAAGGACAATCCTAAAAGAAGATATATGTTACTACATCATGCTAAGGAGTACCAAATCAGTACTCAATATCTTTCAAAAGAAGATATCTTCTTCAAAGGGATTACTAACCACAAACACAGGAAAAAGACTCTGTTTCCTTAATAAATTGGATTTGGTCTAGCCTTCAAAGCTTTTACACGAAGAACACAAAAAATATTCATAGTAGCGTATTTCCGTTTTGCATTCTATCATTTTCTTTTTTTCTTCAAATCTTTAAGCAACGACAAGCAAGACCAAGGAACGACAGCCATAACAGTAACATCCGACGATACCATTGTCATTAGCCAGTCACCCCAAACTTCAGCCGTGCAGTGCCAGTAGTCCAACTGTGTCGAACCAAACGCCATTGTTATTTTAAGGAGAAATTTATGTAAAAAGGCAACCTGCAACTCAGAAACCCATGGGCCTCTCACATACACATCCTCAATGCCCCTACCGCTTTCCTCTAAGAAACCAAATTTGACACAACATCACAGACACGTCTTGAAGGAGTCGTCTCTACCTGCATAGGATTATGACCTCCTACAGAGAACCCCATTTGTTTCCTTAGACATCCTCACCCAGCCACATCCGATCTCACCACCACCCACACTCTCTTTTTAATGGATTCACCCCTTTATAAGGTTTTAAGGGGAAGATAGCATTGCGAAAATTGCAATACTTGAAAGTGCCGTTACAAATTCAATCGTTTTTAATTTAGAGAGATTTAAAGAGCGGGGTTATATTTTCAAAGAGCTTGCATTGCTTTGAAGAGGTGGGTTATCTTTCCAAATGACTGAAACAATTTCAAACGGTTTAAATTATGAGAGAAGCTTATGAGATTTCGTGAAAAGAAATAGAGGAACACAAAAAGGTCTCAAGGGGTATTTGCGACTGGGGATAGCACTCCTCATTTATCTGTGCTCAATTGATAATGAGAGATGATTCAGAAGGGAGAGAATGAGGGGAGTTACATGGCCACATGGGAAAAGGAATGGTTAGGAGAGGATTTCTTGGAGAGAATAAAATTTATGAGAGGAAGGAAAGATAAACGTGAGGAGAAAGACAATTAATAAGGTCATTACAGGACCCATTAAATTAGAGTAGTCCTTACTAAATACATGATGTGGCATATTTTCATTGGATCGATCAAAGGAATGTTTGCCATATAAGACGACACATGTCATCAACCTGAAGAGAGAATCGAGAGATTTGAAATATGTCCAGCACATAGTATTAGTATAGATAGATAGATTAGTATAGATAGATAGGTTGCAAAGACTAGTGCCAAAAAGTTTTCAAAAGAACAAGCTAAGAAATACTCAAGAGGGGTTCTGGGGTTCAAATCTATGAGGCCCACATTGTAACCAGGACTAAAGGATGGGGTGCTATCTTAATGTGTCAACACTAATATTTTTTAATAATAAAAAATAATTGTGATATTTTTGAAAAGTGTGCATTTCTAACACTTTTTCAGATGTATAAGGCACCTGGACCATCGTTTGCCATGTTTTATTGGGTTGGCTCCTCGAGGTCAAGGATACCATCCCGGTCTGTTGCCATGCATACCCATGCAAAATGTCATTCTATCAAGAGGAATGCTAGCGCCAGATGCATTTAGTGGAATTTTTCCGGACTCAGGGTGCAACATGGAGAGTTACTACCCTATAACAAGAGATGGGTTGCCACCTGTTGCTTGCAACCACTTGCGTCTAGGGAGGCCTGCGACTGATGTAGCATTTCTGTTCTATGAAATAATAAAAAATTTTATTTTATTCAAACAAAGTGGAAGTAGAGTTAGAGTGGGATGCAACTTTTTCTATACTTTTTTCACAAACCGAACTAAGCTAACTTCCTTACCACTAATAGAGTATCTAAGAGCAAAACTCCTCGATTTTTATTACAAACTCATAGATTATTTAAGAGCAAACCTCATGTATTTTATTACAAGCCTATCTTACCCCTAGAGACTATCTCTAAGAGAATTTTGAAATTTTCTGAAGAGCTTCCTTGTGCCCCAACAGCCTTTCCCATAAGCTCATGAAGGGCCCCAATATTCCCTCTCATTTTCTTCCCTTTTTCCTCGGACAAGATTAGATCCAGACCCCTCATCATTCCATCTATCGTGATAACCCCACCTTCCATTCCCACCCCAATTTCCCACACTTCTGTGACCATTCGTCCGTTCAACCTATTATCCTCCATAATCGGGCGGCAAATCATCGGGACCCGACCCATGACACTCTCCAGCACCGAGTTCCACCCACAATGTGTTACAAAAACACCAACCGCGGTGTGCGCCAGTACCTGCACCTGTGGGGCCCACGAGACCACCTTTCCCCTTCCTTTGGTCCTCTCTAGGAATCCATCTGGCAAAATCCCTTTTAAATTCTCCTTGAGGGACCACAGAAATGGGACCCCACTCGCTTCTAGGGCTTCTGTCAAGACTACTTGCTCCTGCGGTGGTGGAGAAAACACCGTACCGAATCCTATGTATGCTACAGAGGCTGCTTTCTGTCTGTCCAACCACGATAGGCATCCGTTGACATCAGGATCGGACGGTAGTGCGGACATGAAGGAGAAGGGTCCCACATTGAGGCAGTTTTGGAACTTTTTCTTTAGATCATCAGTGATGGTAGGGTTTAGCTCTTCAACGGAGTTGATTGCGACTGCAGCAGCACGTGGCAACATCTGGCCCATTCGATGTAGCATGTTCGAGAAGGGTGAGTCCACGTCTCCAAAGACAATCCCCTCCTGCAAGTCCCTAATGCGAAATCTCGACATCCCTGGGATGAAATTGAGGGGCTCGTCTTCACGTCCAGCGGTAGCGGTGTTAGAGTCACAATTTAATTGCATAAGTTAGAACCACCAAAACATTCCTAGTTATAAAGAGCCGTTTGCGTTTCTGAGAAATGCTAGCAGCACATGCCCTCGGGTTAGACACCTTGAGTTGAGTTGGACCATGATAAACTATTTCGCTCTTAGAGTCAGGTTTTCAATCATGGGCTGCAACGAAAAACCCTGCAAATGTCAAGTTCTGTTGAACAATTTTCTTTTTCAAACATGGCCTACGTAATGTCGTGGGCGGAGCCAGGAATTTCTGGTAGTGGGGGCACTCGGTGGTTCATGAAAAATTGTAGTAGTTGATGAATTTGTTGAGAGTTATTAGGTTAGTAAAAAATATTTTGAGTCTAGGCGGATGCGGTTTGAGGCCGTAGGCTCCTAATTTTTTTTGACTAAGTTTTTGTGTTATTTCACACATACATTTCATACATATCTTACGAGTATTATTTATCCTTGTTTAAGGGATAGCTATCCCCTTGTACTATGGCTCTGTCCTGTCAAATAATTAAATAACATGTTATATGTTATAAAAGATATATTTTGTTTTCAATAGTTGTTGCCCACTTACCTCGTGGCTATATTTGTTAAATAATTGAATAATATAGTATAATTATTTTAAGGACAACTACACCTTGTCATAATTAGGCCTATAAAATAATTAGACAACTTAGTATATAATATTTTTTTTTCATTGAGCACTTGTATCAAGGTCAAATGTAATCGGACTCACAGGTCAACACGTGTCATTTTTAACCATTATTAACTGTTGTTAAGATTTACTAATCTTGGGTTCAACAATATATCTTTGGTTTTTAGAAGAAAAAAATATTTTACAAAATGTTTGACCTGGTTAAGAATTTTAAATCTTAGGATTACTATTTTTTTTTAAAAATAATGTTACATTATTGAACCCAAGGGTTAATAAATTTTAACCACAGTTAATAGAGGTTAAAAGGCACATGTGTTGACCTATGGGTGCGATTGAACTCTTCCTGATTTCATGTCCCAATTCCCATGACAAGATCGGATCACAGCCAATCGTAATTAGACTCGGGACTCGGGACAGTTCAATTGAACCTATAGGCCAACACGTATCCTTTTTAACTCCTATTAGTCATAATACTAACCCTTAAGAATCTAACCTTGTTTTTTATAAATTTTTAAAAAAAATTTAACCCTGTGGTTAGAATTTCTTAACCGTAAGGTTAATTTGTTTAAATATCTTATTTAAAAAACCAAGGTTAGATTGTTGAATCTTATGGGTTAGTGAATCTTAACCACGGTTAATAAGGGTTAAAAGGGTTGACTTGTAGGTGTGATTGAACTCTCCCCAAGTTCAATCACGATTGGTTGTGATGCAATCTGTCATTCCATATTTTCCAAAGCTGTGCAAAAAAAAAAAACTCTTTTCTAAAAATTCAGTATTGGGGGGCACGCCCCGCCCAAATAATAATAAAATCAAAAGAAGTGGCTGGAGTTCGTTTGAAGACCCCAAGGGTAATGAAGAGTGGGAGAACTCAATGCGCGAGGGGAGCTCGCAATGTACGGGCGCGTTCATGCCTGATTGTCGCTGTATGGGTTGACTGAGAACAGGGGTAGCATTCCTCCTTTTGCTTAAATAAAGGACTAGTTGATGCAACATAGTTGGCACCAGCACGGGTTTTCAACAAACAATCTCTTCAATTAAAAAAGTGCGTCTGTGCTTTAAATAAATAAAAAATAAAAACGGTTGAGCTAAATTCCATAAAGTGTGGAACCAAATTATTTGGGTGGACCACAAGTTTTAAGGCACAAACGGCTCCACCTGGCCTGTTGCCCATCCGAACTAAGTGGGGATTGTGCCAAAAGATTCCACAACATGTGGGGTAGACTTATACTGTCGTTGAATCATGAAAAATCAAAGGTTGGCCATGGCTTGAAAAACCAGAAGTTTCCTTCAAAATAATCATACTAGAGTTTAATTTGAAGCATTTCACTCTGTTTCTGGGTTGAGGAGAGTAGTTATATGGGCATGTGTATGTACCAGTCAGTAACAAATATTTGGATCTCCGGAATTAAAGCTGCTCTTTCTACCCATTCTTTTTATTGACATTGGAATTAACTTCCAAATGGTCATGTGGTCTTCGTGGTGATGTTGGGAGAAACCCGTGCTGCATAGACTCGCAACCATTGCTCCACTGCCCATGGGGTTTTAGAAAATAAAACTATGGAGGTATGAACGAGAGGTGGGAGAGAACGAACAATTTTTCGGAGGGAGAGATTTTCTACAGGAAAAGAGTGATTCTCGATTTTAAGGAAGTAAAATTTCTCCCAAATCCAAAACCACTCCTTGTTTTGGGGTTTCCTTCCATAGCCGTAGGATTAAAGTGGTTAAACGATCTGACGGTCAAAGGCCCTTCGCTTACAAGAAGTTCTTATCAGCTGTCCCATTCTTTTTATTGACATTGGAATTAACTTCCAAATGATCATGTGGTCTTCGTGGTGATGTTGGGAGAAACCCGTGCTGCATAGACTCGCAACCATTGCTGCACTGCCCATGGGGTTTTAGAAAAAAAAAACTATGGAGGTATGAACGACAGGTGGGAGAGAACGAACAATTTTTCGGAGGGAGAGAGATTTTCTACAGGAAAAGAGTAATTCTCGATTTTAAGGAAGTAAAATTTCTCCCAAATCCAAAACCACTCCTTGTTTTGGGGTTTCCTTTCATAGCCGTAGGATTAAAGTGGTTAAACGATCTGACGGTCAAAGACCCTTCGCTTACAAGAAGTTCCTATCAGCTGTGCTAATAGGAACCTTACTCTATATATATATACACACAAAGTGGAGCTCGCAATGTTATAATAATGTGTATTGATAAATTACCCCAACCTTCCTCAGTAATTACAACCGTGCCATTGCCATTGTATAAATAGAAGAATTCCGCTTCAACACCGTGAAGCAAAATTCCAACTCAAAATTAATCTCATATATTTGTGAGAAAGCTTATATATATGTTGGGTGACCCGCTATGGAAATCTCAAGTACCACTCTTCAGCAAATGCATGGGAAGGCATTTAACTAGGTTATGAGAAAGCAAATGCATGGAAATCTAATTTTAGTTTTTTAATATAAATAACTTTAGGTTATGATTTCACTCATTTTTATGATTATTTTTTTAAAAATATTTTTCTAAAAATTAAGGTCAGACTATTTAACCTTAAAGAATAAATGAGTATGTACATCTTAACTACAATTGATCGGACTCAAAAAGGAAATGATGTGAGCTAGGGTGGTGTGCGTGTAGCACTTAATGGATGCATGTCAGCTGAAAAGTGGTGCCCGAGATGGGGATCTCGGGCACTCTACCAGAGGTAATCCGTTGCCTAGACTAGTAGGTCTCAACACGATCGTGATTCCCCCGGCAACACTGTAAACGAGGGTCAAAAAAATTACCAGCAAGTCCAGTCCAAATCATGCGGCGAATAAGATCGGTGTAGAAATGAGTGGATAGAGAAAACTGGCCAGTTATCCAAAGAGGGACCCACGGGACCTTCATCTCCTCGGCCATCTCTCTGGCGAACCAAAGGAAAGTATTGCTCATCACTTAGCTGATCTTCTTTTCCTCTATGACACCATCTATAGCTCTTTAAAGTTTCCCGGAGTGGCCTTCATGAACAGTTCGATAAACGCCTCCGGCCTCCCTGTACACACGTAGTTTGGAGGAACCCCGTCTGTCACATTGTAGGCTTTTAGATTATCAAGACCGTTGTCCTCTGACCCGAAGATCAACCCGTTGGATTTCGCCGTACTGAAGAAGGAGAAGGTCACATCCTAAGTAACCAAAGCGCGAGCGGGAGCGAGGAGCAGGAGTGGGAGCATGAGGGCATCAAATTTCATTTTATGATAGGGTTGAGAGCGCCTCCGAAGAGCCGATATTATTTATAATATTTTAATATATTTTTTTTAAATCAAAATTATATTATTTAATTTCAAAGAATACAAACCACAGTTAATACGAATTTTAAAAATATTGTTGATCTCTAAGGTGCGATTGAATGTGATCAAGAATGAAAGAGTAAAGACAAAAACAAATAAAGTAAAAAAAGAAGTTGAGAAGACTTTTAATCTTTTATAATGTTAGTCTAGAGTTTGTATTCTATACTAATGTAGTCAGTATAAGAAAAAAGTATTAATAGTTTATTAAACAAAAAAAGGAGAGACTTGAAGTCTTTCACTCGTTTAAATTTTATACTGTTCCTCTTCTTCATTTGGACGTTTTATGTAGAAATTTACAGTGGCCATTAGATTGAAGGTATGAAGATTTATCCCACTCTTTCAAACACCATGCTCGATGAAATAGACATCGCGCTCCAAAGGTGAATCCGCTCTCAAACCATGAGAGCGAGGTTTGAGAGCGGGACCGGCTAGGGTGGTAGACGATTTGGGTTACTTAGGACTCACATCTGGGGCTGCGGCTGCTAACTTATGCACGAGTGTATGGAGAGAAGCCGGATGGGAGCTAAATGGGAAGGCTAGCACGATAACATGAGGCTCGGTTGAGCTGTTTTCCTCATTTGTTATCGGCATGGTTTCTTCTGTGACTGTTTATTTGGATCGTTGGTTGAGTTGGACGGTGGACAGTGCGCAGGATACATATGAAGAAGGTGGGAGGTTAAGATTAAATAGAGAGGGGACCATTCCATTACGAAAGATGCGGTGTTGCTCAAATGTGGAGAGAACTCATCACAATATCACATCATCCGCACTCATCGCATGTTAAATGACGTGGTTGGTTCTCATCCATGTCATAAGATTAGCTCTGGCCGCTGCCCAAGCTGGGCGCTCGGCATCCACAAAATATTCGGCACCTAGCGGTAATTTAGCGCATAAGTCATTTCATTTTGTTGCCATGATTTTGACAATATATGAGCAATAGATCCCTGGTCGGCGGAGGGGGACTATTCCTCCTCACTTTTACATAGCCGACTCTTCAACTCCCATTAACTTGAGTTAGTTTTTTTAACCCTTTAATTAAATTTATTTTATTTTATTTTTCTAAAAACTAAGGATAGATAGGTGAATCCGAATGATGGATGAATCTTAATCACAATTAAATGAGGTTAGAAGTGTTAGACCTTATGCCTTAAAAAATTATTTAGATCGTAAGATTCTTATTGATTAGATTAATAAAGATATCTTCTTTATCTATTATGAATTCATTATGACTAATACCATGATCATAAAATGATCTAAACAATATGAGATATCAAACAAGGTCCCTATGATATATTATAGGAAAGCTATGTGATTGGATTATCATAAACAGATATAACTTTCCAGTTCCTTATACTCTATATAGTCACAGCTATGGGTGAAGCTCGACACTTCACTTATATGACTGCCACAATGCTATATGATTGAACATTTTTCTTTTTCAAACATGGCCTACAGAATGTTGTGGGTGAAGTCAGGAATTTCTAGTAGTGGGGGCATGCGATGATTCATGAAAAATGATAGTAGTTGTTGATGAATTTGTTGATAAATTATTATGTTAATACAAAATATTTTGAGTTTAGACGGATGGGGTTTGGGGACATAGGTCCCGAATTTTTTTTATGACTAAGTTTTTGGGCCATTTCATAAATATATTTCATACATATCTTCTGAGTATTGTTTATCCTTGTTTGCGGGATAGCTATCCCCTTGCCCAATGACTATGTCCCGTTAAATAATTAAATAACATGTTATATGTTATAAAAGATATATTTTGTTTTCAATAGTCGTTGCCCAGTTGCCTCGTGGCTATACTTGTTAAATTATTGAATAATATAGTATAATTATTTTAAGGACAACTCCACCTTGTCATAATTATACCTAATAAAATAATTAAACAACATAATATATAATATATTTTTTTTCTTTGAGCACTTGCATGGATGCATGAATATTGGATCAGAGTTAATTGTAATCGCACCCATATGTCAACACATGTCAATTTTAACCATTATTAACTATGGTTAAGATTTACTAATCTTAGGATTCAACAATATATCTTTGGTTTTTAGAAGAAAAAAATATATTTAAAATTGTTTAACCTGGTTAAGAATTTATATCTTAGGATTACTATTTTTTTTTTAAAATAAGGTTACATTATTGAACCCTGAGGGTTAATGAATCTTAACCACAGTTAATAGAGGTCAAAAGGGACATGTGCTGACCTGTGGGTGCGATTGAACTCTCCCCTGTATGTTCTGGCAAGGGGGCTGAGGGGCCTGCTAAGTCTTTGGCGCCAGAGGAGGCTTTGGCGGTGGTGCTTGTCTAGCTAGAGGCCAGTTTCCTTGCATCTAGGATTGCTGAATTGCCGGCTGTGACTTTTGAGGGCAATCTCTAATCCGATATCCCAAATCACCACATTGAAAACATCCGCCAGTGAGAGTGCGACATTGTCCAACATTGTGCTTTTTCCCGCAAAGAGCATAAGTCTCAAACACTACTGGAGGAGTAGGCTGGGCAGGACGATTGACTGATGCTGTAGTCATAGTAGGGCGAGGGGCAGGTGTAGGCCTCTGAGTATTCTGCACTGGCCTTGTAACTGGGTATGGGGTAGGCCTAGCCCTCTTATCTGGTTGAACTGGCCAACTAGTCTGGCCTCTAACTATTTTCATGTCTCTTATGTTGTTGTCCCTCATTTTAAAGAACTCCTCAAAATTCTTTTCAGCTATTTTTGCCTTGTTCACTAACTCCCCAAAAGTTCCTATTTGTAGTATAGAAACTTTGTCCATGATGAATGACCTTGACCCCTTTCGAACTTTCTGACCTTCATATTTTCATTCGAAATCAGTTGAGGTGCAAATTGAGACAATTCAGCGAACTTTGCTTCATATTCCACCACTGTCATCTCTCCATGTTCCAAGGTGAGGAATTCCATTTCTTTCTATTCGTTGACAAAGGCTGGAAAATATTGTTTGTAAAATAAATCCAGTCCTTGTGATGTCTCTCTGTCTTACCGTAGCTGTCCAGTCCTTGTGATGTCTCTCTGTCTTACCGTAGCTCTCCACCAGTGCTCGGCTTCTCCCTCCATAAAAAATACAACCCAATCAACCCTCTGTTATTCAGTACACCAGAGCACCCTAAAAATGTTCTCCAATTGCATGATTTATGCTTTAGCTGCCATTGGATCAGTGGTACCATAAAATGTTGGGGGTCTCAACCTCCTAAAAGCTTCAATTCATACAGTAGGATGTGCAGGAGGAGGAGGTGGTGGTGGCATATTCACTTCCATATGTTCAGGTGCAGCTGCAACAGGTTGCCTGGCTACAAGGAGTGCCATTATTTGGGCAATGGAACCCAAAACCTGTGTCAAGTCGGGCTAGTCATAACCCTCTGGGTGTCCTTCTCCAATGCCCCTTCCGGCACTCCTCTTAGTATTGTATCCACGTCATCTACCACCGCGTCTCATTATAACAGTCCTGAGAATAAACGGTAACCAAAAGTTTAGTCTTGTAACTAGCTTTAAATCTATCACTAAAATTCATACAAACAAACAATGATTAGTCCTAGCATCCAATGACTCCTCCTAGCTCATGGAATTTCTAAACTCACGCCCTAACTAACCTAATGCCTTCACTCTGATACCATCTCTGTTGCGCCCCAAAACCTCACCTAGGAGGATGTGAGATCTTGGCACGTGACTTACATAATAATTCATCATGTTAGAAGCAATTAAGACATACTAACATACGGATATAAAAAATTTTCTTCAATTAAACCATCAACTAAAATCCAAACTCCATAATGTAACTGAAAAGTAATAAATCCTGGTTATCCCTCCTGACCATAAACATAAAAGACTAGCCAAAATGTGTCTCTATTAATTTAATTAAAGTCTTCCGGAATTTAAATGACCACAAAACCACTTCAATAATAGGATCATCGATCAAGGTCCTTTTCTTCCTCGGGATAGTCACCTTCAGGTTTCTCGATGTACTCTTCTTCTTCCCAAGGCCCAGGCGTGCAAATGTCAAAACCTGAACCTGCCGACAACAAAACTCATCGGCTGAGTAACGAGTTACTCCGCGTATATAACAGATCATAATAAACCATATAATGAATAATATTTTGCATGTATTTCATCACTTCATACATCAGATTACATATAGAATCAGAGTGCGGAAAGTAAACATGTACATTATGTCGATTTCTTTCTTTTCTTTCTTTCTTTCTTTCTTTCTTTCTTTCTTTCTTTCTTTCTTACTTTCTTGCTTTTCTTTCTTTTCTTTCTTTCTTTTCATATTTCATACATTATCATCTCATCAATATTCATTTACATGCATTTGTACTAAATTAAAATACCACTTTACCGTATAAAGAAAGGGGTTACTATACTTTACTTTACCGAGATACCACCCTTTATACATTATCCGGTACGGACGGCTTAATACATTTTCCAGTACGAAGGCTTACTTACTTTGGCATACATCTCGCACTTTCTGATAGTATCCGGTGGTGCACAACACAACATGCATTATCATTTTCGTGTGTCTTACTTTCTTACTTTTCTTACTTTACTTTTGGTCTCACTTCCATCTCATTACTGTCTTTAATTCTTTATCTTACTTTTACAGATTTTCATTCGTGAGTGCACAATGATATATCTCTTGTTTAAATTGCACTTAAGACTAATCGTCAAGGGCTATATGACATCTCATCATAGCGTCCCATACTACTATGATAACTAGGCCTAGGCAAGCTTGACTTTCATCAGAGGTTCGTTTACCCAATGATATATCATGTATTAAGAAGAATAATAGAGATACACAACTTCTCACATTTCCTATAATTCGGCAAAACAACATCACAGTATTTATAATCACGATCTAATTTAAATGTCCAAATCTCATTTTTGTCTAATCCAGATCAATATCCTAATTATACCACCTTTAATTAATAATAATTCTCATAAATTTTTAAACAGAAGATCAACTCACATATCATTAAAATACCACAATTAAATTATTCATTCAATTCCATCCATCATCCCATTCTCCTCATGAATCCACATACTTCCATTAATTTTCTCAATCCCCTTGTTGAATCATAATTGATTTAAATGTGGTTCATCACATCAAAATATAACGAATCAAAAATGATAAAACAATATGTTAAATAGGTATTCCACGTCCTGTTTTAACCATCAAAGAATAATAAACAGAAATTATAAATCTAGTTTTTTCATACCCTATTTTAAATCAATCTCTAATAATAAATTATGATCATAATTATGGTTCTTCACATCTTATTTTAACCATCCAAGAATAATTTTTTTTTTTTTTTTGGAAGTTAAGCTGGGGTTAGGCAGACCCCGACCAGATATATTAAGAACCCAAACTATCTTACAATCTCGTATACAATTTCCCATCCCGATCTTCACAAAGGATAGATTGGAGCACAAGAGGAAGGCAGAGGGGAGGAAAATCTGCACGAGATGTATCTACAGGTAGTCTTGCAAGAGAATCGGCCGCTCGATTAGCTTCACGCCAAACATGTCGAATATTGCAGTCGACAAAGTCATTCACTAGTTCTTTAGCCACCCAAAGCTCAGCACTCCAACGCCATGGTGGAGTAATTAGGCCAATCAAGCAGTCGACCACCCACTTCGAGTCTGCATACACCCAAAGCTTGGATGCCCCAAAGCCTTTGGCCATCTGAAGCCCTTGAATGAGCGCTCTGAGCTCCAATGCATCAATATCATCTCTCCCGCAACCTTCAGCAAAGGCCACACAGAGTTCACCCCTATGGTCCCGTAGAATCCCACCCAGTCCAGCTGCATTCTCACGAAGGGACACATCTGTATTTAAGGCCCACCATCCCTCCGGAGGTTTGCACCAAGAGCACACTTGTATCGGAGACCTGACAAAGGCTGCATCAATTCCCCAATTCGCCAACAAGGATCTGTGCTTATCTGAGTCCTCTACACTCTGTCGAGCAGAGGAGAACCGACCTCTCGTATCATGTATTATCGAGTCAGACAATGATTTTGGGTCTATGAATTGATTTTTGAAGATTCTTTTGTTTCTTTCCATCCATATATGATAAAGGGTTGCATTAAGGGCTACCTTTCGAACTGATTGGATCAGATTAGAGCCTTGGAAAGTGTCACTGATCCATTTCTTCTCCTCAACCCACGCAAGAATCCTATGGTTTCCCAAGCCACACCAATCAAGAATTGCTCTCCAAACTTTCTGACAGATAGGACAATCAAAAAACAAATGATCTAGCCCTTCAGGAGCTGACCAACAAAAGACACACCGTGAGGAATTCAGGATATTATGGCGTAACAGGATGTCTTGAGTTTGGAGAGCTTCTGACCAAATTAACCACGCTATCAAACTATGCCTAGGAATATTCATGTTGAACCAACAAAGTTTGCCCCATAATACTCGCTGCTTCACTTCTCTTATAGCATTCCAAGCAGACTTGAGAGAAAAGAGACCAGTCACATCAGGTTTCCAAATGACCTTATCGTCTTCCAGTTGCGACCGAGGTTGTTTAGGAGGGAGCTCTGCCCATACCTCAGAGAGAGCTGCAGATCTTGACACAGGCGGATGCCATTCACCTTCCCTAATAAGAGAAGAAACCTTCGCTGCACACGGCAATCCAGAATGTAGTCTCATCCCATAAATATCATGGAGAATACCCTTTGGGTGCCAAGGGTCAAACCAAAGAGAGGTTTTACATCCATCACCGATAATGTGAGTAATAAAACCTTTAGCTACATCACGACTTTGCAAGATCTTATGCCATGCCCACGAGCAGTTAGCTGGGACTTTGATGGTCCAGAAATGTTTTCTTTTTAACAGATTACCAAACACCCAATCCACCCACAAGCTATGTTTTCTAGACGCAATTTCCCATGTCAATCGAAGTAATGCAGCAATATTCCACTCTTGAAGTCTTCGGATAGCCAAACCACCTTCTTCTTTAGGCTTACACACACGTTCCCAACATATAGGAGTCACTTTGTGGCCCTCCAAACCCCCAGACCAAAGAAAACGGTAACAAATCTGTTCTAAGCTCTTCATGATTGTCTTCGGAAGCATGAAACAACTAGTCCAGTATATTTGGGCACTGATTAGCACCGACCTGATAAGCTCTACTCGACCTACATACGAGAGTAATCTTCCCCTCCAAGCTTGCACTTTCCTTGAGAATTTGTCTACTAGAGGCTGACAATGGGCTGCCGAAAGTTTACCAGACGTGAGGGGAATCCCTAAATAGTTAACTGGGAGTTTGCCAATCTTGAAGTGTAGAATGTTTTTAATTTTTTGCGACAAGCTAGAAGAGGTACCCGCAAAAAAGATCTGAGATTTCTCTATATTTGGTTTCAGCCCGGAGAAGTTAGAGAAATCCTCCAAGATTACAGAAAGAGAAGAAGCTGAGCGTTCATCCGCTCTAATAAAGACGAACAAGTCATCTGCAAAACACAAGTCATCCAAGAATAATTTACTGCAACTATAAATTTAGTTCTTCGCATCCTATTTTAATCATCCACAAATAATAAAATAGAATCAAATATAGTTCTTCACATCCTACTTTAATCATTCAATAACCGGGATCATAATTTTGGTTCTTCACATCATATTTTAACCATCAAAATAATTAAACAATATCTTTACTAAGTTCTTCACATCCTAATTTAACTATCAAGAATAGATAAACAATTTCATAAATAGGTTCTTCACGTCCTATTTTAACAGATCAATCAACAAAAATCATAGACATGTTCATAGATCCTACCTATTCTTATATCTTCCCCTAGGTTTACCCCTATTTATTCATTCTTTTAGGTTGGTATTCAAAATATGGTTCACTAGATTAGTTATTTACCTCACTTGATCGTCTCCCTACGATCTATCGCTTGCGAATAGGTTCTACCTTGACCTTCACGCCTCTTTTCCCTTTTTCTGGCCGAATCTTTGAACTCCTACAGTTCCCTCTCCTTTTGATCTCTTAGAAACTCTCTATTTTTCTCTCTTTTAGGTTTAGAAGGCCTTAGCAATCCTAACTCACGAGTATAAGGGATATTTATAACATTGGGAGCCATAGGGACTCAAAACCCACGAAAACGCGCAAACCCGCCACCAAACCGGCGTTTTGGGCGATCGATCGCCGGTGGTAGGCGATTGATCACCGACACCCTTTTTTTAAAAACATTTTTGCTACTTTTTGTTCTTTATTTAGTGCAATTTATCTCCATAAATTCACTAAATTGAGTGAATTAAATGAGTTTTGAAATTCAATATTTTTATGCATTGATTTCTCCTAGGATTTACACATTATTTTAAGTACATTTATTCAATAATTTAACATATGAAATTATGAAGACTGTGAATTAAATGTGGGTCATTACAGA
Source organism: Tetracentron sinense (assembly GCA_015143295.1). Taxonomy (NCBI): domain Eukaryota; kingdom Viridiplantae; phylum Streptophyta; class Magnoliopsida; order Trochodendrales; family Trochodendraceae; genus Tetracentron; species Tetracentron sinense. The sequence continues at coordinate 26,411,927 of CM026559.1, read as the reverse complement.
AAGGTTGGAGAAGCAAGAGAAAGCTTGAAGTCTGCGTCTGACATGCGATTCCGGCAGAGTAATAGTAAGATTTGGGGGTCAAGTGAGGAAGATGAAGTTGTCATTCACATTTTATAGACAATTAAAAACGTCAGGACGAGAATGACCTCTATAGCTATCGTACACATATATAAGCACGAGATCAAGATGGTCATTTACGTAAGTTGATTTGGTGTGTCAGAAAGAAATCTACACAAGACGGAGTTAACACACATCCTCGCCATACACATAAGGGAGATCATGGGCACGATCGTCTTTTGACGAATAAATTAACCGTCATAAGGATTTCCGTGCCTCGAGTTTCGTGAAAGGCAATGATGACAGCCTGCCAGCATTAATGAGCAATGATAATTTATCACGCGTGCGACACAGCTGGCACGACGATCCATATCCGCGTACAGCTCACGCATCGCTTCGATGTCTGCAGAGTGGTAGGTATTCTTCACTTTATGTGTGCTGAGTTATTATGATACTTTGAACTACGTTCAAGGCATCATAAAGGGAAAAATTGTAATGGATAAAATTTGAAATGCACAAGTGTCGCTAAGACGAGCAAATCTTCGTTGTTCTGACAACAGATGAAAGACCTGTATTCATAATGAGTACAAGCCCGTGCTCTTCAAGACAACGAACTCGATATCCAGAAGACGAATATAGAAGCCGTATTCTTGGACAACGGTTATTTTATCCGTATTCACATACACAATGAATCCATGCTTAAATCAAGGGCAAGACCGACTCGCAGGATGAAATAATTAGGATGAGATCATTTTATTCTGTTGTTAGGTGAAAAACACTGTCTTAACATTTAATGCATTTAATGTTGGTCATCTCAACCTACTTTCGACCCCAGACCGACCTTAGAAATAATAGGCTCACACGTGTGACACGTAAGGCTTAAGATCTGCTTGACATATTTGGTAATGATCATAAAGCAAGTAGCATGGTCATCCATGGAGATCTATGGGCATGAATGGACATACAGAACTTAACCTATAAATACCTCGAGAGACTCAGTGCATAAGGATCGACAAAAATTCACAATTTCAATGTTCTTATCTAAACCTTTTACTTAAAATTAAGATTCTGCACTTCATCTTCTTCATATCCTAACTTTGGCATCTGAGTGTAGTACAAAGTGCACACCCTTCACTTTTACCTCGCCAGCAACTGGAGATATCCATTCATATTTTCTTCCTTCTATCAGTAAACCAAAATCCGAAAAGAGGTGATGCGTGGACGTTCAAGAAAAATCTCATCACAACGTGTGATACGTAAGGCTTAAGATCTGATTGACATATTTGGTAATGATCATAAAGCAAGTAGCATGGTCATCCATGGAGATCTATAGGCATGAATGGACATACAGAACTTAACCTATAAATAACTCGAGAGACTCAGTGCATAAGGATCGACAAAAATTCACAATTTCAATGTTCTTATCTAAACCTTTTACTTGAAATTAAGATTCTGCACTTCATCTTCTTCATATCGTAACTTTGGCATCGGAGTGTAGTACAAAGTGCACACCCTTCACTTCTACCTCGCCAACAACTGGAGATATCCATTCATATTTTCTTCCTTCTATCAGTAAACCAAAATCTGAAAAGCAGGTGATGCGTGGACGGTCAAGAAAAATCTCATCACAATTATATGCTCAATTATATGCTGTCAATGAAACCAAGAAGAAAGAGAAGGAAGAAAATGAAGATAAAAGAAGAGGAGCTGTCCATTTTCTTATAATGAAACCAAACAGAGTATATGCTGTCCTTTTTCTTCAATTGGCGGCAATGACTAATAATAGCTCTCTGGAGTCTAGACTTTTAAAACTTTTAAAACGTATGTGAGAAGGAGATCAATGGCGAGGGAATAAGAAATGGGTGCTGTTAATTAAAGGTATGTGAGGGGAGAGAACGAGAGAAAGGGGTGGACATGCGAGAGTGGGAGATAGAAAGAAAGGTGGTTATAGATTAGTATTAATTAAAGTTAATTTAATTAATGAAGATGAATGGGGAGCATGAGATATGGGGTGGAAGTTTGTGAGTAGGAAATGGAGAGAGAGGTGTTTAAAGATTAGAAGATGGAAAGAATTAACTAAACCTAATTAATTAGGGTAAGAAAGGGGGTGGATCCTATGTGAGTGGGAGATTGAGATAATGGTGGTTAAGATGAGAAGATTTAATTAAGCCTTAATTAATTAATTATTTAATAAGAAAATAATATTGAGTGAGATTGAAGTGGGTCCACTATCAAGATAGCAAATGGCAACCTTTTAGAGCTCAAATAGAGGTATATAGAAGAGCCACGTGGAGACCTATCAACGGAGTTGTAGTAGTAGTATGGATATAGATAGATAGTTTCTCAGGGTTAGTGAATATTAACCAGAGTTAAAAGGGAAACCTATTGATCTGTGGTTGCGCAATTGCCTGTTATCGTAGTCCCGAGGCCTACTTAAGCCTGCCCACCTCCTCAACTCATCCTGCGCACCATCCACCTTCTTCCAACTCAGCAAAGCCCCATCGAGAATTCTAGCAACAAACAATGCCGCAAACATCTCATCAAGACAGCTCTACCAAGCCCCATGTTATCGTACTAGCGTTCCCTTTTGGCTCCCATGCCGCCCCTCTCCATACACTAGTACGTAAGTTAGCAACCGAGGCACGACATGTCACGTTCTCTTTCTTCAATACAGAGGAATCCAACAGCTCCATCTCTGTGTTGGAATCCGAGGATCTTGATAATCTAAAAGCCTACAATGTGCCAGACGGGGTTCCTGAAAACTACGTGTTTACAGGGAGGCGGCAAGAGGCTATCGGACTGTTCATGAAGTCCACGCAGGGGAACTATAAAAGAGCTATACATGTGGCCATAGGGGCTAAGAAGATCAGCTGCGTGATGAGCGATGGTCTTCTTTCCTTCGTCGCTGGAGAGATGGCCGAGGAAATGAAGGTCCCGTGGGTTCCTTTTTGGATTCCTGCCTCATTTACTCTCTACACTCATGTCCACACCGACTTAATTCGTCGCAGGATTGGTACTGCAATTGATGGTAATTGTTTTTTCGACTTTGCTACTGTGACCGCATTAGGGCCGAGACCTCCGAGACCTCACGCATGTGTGCGAGATTTCAGGTGGGGCCCATCATCACATGGTGGGCCCCACTTGAAATCCCGTGTACTTGTGCGAGGTCTCGGCCCTTATGCGGTCTCGAAAGCATTTCCCTTTTTTTTGAACTATGGAGTATTTCTAGTCTGGGATAATGCTGAAAAGACTCAGACTAGTCCCGATGTTGAGGGGAGCCTAGGAATCGACCTCAAGATCTCCGGGTTTACAATTTGTCCTTCGGTCACTGGTCACTAGGCTACATCACCGGGGTTAACCGAGGGTGTTTGACAACACATTAATAGTAAACACTTATTGATCAATAAGTAATTATTTGTAAATTAATTTGTTTGGAAAAAGTAAATGTGTTTAGAACTTAAAAAAAATACTTATAATAAGTAGCTCCATACCTATTGGAAAAAAATTACCTCTGGCCGCGTGGGCATGTGACGTTTTAAAGGGGAAAGATATCAAATGAGGAGAAGTCAAAATCATGGGGAGAAAATTAAATGACTTCTCTCCTAAATTATCGCTAGGTGCCCAATGTTTTGTGGATGGCCGAGCGCCCAGCTCAGGCAGCCACCAAAGGTAATATTTTTCCATACCTATTAATAAAAAGTACTTATTTTTACCACCCCCCCTCTTGTGTGAGTGGTAGGGGTGTGGCCTTTCATGGGGAGGTCTAGGATCTAATCCCCTTAGGATATGGGTTGAAAGAGCCTCAATGCCCCAGCTAACCGTGGCGCTCGGGCAGCCACCAAAGGTAATCTTTTTCCACATCTATTAATAAAAAGTACTTATTTTTACCACCCCCGCCTCTTGTATGAGTGGTAGTGGTGTGGCCTTTCATGGGGGAGGTCTAGGATCTAATCTCCTTACGATATGGGTTGAAAGAGCCTCAATGCCCCAGCTAACCGTTGTACTGACTTTACTGATGTATACCAATACCAAAAATAAAAAAAAAAGCACTTAGATGTTTTTTTTTTAGCTTTTAGTATTGTTGCCAAACGCCCAGTGCCTCAATGGCCTTAGCCATCTTAACCAAAAAAAAAAAAGCTTTTACCATATACCAAAATTTTGATTCAACCCTAATTTTTCAGCATTAACCCAATTCACTTACTATCGCATTTGACTATATAGTCAAATGGTCACATTGGTCCATGTCCCCCTTTTTACAACACATGAAATGTGGTTAAGCTTCGCTCACTCTTAAGATTAAGCAATCTAACATTGGTTTCTAAAAAGAAGAAAAGCAAAAATATTAACCTTATTTTTCTAAGTTTAATCATAGTTAAAGAAGTATTAACATGGACACGTGGCCATGACATTTGACTATATAGTAAAATGCATGGTATGCTAATCATTGCCCTATATTTATCGAGTTTAAGTATAATTGGAGCTCTCTCAAAAACTATAATGATATTTTTTTATGATAAGTAAATCATAAGTGCACTTTTTTAATATTTTGTGTGTATATTCTATTAGCGTGTTTTTGAGTGCTCCCGAAATCGTTTCAAGCTGACCCGGGTTCATATTTACTCATCTCTGTGTCAAGATTTTCAATATTTTTTTTGAAAGGTAAATGTTAGCCTTAATTGCCCTCTCACCTGCAATCGTCCTTAGTTATTTGTAAGGAAAATTCTTAACTTACAGCCGTAACAAAATGGCGGTGCTCATTGGTCCTCGCCTCATTTTTGTAACACTCACAAACTATGGTTAGATTTAAGCATCCGAGAGGGCTAGAGTTAAGTAATTCAACCTTAATATTTAGTAAAAGAACAAAAATCATAACTTTAGTTTAGTTAAACATAACCAATTAAATGGGTTTTCAAAGGGACACAAGGACACTGTTATCAGATATATGGCAGACCCAGTCACTGCACTATTTGCAAAAGATTATGGGCCTTGGATTGTCTTTGGCGAAGCTGACCTTAGAGTTCCATACATTGTGCGACAGTTGGCCAAAATATGGGGAGAAGTCATTCCATTTTCTTCCCATGATTTTGACTTCTCCCCATTTGATATCTCTCCCCCTTATTTTCACACTTATCACCACATGTCTTAATATGTGTAGAGACGTCAAAATCATTGGGCCTCATGATTTTGACTTCACTACTTGTCACCTATCCTATGGAATCTCGAGATAAGCTCTTTCTTGCTTAGCCATAGACAATCCGAGGCCTAGGAAAAGGTAGGAGTAGGTGGTGGTTGTGGGTGGTAGTTGTGAGTGATTTTGGTCCATGTTTTCTATTTTTTGTTTCCAAAAATAAAGATAACATAAATTTTGAATTTCAAAAATTTTGTTATCACTCTTTGAGGTGACCACGTGTCTTCCCTTGACACCCCTTAACTGTGGTTCAGATTCACCCATTCCTAAGGTTTACTCACCTATGGTTGGTTTTAGAAAAAAATTATTAATTCTATTTTTTAAAATTTAAAAACTGTTTTTAGGGTTTTTTTAATATTAAAATATTTTAAAAATAGAATTAATATTTATTTTTCAAAAACCAAGGATGGGTTGAGTGGGTGAATCAGAATCACAGTTAAGGGGTGTCAAGGGAGACACTTGGCCACCTCTAAGGTGATAACCGGATTTGCCCGTAAGAAGATTTGACTTGTTTTTAAAAACAGAATAAGCAAAAACATGTTTCCCAAGAATCTTTTGAGTAAAAATTTTCAAATTTTTATTTATAAAGAGGGGACTGATAGTCTATGCGTCCGCGTTCCTTTGATGGAACGCGGAAGCTTTGTAAAGGGAAAGAGTTATGTTTTAAAAACAAACGTTATCTCCGGGATTCACTAACGTTACTCTTTGTCTTGTCTCCTATTAATTCTGAGTTATTTTCACACCTCTACCATGTATCACTTTTTTAGAACACACACTAATTATGGTTGAGATTCACTCACCCTTGGTTCATCCATCTAACTTAGGTTTTAGAAATAATCATATGTCCCTTTTGTGTCCCTTTTAATATTAATTAACTGTGGTTAAGATTCATTCACCCTTAAGGTTCATCCGTCTAACCTTGGTTTTTAGAAACCATCATGTTTCTTTTAACACCCATTAACTATGGTTAAGATTCATTCAATCCTAGGGTTCATTCATTTAACCTTGGTTTTTAGAAACCCCCCCCCCCCCCCGCACATACCACAATTAATGAATATTAAAAGGGAGGAACGCGGACGCGTTGACTCTCAGTCCCCTTATAAAAATATGGAAAACAGAAAAAGGAACTACGGGGGCCTTTACTGATGCGGTAAACTGTGACTGTCACACAGCTACAGTTGGACGTGAAGACGAACTCATAAATTTCCTACTTGGGATGTCGGAATTCCGAATTGGGGACCTGCAAAAAGAAATTGTCGGTGCAGACTTGGATTTACCCGTGGCGATCGCAGCACATCGAATGGTCCAGATGTTGCCACGTGCAGCTGCGGTCGTAATCAATTCCTACGAAGAGCTGAACCCAACCATCACTGATTATTTCAAGTCAAAGTTCCAAAAGTGCCTGAATGTGGGACCCTTCACCATCATGCCCTCAGAGCCATCTGATTCTGATCAGAATGGCTGCCTATTGTGGCTGGACGGACAGAAAGCAAGATCTGTGGCATTCGTAAGCTTCGGTAGGGCGTTGAGTCCAGCGGATCACGAGATAGCAGCCTTGGCAGAAGCCCTAGAAGCGAGTGGGGTCCCATTTCTGTGGTCCCTCAAGAAGAGTTTGTGGACGGTTTTGCCAGATGGGTTCCTAGAGAGGACCGAAGGAAAGGGAAAGCTCGTCTCGTGGGCCCCACAGGTGGAAATCCTGGTGCACCCCGCGGTTGGTGTGTTTGTAACACACTGTGGCTGGAACTCGGTTGTGGAGAGTGTCATGGGTCGGGTACCAATGATTTGCCGACCCATTTTCGCAGATCACAATTTGAACGCACGGATGGTCACGGATGTGTGGCGAATTGGGGTGCGACTTGAAGGCAGGGTTTTCACGAGAGATGGAACGTTGAGGGCTCTGGATCTGATCTTTGACGACGAGAAAGCCCGAAAAAAAATGAGAGAGAAGATGGGGGTCATCAAAGAGATGATGATAAAGGCTATTGGGCCCGGAGGGAGCTCTTCTGAAAATTTCAAAACTCTCTTAGAGCTAATCTCAAATCTCGAGGCCTAAGGTTGGTTAGTTAGCCGTGCTTGTAATTAAAGACCAGGAGTTTTGCTCTTAGATGGTCTATTTAATAAATTTTGCTAGTAAGTGTTTGGGGTTTTTGCTTCCTGGTGGGGGAGGAATGCTCTACTCTCATCCTTTTTAGATAATGAATCAAATGATTTTGTGTCAGTCCACTTGCCGGTCTCACACTTGGTCATTTGTTTTGTAAGGTTTATGTTTATAATTGGTGAATTCAGTAGCCAAAACCGTGTCGAGTTGTAAGTCTTGAGTCATGTTCGTCCCAATTTGAATTATTCAATAAAGATTCAAGTAGATCGACTAATCTCGCCTGAAGCCTTCTTCTAATCAAGAAAATATCATAAGGGACCTAGATACCTTAGCCTACACCTTAGGTGAATTGACCTAGATATACCTTATACCTTAGATGATAGGGTCTGGACCTTAGCTCAGAGAATAACTATCAAAAGCTCAACTGATATTTATACATAGCATTTTTGCTCGAACCAACCTTAGGTGAATTAACTTAGATATACCTTATACCTTAGGTGATTAGGGTGACCGCTTAGGGAATAACTGTCAAAAGCTCAAACTGGAATTTTCACGGAGCATTTTCGCTCAAGCTAACATTTTCTTGCTCGAGCGAATATGAAAAACCAGTAAAAAAAGTAGCTTTTACCTCTTATTAAAAAAGTAGTTGTGAGGTACTTTTTTAATAAGAGATAAAACCCCTACTTCAAAAAGATGTAGACATCCGATTAACCTTCAACTTCTTCAACTTAACATTCTAAAGTTCAATTAAGCACAATTTTCAAATAAGCTCTACCTATTTAGATTAGTGTTACCAAACGCCAGCTAAGCTCGTGAAGTATCATACTATCCTCCAATTGGGTGGTTAGATCTAAGAAGATCAATTGGAAAAGTAGGTAGAGATGGCTAACCTGCAAGTCTAAACAAAGAAGACCTTTTATAGAAAGAAAGTTAATTGAAAAGTCGTTGGAAAAAGAGTAATTCTTGGCTTCCTACTGTCCATCAAATGAGTTACCAAAGAGGAAAAAAATAATAATAACTAATCGTGAGAGAGCAGCCTCAAAAGATCTCTTAGAGAAGAAAGTTAGTTGGAGAGCATAATATGTATCTTTGAACGGCAAACCTAAAAGAGTTATAAAAAAAAAAAACGAAAGTTAGTTGGAGAAAATAATTTGTACCTTCGAATGGTCCTACCAAAAGAAATTTCATGAGAAAAGACAAATGTGCCACCATCGAAGAGGTAATAATGAGTTTCATTGTGATGTTTCTTTAATGTGGTTGAGATTTTGTCACGTTATTGTAAAGTCCATATTTGGATTGGCTAATTCAGTAAGACAAATCATAGTTAAAGGGTGTCTCAGTCCAAGAAACTTCAAACACTAAAAGTCATGAGAAGACGAAGACAAGTTGCTGATCATGTGCCACATACATGCCTAGAAATAGTGAGTGACTTAGATGATATCTACCCTAAGATAAATTGGCATAGACAATGTCTGATATACCTTAGGTGATTAGAAACAAACCAAGGTACTTAAAAATCAGTTTCTGAGCTTTTTTCATGTCGGTGGTTCGAACCATGGAATGGTTGTTCGAATAACGCAACAAATTTTGTATGGGTCAAAATTCCAGAGACTTGGGTTATGGGGTGGTTCGAACCATCCCATAGGGTGTTCGAACGACTAAGGGGTGGTTCAAACCACCCCCTTGGGCATTCGAACCACCATGCGGGAAAAATATTTTAGAATATTTCTTTATACCGCGTTTGGTTTGCCCTTTTATATCATTGTTCGCTAACATGATTTAGGACTTTTGAGACTGAGTAGAGAGTGTAGAACCTCGAAACTTCATTTTTTTATTTGGTGAATAGTGTCAATAAATAGTGATTTTTGATTAAAATGAGTCTTCTATTTGTTATAATGTATGCGTTATGAATAAAAGGAGTTGGAACATAAAATATAATTGTATATGAGTGTTTAAGCTAAGGTAAAAATAGTGGAAGCACTCTAGGTAAGTCAATGGAACAATGAAAGCACTCTAAGTGGAAAAGTTGAGAAAAACAAAAAGATTCACCAAGTTCTGGTGAATCCCAGTCGACCGCCCCTTAAGGCAAGTCGACCGGCTGTCACAAAATAGGCCAAAAAGGGGCCAATAGTGGGTGGGTTATGCAAGGCCAGTCAACCGCCTTCCCTGGGTGGTTGACCGAGTGTCACTGAAAAGCCTAAAATGGGCTTTACAGTAGGTGTTTTAAGAAGGACGGTCGACCGACCCTCCTAGCCGGTCGACCGCGACCTCGACATTTTGCCCAGTTTGGTCTGGGGGACTGTTTCATTAAGGATATGGTGGTCTTTTAACCTCCGCTTACTCTGTATATCCCCCAAATTCGTGGGTGAGGGTTTCATAAACCCTTAAGGCAACCTAAGAGTGTTCTAAGGGGAGAAAGTAGAGAAGAAGAAAGGGGAGAAGCTATGGTTTCAATTTGAGGATCAAGGTAGAGTTTGGAATCCTTCTTCAAGCTTGGATCTCATCTTCTCAAGCTTTCTCAAGATTTTCTCCACTTTAAATGAGTAAGTACTCCTACTAACTAACTTTGTTATGAAGTACTTAATGAATATAAGATTTGGAATAGAAATTGCAAGTACACCCTTCTAGTTAACCAAGAGATAACCTAGATTCCAAAACCTAGGATTCCAAACTTGAATATTGAGATTGTATCCATGTGCAAATTCCTTAATCTACCATGATTTCTCTAAATGTCTGAATTATGAAGGATGTTATGGATGTAATAGGCTAAGTAACAATGATTTCTCTAAATGTCTGAATTATGAAGGATGTTATGGATGTAATAGGCTAAGTAACCATGATCTATGCAATGTATGTAAAATGTATAATGCCTATTGTCATGATTTCATGTTTTAAGCTTTTCATGAATACTATGATGCTTTAAGGTTCTTCCACAAATGTCACATTGCTATAATGTCTATACATGTTTTCTTTAAGATCTCTCATGTCTATATAAATGCTTGAAATGCCATATTTTATTCCTTTAAGTATTTCCATGCCAATATGATGTCCACCATTCACTATGCACAAATATGTATGTATGACCGAGTTTTCTAAGTATAAGGATATGAAAAACAACCATAGAACAAGATAAGTGATTCACGAAACGAATGACAAAGCCGAACTTTGGGTTGGTCAAGGATAAGTCATATCCAAAGATATGACATATTTGGCTTCAAGAAAACAAGACAAGCAAGACTGATAATGTCGAACTTTGGGTCAGTCAAGGATGTTGGTGTGCATTTTTTATTTCGTTGAAGGGTATTTACATACCCGACTCACAAGTTGCTTTCAATAATATTTGATGAAGGATATTTACATACCCGGCTCACAAGTCGCTACAAGGGCACTAACATCTGGCTTACAAGACAAGCATGGCAAGACAAAACAAATGTAATTCTAAACAAGAAAAAAACATGACAAACATGATTTCCATGAGACAAAAACAAGACCAGAATAAGATTTTAAGCACGATAAGAAGTTTTTGAAAATACGAAAATATAATTTCAATTATAATATATGAATTATACACACATGATTTACATGAGGTTTTACGCTTGGGGTTTTCATACATGCTCATAAATACAATATTTACATTTCCAGTAAGTTATGAATTATATTATATCATTGTTAGCTAGTAGGTGTACTCGCTGAGTATTTCAATACTCAGCCGTACATTTTATGTCGGTAGGTTAGTGGTTATCTTCAACCCCGAGTCATGGGTTGAGAAAGAGTATGTTGAAGAAGAGGCGCCTATCCCATTGCAGCCTCAAGAGAACAAGGATCTAGATAGGTGGCCCTATCTAGACCATTGTTGAGTGGAGAGTTAGTGAGGTTTCTTTATTTTATATTTTGATGAGTGGGCATGTCCACTCTTATATTTAGTCATGTTTATGTATAAAAACTTGGAATACTGATCATTTATAGTTAAGAAATATTGAGTTCACGCTTCCGCATTATTTTGCTTCCTCATTGATTTTGTTTCCACTATAGTATGTCTTGTATATTGTGCAGGATGGTTTGCCAGGTTATGACAATAACATCTAAAGTCTCACCTAACTCCTAGGGGGATTTTGGGGCGTTACAAAGTAGGTATCAGAGCCAAGGCATTAGGTTCACTAGGGCAAGTTTGTTCTCTAAGTTGAACTCAAAACTTAGATGAATTTCAAAGTTATATATGATACCAAAGTGGGTATCATATCAGAGCTTAAGCATTAGACTTCCTTAAGGTAACTTAGTAATTGATACCATGATGGAAACAAGGCATTAGGTGTAATGACCCCAAAATCTTACAAGGCTAAAATAGGACCTTGGGTCGACACATTTCTTAAACCTGCTTAAATCTCATGACATACAAGGTGTACAACACGAGTCTCCAAAAATGAGAGTAATAAAATTCGAAATATAAAATCCAAACTATCTTGTACAAATTTAATCTGTCCAACATAAACCACCATAATTAGGATAGTCTAAAACCACCAACAAAAGTAAGATAGTCTAAGCAACATCCTGAAACACATAAGTCTGTTACAATCACTTTCAAAATATAAAACAAGGCCTAATAATGTGGCCACCTAACCAACTCTCGAGCTTCTTCAACCGGAGGCTCACCTTCCTTTTTTATCTCGACGTAGAAATCCTCAACCATGGCTTAGCCATCAACTTGCTCTAAACTTGACGACAATAACAGGTCGACTGAGCATTAACAACGCTCAACGAATATCCAGTCAAACTAACAATAGTAATAATTCATGCTCATAACCAATATCAAATTCATGCGACAGTTACAAAATCAATAACATATACATATGACATTTGCATAATCCTCGATAGGTTCATATAGCATAATTGATAACATGCTCATATGGCATTTACATAATCAATATCTCAGTCCAATGCGTAATCCTATAATCAGAGTACAGAAGAACGTGTAGACACATCATATCATGTTTCATTGTCCTCGTAATTCAGTGTTCATGATTCAGCACTTGTAAGTAACTGGCATGTCGCTCGGAAGTAGACACTGACCATGCTCATGCAATAACATAACTGACATGCCGCTCTTGGAGGATACAGACCATGCCCATATCAATTACTTAACTGACATGCCGCTCTTGGAGGATACGGATCATGCCCATACAGTAACTTAACTGACTTGCTGCTCTTGAAGGATACGGACCATGCCCATATCAATTACTTAACTGATATGCCGCTTTTGGAGGATATGGACCATGCCCATGCAATACTTATATACCCATGAGACTTGTAAGCAAACAACTATACATGTGAACTTGTGCTTGAGTGTTGTGATTAACATCTGAGCTCGCTCATTACTTAGATTCCAATCTCCCACCATGGAAACTCCACCATACTATCCCATATCATATGGTTAGAGAATTCCCGGTTCGGAAGACCTTCCTCTAAGCTTTGGCCTACCTGAATATCAATCATCATACGATATAGATAAGCATAATTTAACATTCATGATTAATATTCGAATTTGGCATCGCCTAAACTTCAGTTTTCTGTCAAGAAATTCTGCTAGGTTACATCACCCTAGTTAGAGAATTCCTGACCTGGAGGACTTCCTCTAGGCTTTGGCCTATCCGAATGTTGATCATCATACAAGTATAAATAAGGCATAATTTAGCATATGAGTGTTTAGGGCATAATTTACATATTCATAGTAAACAATACCTTATCACGATTTTACGATTCTCTTAACCAACTTCATAAATAGTAAACCTCATCCCCTTCCCCTCATGCATAGAACTTCATAATAGTAGAATCATACTTAATAGAATTTACATCACAAGTAAAACCCTCATGTCATGGATATAATCACCCTATTCATGTTCAATAGAATTCATAACACATGCAAAACTCATATATTATAGATAAAATCTCACATTCATTTCAATAGAAATTGTAACACCTGCAAAAACCCCATGTGATAGATAAAATTTCACATTCATTTTAATAAAATTTATAACACATGTAAAACCCCCATGTTACATAAATAGCACATAATTTAGCATGAGATACCATAATATCTCCTTAGCTTAGTTTCTCAATTTTCAATAATATCATATTAACATTGAAAACATTCTCAAGCATTTAAACAAACACCTTAAGTGTATTTGTTATGTGTAGATTGTCTTTCCCCATTTTTCCATCATACAATAGTCTTTCACATAATCCATGAGCATCCAATTCAAGCACAGCTCCAGCCCATGCATCTGTAATCCATCCCTTTACCATTTTAGACCATCCACCATTATTTCCATACATCCATAACCCAAAAATCATAATCCATAATCCAATTTAAGCTTCTAACATACAAAATTCATCCATATCCTTACTTAAATGTGCAATATCTCATACAAATTCATCGTTTATCATATTTAATCAATAAACATGACATAACAGTTAGATTAGAGAGGATATCGACCTTTGGGATCCTTCCATTGGATCCAAAACGTTAGATAAAACTCCTTGAAGCTTTGGGGATGATCTCCAAGCTAAGCTTCTTCTCCTTTAAGAAAAACCCTCATTCTCCAAGCCAAAACTCTTTTAGAACTCTAGGTTTTCTATCTTCCTTAGCCAAATTAGGTTAGAAATGGTTAGGATATTCTAAAACCTCGAAATAGGACCCCTATTTATAGTCTTAAGGGTTAAAAACCCTAAAAAACTGTAATTTAGGGATTTTTAAAACCAAAAACGCGCGCACCAATTGGTCAGGGGTTCAGTTCCGCTCGATCAGACTCAAACTAGACACTTTTGAGTTTAGACCGATCAATTGGTCTGCCAGGGCCGATCGATCGGACCTACAGGCAAAATTGGGGAATTTTATCTGGAAACCACCCTGGTAATTGGCCTGTAACTTTTGACTCGTTTGCCAGAATTAGACGATTTAAATTGTGTTGGACTCATCATTCAAAGGGGAACAATATCGACTTTAATTGAAAAATCCTAATTCTAAGTTTTTAATTACCTAAATGGGCTCTAAAGCTGATTGATCTGGGATGGATTACGGCAGACCAGAATTTTTAGCAGACCTGAATTTAGAAATCTAACATTTAACTTAACCTTGACTAAAAATCTGGAAAAAGATAAACATGAACATTAAAGAGGGTTTCGATATCTTTCTAATGGCTCAAGAATCACTTAATTTCGATCAGTGGGAGAAAACTAGAGCTTCCTAAAGTTGAGGGTATGTTAAAGCATTCATTTTCTTTACAACTTTGATTACGCCTTGATCACACCACACTATTTAGATATATTACATAAGCATTAAAACAACACAAAAGCTATTATACCCATATTACTTGCATTAAAGGCATGAAAGAAGATTTAGGTCTCTACATTAGGCTTAAGAAAAGAGTCGTATTCTAAGTATTGACTAATTGATTTAGTCTTAGTCCATAGCTAGTTGGAACCCAACCAAACTTAGGGTCCTACGCTAGAAACACAAATTGTATGCTTATACTATTGCAATGTATACCTAGATGTATTATTATTATATAGCTAATAAATATTGGGTAATCTTGAAGTTATGACTGAAATAAAGTTGGTCTTCCAAGTTAGATTTATGGTTGCTATTGTTCTCAGGACTAAGTAATAAGACGTCACACACGGGGTCACGGACACCATACAAGGAGTAATGAATCACCTCCTCCAGCAGAGGATGCACCGCCTGACATGGCTCAGGCTTTTGCTTCAATCGTGGAGACATTGGCTATGATGGCAGCCTGCTACTCCTCCTGTTGCGGTACTCATAGCAGCTCCACCATAGAGCTCTAGCAGGAATAGAGGCATTTTGGAGGATGAGGCCTCCTGTATTTTGTGGTTGTTAGACATATATGTTCACAAAAGCCATTCCGAAATTGTATTAGTCTACTTTATTAATAAAAGCATATTTACATTCACACATTGTCTTCTACATTGGGTAACATATTAAAAGTATCTCATAAGATGAGACTACTTTGTTCCTTAGGTAACATTGTAGGAAAACCATCCAATTAGTTTTGAACCAATTGTTAAGGAGATATGGTTTTCCGATTCCATGTAGACCTAGAATTGTTCTAAGTTATTTAAAATACATCTGGACAATGCATTCCTACTAACTTACACATTGTTAGTTCTATATGATGGAGTGATGAATCTCAATCACTTAAAGTCTCTTGACTAAGATATGGATATAAGTAAGAAGTACTTATATTGTAACAGGAACGCTTAGTTGATACCCTTAGAAATATAGTGTCTATATATATTTAAGGTAGTCTGTTTGATAGATTGTCCTTAACCTGAGAGGTCGACATCTTCTCTAGTATCTGCCTATATAACTTTGATGTAGCCAATTGTCAATGTCCAACACATCGGACTAAATATGGGCTCGTTGGGTTATATACGCTATACTAGAAGAAGTGTATCTACGTTCAACAAGGATTCCATTACTCTTCTAGAGTAATTTATATTGAGTTGATATTTGTCAAACCGGACTTAGAAAACCAGTGCTCGTATTTATCGATGAAATGGTTTTATCGAGAAGTTTATTTTCTATGTAAAAGGAAAATAATAATAATTATTTCTTTTAAAGAATTTCATAGTTTTGAAAGTCCAAGTTTAAATAAAAGTATCAAAGAGAAAGGGTTCTCATTATAAGCTAGGGATTACAGACAATATAAGATATTGTCCCGTAAGCTTATAACAATATTAGAAGTAGAAGGATGTATCTGTATACAAATCTTGTAATAAATAATACCTGCAAGTAATTCTCTAATTTTCAGGGGTTAGTCACATTGTGTTAATGGAACTTATTCTAATTAGTGGAAGTCCAGGGACATAGATAATATTCTATGATCCTAATGGTATTGATCGGTGCTAAATATTAGACATAAAAGCACCTCAAACTTAACTTGTTAAATTCTTTAGAGTAATTATTTGTATTATTTTATGCTACTTGGTAGTTTTAATTTGTTTCAGGTTCATGCGAGAAAAAGAGTACAAAATGTGAGAGTTTAAAAGCATTAAAGGCTTAAAGGGATCTCAGGAGCAAAAGTGAAGAAAATGGAGCAAAACACAAAGAAAATATGGAAAATATGCTTTGGGCGATCAATCACCCAAGGGGGGGTCGATCGATCGCCCCTTTGTGCGTTTCAAGATTTTTATACTATGGGAATTTTATCTTTTGGGCCCAATTTCATTATTTTTTAAGGCCCAAATTCGTAGGGAAAAAAGGAAATAAGAGTTTTAACCAAATTAGAAGTCCTTATTTTAGGAGGACTCTATTATTCTCTTTTTCCCTATAAAAGGAGAGATTCTTTGTAGAGATGCCATATTAGAGAGAATTTTTGTAGAGATTTTGGATCTGAAGAAGAGAAGCTCTGGAGATGAAGGAAGCCATGAAGAGAAGTGCTGCAGCTTTGTTTATGAAGATGTTGCATTCTTCCCTCGCAATGAACTAATTTCCATTCTAGGGTTTCGATAAAACCTTAGCCAAGTAACTGTGTCCTTTATTTTGTTTTTATTTAGATTCTCTGAATTGTAAGACATTGATTGCATAAGTTAGAGAGTTGTTTCAACAACCGGATTTATTGATTTATATTCGATTTCAATAGAATTCTCAACCTTGTCTTAGGTTTTATGAAATTAGAATTAAAATCACTTGTGTTAATGTTCGTTAGAATTTAGACATAAGTTGTAACGACCCCAAAATCCTACTAAGGCTAAAATAGGACTTTGGAATCGTCACATTCACTTAACCTGCTTAAAACCATGCATACAAGGCTATTACACGAGTCTCCAAAAATGAGAGTAATAAAATTCCGATATATATAACCCAAACCAACTAAATAACACGAGTCTATAGTCAACAAATACGACTCACTCTAAAACCAAAGAGTCTGATACTCAACTAGAAAGAAATCAACTGAGATACATCCTCTAAAGGTCAAATACAAAACTCTCTCAATGAAAAGAAATGTAAACTAAGAGGTGTAGCCACCCAAGTCTCTGGCTCCCTCCTCAGAAGACTCACCTTCACCTCCTTCCTCTGTGTATGCTTCCTCAACCCACGGCTCTGCCGTGTACTCCTGCCCTAAACCTGCCAAGACAAAGTCCGGCTGAGTACAAAGGTACTCAATGTATATAAAATCCAACCAACAATAATGATATACCTGCACTTAGTCAGAAACATATCCAATAGCATAATAACATAATCAGAGTGCGGAAGAACGTGTGCGAATATACATCATATCATCACCTTGACTCGTGTACTTGTGAGAATCTTAGACTTAGAAAACCATACACATATGAGGTACTTATGCTTACGAGACCACGTGCTTGTGAGATGCTTATGCTTATGCTTATGCACTTATTCAGATCATACAAGGATGAGACATGCCGTTCTTGGCGGATACGGACCATGCCTTATGCACTTATTCAGATCACACAGTAATGAGACATGCCGTTCTTGGCGGATACGGACCATGCCTTAGAAATCAGGTTGACATGCCGTTCTTGGACGATACGGACCATGTCATGCTTATGCTTATTCAGAATGTCATACGTATGCCATGTTCATGCTTGTGGTCCACATGTGTGACTTGTGAGACTCTTATCTTCGCATACACGTGCTTGTGTGCTTAAGTGTCGAAATTAATATTCAAGTTGGTAATTGCTTAGGTTCCGATCTCCCACCATGGAAACTCCACTATATGTCCCATACCAAATAGTTAGAGAATTCCCGGTCTGAGAGATTTTCCTCCAAGTTCTTACCTTCCCGACTACCAATTTTCATGCAAGTAATTAGATATACTTACCAAACAATCACATATATATCTTATCATAATCCTTAACACAATTCATAATCAATTTACCACCATTTCATAAGAGTATAATCGCATTTATCCATTCAAGCCTTTTCACAAACACCTTGAGTACACATAATATGAATCAATTGTTTCTCTACTTTTCATGCATTCATCAAATCATAATTTCATCCATACAATCCATATATTCATCCACATCCACAAATTAATCCCATCCTCCATACATTTCCCATCCTCCATACATTCCATCCACATTCTAATCCACATTTCCATCTACATTTCCATCCAAAATTAGCTTACTTCATAGAAAATTAGGGAAAACATAATTGAGCTCTATTTCTATCATTTCTATTATCTTAACATTCACAAAACCTTAAAATAAGTTGATTAGGATAGTATATCGACCTTAGGAATCCTTCCCTTGGATTTAAAACGCTCCCGAGATGATTTGGAGAAGCTTCCCAAACTTTTTTTGCAATCTCCTATCAATCTCCTCCTTCTCCAAGAAAACTCTCTCTCAAAACCCTAGGGTTTCTCCCCCTTTTTGCCAAATTAGGTTAGAACTAGGTGGAGTATTTTAATATTTCGAGTAGGACCCCCTATTTATAGCCTCAAGATCTGAGAACAAAAAGACCAAAACGCCCATACTAAAATTCTGTAAAAATCACGAAAGACCGAGCGATCGGTGGTTATGACCGATCGATCGGTTCTCAACCGAGCGATCAGTGCTCTTGACCGGTCGATCGGTCAAAAAAGCACTCTCTGGAAATTTTCCCCATACAAAATTCTGGACCAGTCGATAGATACCGATTGATCGGTTTTGGACCGATCGATCGCTACTTCTAACCGAGCGATCGGTTCCTGCAGGTTTTGACTCCCTTTATTGTTTTGGCCATAACTTTTGACTCGTTCGTCGGATTTCGACGATTCAACTTGCGTTGGATTCGTCTTTCAAAAACGAACATTTCTGGTATTTTAGAATTTCCAATTTCTACTTAATTTATAGACTAAAATATCCCCAAAGTTAACTGATCTGTAATTCCATTAGACAAAACTCACTATTGACTTGACTTAAACTCAAAATGAGGAAAAACACTAAACATGAACTTCGAAGAGGGTTCCAACACCTTTCTAATGGTTCAAGAATCACTCAATTCTAGTAAACGGTGCCAAAACTAGAGCTTCCTAAAGTTTAGGATGTGCTATGACATCCATCCGTTACAAGTTGATTAAGCCTAGTTTACATCACCATAATTAGATATAAATACACACACTTTAACACCTTATAAAGACTAAAATACCCTTAATGCAATGAACTAAAAACATGAAAAAGATTCGGGGTCTCTACATCCTCCCCCCCTTAAAAGAATTTCGTCCTCGAAATTACGTACCTTAGGTGAATAAATGTGGGTACTTTTCGCGGACTTCGGCTTCTCTCTCCCAAGTAGCCTCTTCTCTAGAGTGATGCTCCCATTGCAAGAGTACAAGAGGAATGACCTTAGAACGCAAAACTTGCTCTTTCCGGTCCAAAATTCGAGCCGGTTGCTCCACTAGAGTCAAGTCTTCCCGAATTTCCAACGGTTCTAAATGAATGACATGTGAAGGATCAGCAATGTACTTCCTCAACATAGAGATGTGAAAGACATTATGCACACCTTCCATGTGAGGTGGCAAGGCGACCCGATAAGCAACTTCCCCGACTCGGGTGATGATCTCCAAAGGACCCACATATCTCGGACTAAGCTTGCCCCGCTTACCGAATCTCATCACTCCTTTCGTAGGTGAGATCTTTAACAATACAAAATCTCCGACTTGGAACTCAAGATCTCTCCTCCGAGTATCGGCATAGCTCTTCTGTCTACTCTGAGCTGCTTTCAACCTCTCCCTGATCAACTGAACTCTATCCACAGTCTGACCAACGAGCTCGGGACCCAAAAGCTTTCTCTCACCAACTTCGTCCCAACACAAAGGTGAACGACAACTCCTCTCATAAAGTGCTTCAAACGGTGCCATCTGAATGCTAGCTTGATAGCTGTTGTTGTAGGCAAACTCAACCAACGGCAAGTGATCAACCTAACTACCCTGAAAGTCTAACATGCAAGCTCGTAGTATGTCCTCTATGATCTGGTTCACTCTTTCAGTTTGCCCATCTGTCTGCGGATGAAATGCCGTACTAAGATCCAATTGGGAACCCATGGCCTGCTGAAAACTCTTCCAGAATCTGGATGTAAATCTCGGATCTCGATCAGAAACAATGCTAACTGGCACTCCATGCAAACGAACTATCTCCTTGATATAGAGGTTAGCCAATTGATTGGAGTTGAAAGTGGTCCGATATGGAAGAAAGTGAGATGATTTAGTCAATCGGTCAACCACAACCCAAATGGCATCAAAGTTCTTGGCCGTCTTTGGTAAACCAACAACGAAATCAATGGAGATATTTTCCCATTTCCACTCGGGAATAGGAAGAGACTGAAGAAGTCCTGCCGGTCTCCTGTGTTCGGCCTTCACCTACTGACACACCAAACACTTGGATACAAAGGTAGCCACATCTTTCTTCATACCTTTCCACCAGAAATACTTCTTAAGGTTCTGGTACATCTTAGTACCTCCCGGATGCACGGTGTACTTGGACTTGTGTGCTTCATCCAGAATCTCCCTTCTTAAATCCTCATCATCCGGAACACAAAGTCTACCCTTGAAACAAACTCCACCATCCCTCCAAGAGAAATCCTCAAACCCGCTGTTAAGCGACTTATTCATAGCAGCGTGCAGTTCTTCATCATTCCACTGCAGGTCTTTAATCCTGTTCAATAAGGTTGGCCTGACCATAATGTTAGCCAACAAGGCTCCAGATGCTCCCACACTGAAACCCGCATCGAGGCTAGACACCTTTTCTAGTAACTTCCATTCTTGGACCATCAAGTGTGCCAAAAACCCAGTAGGTCTCCTACTTAGAGCATCTCCCACTACATTCGTTTTTCCCGGGTGGTACTGAATAGTGCAATCATAATCCTTGAGGAATTCCACCCAACGACGCTGCCTCAAATTCAGCTCTTTCTGCGAGAATAAATACTTTAGACTTTTGTGGTCGGTGAAAACTTCAAACTGCGCACCGTACAAGTAGTGTCTCCAGATCTTAAGAGCAAAAACCAAGGCTGCTAACTCCAAATCATGGGTAGGATAGTTCTTCTCGTGGTCTTTCAACTGCCGAGAAGCATAGGCAATCACCTTCCCGTGTTGCATAAGAACACAACCTAACCCAACGAGTGAGGCATCACTATACACCACAAAACCTTCACTACCCGATGGGACAGTCGAGATCGGAGCGGTGGTGAGACGCTTCTTCAACTCGAGAAAACTCTTCTCACATTTCTCATTCCACTCGAATCTAGCGTTCTTTCGAGTTAGATGAGTAAGCGGAGTTGCCAAACTGGAAAATCCTTCTACAAATCTTCGATAATATCCAACTAGGCCCAAGAAACTTCGAACTTCCGTAACACTCTTTGGCCTTCCCCATCCTTCCACTACTTCTATCTTAGCAGGGTCAACTGAAATCTCCTCTTCTGACACCACATGGCCTAGAAATGCTACCTTTTCTAGCCAAAACTCGCACTTGGTAAGCTTAGCATATAGCTTATGCTCACGGAGTGTCTTCAGGGTGATCCTGAGATGCATCTCATGCTCCTTCTGTGTCCTGAAGTACACTAAAATGTCATCCACAAACACGATCACAAAGCGGTCCAGAGTCGGCTTGAAGATCCTGTTCATGAGATCCATGAATGCTGCCGGAGCATTTGTCAAACCGAACGGCATGACTAGGAATTTAAAATGCCCATATCTGGTCCTGAAAGCAGACTTAGGCACATCTTCCGCCTTTATCTTCAGTTGATGGTAGCCTGACCTTAAGTCGATCTTGGAGAAATACTTAGCTCCTTGCAATTGATCAAACAAGTCGTCGATCCTAGGCAAAGGATATTTGTTCTTGATAGTGACCTTGTTCAGTTGCCGATAGTCGATGCACATCCTCATCGAACCATCCTTCTTCTTCACAAACAAAACAGGAGCTCCCCAAGGTGATACACTTGGGTGGATAAATCCAAGACCAAGCAATTCGTCAATCTGCTCCTTAAGCTCTTTCAACTCTGCTGGAGCCATCCTATGTGGCGCTTTAGAGATGGGTGCCGTACCCGGAGCCAACTCAATTGCAAACTCTACTTCTCTATCCGGTGGCAACCCGGTAAGTCCTTGGGAAAGATATCCATAAATTCCTCTACAACTAGAATACCTGAGGAATCTGGTGCTTCCGAGGTAGTAAGACTCAATGCCGCGAAACGAGCTAAGTCCTTCTTCTTCAACCCTTGGAAACGAAAAGAGGGCTCACTGATTGGTCTAAAGTTGACTACCTTCCTAAAACAGTCAACATGCCCATGATATTTGGAAAGCCAATCCATGCCTAAAATGACGTCAAAGTCTTAGAACTCAAGGACAATCAGATCAGCTGGCATCTCTCTCTGGCCTACTCGAATATCACAAGCTCGATAGACCTTATCAGTAATAACTGAAGTACCAACAGGAGTAGCGATAGACAATTCACGATCTAACAGACTTGGCTCCATCGGAAACTCTCGTGCAAAACTAGGTGTGACGAAGGAGTGAGTGGAACCAGTATCGATCAAAACATGAGTGAGGAAATCATTTATCAACAATGAGCCTGAATTAATACACAAAGCTGATTTATCAAATCATGAATACATACATGCATCTCACATCATACCACATAACATTTAATATCACACACATAGCATCAGAACAATATTTAATTGACTAAAGCACAATTAAACGTACCCTGCACCACGTCGTCGGACGCCTGTGCATCCCGCTCCGAGGTAGAAAACACTCGACCCTGAGCTGGCTGGCGAGGTTGCTGAGGTCTAGGACCCTGTGGTGGCCTCTGCTGTGTGGACTGCCTACCTGGGGGCCTAACTCCCTGTGGCTGAGTCGACTGAAGCCCCTGCTGAAAGTGGAGTGGGCAATCTCGGATCCGGTGTGAACCATCTCCACAATGAAAACAGCCTCCCGTAATTGCCCTACACTCTCCTACTCTGTGCCTCTTTCCGCACTGGCGGCATACATCAAACAGCTGAATGCCAGTAGTAGGCGGAGCCACCTGAGCTGCTCGTGGGGCTACCTAAGTCGGCCTCTGATAAGGGGTAGGCCTAGCAATCGGCATAGGACCCGACACCCTTGGCCTCTTGTCCTGAGGACCAAACCTACCTGCTTGCAACTTCTCCCTCTTCTTCAACAATTCTTCTGAATTCTTCTCAGCTATCAAAGCACGTTGGTACACTTCGCTACAAGTCTCGAGCTGAAGTATCGAAACTTTCTCCCGAATAAAATCCTTCAAACCTCGCTCAAACCTCTTTGCTTTCATTCTCTCTGTAGCAATCAAGTGAGGAGCGAACCTAGAAAGCTCTACAAACTTGGCCTCATACTCGGCCACTGATATCCTTCCTTGCTCCAAGGTAGAGAATTCAATCTCCTTCTGATCTCTCACAAACACTGGAAAGTATCTCTCGTAGAAAATGTCGAGAAACTCTCCCCAAGTCCACTCCTGTCCAGCTCGCACCTCATTCCTCTGCCTAGATGCGGCCCTCCACCAATGTTCCGCTTCGCCTTCCATGACGAAGGAGGCCCATTTCACCCTCTGTTCATCGGTGGCCTCAAGCACGGAGAAAATCTTCTCTAGTTGCATGATCCACAATTCGGCAACTAAGGGATCCGTACTACCATAGAAGGCTGGAGGATTCATCCTCCTAAAAGCTTCCACTCTGTTATGCCGGGGTGGGTGAACATCAACCGCCCTCTCTTGCCTAGCTTGACCAGCAGCTAGCAGCACAGTTTGCTGAGCCATAATTTCAGCCTGCCTCTCTATGGCTGCAGCAATAGCTTCCATAGCCCGACTCACATTGGCTTGGGAAGCACCATCTGGGGAATCCCTATCGGTCACACTGCCTCCTCCATTCCTATTATTTCTTCCACCCCTTCTCATGCTTACAATCCTGAGAAGAAGAAAACAATCTATTTAGAACACACTCACATAAATTCCTAAGTCTACGCTTAATCAAAACTCAATCCTCAACAATTTTAAAGTCCTGAACTTGATGTTGCTTCCCTGAGGGTAACATCTTCCTATATCCTATACTTAATACTTTAGCCCTAAGGACTCTAATGCCTTGAGCACTGATTGATATCCTCTGGTATCAGACCTGGAGTGACATAACACGACTCCTACTAAGAGGATAACTTAGCCCAAGGGAACCTAATGCCTTGAGCTCTGATACCACCCCTGTAACGACCCCAAAATCCTACTAAGGCTAAAATAGGACTTTGGAATCGTCACATTCACTTAACCTGCTTAAAACCATGCATACAAGGCTATTACATGAGTCTCCAAAAATGAGAGTAATAAAATTCTGATATATATAACCCAAACCAACTAAATAACACGAGTCTATAGTCAACAAATACGACTCACTCTAAAACCCAAGAGTCTGATACTCAACTAGAAAGAAATCAACTGAGATACATCCTTTAAAGGTCAAATACAAAACTCTCTCAATGAAAAGAAATGTAAACTAAGAGGTGTAGCCACCCAAGTCTCTGGCTCCATCCTCAGAAGACTCACCTTCACCTCCTTCCTCTGTGTATGCTTCCTCAACCCACGGCTCTGCCGTGTACTCCTGCCCTAAACCTGCCAAGACAAAGTCCGGCTGAGTACAAAGGTACTCAGTGTATATAAAATCCAACCGACAATAATGATATACCTGCACTTAGTCAGAAACATATCAAATAGCATAATAACATAATCAGAGTGCGGAAGAACGTGTGCGCATATACATCATATCATCACCTTGACTCGTGTACTTGTGAGAATCTTAGACTTAGAAAACCATACACTTATGAGGTACTTATGCTGACGAGACCACGTGCTTGTGAGATGCTTATGCTTATGCTTATGCACTTATTCAGATCATACAAGGATGAGACATGCCGTTATTGGCGGATACGGCCCATGCCTTATGCACTTATTCAGATCACACAGTAATGAGACATGCCGTTCTTGGCGGATACGGACCATGCCTTAGAAATCAGGTTGACATGCCGTTCTTGGAGGATAGGGACCATGTCATGCTTATGCTTATTCAGAATGTCATACGTATGCCATGTTCATGCTTGTGGTCCACATGTGTGACTTGTGAGACTCTTATCTTCGCATACACGTGCTTGTGTGCTTAAGTGTCGAAATTAATATTCGAGTTGGTAATTGCTTAGGTTCCGATCTCCCACCATGGAAACTCCACTATATGTCCCATACCAAATAGTTAGAGAATTCTCAGTCTGAGAGATTTTCCTCTAAGTTCTTACCTTCCCGACTACCAATTTCCATGCAAGTAATTAGATATACTTACCAAACAATCACATATATATCTTATCATAATCCTTAACACAATTCATAATCAATTTACCACTATTTCATAAGAGTATAATCGCATTTATCCATTCAAGCCTTTTCACAAACACCTTGAGTACACATATAATATGAATCAATTGTTTCTCTACTTTTCATGCATTCATCAAATCATAATTTCATCCATACAATCCATATATTCATCCACATCCACAAATTAATCCCATCCTCCATACATTCCATCCACATTCTAATCCACATTTCCATCCACATTTCCATCCAAAATTAGCTTACTTCATAGAAAATTAGGGAAAACATAATTAAGCTCTATTTCTATCATTTCTATTATCTTAACATTCACAAAACCTTAAAATAAGTTGATTAGGATAGTATATCGACCTTAGGAATCCTTCCCTTGGATTTAAAACGCTCCCGAGACGATTTGGAGAAGTTTCCCAAACTTTTTTTGCAATCTCCTATCAATCTCCTCCTTCTCCAAGAAAACCCTCTCTCAAAACCCTAGGGTTTCTCCCCTTTTTTGCCAAATTAGGTTAGAACTAGGTGGAGTATTTTAATATTTCGAGTAGGACCCCCTATTTATAGCCTCAAGGTCTGAGAACAAAAAGACCAAAACGCCCATACTAAAATTCTGTAAAAATCACGAAAGACCGAGCGATCGGTGGTTATGACCGATCGATCGGTTCTCAACCGAGCGATTGGTGCTCTTGACCGGTCGATCGGTCAAAAAAGCACTCTCTGGAAATTTTCCCCATACAAAATTCTGGACCAGTCGATAGATACCGATCGATCGGTTTTGGACCGATCGATCGCTACTTCTGACCGAGCGATCGGTTCCTGCAGGTTTTGACTCCCTTTACTGTTTTGGCCATAACTTTTGACTCGTTCGTCGGATTTCGACGATTCAACTTGCGTTGGATTCGTCTTTCGAAAACGAACATTTCTGGTATTTTAGAATTTCCAATTTCTGCTTAATTTATAGACTAAAATATCCCCAAAGTTAACTGATCTGTAATTCCATTAGACAAAACTCACTATTGACTTGACTTAAACTCAAAATGAGGAAAAACACTAAACATGAACTTCGAAGAGGGTTCCAACACCTTTCTAATGGTTCAAGAATCACTCAATTCTAGTAAACAGTGCCAAAACTAGAGCTTCCTAAAGTTTAGGATGTGCTATGACATCCATCCGTTACAAGTTGATTAAGCCTAGTTTACATCACCATAATTAGCTATAAATACACACACTTTAACACCTTATAAAGACTAAAATACCCTTAATGCAATGCACTAAAAACATGAAAAAGATTCGGGGTCTCTACATGAGTTTTATGTAATGGTTTTAATATATCGAGAGATTAAATTCGAATATATTTTATGCTAAGGGAAGACAAGTGATTACACAACCGTAGATTAGTGTGTGTCATTCGTGCTAACCAAAGATATGATATGCTTAGAATATAATCCTTTGAACTTTTCTAGATCAGTTGAGAGGGGACGTGTTGTCACTCTAATTGTAATGGTTACAAATTAAGAGGTTAACATAAATTCAAAATAGGGACTAGTTATTATGTTAATGGTGGATTTGAAAACCCTAGATTTTCTCTCCAAAAGGATTTAAAAACCCAATTGTTTTTAGTTTAATTTAGAAATCTCCTTTAATTAGTTTAATTAATTGTTTTAGTTTAATCAAACAAAATTCAATTACCCATATTATTAGTTTAAAATTAATCTGAATAAAAGGCAACGAAATCAGCGCAGTCCTCAGAGGAACGATACTCTTGCTAGTACTGTTCTACAGAATTATTACTAAGAAGGAATAATTTAAGATTGACTGACGATCAGGTATTATAGGAAAATGTTTCCTAGCAACAAGGCTTCAACCAGAAGGTGAAGCACTTGGTCGCACAACCGGAAATAGGAGATCCCTTTAGATCTCACACACTAGGACCTATTTAAAGCTTTTAATTTAGTTATGAATTAAATTAATTAATTTCTCTATGTATATCACTATATGGTATAGTGAAGCTCTAATAGGTGAAATCACATAAGATATGATTGACAAATGGGTAGGACCCATATGGGATTTTGATAAAGATCAAAACTTGACCAACAAGAGTTTGGAACTCTTAACGGGGCGTGTGATAGTGGGGCCCACCTAGGGTAGGACACCCACTATTTGGTGAAACTTATCCTTTTAGTTAGTTAGTAATCTTATCTCCTATTAGATAGAGATTAGAATACTTGGTTACTAATTAATGATTTTCGATTAAGTAGAGATTGGATTAGTTTGTTACTAATTGTTTCCTACTAAGTAGGGATTGGATTAGTTTGTTACTAATGGTTTCCTATTAAGTAGAGATTGCAATAGTAGTTTACTAATTAGTTTTTCGATTAAATAAGGAAAGAATAAAGTTAGGTTCTTATTTAGATAAATTCTAATTAATTAGGAATTATCATTAAGGAATCATTATGAGAGAATTCTAATTGGATTAGAATTAGAAAGAGGAGTCTTGGATTACAAGTAAGCAATCCAAGAGAGCCTATATATAGGGTGGGACGTCCACCCCATGGCCATAACTCCACCCCAATGTTTTTTTTTCTCTCTCTCTCTCCAAAAACTCACGCCCCACTCTCCCTCCTTTTGGTAGTTGTATGGTCATCTCTCCCATTCTATTCTCTTGATTTTTGTTTGGATCTTGAATAATATCAAAATCAATCTTGTTAATCAAGAAAGGATTTTGCATTCAAGAAAAGAATAAAAGATCATAGAGCTTGAATTAGAAGGGCCATTAACTTCCATTAGAGAAAAGCTTTAAAGAATCAAAGAGGGTTCGTGTGAATCTCGAATGAGACATTTCACTTTTGAAGTTTTGCGAGTATCATTCTATCCTTTAAATCGTGGAATAGACTTATCAATTTCATAGTCACAAAGGTGATTGTTATTTTATCATTCATTGAATAAAATTAATTAGAACTATAGTCAGATCTTGGGATTCGATGTATGCTCCCCAAGAACTGTTTTTTCTAAAATTTAAAAGAGGCATATTTTCAGTGGTATCAGAGTCCTCCTTGACTATGCTTCTCTTTGATTTTATTGTTCTTAATCATTATTTATATCAAGATATACCCCATATGAATTTTGGTTACCCTATAGGATTGAATCTTTTGATTCTAGATGATTTAAATAATCATAACTTGATGATTGGATAATCATTAAATACCTAGGGTTAAGGGATCCCCCTCTATTTTGAATTTAGGGTGGATAGAATTGATTTTGATCAATCCCTTATAATTAGTGAGAGACTAATTAGGTTATGGCTGATTTCTATACCTCTCGAAATATGATAGGGAAAGGTATATAGAGATATAAATTTGGTTATAGCCTTTTGAGGATTTAGAGTTCCTTTTTAGCATATTAAATTAAATTGTTTAATTTATTCTTGAGAGCCCCGGGCTAGCATAAAATAATAATATATTATATTTATCATGATAAATAATAATTATTCTATGTGTTGGATGAATTCCACTAATCATACCTCCTCTTTCCCTCCCCCTCCCCATTTTTTTATTTTACAAAAGTTGTAATTTTAGAATAGGGTTAATGTTTTATGGTGGAGAAAATCAACTGAAGAAGTTTCCCGGTGAACCATTGTGAGATAAAAGATCTTCAATAGTTGTAAGGCTTAATTTAATTCCCTTGTTGTAATTAAATAAGGTTGTATGATTTTGTGAACCCATTGTGAGATTATTATATTGTTATAATAATGATATTATTGTTCATATGATGATTAATAATATTTCTTTTAAGTCCGGAAGCTTAGATAATTATGATTATCGCTTTTTATGAGAATTTAGGATAATTGGATTATACCCTATTAATGAGTTGTGTTTAATTGTAAATTAATTATATTTAGACACAACATATTATTAGTACTCTTTTAGACATGAAGTTATGACCTATGTGGAAATTTTTATGTAAAACTTTTGCTTACAAGATTATTAGATAATCGTGTCTGAAAAGACATTAAGTATTATAAAAGGTTGATAAGTAAAATGGATCACGAAATTGACATGCAAAAACCTTAAGGTTATAAGGGATGAGTAGGTTTCGACCATAAAGTGAAAACCCTAGTGGCCAAAATCCCATGTGAGAGTTAGTGGGAGTTTATCACTCCTTAGATAATCCTGTTATCGAAAAGTTTCATATTTCATATGATGATTATTTTATTCCCTTCAAGAAAAATATTAAGTGATGTTAAATGAGATTATTAATCCTATGACCTTCCATTATCAATAAGATTAGGAATTAATTAGCCCGAGTCTTGCCTTGCCAAAAGGTATTGACATAATTCAGTCTGAATTAAACTCCTAGAGCTTTATTTCTATTATAGATATGTTTATGTATGACCTGATAAGGAGTGTCAACAAAAATAGGGGCACAACCTTACTTGATCATCTGACAAACCAGAATAATGAGTTTCACTTCAACAAGGAAACATGGCGGCTGAAATAGAAATAATTGTGAGCATGAGAAATTTCCTACCCACTTTCACATTATATGGTTTGAGAGTCGCCACCTATTCATTCTAAGGGATAGGTCCCGGATTTATTTGGATAAGGCAAATGGTCTATCAGAGTTAGAGTAAGTGGTTCGATTAAGCCTCGGGGTAGGTATTAGACACCCCAGGACCCCCATTTTATAACGGTTACCTACTCCTTAAATTTAAGCCAATTTTAATCTCAATATTAATTAAAATACCTAAGTGTTTAATCAAATGCTAATCCAAGAAAATGAGAAAGCTAGATGGGCTAGGGTCGAACCCGAGTAGGGTTGCCTACATACTCACTAGGTGAGATCAGACCGAGCGTAGTTCTGGCACATGAGCCTGTGCCAAGGTTAGGGGTGTGTGCGTGTGTGCATAGGATGGTCAAGGGTCTAGCCTAGGGGCTAGGATTTAGTTGTCCGAGTTGGTCAAGTGCAAGGTCAAGTCTAACCGTAGTTAGAGGGGAGTTAACCATGGTTAGGAGCTAATCAAGGTTAATAAGTCCTAACAAACATGTTTTTGGTATTTTTATATTTTTCTGATTTTTTTTATATTTTTGGGGATATTTCTGAAGAGTCGAGCATTTTAACCATGGTTACAAATTAACCGGAGTTGGGTTAACTTCAGTTAAAGGGACTGGACAGGGTGGAAATGGCCACAGAAGACCATTTTAGACCTTTTAGAATATTTCTGATTTTTCTGTCATTTTTTCAGATTTTTCCTGATTGGAGATTTTTTAACCATGGTTTAGGGTCCGACTCGGTCCAAAATTGGGGTTGACTATGGTTAAAGGTTTTAACCATGGTTAAATTGATCATGGAAGCCCATTTTGGAATCCAGAGAATATTTATGATTTTTTTATCAATTTTCCAGAATTTTTTTGGGTCATGGGCTACTTCACCATGATTAAATTTTAACCATAGGTGGATTTAACCATGGTTAAGGATTCGGCTTGGTCAAAAGTGGGCCCACGGACCACGACAGGGCCTAGACTGGCCTCCTACCCGGTCTGGGCCCCCACAAAGGTCTGAAATTACCAAAAAACCCAATTGCCAATCACATTTTTAACCATGGTTAGCGCGCTATTAATTGTGGTTAGGTAGTGATCCAGGGGGAACCCAAACTACGTTTGTAGAGCCTGAAGTCCAGGGAACAATTTGGACCTTCGGTGGGCCCATGGGGAGGTCAGGTGTGGGCCCCACGGAGGCCCAAATTCGCCTAGTTGAACACCGCATGAAATGATAGATTTTCAAAAAAATACATTTTCAACCTCTGTCTGTCAGCAATTTAACCATGGTTAGGGGCTGAACGAAGGTGATCCGGGACTATTTTTGGATAGCTTATACTTTAGGGAATATCCTGGGCCCTTGGTGGGCCCAAGGGAAGGTTGGATGTGGGCCCCACAGAGGTCCAAAGACTCCCTGCTAGGCTGTTTGGCACACTGGTTTTCCTACTTTGGGAGCGAAATTAACCGCTGTTAAGGGCGAGTTAAACTTGGGGATGGACATGGGAGTTAGTTGGGGGTGAGGTGAAGCCAACCATGGCTCTGGATAGGACCAGGGCCTAACCTAACCATGGTTAAAAAGCTCGCTACAGTGGAGGCCAAAACAGTAAGTTTTTCTTTGAAAAAAAAGAAAAGCTTTTCCCCTTTGCTAGGGGTGCACCCACGACTACCAGGGGTTCCTCATGGTCTGAGGACCCCCAGCACCTTGGTGAGGGCTCTGTGCATGTTGTGGGGGGTTTTAACTCGGGTTCATCCTCAAAGATCTCCCCTAGGCCTATGAGGAAGGCAAAGGGGGATCCTATCCCCGGCGAAAACAAGAAAGATGAACTAAATAAGACAAAGGGGACCCCTGGAATGGGACCAGGGGTCCCTTACAATGCTAATAACAACAAAAAAAGAAAGAAAAAAAAATGAAAAGAAATGCAAGCTCACCTCTTCAAACAAAACTCTCTGAGGGGGAGTGTGCAACCTTAAGAAGGAAATATCCAAAGGTGTTTAGCAGAACTTACACCTTTTATAGGATAATTTCTACTCTTCTCATGGGTTGGGAGATGGGTTGGAAATGAAAAAAAACTCCTCCAGTAAAGGAGGACTTGTGCTGGCTTTTATAGAGGTGTGGGGTCTATGGCATGATCGTAATATGGAGATTAGGTAAGGCCAAAGGGGATGATTGGGTAGTCAAAGATCTAGCCACAGTGTGCAGATTTTTGAATTCAAAATTTTAATACCGAAATGGGTATGGGCAGCTCTTGGGGCACCTGATGGTTGTTCTGTACTTAACACCAAAAAGGCAATAGGTTGGGATAAAGTCATGTGCTCAAGGTTAGGCCTAGAGTTAAGGCAAGTTAA
The DNA here is from genome assembly GCA_015143295.1 of Tetracentron sinense. Taxonomy (NCBI): domain Eukaryota; kingdom Viridiplantae; phylum Streptophyta; class Magnoliopsida; order Trochodendrales; family Trochodendraceae; genus Tetracentron; species Tetracentron sinense. Next base: position 26,379,322 of record CM026559.1, on the reverse strand, counting down.
CCATTGTAAAGTATATTAACCATGGTTAAAAAGGGGGAGTGTAAAAATGGGGTGCTGACAGCTGCTTCTCTTTGTCGGAGAGTGCCGGATCGGCAATTGAACAACAAAGACTGGAATCAGAACAATTTTACACCAGAGCAAACAAGTATGAATAGATATGAGGGGATAAGCAGGTATGGAGAATGAACACACATCCGTTCCATTGGAGATTAAGTGAGGGGAGTGTCGGTCACACAACCATTTCACCGAGGATTAAGTTAGGTGAGAGTCGATCACACAACCGTTTCACCGAAGGTAGATGAGGTGATGGTAGATTACATAACCATTTCACTGAAGATGAGGTGAGGGTCGATTATACAACCGTTTCATCGGAGATAGATGAGGTGAGAGTCGATCATACAAATATTTCACCGAAGATAGATGAGGTGAGGGTCGATCACACAACCATTTCACCGAAGATAGATGAGGTGAGGGTCGATCACACAACCATTTCACTAAAGATAGATGAGGTGAGGGTCGATCACACAATTGTTTCACCGGAGATAGATGAGATGAGGGTCGATCACACAACCGTTTCACCTGAAATAGATGAGGTGAGGGTCGATCACACAACCGTTTCACCGGAGATAGATAAGGTGAGGGTCGATCACACAACCGTTTCACCAAAGATAGATGAGGTGAGGGTCGATCACACAACCATTTCACCGATGATAGATGAGGTGAGGGTCGATCACACAACCATTTTAGCGAGGATAGATGAGGTGAGGGTCGATCATACAACCGTTTCATCGAGGATAGATGAGGTGAGGGTCGATCACACAACCGTTTCACCGAGGATAGAGTGAGGTGATGGTCGATCTCACAACCGCTTCACCGAGGATAGAGTGAGGTGATGGTCGATCTCCCAACTGCTTCACTAAAGATAGAGTGAGGTGAAAGCAAAAATGAAAGTGATGAGCGCAGGACTAACATCCCCGAGGCCGTAACTGACGTTCGATCGCACGAATGACAGTACTCCTTTAATAGTGAGTTAATCAAGCAAGGATGAGATGATGAATGTCAAATGGAAGGTGATGGGTACTAGACTGACATCACAGAGGCCGTAACTGTTGTTTGATCTCACAAACGACAGTACTCCTTTAACAGTGAGTTTAGTCAAACAGGGATACAGGTGACAGGGGTAACGACAGCCGCCCGACTGCTTCACCGAGAATGCAAGATAATAGGGGTAAAGACAGCCGCCCGACTGCTTCACCAAGAAATGGAGTGCGATGACAGTGTAGACAATCACCCGATTGCCTTGTTGATGATGAATTTGATGTGATGGTTGATAGGTAAGCAGGATGAAGTTAGATATGTGGGGGAGAGCCGTAACCCTAGCCATTGCACGAATCTTGTCTTTCTTTATATATAGCCTGATGGATTTCACATGCCTCTCGGCTTGGATGCCTTAACTGTATGTACTTGCCTCTTAGGATATACTGATCTTCAAACATCTGTATCACCCAGAATAGTTTACCGATTTTGCTTTGCCCTAGTTTCATTGCTCCTCTTGCGCTAACGGAAGTGAGCTAACTTTGAACTGATCGTATTGGGGAGTGACTGATGATGGATTGATAACAAGAGACCGATGGATTGACTGACAAGAGATGTGACAGACTTACTGGCGGAATGACTGACAGTTGGTTTGACGATAGACTGGCGATTGACAAGTGGACTGACTATGTCTGAGATTGCTTGCATTGGGAAACCTAGCTAGGTCCCTCTGCCTTCAGATGAATGGTTGTGCTATATTTGATCATCCTCACGGTAGATCTGTATTTGCTGAGGATGGATGTCTGCAAAGCCTGTATTAGCCTATTTTTTCCTCTTTTACCCCTGGGCCCTTACGGGATTTCACCAGGACTAGGTTGTATGTTTTGGTCTTTGCCCCTGGGCCATTTCAGGTTTTCACCAGGACTGGGTTCACTTAATTTTTGTGCAATAACAGGATTGACAATTCCTTACTATGCCTGTGAAGTTTGATTTATCCCCTTTTTGCCCATGTGCCTTCTTGGGGTTTTACCAGGACTGGGTATACAAGCTTTGCACTTTTCTCATTGTCTGCTCTTTTCTCTAATAACATTTCAGTCTTCTCTCATCATTGCATGTCGACAGATAGAGACGAGTGCTTCTGACCAATTATGCTCAAGTCCTTTCGAAGATCAAGCAAGGGTTTTAGGACGAAACGTTATTTGGTTAGAAACGAGATAAGGCTCAAAATTCTCTGTTTTATCAAGGGTAGGGTACCCTGTGATGTTTTTTTAGTGTCGGAACGGAACCAGCTTCTTCAGGTCTTGTCTTTTGGTACAACTTTGCTTTGTAACCAAGTACCTTTTCCTTTATTTATTTATTTATTTATTTATTTTTTTTTAAAAATTTTTTTTTAGCACATGGTTGTCATGTATTGTGAACATTTGCTGTGTTATGATCGTAGGGATCAGGTCATGACGTAGTTCGACTAAAAAGACACTTTTGTTGTTGCTCCTTGTTGGTTGTTCTTTTGCATTGTTCTTTGTCTTTTATAGGGTGCCCCTGTATGAGTTTTGAAAGAAAGACTATTAGGCTCAAAGGTCTAACTAGTGGATGTATAGAATGGGTAAGTGAGGTGTTGTGAGGGTTATCCAAAGATGGCCTCCTATCATTTCCTTGATTGGTCAAGAGCATGTATGGTTATTACATCGTTCTTCATCTCGGTTGATAGACATTTGATGGCTCAAAGAGGTGTTCAATTCTTGTAGTGCTTTTGTCTAGGTTTGTTCAATCTCAGGAGGGCATTCATCAACTTATTTCTTATAAGCATTAGAAACTAGTTCAATTCCCAAATTAAGCATCTCAGAGCACAATGAGGCTTGATTTCAAAGAGTCATTTCATTAAGATAATATCAGGTGAATAGACTCAACTTGACAAAAGACAAATGAGACAAGGGCCATTAGCCACTGACCTGAATACACAACAACTGAAGTAAGGGCAACTGGCCACTGACTGACTGGACTGATGATAAAGAGACTGACATAGGCCACTGTGGTCAACTGCAAGACAAAAAGAAGAGATAGACATAAACACTGATATATGACCGAAAAGAGAATTGTTTGAAGTTCGGCTGTAGATACTGGTTGAAGCGCCTTAGCTTACATGAGGAGTATGATCAGGGAGGGGAGCTTGAGTGATGTCCGTGTTCCCGGGTGTAAAGCAGATTCTGTCGGTTTCCAGTAAATCTTGAATTGCGTGCTTCAGATCATAGCATCTATCTGTAGAGTGCCCTGGTGACTGATGGTATGTACAATGCTGATCTGCTCGATAATTCTTCAGGAGATTTATCGGTGGAGGTTAGGGCTCCTTCAATATGATCAATTTCTTGTCCACCAAGAAGGACAAGAGTGCTGTCGGAGAGTATGGTAGTGGAGTAAATGTCTGGTTTCTCTTCTGTTCAAGAGTCATCTGGTGAGAGAGTAGCTTCCCCTGGGGTTGCTGAACTTACTGGGGGTGTTGAGCTTGTTGGCGGGGCAAGTTGGGCAGCCGGACTGGTATGGTTGATACCATGTGTCCATCGTCCTCTTTCTTTCTGTTATCTCTTTTTGAATTGATGAGATGACGAGAGGAAGATGCATCATTTGTTCCCTAAAAAGTGTCAACTGACCCGCTATCACCCAATGTTGATTCAATTCTGGCACCGCACTTAGCCATGGTGCTGAAGTCTGAAATTGGTTGTGCTACCAGGAGAGTTTTGAGCGGATGCTTAAGGGTGCGGAGGAATGTTGTTACTAATTCTTCTTCCGGCAGAGGGGTAGTCATTTTTCCAGCCATTTCCCTCCATCAAACTGAGTATTCGATGAAGGTTTCGTTGTCCCTCTGGGACATTCTCTCCAGATCCGCTCTTTGTGGAACCAGATCCACATTGTATGAGTATTGGGCAATAAATGTCTCACAGAGATCTTCCCATGTCCAAACTCTGTTAGGGTCTAGCTTGGTGAACCACTGTAGTGCGGGCCCCTTTAGGCTCTTCTGAAATAACTGAACCAGCAGTTTGTCCCCGTGTTCAAGCTGAAACAATTTTCTACGATATGCCCTCAGATGTGTCTCCGGACAACCTTTCCCACTGTATTTTTTGAAGTTGGGAATCTTGAAGTCCTTGGGCATTTGAATTCCAGGATGTATGCACATATCCCTAAAATTTGTGGACTTACGGGATCCCTGATTTTGTTTTATCAGCTCTTCTAGTTTCTCGATCCTCTTCCGGTTGCATCTAGGATTTGGGCAGTGCTTGAAGATACATGGGCAGACCCCGTATGAGGTTCACCGTCGGCCCTAGCCTCTTCTTCCTCGTACTAGTTAATGATGGGTAGTGAGATATGGTGAGTAGGTTGGGGTTGGATTGGTGGAGGAGGGATGTTAAAGGTGGATTCCAGCTGCTGTTGGTTTGATGTTAAAGGGATGTTGAGGGCGAGTAGTGATTGAACAGGTTGTGGTGTGATGTTGATGGTAGGTTATGATGTGATAGAGTTGGTAGTAGATGGTGGATCTGGTTGTGATGGCCTTGCTGCCTCAGTCGATAGAGAGTTGGAGGAAGAGAGGGCATGAGTAACTGCCCGCATGAAATCTTGGACAATGTTTGTCAGGTTTTCAATGCTCCGGGCATTTTCTGTTAACCTTGCTTCAAAATCCGGGACTTGAGGTTGTGATCTCGAAGTGTTAGGATCTGTCTCTTGGACAGCGTATCAGGTATTATCTGTACTCGGGGATCTATGTCGTATCAGGTATTATCTGTTAACCTTGCTTCAAAATCGGGGATCCATGTTGTATCAGGTATTATCTGTACTCGCTCTTCAAATGCGTGCTGAGCTCAGGGTCTGCTCCTGAAAAGATGGGAGGCATAGAGTAAGAATTAGAATGAATGAGAATGGGGAAGACTGCAAAGCATGCAAATGACCTAATAAAGTCTATAGGGACAATGCCCCTAGCCTGAAAATTTGGAATGTCATGCAGGAGAAAGGGATAGGTTTAGAATGCATACAAATGACCTAACTGTCTAGTTGACATAAGGGCGATGCCCCTAGTCTGGAAGATGGGAATGACATGCAAGAGGGAAGATCTTTTGATCATGGATTTTCTGATTTTTTTTTATTGTTTTGAACATGGTATGACATGACATGTGTAGCCCGATAGGGTAGGCGGAGAGAACTCCGTTCCACTAACATGGGTTGTTGGTAGCTAGGGCCTACTAGGCAAAAGTTGATGCGGGTTAATGGGCTTAACCCCTTACAACTTAGGATTTGAACCTCATATGTATATCTGGAGACAGGGTAGGGGTATTTTATTACAAGTACAACAAAAGGCTCAGTATATGCCCCTTGGATGGGTGTTTATCTGGACAGAGTGTCCTGATGTTCAACCATGGTTGAGGGACAGGTATAGGGTACAAGCAGGTTAGGGTTTAGAGTTATCCCTCTAGGTGGGCTGCTTGTAGACTATACCTTAGTCTAAGTTATATATATGCATAGGGGTAATGCAGGGTGTTCCTAAAGGATGGGGGGATCACTTAACACCGTATATGTAATACCCCGGTATAGAACATACCTGGGATGATTGGTGTAAGCGGGAGCTTTCAGAATCCTTTCCTGAGGGTAGTCACCCAGCAGGAGTAATTTCGCAGACCTCCAAGATTGTTAAGCCTCTGTCACTGAGGATAGTCATCCAACAGCCGTGAGCGTAATAAGCCTATCTAATGGGTTTTAGGTTGTTACACTAGTATGTGATGCATGAAATGCATTGTACAATAAACACCCAAAAGATTATAAAAAATGAGCAATCAATTATATACTTAGGTATTTAAATTAATTTTGAGATTATTTTGCTTAATTTTAGGTTCCAGCTTGAACCTTGTCCCCAGCAGAGTCACCAGAGATGTGAGCATAGGAAATTTCCTACCGACTTTCACATTATATGATTTGAGAGTCGCCACATATTCATTCTAAGGGATAGGTCCCAGATTTTTTTGGATAAGGCAAATGGTCTATCAGAGTTAGGGTAAGTGGTTCGATTAAGCCCTGAGGAAGATGTTAGGCACCCCAGGACCCCCGTTTTATAACGGTTACCTAATTCCTAAATTTAAGCCAATTTTAATCTCAATATTAATTAAAATACCTAAGTGTTTAATCAAATGCTAATCCAAGAAAATGAGAAAGCTTGATAGGTTAGGGTCGAACCCGAGTAGGGTTGCCTACATACTCACCAGGTGAGATCAGACCGAGCGTAGTTTTGGCACATGAGCCCATGCCAAGGCTAGGGGTGTGTGTGTGTGCGCATAGGGTGGTCAAGGGTCTAGCCCGGGGGCTAAGGTTTAGTTGACGGGTTGGTCAATTGCAAGGTCATGTCTAACCGTAGTTCGAGGGGAGTTAACCATGGTTAGGGGCTAACCAAGGTTAATAAGTCCTAACAAGCATATTTTTGATATTTTTATTCGGGGATTTTTCCGAAAAGTCGAGCATCTTAACCATGGTTAAAAATTAACCAGAGTTGGGTTAACTTCAGTTAAAGGGGCTGAATAGGGTGGAAATGGCCACAGTAGACCATTTTAGGCATTTTAGAATATTTCTGATTTTTCTGTCATTTTTTCAGATTTTTCCTGGTTGCGGATTTTTTAACCATGGTTTAGGGTTTGACTCGGTCCAAAATTGGGGTTGACTATGGTTAAAGGTTTTAACCATGGTTAAATTGATCATGGAAGCCTATTTTAGAATCCAGAGAATATTTATGATTTTTTGATCAATTTTTCAGAAATTTTTTGGGTCATGGGCTGCTTAACCATGGTTAAATTTTAATCACAAGTGGATTTAACTATGGTTAAGGATCCGGCTTAGTCAAAAGTGGGCCCATGGACCATGGCAGGGCCTAAACTGGCCTCCTACCCGGACTGGGCCCCCACAAAGGTCTGAAATTGTCAAAAAACCCAATTGCCAAACACATTTTTAACCATGGTTAGCGTGTCATTAACTGTGGTTAGGTAGTGATCCAGGGGGAACCCAAACTACAATTGTAGAGCCTGAAGTCCAGGGAACAATTTGGAGCTTCGGTGGGCCCAAGGGAAGGTTGGTTGTGGGCCCCACGGAGGCCCAAAGTCACCTAGTTGAACATCGCATGAAATGATAGATTTAAAAAAAAACACATTTTCAACCTCTGTTCGTCAATAATTTAACCATGGTTAGGTGCTGAACCAAGGTGATCCGGAACCATGGTTGGGGAGCTTGTACTTTAGGGATGGGCCCTTGGTGGGCCCAAGGGAAGGTTGGATGTGGGCCCCATAGAGGCCCAAAGACCCCCTGCTAGGCTGTTTGGCACGCTGGTTTTCCTACTTTGGCAGCGAAATTAACCGTGATTAAGGGCGAGCCAGGGGATGGACATGGGAGTTAGCTGGGGGTGAAGTGAAGCCAACCATGGCCCTGGATAGGATCAGGGCCTAACCTAACCATGGTTAAAAAGCTCGCTACAGTGAGGGCCAAAACAGTAAGTTTTTCTTTGGAAAAAAAAAAGAAAAGTTTTTCCCCTTTGCTGGGGGTGCACCCACGATTACCAGGGTTTCTTCATGGTTTGAGTACCCCAGCACCTTGGTGAGGGCTCTGTGCATGTTGTGGGGGGTGTTAACTCAGGTTCATCCTCAAAAATATCCCCTAGGCTATAAGGAAGGCAAAAGGGGATCCTATCCCCGGTGAAAGCAAGAAAAATCAATTAAATAAGACAAAGGGGACCCCTGGAATGGGACCAGGGGTCCCTTACAATGCTAATAACAGCAAACAAAGAAAGAAAAAAAAATGAAAAGAAATGCAAGCTCACCTCTTCAAACAAAACTCCCTGATGGGGAGTGTGCAACCTTAAGAAGGAAATATCCAAAGGTGTTTAGCAGAGCTTACACCTTTTATAGGATAATTTCTACTCCTCTCATGGGTTGGGAGATGGGTTGGAAATGAAAAAAAACTCCTCCCGTAAAGGAAGACCTGTGCTGGCTTTTATAGAGGTGTGGGGTCTATGGCATGATCGTAATATGGAGATTAAGTAAGGGCAAAGGAGATGATTGGGTAGTCAAAGATCTAGCCACAGTGTGCAGATTTTTGAATTCAAAATTTTAATACCGAAATGGGTATGGGCAGCTCTTGGGGCACTTGATGGTTGGTCTGTACTTAACTCCAAAAAGGCAATAGGTTGGGATAAAGTCATGTGCTCAAGGTTAGGCCTAGAGTTAAGGCAAGCTAATCATGGTAAAGTATATTAACCATGGTTAAAAAGGGGGATGTAAAAATGGGGTGCTGACAACAGTCATGTTGTTCTTGGAGGTCACAAGAAAATTAGGAGTCACTAATTTACATGAGTTATGCATGAGATGTTAAGTATGATGGACCTTGTAGTGCATGTGTAGTACTATCCTAAAATGGAAGATTACATGTGTATTATAAAGATCCCAATGCTCATAAAAATAAATAATTTATTTCTTAATTTCATATAATGAAGAGACTTATGAAATTTGAAGAATGATGAGAGGATTATCGCAGATTTAAAATCCCAAAATCAGATGAATATATGTGTGAATAATAATGTAATTGTTTATGCTTTATTTTGTAGATAATCATGAATCCTCTTTCCAAGATTCTAGATGAGAATCGTTTGACTGGTCCTAATTTTGTGGACTGGAAAAGAAAAACCTTGAGATTGTGTTACTTTCAAAAGATTACTTATGTTCTTAGTTTCGACTATCCAGAATTTGATGAGGCAATTCAGACCCCAGAGCAGGTTTAAAATGCCTCTAAATAGCATGTGTCAAATAGTTTGGCCAAATGTTATATTCTTGCATCTATGTCTAATGTCCTACGATAGCAGCACGAGGATTTTGGTACTGCTAAGGACATTATGACAAATCTCAGGGAGATGCTTGGGGAATAGAATAGGACTGTTAGGCAGTTGGCTATGAAATGACTTATGAGAACTAGAATGTCTGATGGAAGCCCAATCCGGGAGTATGTCATCAAGATGATGGGGTTCATTAATGAACTCTTGACTCTTGGTGCAGATCTGGATCAACTGAGTCAAATGGATATGATCCTAAACTCTCTCCTGGAATATTTTTCTGCGTTTGTGTTGAATTTCAACATGAACAAGTTGGAGACTACTCTGTCAGAGCTCCTAAACATGTTGCAAGGAGCTGAAGACCTTATGAAGTGTACTAAGCTATTTGCATATGTGGCAGAGGGAGTTGGACTTTCGAGGCCTAAGCCTAAGGGCAAAGGTAAGAAAAAGAAGTCCAATTTCTTCAAGTTCCTCAAAGGCAAGAAAGGAAAGAACAAGAAAGCATCTTTCGAGAAGAAGGACAATGATAAGAATCAGAATTTCTGTTTTTATTGTAAGAAACAAGGTCACTGGAAGAGGAATTACAGATTTTACTCAACATCCCTCAAGGACAAACTTTTGGAAGGTATGTTCATCATTGAATCTAACTTCATTGTTGGTTCCTCTAACTCTTGGTGTGTAGAAACTGGATCTACCTCACACATTTGTAATATGTTGCAGTCAGGAGAGCAGAAAACTCAATGATGAGGAAGTCAATATAAGGATGGGAATAGAAGCAATTATTGCTGCGATAGCCATCGGGACTTATATTTTAACATTTGCTTCAGATAGGATCTTAGTTTTGAAAGACTGTTTATGTGTGCCAGACATGCGCAGAAATTTGATTTCTGTTTCTAGTTTAATCTCTTATGGTTATTCAGTTCATTTTGATACTAGTGTAGTTATCAAGTACAATAATAGATTTATTGTTTCTGGCACATTGTCTAATGATCTTTATTATATTGATCTTATATGAAATTCTGTTAATAACATTGAGGATAATAAGTCTACAAGTGTGAAGCCTTAGAAAAGAGGTAGAGATTCTGTGAATCCAATATACTTATGGCATCTCTGGTTAGGCCATATCAATTTGGATAGGATTAACAGATTGGTAAAGGATGGTCCTTTCAACCATTTACATGTTGAACCTTATTCAACTTGTGAACCTTGATTGAAAGGTAAGATGACCAAAAGGCCATTTTCAGGTAAACTGAAGATAGCCACTAGTATATTGGAATTAATTCACATTAATGATGTGGACCCATGAATCATTTAGCTAGAGGTGGCTTTATCTATTTCATAACATTTACAAATGCTTATTCTAGATATAGTTATATATATCTAATGAAACATAAATTGGAATCATTTGAAAAGTTCAAAGAATTCTGAAATGAAGTAGAAAAGTAATCAGGTAAAAGTTTTAAAATCTCAGATCCGACCAAGGAGAGTACCTCTTGGATGAGTTCATGGATTATCTTAAAGATAATGGAATTTTATCCCAATGGACTCCCCTAGGAACACCTCAACTTAATGGTTTTTCAAAAAGAATAAATTGAACCTTATTGGATATGGTTCGGTCTATGAAGAATAATACTGATTTGCCAATTTCTTTTTGGGGATATGCATTAGAGACTGCTATTTATCTATTGGATAGGGTACCTTTGAAGTCTGTTTCCAAAACTCCTATTGAGCTATATGGATGGGGCGAAAGCCCAGTCTAAAGCATGTTAGGATATGGGGTTGTCTAGTTCATATGCGAAAGCAGAACTTTGACAAGTTAGAAAGTAGGACTGCAAAGTGCCTATTTATAGGATACCTAAAAGAAACTCATGGATACTATTTCTATAATCTTAGCGAACAAAAGGTGTTTGTAAGCAGGAATGACATTATTTCTAGAAGAGAATTGATTCCTCAATAAAGAAAGTAGATTTAGAATAGATTTTGAGAAAAATCAGGATAAAATGATCATGGTTAAACCTATCTTAACCGAACCTTTAAGTACACAACAGCCTAGGAGGAGTATAAGAATTAGTAGACCTCCAGATAGATTGTCTTATCAGCATGAGGTATATACTATGGAATCAAATTCCTTTGAAGATTCAAGAGGCAATATGTGATATTGATGCTGATTATTGACATAAGGCCATACTCAAATGGTGTCTGGACTTTGGTTGAAAAACTTGAGGGAATAAGACCCATTAGGTGCAAATGGATCTACAAGAGGAAACGTGGATCCGATGGAATGGTAGAGACCTTTAAAGCAAGGCTTGTGGCGAAAGGTTATTGTCAAAGAGCTGGTATCGACTATGAGAAAACCTTTTCACCAGTAGCAATGCTTAAGTCCATCAGAATTCTGTTATCAATTGCTACTTACTATGATTATGAAATTTAGCAGACGGATGTCAAAAAGCTTTCTTGAATGGAAACATTCAAGATGATATTTATATGGACCAACCTGAAGGTTTTGAACTCCATAGCCAAAATAATAAAGTCTATAAATTGAAAAAATCCATATATGGTCTTAAGCAAGCTTCTCGGAGTTGGAACATCCATTTTGATGAATTAATCAAATCATTTGGCTTTCATTAAAACATGGATGAGACATGTGTGTACAAAAAGGTCAGTGGGAGTGCAATAACTTTCCTAGTTCTTTATGTAGAAGATATTCTGTTCAATGGGAATGATGTAGGAATGTTATCGACTGTTAAAATTTGGTTCTCTTCTAACTTTGCTATGAAAACCTTGGTGAAGCCTCCTATATTCTTGGTCTTAAATTGTTTAGAGATCGAAATAAAAGGATTTTGGGATTATCCCAAGTAAATTATATTGACATGATCTTGCGCAAATATAGCATGAAAAATTCCAAGAAAGGAATATTACCCTTTAGGCATAGAATTAGTCTCTCTAAATCAAAGTCTCCAAAGACTGATGATGAAAGAGAGCAGATGAGCCATTGCCCATATGCATCAGCAATGGGAAGTGTTATGTATGTTGAGTATTGTGAGTAGATATCAATCAAACCCGGGTCCTGAGCATTGGACAGCAGTTAAGTACATTTTCAAGTATTTGAGGAGGACTATACATCACTATTTGGTTTACAGTGCAGAAGATCTGATTGTAGTAAAGTACACAGATTCATATTTTTAGACATAGATGATAGAAAGTCCACCTCAGGATTTATCTTTACTCTTGGAAAAAGAGCCTTTAGTTAGAGGAGTTGCAAGCAAACAACAACTACTGACTCAACAACTGAAGTAGAGTACATTGTCGCATGTGATGCTGCAAAGGAAGCAGTATGGATAAAGAAGTTCATTCTTGAACTTGGTGTTATTTCTTTGATTGAATCTCTTATCACACTTTGGTGCAGTAGCTCAGGCCATAGAGCCTAGAGCACATCAGAAGACTAAGCACATTGAAAGAAGATTTCATCTGATTCGAGACATTGCCAAGAGAGGAGACATCGAGCTATCCAAGATTGCATCAGCGGATAACGTAGCAAACCCGTTTACTAAAGTTATTCCTCAGAAGGTGTTTGAGAAATATCTAGAGACGATGGGTATTAGATACATAGGAGATTGGCTTTGAGTGCAAGTGGGAGATTGTTAGACATATATGCCCACAAAAGCCATTCTGGAATTGTGTTAGTCTACTTTATTAATAAAAGCATATTTATATTCACACATTGTCATCTACATCGGATAACATATTAAAAGTATCTAATAAGATGAGACTACTTTGTCCCTTAGGTAACATTGTAGGAAAACCATCCAATTAGTTTTGAACCAATTGCTAAGGAGATATGGTTTTTTGGCTCCTTGTAGACCTAGAATTGTTCTAAGTTATTTAGGATACATCTGGATAATATATTCCTACTAACTTACACATTGTTAGTTCCATATGATGAAGTGATGAATCTCAATCACTGAGAGAAGAGTCTCTTGACTACAATGTGGATATAAATAAGAAGTACTTATATTGCAACAAGATCGTTTAATGGATACCCTTAGAAACATACTATCTATATATATTTAGGGTAGTCCATTTGACAGATTGTCCTTGACTTGAGAGGTTGACATCTTCTCTAGTATTTGCCTATATAACTTTAATGTAGCCAATCGTCAATATCTAACACACCGGACTAAATACGGGCTCGTTGGATTATGTACGCTATACTAGAAGAAGTGTGTGTATGCTCAACAAGGATTCTACTACTCTTTTAGAGTAATTTATATTGAGTTGATACTTGTTAAACCGGACTAGGAAAACCAGCGATGATATTTTTTGATGAAATGGTTTTATCGAGAAGTTTATTTTCTATGTAGAAGGAAACTAATAATAATTAGTATTTCTTTTAAAGAATTTCATAAATAGTTTTGAAAGTCCAAGTTTGACTAAAAGTATCAAAGAGAAATAGTTCTCATTATAAGCTAAGGATTACAGATTATATAAGATATTGTCCCGTAAGCTTATAACCATACTAGAAGTGGAAGGACGTATCTGTAAACAAATCTTGTAATAGATAATACTTGCAAATAATTCTCTAATTTCTGGGGGTTAGTCACATTGTGTTAATGGACATTATTATGATTGGTGGAAGTCCAGGGACATAGATAATATTCTACGATCCTAATGGTATTATAGGAAAGTGTTTCCTAGCAACAAGGCTTCAACCAAAAGGTGAAGCACATGGTCTCACAACCGGAAATAGGAGATCCCTTTAGATCCCACACACTAGGACCTTTTTAAAGCTTTTAATTTAATTATGCATTAAATTAATTAATTTTTCTATGTATATCACTATATGGTATAGTGAAGCTCTAATAGATGAAATAACATAAGATGTGATTAACCAAATGGGTAGGACCCATAGGAGATTTTGATAAAGATCAAAACTTGACCAACAAGAGTTTAGAACTCTTAATGGGGCGTGTGATAGTGGGGCCCACCGAGGGTGGGACACACACTTCATGGTGGAACTTATCCTTTTAGTTAGTTTGTAATCTTATCTCCTATTAGATAGGGATTAGATTACTTGGTTTCTAATTAATGATTTCCTATTAAGTAGGGATTGGATTAGTTTGTTACTAATTCTTTCCTATTAAATAGAGATTGGATTAGTTTGTTACTAATGGTTTCCTATTAAGTAGGGATTGCATTAGTAGTTTACTAATTAAATAGGGAAATGATAAAGTTAGTTTCTTATTTAGATAAATCCTAGTTAATTAGGAATTATCATTAAGGAATCATTATGAGAGAATTCTAATTGAATTAGAATTAGAAAGAGGAGTCTTGGATTGCAAGTAAGCAATCCAAGAGAGCCTATATATAGGGTGGGACATCCACCCCTTGGCCATAACTCCACCCCAACGTTTGTCTCTCTCTCTCTCTCTCTCTCCAAAAGCTCACGCCCCCCTCTCCCTCCTTTGGTAGTTGTACGGTCATCTCTCCCATTCTATTCTCTTGATTTTTGTTTAGATCCTAAATAATATCATAACCAATATTGTTAATCAAGAAAGGATCTTGCATTCAAGAAAAGAATAAAAAAATCATAAAGCTTGAATTGAAAGGGCCATTAACTTCCATTAGAGAAAAAATTTAAAGAATCAAAGAAGATTTGTGTGAATCACAAAGGAGACTTTTCACTTGCGAAGTTTGGTGGGTATCATTCTATCCTTCCAATCATGGAATAGACTTATCAATTTCATACTCGCAAAGGTGATTGTTATTTTATCATTCATTGAATAAAATCAATTAGAACTATAGTCAGATTTTGGGATTCAATGTATGCCCCCCCCCCCCCCCCCCAAGAACTATTTTTCTAAAATTAAAAAAAGGCATACTTTCAGTTTGGACAACATGCCCTCAACTATGGGTGCTAGAGGGAATCGAAGACCACCCTCCAATTGAACCAGATGAACCACGGTAACCTTTGAGCGACAGTCTACTAGGAAATCATCAGCCGTGTAATGAATATATACATTTGGGAGAAACTCATAGAGGGCTCTAAAATGATCTAAGGTATGCCTCTGGTATCTCCTAGTCTTAGGGGATAACGGGATGTACGCTCCAATCGGAGTGGTATTCTCAAAACTACTGGACTCACTCATTGTTTGGTTTGATCTCAGAGAAGAAGGTAGAAAATAACAGATGAAATGGAGAAAAAGAAGAAAAAGAAAAAAAACAACAAATCACAAGGGAAAAGTAAAGAAGAATCAAGAACTTACTGAGTTCTTGATTGAATTCTAAAGGCTGAGAATGCGAGATGCAAAATCACTCTAAGTCTGGGAGAAATATCAGAGCAACAGAGTAACTTTAATGGCAGAAAGGTAAGGATTTATTTTAATTTCTAAATCTTTTATAAGAAAATGAATTATTGGCAGGACAAGTATGCCCTTTAGATCCATCGTACACCTGTTGGTGTTAAGGGGCACAATGGTCCTTTAAAAGAAATTCAAATTGGTACGTTAGGAAGTAATCCCAACATGACAAAAATGCCCCTCACATCCACTTAAACGTAGATTTCTCAAGGGCACAATGGTCTTGTACACGGGAAAAAATGTATCATCGCATGTATCTGCCTACCTCGAGTCCCGCAAAGGTAATGATAATAGACTGACAACATTAATGAGATATAACAGGTCATCACACGCGCAAAGCATTTAACATATAGTTCTCACATCGCTACATCTCACTCTTGCAAACATATTATCTTCGTATAGATGGCATGATGTCATGATTCTTCGTCTTCAAAGATCAGGTATTCTTCTGTCATCATTTGTTTATGAGTCGCGATACTTTGACCTACTATCAAACAACCGCGAAGGGGCAAATTGTAATGGAAAAAATTGGTAAAAGTCTAAATTATTCAAGTACAAATTAAGAATTCGTGGTCATGTAAGACCGAGCCCGTGGACAATTGAGTACAAGTTCCAAATTTGTCCCCTTTTGAGTACGAATTCTAACATCGTAACCAATTGAGGATGAATTCTGAAATCGTGGCCATCTATGGATGGTGTTGCACTCACTCACTGGACAAAAATATTATGAAGCAATCTAAGGTACTCATTGCATTAAATACGCCCGCATTAGGTACACTTGCATTAAAATAAGGGTCACTTGGAACCACTTTCGACTTTCCGACCAACCTGATAAGGAAAAGATGTGCATTTATGAGTCTGGCATATTTAGACTGATTACTTAGGATGTATGGCCATCCCCGAGCATGAATGAACATGAGAATTCTAGCCTATAAATACCCTAAGAGTCTCAGTGATTGAGGATTGGCAATTCTCCCATACTATGAGCATAACCCTGAGCCAAGAGCAAAGACCCTATGTCAAGACCTCCTAACTCTCATTCGTACTTTCTCTTCTGTACTTCATCTTTAACCTATAATGACTTAAGCTTCGGAGTGTCTTGACAGGGTGGAAGGTAAATTGCTTGAATCCCTCTTTCATCTTTATCTTTTCTTTTCTTTTTATTGTTTTATCTGATTCATCTTGCTGTTCTTGATCTAAACTTTGGATCCGAGTTTCTTCTTCTTCTTCACTTTTTTTTTTTTTTTCCTCAGATCTGGTTCGTAGTAGAGGGTTATGCGTTTTGATCATCATCTCCAACTCCGGCGAGTTTCACCATCTCATCTAGGTAAGCCCTACTGAAGTCTGAGTCTCCGTTCTGCTAGATCTAATCCAATTCCTGGATTCAGATCTGGAATCCATCTTGATTCTATATTAATTTTGCTTTATTTATTCATTTTATCTAGATCCAAAACTCCCCATGGCTGTCTTAGTTCCATACCACCTTCTGATTCGCACCTGAGGTATCACCTTATTCACTTTCTCTTATTTGAATTCTCATTTTTGTAAATCCAGAATTCTCCTCTTAATCTATCCATTTCCTTTTTGATTTCTGGATTTTTGTCTGATCTGTTGGAGTAAGGTTGCTTATAGCACTCCAACTCTTTATGCTTGAATCATATTCAGCCAGTCCTCTCTTATTATTCATCTTTTTTATTTTAATTGTATATATCATTTATTATTCTCATTGTTATTTTTTATTTTTATATTCTTCTTGTGTTCTTCACGTGTGTAGGAGAAGCAGCACCTTTTCGTTGCTCTATCTCTCATTTCGCTGTTTTCTTTTGCTTTAATTTGCATACATATCCATTGTTCTGTGGATCTTTCCTTTTGTTCTTTTTTTTTTATTTTTCTTAAGTGAGAGATAGAGAGCTTTTCCCGGAGCAACAATCACACCATCACGCTCACACCGTTCCAGTCAGGTATAATCTCTTCCTTTTATTTATTTCAATTCATTAATGTATTGTGTTTTATCTAATGTATATTTGTGCAATAGGGTTAGGCCGCAATTTTCTTTTCCTATTTCGCCTACATGGGGCACATAGGTAGATTTTCTACCCTAAATAATAGGCCTACCCCGTTAGTTAGTCTTACACAAAATTCAAAAAAATATATAAAAAAAAATCAAAATAAATTAAAGGAACTGGTCTATCCCCCTTGGGACCTAGAGCAGGGTCCGTATTTAAACCATATCCTTTTTTGCTTTAAAGCCATTTGATTCACCCTGCTCTTTGCCTTTAAATTAATTAATCACTTAGGCCTTTTATTTTTTTTGCCTGCCTTGGGCACCTAGGTTAGTTCTTGACTAGTTAAATTTGCCCAAATTAAAAAGTACAAAAAAATCAAAAAATACAAAATAACAAAAACATTCAAAAAATCTAAAATGAAAAAGGACTTGCCCTAATAAATGAACGCCCCCTAGTGCTCCCACATGAGCACCTAGCTACGTAACCAACTCCCGGAATGAGATTCATAAATCTCAATTCCGCATCCCCCAACTCAAGCATGAGTTGGAACTGACCACACTTCAAAACGAGTATAAAAACTGTCACCACTCCTGAACTACTATTAGGGTCTAATTCCGACTAACCGGATAAGTAGGCAGCCCGAGCCAGGGTTCGACCCCAACCTAGGATAGAACTTTTACACCCCATTTATGATTGATTGTGCTTGATTAGCAAAATTAATAATTATTTAGGAAATTTTGAGTGATTTTAAATGTTTGGCTTAGACTTAATGAGTAGGTAACCATCATTGGATGGATGTCCTGGGGTGCCTAATCCTTTCTTCAGGACTTAAATGGATCTCTTACCTAGACTACTCTGGACCGTAGGTCCCTTATCTTGGTTTATCTTGGGATCCTACTTCCTCTAAGTAGGTGGCGACTCTTAGAATAAATTTAGCGTTATTCCTCTACTCTCGGACCTTATCTTGACATTTAGAGTTGAGAGGGGAGGAAAGGCGTTAAATTTATGTGCTTACAGCTTTGGCGACTCTGCTCGGGACACACCTAAAGAGTTAGATCCAACCCAAAAATTAAGTAAAAGTCAAATATCATTAAATCACTAATCATTTCCTGAAGCAATTCTTCTTTTGCTAATTCTTTCTATGTTGTGGGTATGTTCCTATTCTCTCTTATGTGCAACTCATATTCATTTCATAGTAGTGTAATAAAACCTCAAAACCCATTAGTTGGATCTATGAGGCTCACGGCCATTTGATAAGTATCTTCAGTGTTAGGAACTTTTTGATCTGTGGAGTTCAGCTGGATTACGCCTTATGGGTTGTACCCGTAGAAACGGATTCAGTTTCTCCCACTTGCGCCAATCGTCCCATTTTGGGAGACGCATATACGGCCAAGTGTCCCCCAACCACCTTAGGAACACCTTGCATTACCCCAGTATATACATATAGATTAGGTTGAGATATAGTCTATAAGCAGCAGTTTAGGAAGGTTTCCCCAAAATCCTACTTTGCTTATAGCCTATACCTGCCCTGCCTTTTGATTGAACATAAAGGTATCCATTTGTACCCATATGAGCATTCAAAAAAGGACCTGTGTGAGCCATTGTTGGTTTGAATAAATTCCCAACCCATTACTAGACTTTACATATGGGGTTCTTAACCTAGATCTAAATGGATACCCATATCCATTTTATATCTTAAAACCAATGGGCCTTGGCCTCCAATAATCCAAGATAGTAGGTAGATCCCTATCTACCTACCCCATTGGTTTACATATGTCAAGGTGTACCATTTTGCAACAAAATAATTGGTGAAAAATAATAAAAATAAATAGCATTGTTCTTAGTTTGTTACATATGGGGCCTAAAACCCAGGTCTAAATGGATATCCACATCCATTTTGCATCTTAAACCTATTGGGCCTTGGTTTCCAATATCCCAACATAGTAGGTTGGATCCATGTCCACCTACCCCATTTGGTTTACATATGTTGTACACCCTTGTGCAATAAAATGACCTCAAAATTTTCAAAATAAAGAGAGTCTAGAAAATCCCAAAAAAAAAAAAAAAACTCAAAGTTCAAAAAAAATAATTTCAAATTCAATAAAAAAAAGTACAAACAAAAAAAAAGAAGAAAAAAATATATATAAAGTTGAAAATCCAAAAAGATTTCATCATCATCATGGCATTGCTCATTCACTACACTCTATATTCACATGTTAGTAAAGCATTTTCACAAAAAAATCAAAATTCAAAAAAATAATAAAATTTTAAAATCCAAAAAAATTCTCATCATCATCATGGCATTGTCCCTCACTGCACATTCACTTGTTAGCATAACATTTTCACTGCAGTACTAGTACACCTACTGCATGCCCCTGTGGCACTGTGCTTCATTATGGCATTGCACTACACTTCATCATTGCATTGCACTGCACTTTATCATTGCACTGCACTCACTTCAACACTGTACTAGCAAGGCTTAAGTCTCACTCATGCATCATTTAGTTGGCAGCACACTCAGAAGTAGCCTAGTCATGGAGTCATATTTTCTAAACTTTATCATTCGAAATATACCTCGACCCTTCGACTTGGTTATCTCATTTAGGAAGCTGAGCCATTCATTTTGAGTCTCATATAGTACTCACCTCATTCATAATTCATCCATGCATACTCATGCAGCATCATAATCCAATCACCTCAGTCTGGTAGTGACTGGCTCTTTACTTTCATCATTGGACTTGCCCAAGCAGTGGAAAAAAAGCAGAAAATATGAAGCACGGAGACACATCAAGTAATTAGGAGATCATCATGACAACTCTCCTTAACCACGAGCAAGACATCAGAGAAATCAAATTTGTCCTCAAGGATGTTACTCTGGCTCTCAACAAATTCCTGCTGGCACAGGGGCAAACCCAGATTCACCCATCAACCATTCCAACAAACACCCGCTCATTTATCTTAATGACACAACCACAAACTTCTCTTACCCAACATATCATTCCATGCCCACCCTCCGCACCGTAAAAGTGCAGGCATCACCCAAAAGTTGATGGATGTGACCAATTTCGAACTTGAGATCCCTGAAACATCTGTCTCCATACATCATTTTGCTACATCAACAAACATGGATGTGACCAATTTCGAACTTGAGATCCCTGAAATATCTGTCTCCATACATCATTTTGCTACATCAACAAACCACCCTTGTGCCATCTAAGAAAGCCAAGCAGGGCATCTTCAAGTCTCTTCAGAAAAGAACTTCAAGAGCAAGATGTCGAACGAGATTGATCGAAATCAAGCCAAGTCTGAGTCAATCTTAGCTAGGTTTTCTTTCCCTAAGAGTCGGTCACAGTGGCCCATGTACAAATCAAGTTTGCAGCATTTTCATTTTGCAGTGATCAAGTCATCTCCATTTTTCGACTCCTTGATTTCTCTCTACCTTTCAAGAGTCTCTTTTGGCTAATGAAGGCATGACCTATCACTTCTCAAAGAGTCTAGGGATCTGAAGCTATCAAAAATCCAAAAATATCTTTCTCCCAATAAAAAATGCTAGCTAAGCTTATTGGTTTAAATAAGGGATCACTTAAACAAAAATAAAATTCGTAACTCTCGGGGACAGAATATGATGAAGAGCAGAGAGAGATTCCCAACAAGAAATCCTCAATCCCGTGCGAGTGTTACAAAGCAGAACAAAGTTGGGTAATGATCCTACGTGTGCAAAAACTAGAACCTTGCTATGACAGGGGCAGGGAATCAAGGTCAAAATCGATCAGGCAAAAGGCAAGTTCACCTCCTATTCGCCAAAACCTCCAAGACACATTTCAAAGGAAAAGTTGCAGATTCTCAATTGTCCCAATTCAATAGTCTGCAGGCAAAGCATTCGACTATGACAAGAATGATAAAATGCAAAATTGTCAGACTCAATCAATGCGTGAAGTACATGCACTACATGCAGAGGGGTAGGAGAAAAGATTTGCTTGCGATGAGATTCAAAACCCCCTAAGATCACAATATAAGTTGGGGCAATAGATTCACCACAACATTACCCTCACCGATTCACCACAACATTACCCTCACCGATGCTTGGGGCAGGAATAGTTGGGGCAATAGATTCAATAGATTGAGGAATAGCCCCTCGAGCCTAATAGCCCTTCTTTCAAAAAACTTTCAACAGGACACCCTATACTCAGTTTGTTTGAACTACGTCATTGACCTGATCCTGTAAAAAGGTACGTAGGCAACCTGGAAAATCAAGTTCGGTCATAACATTCAATCTATTGAGCAGAAAAATCAGCCTCGATCAAAAAAAGCCCGTAAAAAAAATAGAACGACAAAATGTCTAAAAGAAAAAGAAGAAATGGCAAGAAAAAAAAATCAAGAGGCGCTCAAGTAGATGAATTTTCAATGTAAAAGAAACAAGTTTCTTCTACCCATAGTGGAAAGTATTTTCTCAGTTAAAAGGGTGTCCCAAACTTTCAATCCCCAGCCTACATTTCGTCCTATCTTAAGTCCACATCAATCCACTAGAGATTAAGAATGCAGACAATTTATCAGACAATATTCAAAGCAGAATACAAGCATCCAAGGCAATGACGGAAGCAAAACTCTACTTTGAAATAAATCGTGGGCATGAGTGAAAATCGGAAACGGTCTCATTGCGCAAAAATTACGCGAACCCCAACCCTAGTCGTGTGACTAGGGCAAAAAAGGGAAATATAAAATTAATCAACTTCATAGGCATGAGTGAAAACCGGCAACGGTCACATTGCGCAAAAATTATGCGACCCCATGACTTGGTTATTCCAAGGGCAAAAAAGGGAAAAGTTGAAAACATCAAACATTCAACAGCAGGTTTCTTGAAATCAGGTCAAAGGTACTCTGAGCCCCAATTGAAGGATCTTATAGTCGAAACAGAATCATACCTCAAAAAAGTCGTGGGCATGAGTGAAACCTAAAATGGCCTCATTGCGCAAAAATTACGCGAACCCCAGTCCTAGTCTTGCAACTAGGGGCAAAAAAGGGAAAAAAGAAAATTTGATCAACTTTGCAAGCATGAGTGAAAACCAAAGATGACCTCATTGCGCAAAAATTATGCGATCCCCAGACTTGGTTATTCCAAGGGTAAAAAAGGGAAAAGTTGAAAGCAACAAGCATTCACTAGGAGCATCCCCGAGATCAAGACAAATCACTTTCAGGCACCAGCTGAAGAATCTTATCGTCATAACGGACTGAGTGTCTCTTATCCCAAGCAAGGCCCAATTCAACACACGTCAATGATTAAAGCTCAACTTTACCACTGACACAGCATGACGGGTCACATTTGCTTAGCATCATGTTCTATCCTCGATGACAAAATTCAGTCATCTTGTGAGGGTGATCACCTTATTAAATCCAATAAATAAAGAAAGCATTTGTATTCGAAAAATTTCGGATGTCCTCAAAATAACCAACCATAATCAGGAATCATTTGAAATCAATCTCATTCAAACTGTTGGGCGTTTCCAAGAAATATCTTATCATCCTCAATTTGGTCATCAAGGTCATAGTGTTTGTCATGTCTGTTGGCTTGATCAGATCAATCTCATCTCAACAATTGTTTAAGGCACCAAACAAGCTTGACAGGAAGCAAGAGCAAGGTCTAGAACCTCCGGTAATCCCCAGACAAGCATGAGACTGGTATCCAAGAGCGAGTCATTTACCTAGTCAATCATCAATCTGCATGTCTCCCATGGATATCACATTGGTTCAATCTAGGTCCAGCCAACTCATCTGCATATTAGCATAAGTCAAGTCATGCATTGTTCTACATCTCATTCATGCACACTATCCAGTCTAGTCAATGCACACTCAACACAGATTACACTATAGTTGCACACACTCAATTAAGTCATACATATTGCACAACTAGTTGCACACACTCATTTGCACCCCTATTGCACTCAGTTGCACACATTTAATGGAGTCGCACACGTCACCCCTGCTACACTCAGTTGCACACACTCAGTCGAGTCACACATTACACTGCACAACAGTTGCATTTGCATCACACACATTACACTGCATAACAATTGCATCCCACACTGCACAACAGTTGCAGCACAGCACATACACTGCACACAACAGTTGCGTCACATACACAACACAAAGTCACGTCCACGCCAAGCTAGGTAAGACCGCGAGGTCTCTAGTGGAAGCCGCGCACCAAGCAATTTTCATCGAGCTAACCATCTTTCATCTCTTTAGTTGACATTCGATGTGATGCTATCTTTCTTCTTTGATCATTGCAGTTGGCACTAGATGCGATGCCATCTTTGATCTTTTCTGGTGGCATTCGATGCAATGTCATCTTTTATCTCTTCAGTTAACATTCGATGCGCTGTCATCTTTCATCTGGTTGACATTGTTATGAGATGTCATCCACTCCTTTGTTCTGTTTGACATTGTTATGAGATGTCATCCATTTCACTCTATTCTGGTTGACATTGTTTTGAGATGTCTTCTGCTCCAATCTTTCTGGTTGACATTGTTATGAGATGTCATCCACTCCATCATTCTAATTGACTTTGTTATGAGATGTCATTCACCCCTCTTTTCTGGTTGACATTGTTATGAGATGTCATCCACTCATTTGTTCTAGTTGACATTGTTATGAGATGTCATCCATTTCATCATTCAGGTTGACATTGTTATGAGATGTCACCCATCTTTTAACCTAGTTGACATTGTTATGAGATGTTATCAATTCCATTGTTCCGTTTGACATTGTTATGAGATGTCATCCACTTCACTCAATCCGGTTGACATTGTTATGAGATGTTATCCACGCCATTGTTCTGGTTGACATTGTTATGAGATGTCATCCACTCCATCATTCTAGTTGGCGTTGTTATGAGATGCCATCCACTCTATTGTTCTGGTTGATATTGTCATGAGATGTTATCCACTCCATCATTCCGGTTGACATTGTTATGAGATGTCATCCATTCCATCATTCTGGTTGACAGTGTTATGAGATGTCATCCGCTCTAATCTTTCTGGTTGACATTGTTATGAGATGTCATCCACTTGTTTCAACTTGGTTGACATTGTTATGAGATTTCATCCACTCCATTGTTCTGATTGACATTGGTATGAGATGTCATCCACTCCTTTGTCCTGATTGACATTATTATGAGATGTCATCCACTCCATTGATTTGGTCGCCGTCATCATTTCAGCCATTCTCATCTGAGATACCCCATTAACCTCCATGTTGTAATGTTCATGAGCTACTTTCAGTCCGTCCATCTCATCCTCAAATTCCATGCAATCGTGCACTCACTCCGAACATTATATCAGTCTCCATGCAGTACTGTTCGCGAGCTCCCTTCAATCCATATTTCCATTTGCACCCATTTTCCCCAACAGTCCTCCGCAATGAGGCTATAAACTACCATCCATCAATCCACTTTTATTTTTGGCAAGTTTACTAGGGTTAGAATTTGGTTCCCCTATTTTCTATCTTTGATTTTCATAAGCTTTTGTAGGTTTTACGTGTGCAAAAATGACGGTGTTTCAGTCTTTGTCGTTCAATTGTCATCACTCTCCGACAAAGAGGGGCAACTGTAAACACCACATTTTTACACCCCTAAAACCCCACTTTATTTTTTTATATTAATTAATTTAATTTAATTTAATTTTAAGTTTGTTTTGAGAGTGTCAAGGAATTGAGTTCGAGAGAGATCCATCACTCAAGAGTCACCTAAACCACACTCCATATGCTCAAGCCCAACACTTCATTGCATAACCATTACCCTAAACCCTATCCAAGTCCTAAGCCCAAATCCATCTCTAAAGACAAAATCCCAAACCCAAAGCCTGTACCCAACCCCATTTATAAAACTCATCTCTTAATCCATTTCACTAAACCCATTTCATAAAAGCCATAATTGGTTACTCATGTGCAAAGCCCAAAACCCATTGTTTAAATCCAAGCCCTAAGCCTCAAATCTAGTGACCATTTTTTGAGCCCAAACCTTAAACCAAAGCCCATAAGCCTAGTCCATTCATATATTTCAAACCCTCATCCAAATTAAACCCCTATCTCAAACCCTAAAGGCCCAAGCCCATTTGCAATGCTGATATAAATCACAGAGATAAGGTTTAAAAAGAAAAAAGGGAATCTCCTTCCAGCACTCGGCTCTTGATTTCTCTCTCTTCCTCCAGCCGCAAACTCTGTTCCGAGCTCCATTTCCCTAACCGATCTCCCTCACCCTTGTAGCCACACCTCCATTTCCGGCGACTGTAGCCACACCTCCATTTCCTGCTACAGTAGCTTCACCATTCCGGCCGGCAGCCCTCCCTTCTTATCCTCTATTTCTTTTCTGCTTTTTCAGTCTATAGCAGCATCAACCGGCGGCACTACCATCTGTTCATATCAGTCCGGCAGCAACTGGGACCTCTTTCTCCGAGATTTAGCTCCGGCCAGCTCCAGTTCCCTCCGTTTCCTCAAATCCTTTCACAATCTCCGATCAGTAGCAATAGAGCAGCAACAAGGAGCACCTGTTATTTGGTCGGCACCATCAACCTCCATCTCCGGCGAACTGCACTCTAGCGAGCTTCAACACCGTTTAGATCTGATCTGCGATATGGCCGATTTTATCTCGAATCTTTCTCCGGCCAGATCTTGCAGTAGCAGATCCACCTGCATTGATGAAGCTCCAATCACAGCCAGCAGTCCATTCTCTCACCATCAGTCCTCCCTCAGGCCAGATCTGATCCGGCGACTTCATCACTGGTTTCTATCTCCCCCATCGGTCTTCTTCCTTCTTGCCTCATCACGATCAGGTATGTTTCTTCTTCTCCTTTTTATATTTATTTTCATTATTTGTTTATTGATTTATGGTGTTTTGGAATTCGACAGTGGTCGGATTCTTTTCTTTTCTTTGTATGTTTATTAGAGCCGCAAAGAGAGAAGAGGTCATCATCCATAAACAGATCTAGGTTCCGGTTAAGACCTTAAATAAGCCTGAGTTTGTTTTGATCAGAGTTAGGTTTATTTAATCTTGGTCAGAATCTATAATCTGGTGAGCTTTATTTTTGATCCTAGCATTGATCAGACCCCTTTCTCTTTGTGTTTTAGCTTAGAGTTTGGAGATGTTTGTTCTCTTACAAATCTGGTGAGATAGGGGGGGGGGGGGGGGGGGGGGGGAATCTTGATTTGATCAAAACCAAGAATCAGAGTATGGCCAATACCCTTTGTTCCCATACTTAGAGCATCTCCAACCCAATTTCTTAAAATTCTCTACTTTTACTCTACAATAGAGAGTTTTTTAAGAATAGGTGGCACTTTTTCTCCTAGCAACTCCAACCCCACTCCTTACTTCTTCTCTACTTCTATTTAAATATTCATTTTTTTATTCATTTTGATTTTAAAATTATTGCAACCGTTGAGAGTTCAATTGCCCCGTTAAATATTTTTTAATACTTTTTTCTAAAAACTAAGAATATATTATTAAATTTCGAGGGTTAGTGAATCTTAACCATAATTAGTAGAAATTAAAAGAGACATGTGTTGGCCTGTGGATGCAATTGAACTCTCCCTTATTCGTTCAATCGCAATTGACTTTGGTTCCCAATCCTATTTTATATTCAAATGATTTGACATGGCTTTAAAAAAATAATAATATAAAAATAGTAGGGAGGATATTTGGCTCTCTACTAGTAACGAGCCAAACCTCCAACCCTATAGTAGAGAGGGCAAGTAGGGAGTGCGTTGGAGTGCTTAATTTTGGGTATGCCTCTCTACCGTAGAGAAGAGAGCTCCACTAGAGAGCGCGTTGGAGATGCTCTTAGTTTAAAATCCGAAGAGGGAAAAAGGAAGAGGGAAAAAGGACCGATATATTTTTTTAGATTGCTTCGTTTTGGTTTGATTGATTTAAGACTAATTCCCATTAGTCTGGTCTAAACTTTGAATCCAAGAGTTTTGTCCAAGACCAGGGCACCAAGTGACCTCCTGTGTGCGTCTTTGGTATATGATCTGTAGCCCCGATTAATATTGACCAATTTCCATCATGGGTTAAGGGACCTTGGAACAGTAATATTGCACCGGCCTTTGGTTTAATTTCTTATTAAATGTTAATTATTAGTCCCCTTGTAATCTGTATTAATTTAATCAAAAACTTTAGGCCACTGTAGATTTTTTTGAGAAGGTGAAGGTCAACAAGGCCTTAATTTTTATAGGCCCAATTGGTTTAGGTCCAGCAAGCCTGATTCTTAATTTGGTCGCACTCTTGTAATTTATTTGTAATTTTATTCTTGTGTGTATGTGCAAATAGGATT
The DNA here is from genome assembly GCA_015143295.1 of Tetracentron sinense. Classification (NCBI taxonomy): domain Eukaryota; kingdom Viridiplantae; phylum Streptophyta; class Magnoliopsida; order Trochodendrales; family Trochodendraceae; genus Tetracentron; species Tetracentron sinense. The sequence goes on along the minus strand of CM026559.1, from coordinate 26,351,765 downwards.
AGGCCGTAGTTTCTTTTTGCCTACCTTGTGGATTCTTACCCTAATCAAATTGCCTACCCCGTTACTTAGTCCTTCGAAATGAGGTTATAAACTATCATTAAAAAATACAAAAAAATCAAAAAAGGGTAAAACAACAAAAACATTTTAAAAAAAAAACCCAAAAAATTCAAAAAGGACCTACCCTAATAAATGAACGCCCCCTAGCGCTCCCCCATGAGCACCTAGTTGCATAACCAAATCCCGGAGTGAGATTCATAAATCTCAACTCCTGCTTCCCCCAACTCAAGCACGAGTTGGAAGTGACCACACTCCGAAACGAGTATAAAAACTGTCACTACCCCCGAACTACTATTAGGGTCTGATTCTGACTAACCGGATAAGTAGGCAGCTCGAGCCAAGGTTCGACCCCAACCTAGGATAGAACTTTTATACTCAATTTATGATTGATTAGCAAAATTAATAATTATTTAGGAAATCTTAAGTGATTTTAAATGTATGGCTTAGACCTAATGAGTAGGTAACCATCATTGGATGGAGGTCCTGGGGTGTTTAATCATTTCCCCATGACTTAAATGGATCTCTTACCTAGACTACTCTGGACCGTAGGCCCCTTATCTTGGTTTATCTCAGGATCCTACTTCCCCTAAGTAGGTGGCGACTCTTAGAATAAATTTAGCGTTATTCTTCTACTCTCGGACCTTATCTTGACATTTAGAGTTGAGATGGGAGGAAATGCGTTAAATTTATGTGCTTACAATAGTCATTAATTATATTTAAACAAATAATGGGTCGATGAATTGGGGAGATCAAATGGAGAGAGAAAGTGGGTTATGTTGCATGACACATAGCAAAAACTTGGAGCTCAAACGAAGGCATTTGAAAAATCCACGTGAAGACCAACTAGGTTATAGTAGTAGTGTAGATATGATTAGGCCACAATCATGGTTAGTTGTTTGTTAAACTAGTTAAAGGCTTTGGTCGTTCGAACAGATTGCGTATTTTTCCTTCAAAATTTAATTCCGAGCTTCTTTTGACAATGACTATTTAAGTATGATCCCTTAGCTCATTCTAAGATTTTGGTAAGAGAGAGTAGAGACTTCTCTGAGTAATCTAGGGTTTCCCAATCTCCTTTTAGTGGATACCACCATTATGGATTGGAGATTCCATTGGGCAATGATTGGCACACCACACATTAGACTGTGTAGTCTAATGTCATGGTCATTTGTCCCTTTTAACACTCTTTTAACTATGATTAATCTGAAGAGAATTAAATATAACCTTAGGAATGAGTGAATCTTAACTACAGTTGATGTGTGGTAAAAAATGGGGCATGGACCAATGAGGACTGCACATTAGACTTGTCTAATGCAGCAGTATAAGTTATTTCCCATTTCCATTTCCATTTCCATTTCCATTTCCATTTCCATGATAGAATGTCTCTATTGAGAAAATAGTTTGATTGGCATTGGTGGCCCCGTCTAAATAAAACTTCTATAGGTCCCTCTAAGGCACTCTCAATCCCGATGGTCCATTTCCACTTGGAAAAAATAAGAACGGTCATTGGAAGACTTTTAAATGTGTACTAAAAACCTTAGGGTGATTATGGATTATAGTGGAAAGCTATGCTTGCCCCTATTGGTAGCGTGGCATTGCACTACTTGTTTGATCTAGGATATAGTCCCGTGAGATTTGTAAAAATAGTTCTGAAATTGTAAAAATGTCGATCAGATATTAAAAATTGAAACAAAAAATAAGATGATGAATTTTAAAAAATTATAGATAAATAGATTTTATATATTTGATATTTATAAAAGGATTTCTCAAAGGGTCTGATTTACAAAAAAAATTGAACTTATTGAAAAATCATGATATTTAAAAAAAGTCTAGAATATTTCGTGTTTAATTTCCTTTTTTTTTTTTTTACTTTATAGTGATTTTTAAAATTCATGAATACTTTGAGAATTAATAGACAATAAAGACATAATTATGATTTTGAGACCACAAAAGGATTGAGACCACCGAGACCGTACATCCATGCACGAGATTTCAAGAGGGGCCTATCATGTGAATGTGGGCCCCACCTAAAATCTCGTGCATGGATGCACGGTCTCAGTGGTCATAGCCCTTTCACGGTCTCAGTAGCAAAAATCCTTGTGTTATGGTTTCTCATTGCTCGAACTCCGGCTCCCAAGCTGTCCACCTTACCAATGGAGATACAAAGACAGATAATTAGAACACCGCTACAATCTCTAATAAGGCATCCAATGGCCCCAGATCCTCTCCTACAATAGTCGTCCCAAGATAATTATGAGCACCGATAAATAATTATGAACATGCTTTTTTGCTACTTGATGAAGCCCTATTAGATATTCCCCGTGAAAGGGAGAGTGGGGCTAGCACCCTCCTGTTATGAACTTGGGTGTCAAGATAAGCACCGACAGATAATTATGGAGCACTATTAGATATTCCCTCCCGCAAGGGGAGAGTGCAATAGGAGGAGAGTGGGGTAGCATTCCCCTATTACGACACATTTTAGATTAATATGTGTAGTTCGGTAGAAAATAACATGTTCATCATCTATCTTCTTCTATAAGTAGAGAGATCTCAAGCAACAAGAATTACAGGTGACCAACTTGGTTTACAAGGAAAGTACAAGTAGGCTTGGAAGTTGGAAAGTCACAACTAACAAAGATTCCTTGCACGACACCATCCTGTATTCCCTTTCTATTTTAAACCATTCAAACGCAAAAGAGACTATGCTTTGCTTCATACTCATCTGCTTATAGTTTCATATATTTAATCTCTTTCAGTCTCTCAATCAACTTTTGTTTCCAAACATGTGGAATTGTCTTACTCTCCCTTCTGATTCAACAGATCTCTCCAAGAAAATAGAGGTTTTGCCTATCAATACAATGTTCAAGCTACCATCTCCATTACCAACTTGGCCTCAAGGTTTTTTTTGATTTTTTTCAATCACTATCTGTGTATTTTTTTACACTTTTAGTATTAATCTCTATTAGTTTTTTTTTTTTTTTTGGGATTTGAATTACAGGAGAGGGATTTGCAAGTGGAAGTATAAATCTAGTAGGGCTAGAGGTCCAGATCTCAACTTTCACCAAGGTTTGGGCTACCCATGAGGGGGGATTGGATGACCTTGGTGCAACATTTTTCGAACCTTTGTCAATACCCACCGGGCTCTTCATGCTTGGTTGCTACAGCCAACCCAATAACAAGCCCCTCTTCGGGTGGGTTCTTGCCGGAAAAGATGACGACAATGGTCCCTCAGGCAGAGTGTTTAAGATGCCGGTGGATTACACCCTTGTTTGGTGTAGTGAGTTGATGAAAATTAAGCAAGATGGGAATGGTTATAATTTGTTATTGACATTGGTAAGGGGACTAACAACTGAAAGAGCGTAGTGTCGAATTCGAAGGAGTCAAGTTCGAGTTTTGTAAGTTCTTGTTGACTTTATCTTAGTGGATTCTCATTGCTGAACTAAGTCCCGTGGTTTTTCCCGTAAGGGTTTCCACGTAAAAATCCTTGTGTTATGGTTTGCTTGTTTCTCTCTATTTTCGTACTTTAAGTTCATCATTCCCTAAGTTAATAATTTAATTGTTAAAATATTAAAAATGGTAGATAGACTTGTAGGGAGACCTAATCATCCCTTTGAATTTATGAGTTCTCAACTCAAACCTTAGATTTGAGGTTTACCGAATTTTTTCAATTGGTATCAAAGTGGGTTTACTAACTTGTTAGTGTGATCTTGTCTCATATTTTCGGTGAATATGAATCTCCAAAGAGAATGATAATCCATCTCTTGTCCCCTATTATTTGATGTGAATAATTATGTGTATTGAAAAACTCGAATGAGAACGTTTCTATAATCATTAAATGAGAGAGTATGAATCTCCATTGAACAAGGTTGGACCCATCCAACAAAGACTATAGATGATCATACCATCTTTAAACCTTCTTCTGAATGGATCAATGTAAATCTTAAAAGTTGTAGATTGAACAGTAAGGGCCTAAATGCAATCTTCACTACTGTCATACCCGAATAATTTCGGCCTATTTCTAAATGTGACACTTCGAATGAGGTATGAAACATTCTTAAACTTACCTATGAGGGACTACTATAGTTAAGATTTCCAAACTTCAAATGCTTACTTCTAAATTTGAAAATCTGATAATGAATGATGATGAAACTTTTGATGGGTTTTATGCTGATCTGAGTGACATTGTTAATTCTTGTTTTAACGTAAGAAAAAGAATTCCTGAGTCCAAAATTGTTAGAAAAAATTTGAGATCTCTATCTGAGAGATTTCGATTGAAGGTTACCGCCATCAAAGAGAGCAAAAATGTTGATGTCTCAAAAATTGAAAAGTTGGTTGGTTCTCTCCAAACCTATGAGTTAAATTTGAACTCATCTAAGAAACCAAAATCTATTACCTTGAAATCCGTCAAGGAATCCATAGATAGTTCAGATAGTAACTCTAAGGATGATGAAGAAGAGTTGAGTTTATTTGTAAGGAAATTCAGAAATTTTCTAAAATTTAATAAGAGATTTAATTTGAAATGACAAAAATATTTTGAGAAGCCTAAGTCCAAGTACTTTGAAAACAAGAAACATCTTAAAAGTGTAGACAAGAAATCTCAAGGTGTTCAATACTATGAATGCCAAGGCTACAGCCATATTGCTGCTGAGTGCTCTAATAAGAAAAGATTTAAGGGCAAGGCAAGGGATGACAGTGAATCTAAATCTTAGGAATTAGATAGTTCTTCTTGTGAGGAGACTAGGGGTTATGTGGCCTTCATTACATCTCTATTTGGGATTGAAGAATCTTCTTCAAATGTTGTGACTAACCAACACCATAGTGATGGTGAGGATGATGATGAGAGTCAAAATGACTCAGATTCTGAGGAAGACCTCGAGACAACTTATGATGAGCTATTTAAGGAAGTTCAATTTTTCATGACCAAAAAGATTAAATCTATTGAAATGGAAAAAGATGTTTTAGACCAAGTGGCTTCAGGGTTAAGAGCTCTTATGTCACAACTTGAGGAAGAGAAAACTTTCATCATTTATTAAGACTCAATTTCTTGAATCTGATTTGCATGTTTGTCTTGAGGAAAAGACAAGTCTTGAAATTAAGTTGGCTGATCTTGAGCAAAATCAGAGGTATGGAGATGTGAAAGGAACTCCACCTATCTCGAACATTGAGCCTGGTGATAAAAGGTACCCTCCTAAAAATAGGAAAGACCCTTCTACTCAGAAATTCATTCTTACATGTCATAAATGTGGAGTCATAAATGTGGAGTGAATGGTCATATTAGGCCTTGATGTCCTAAACTTTGAAGAATGCTCAATCATGGTTTTGAGAACCAAAATAACTTTAATGTGAATCTTCAAAGGAGAGTTGAAGTCATAGTGGAGAAGTCTAGGAGTTTTTATGAAGATGTGATGAAAATTGCTCACAACTCTAGACAGTGGCATGGTCATGACACTCTTTATGCTAGATATAAAGGAGATAACATGGAGAACCATAATGCCCGCCATAATTCTAGGACTCAATCTTGGAAAATGAGAAACAGGAGAAAGAGGCAAAATGTGATAATTACTTCAACTGAAACGGTTAGAGACCAAAGGGTCAATCAAACTGCTAAAACCGTTTGGTTGAGAAATGAAGGCCAGAAGGGCTTCACTTAGCCCATGTCTGTCATAGCCTAGGGTGTGCTAGTATTGTTACACCTTGTCCTAGTGCTATGCTACTTGTATATACTAGTAGATTTTTTTTACTAGTTGTTATTTTTTTTGGTTTGTTTTTCTATTTTCTTTATTTTGAAAAATCCAAAAACATTGAAAAACTATAAAATCCAAAAGTATTTTTGTCAGCTGCGTGATGAGCGATGCTTTCCTTTGGTTCGCCGGAGAGATGGCTAAGGAGATGAAGGTCTCGTGGGTCCTCTTTGGCTCTCTGGCTAGTTTTCTCTCTCCTCTCATTTTTACACTGACCTTCTTCGCGACATGATTGGTATTGGAACTCATGGTAATCTTTCTTGAACTTATGTCCCCTTTTTCTTACTGGATAATGCTAGTCTCAATCGCTTAAACCATTGATGAGCTTTTTGATCCAACCCAATTTTCTGGTATGTAGCGTAGAATTCACTCCCATGTTACCACATACAGGGGCGGAGCTAGGATTTTCTAGTAGTGGGCACGATGACTAATGAAAAATGGGAGTAATTTATTGATGGATTTGTGGTGAATTATTAGGTTGGTAGAAAATATACTAAATCTAGGGGGGGGGGGGTTCGGGGCGTAACCCCCAATATTTTTTATTGACTAATTTTTTAGGTTATTTCGTCCAAACATTTTGTACATATCTTTCGGGTATTATTTCTCCTTGCTTACGAACAACTATCTCCTTGTCTCATTAGCTATGCCCTGATAAATAATTAAATAACATAATATAATAAATATATGTTTTCAATAGTTGAGGGAACGTTGCCCCCTTGCCTCATGGCTATACCAATTAAATAAGTAAATAATATAATATAATTGTTTTAGGAATAATTGTTCTTACCTTTATTATGCCATATATATATATATATATATATTAATTCAAGGGGCACCTGCATGGCAATTGAACTCGAGGAGAGTTGAATTGGACCCATGTATCCCTTTTAACCTGATTATGCTTATTGGCAAAATCTTCAATGACTTAACCAGTCACTCACCCTCGTATTATAAGATCATCTCATGCATCCTGTGATCGATATTCCATTCCCCTTAGTCATAGGTGCTCGTTCTATTTTGATTTGTTTATTAACTATGGTTATGATCTAATTCTTAGGGTTCAACAATATACCCTTGATTTTTAGAATAAAAAAATTATTACAAAAATATTTAACTTTAGTTATGAATTTTAAATCTTAGAGTTACTAATTTTTTTTTTTAAAATCAAGGTTATATTGTTGAACCCCAAGGGTTAATGAATTTTAACCACAGTTAATAGAGGTTAAAAGAGACATGGGTGCAATTGAGCTCTCTTCAAGTTCAATCACAAATGGGTATCCCATCTCACTAGCATGTCCCATAACCATGCATGGCTAACCCTAGAACAAAGGAAAAAAGTTTTTTCTTTTTCAAAAGTTGAGTGGGGGCACGTGCCCCCACAGCCCACACCAGGCTCCGCCCCTAGCCACAGACCTTATGTAGATGCCTACCAAGGATTTTATACGCATACTAGTGCATGTAGGGGTATGTGGCGTCATGGGAGTGTGTTGAGGGTCTCCTCGTGAGCACCAACTCGAGATGATCCCAAGTCAGCTTTTAAATGTGAACTAAAAATATGTAAAGTGATAAAAAAAATTTCTCGAAAGTGAGCTGGATCATTGAAATGAAAATCCAGTGGTTCTATCTCCTCACATGCTTTAAATGATGACCCCACTTAATGCTTCAAGCCATTAGATTGAAAATTCAAGGATGCAGCTCTCGATAGTAGGTATTATCAAGAGTTTTAAATCATTTTCCAAAAATATTAGCATTGCAGTTTCCAATCGAAATTTAATAAATTATTCAGATAAATTTAGGAATACGTTCCTAAAGTTTAGAACATCTTAAAAAATAATCGCAAGACTTATCCCGTGAGGTATGAAAATAATATATATATATATGTGTGTATATATATATATATATATATATGTATATTAATGATTAATGTTTTCAAAGAGTTGTAAATAATTTGTGTTTATTTTGCATAATTTGTGATTTTTTAAAAGTCAGAATTTTACTTCCCGAACTATGGTTTTGCAAAAAGGTCATAAATTATCCAATATTAAAAAAAAACAGAAAACTCATTTTTTTTTATGTGAACTCAATGTTAGTTGTTACTCGGGCTATGTTCAAGCCAAGCTTAGTCCTACTCGGCTCAGCTCAGATCGGCTAAAAATGTAAAAATCTCAGCTCGATCTCGGCTCGGCTTGGCTTGATATATTGCTTGAAAAGTTTGGCTTGAGCTCGACTTCAATCTGGTTCACTTGGCTCAAGCTCGGCTGGAGCTTGAATTGATTCAAGATTGAGCTGAGCTCGGCTTGATTTATTAAAATGTTATCTTTAAATAATAATGATATTATATATATATATATATAATATTATTTTATTTAATTTTTATTTAACATTCAAGCCGAGCTAAACTCAAGGCAAATCGAGCCAAGCCGAATCAAACAAGCCTTGGCTCGAGCTCGGCTTGAACACATTTTCAAACTCAAAAAATAGCTCTGTTCGGCTCGATAAGCCTAATTTCCGAGCATAAGCTCGGCTTTATCAAGCCGAGTAGAGCCGAGTTTCAAGCTAGCTCCGTTTGGATACACCCCTAATTGTTACTATGGACAAATAAGAGTTCAGAGGCCCTAAGAGTGAAGTAGTTTGCTCATTGACCAGCTAAACCCTAATTTCAAGTCAACATGTCTAACCCAAGCCCGAACCCAAGGGTGTCAGCCCGCTAACATACTCATGTAGTTAATTTGTCACCCTAACACAGCTATCGCTGGACGTGAAGACGAACCGCTCGATTTCCTCCCAGGGATGTCGGGATTTCACATTGAGGACTTGCAAGAGGGAATTGTCTTTGGAGACATGGAGTCGCCCTTGTCTATTATCCTACATCGAATGGGCCAGATGTTGCCACGTGTTTCTGCGATCGCAATCAATTCCTTTGAAGAGCTGAACCCTACCATCACTAATGATTTCAAGTCAAAGTTCCAAAAGTGCCTCAATGTGGGACCCTTCTCCATCATGTCCTCAGTACCATCTGATTCTGATGAGAGCGGCTGCCTATTGTGGTTGGACGGACAAAAAACAGCCTCAGTGGCATATGTAGGCTTTGGTAGGTTGATGACTCCACCACCCCACGAGCAAGCAGCCTTGGCAGAAGCTCTAGAAGCGAGTGGAGTCCCATTTTTGTGGTCCCTCAAGGACAGTTTAAAGGTGAATTTGCCATATGGATTCCTAGATAGAACAAAGGGAAGGGGAAATGTAGTCTCGTGGGCCCCACAATTGAGGGTCCTAGCCCACCCCGCGGTTGGTGTTTTTGTAACACATTATGGTTGGAACTCGGTGGTAGAGAGTGTCATGGGTGGGGTACCAATGATCTGCCGTCCGATTTTGGGGGATCATAGATTGAACGGACGGATGGTCACGGATGTGTGGCAAATTGGGGTGGGAATCAAAGGCGGAGTTTTCACGAGAGATGGAACGATGAGGGGTCTGGATCTGATATTGTCCAAAGAAAAAGGAAAGAGAATGAGAGAAAAGATTGGGGTCATCAAAGAGATGATGGAAAAGGCTATTGGGCCCAAGGGAGCTCTTCTGAAAATTTCAAAACTCTCTTAGAGTTAGTTTCTATGTGTAAGGCGAGTTAGAAAGCCAGACTTGTCATAAAAGACTAAGGAGTTTTGTTCTTGATGGTCTATTGGTATTAATGAAGTTAGCTAGTAAGGTTTGTAATAAAGTCTTATGAGTTTTGCTTCCTGCTAGAGAATACTGCTAAGCATACTCTTAAAATTTCTACTCTCGTTCTTTTTATATAATAAAACTATTGATTTATGTCAGCCCATTTTAGGCCCCCACTTAGTCATTTGTTTATTTTATCTGGTGAGGGTTTGAATTGTGAGAGTATGCTTAGCGTTGTTCAAATTTTTATCCCAATCTACTTTATTTAAAATGTATCGCTGACTCCCTGTTATTTGAGAAAATGGATTTTTGCATAGGTTGAAAAAAGATAGGTTAGCCTACAATGGTCCAAACCAATGGGATGTTGTCATATATGCACACTTTTTATAAAAAAAATTTATTGGAAATGAATCCAAGGGATAGGCAAGTTGTAAATGCAAATAGTGACCCGGAATTCGTATCGAACAGACGAACCAGGTAACATTGGTCACACTATAGTATTGGAGCAAGAGGTAGTGGAGTTAAAAAATTAAAAGGTTTTTTGGTAGGATAGATATTAGTAACAAGTTTGACTGTTGTCAAAGACGCCTCGTAATACGGATGGGCTTTTACTCACAAAACATCAGGAGTTTTTAAAATAATTTTGAAATAGATATGCTTATTATCTAAAAATTTAAACTCTATTAAGAATCTATCTATTGGGCTCACCCACCATCCGGTCACCACTAAGATAAAATTGATGAGATCGAGCAGATGAGTTATTCATAGGACTGTTGTGAAATACATCATGAAGTACATGAAAAAGACTAAGGATTATGTGCTTATTTTTCAATCTAAAGATCTCGTTGGAGTAGGTTATACTGATTCCAATTTCCAATCTGGTCCGGACATTTGAACTTCCACATCTGGATGTGTGTTCACACTGGGTGGTTCTGCTGTGAGTTGGCACAGCATAAAGCAAAAGAGCATTACAAACTCCACCACAGAAGCAGAATATATTGCGGCTTCTGAAGCTGCAAAAGAAATAGTCTGGTTCAGAAGATTTTTGCAAGAGATAGGAAATGTTCCTTCAGAATTTAAACTTATTACTCTATTTTGTGATTGTAATGGTGCAATAGCGCATAACAAAGAACTTAGGAGTCACAAGAAGATGAAACATATGAAGAGAAAGTATCATCTCATTCATGAGATTATTGAAAGACACACTACAAAATTGAAGGGTAATACCGGCCAAATATTACCGGCAGTTTCAAAAAACCCCTGCAATAAATTTTTATAGGGACGGTTGATTTACAACGCGGCTACTTGTAACTTTATACGGGCAGTTCTACGCTAAACCGCCCTAATATATTTATTTCCCGCGAGAAGAAAATAATGGGCGGGATAGAATTTCACCTTATACGGACGGGTTTTAAGGAAAGCGCCGGTCTTATATTATGTGTGCCGGCGGTATTAAGTAACCACAGGCAAAAACCTTCTAAAAAGTAGAGGGAAGTTTCGCGGGAGTGTCTTCACATTCACTCTCTCGGTCACTATCTCTCTTAGAGAATCATCCTCTCCGGCGACGACGAACATTGGTTGCTTCTTTCCGGCGGCGATAGATCCTCCAAACTCCGGTAATCTGTCTTTTCCTTCTCTCTCTTCTCTCTCTTCCCTCCCTATCTCCCTTTCTCTCTCTTCCCTTTGAACTCCGGTAATCTTCTGCATTTTTTTGGGGGGTTCCAAACCTTGACCCCTAACCCTTAATCGATGAAATAGAGGGTTAAGGTTTTGAATCTCCTTAATCTTCTACATTTTTTTTGGGTTCCTTCTTTTGCATTTTTTTTGGGGGTTATGCATTTATGCACGATTTGGATTATGCATGTATGCTTTTTGGGCATTTGGCATAGAAATATTTGTGGATCCAAGAAAAATTACTCTAATATAAACCTAATATTTGTGGAGCCTGAACTGTTCATTTTGTATGCAGTTGCCGGACAGATTTGTGACTGTAAGTGTTTTTAGAGGACTTGATTTTTGAGATTTAGTATTCCAGTTGCATTCATTGAGGTTAAGAAGCTTCGTTTCAAGGTGAGTTGGTGTTTTTGTTTTCTGATTTACGTCTCGAAGAAATATTATCGAGGTCTCTGTGTCTATGTGTTCTTGTTTTCTGATTTAGGTAGTTTTCTTGTTTTTTTTTTAATATGTTCTGTTAATTGGAGTTTGTATTTGATGAGGCTGCTGGTTTGGGGTTTTGGGCTTTAGTAGATTTGGATTTGTTCAGAAATTTTTTTATTTTTTATTGTGTGCTTTGTATTGTTTTATATTTCTGGGTTTGTATTTGATGAAACCCAGAAATTAGGGGTTTCTATTCTCTAGGTACTGGTTTGGGGTTCTGGGTTTCAATATATTTCTCCACCCCAGTTCTTTGTTTTCCTGCTATTTTATGTTAAATTGTTCTTCTTAATTTTTAGTATTTTGGATTCCTTCTCTTTTTTTTTTTTTTTTTCATCTATCAACTAACCTCATGAGCTTTTTGTTTAGGGGCGGACCAAAAAAAAATCAAGAACCTAGAAACATCTAGTGTGAGGAAACCCACTTAGGACAATAAGAATATGCATCCATTTCAAACGAAATCAGATAGCAGTAGAAGCTGAAAGAGAGTTGCATTTAGATATAGTAAGCATTTGACCTGATAACTAATACTAAGCATACCAAATCATCTAATTTTTTTTTAGCCAGGTGTAAGTAATAGCTGGAAGAATAATCAGTGGCCACGAGAAGATTCTGAAAATAGCTGGATATAAAGTGGTTCAAAAAGACTTCTCATCCTGTGTAGGTTGCTCCCATACAACCAAAAAAACATTCTATTAAATATCTGGCATACTTATTGGTATTTATTCTTTGTTTGATGATCTTTAGCATTGTATAAATTCAGATCTGAATGTGGGAAGGTGCATTAAGGACTATAGTTTAGTACATGTATTTGGAAGTTTGATGTTATTTATTTTTAAACTCAAAATTTTGAGTTGATAGATTTCTCATAATTTAATTGAGTAATGTTTTTAATGGATTGATATTTTCTTGAATAAGATCTTTCAACATATATCCATAGGTATTGGAAGTAGCAAACATCAAACTGAAGTGAATATATAGGATTCAAGAGGGGCGGGGCGGGGTGGGGCACCGGAGCGGGGTATACTAAAACCGCCTCCGCCCCGAAACCAAGTCGGGTCTTTATTTTTTATACCGTCCCCGCCCCGCCCCGCCCCCGATTTATTTGAAAAAAAACCACCCCCATAGGTGTGGGGTGAGTCGGGGCCCCTACGGGGGCGGGTCATATTGCCATTCCTATGGGACATGCAAGTATATCTCAAGTTCGTAACTAAGCTGAATAAACAATATGGAATATATGGGAATTTCATTAGGGTAGCAAGGACTTCTCCTAAAGGAGCTGTTAACGGAAGCTAATAATAGAATTTCCAGTTCTTTTTTCTTTGCTAAAGTTCATCTCTGTGGTACTTCTGTCATTCCATTTTCATGCTCTAGTTTGAGAAATTGAAACCCTTTTGGAAAGAACTAGAACCAAGGTTGAATCCCTAAGCTACAGGTTTAGCTCTAAATGCGCAAACTGCATTTCAACCTAAGAATGTTTCTAGGATCTCACATAGACAAATGTGTTTAGACAGAAAGCATAGTGTGTAATAGTCTTGATATTGTGGGTTCGATTGCATATCACCCACCAAAAAGGAAAAGGATGTAACAAATAATATTATTAGTGCATTGACCAATCTCCAACATGTGTAGATTAGATCATTGGTTTCTATATACTTACTGTTAGCAATTCTTGGTACTTGATAACCACAAATAATGTTAGAAATCCAAAATGATTGCATAAAATATATGCATGCGCATGAATTTTTATGTGTGTGCTACATGCTTATGTATAATTAAATGTACATGGAGTAGTCGGACATGTATGCCTATATCATAATGATGTCTCATGAATGAATGGATTGGTCACCGTCATGCTAATTTTTTTTGTGAGAAGTCATCCTATGAATAGGTTCATGAAATCTCCTTCTTGTAGGACCCATTAACATATATCAGGCTAATCTGAAAATACACATGACATTTATTTTACCACTTTTAGACTAATGTAAGAAATTGTTGCCATTTCTCAGAGTAATCAAAGAAGAAATTAGAAATCTAATCTCATACCTCATGGATAGGAGTTGGATTCAAAAGCCAAGGTACATCAATTAGTAATTTCTAACTTTGATGAATGTGATGTCCTTATAATTATCTAGCTCAAACGTGTTTACCCTATTTCTTTGTATAAAATAGGGTGTCAATAGAATATATTGAAGGGGTGAAAGATTTCATCGAGTTTGCATTAGCTCGTGGTGCGACTATCGATGGAAAGTTAAAGTGTCCGTGTCCCAAGTGCAACAATGTGGAGCGACAAGATAGAGGAACAACTTTTGATCATATGATATGTCATGGATTTGATAAGCATTATCAAATTTGGTATTTTCATGGAGAGGATGTACCACAATCCACATCCATTAATGAAGATGTGCTGAATGAGGACTTACATGATAGGGAGAATGAAATGGGAGATATGTTACACGATGTTTTCAGGCCTCCAAACCCAGATGGAGTTATTGGTAATTGGGCACATGAAGAATGCAATGCCCCCAATAAAGATGCTGATAGATTCTACCAATTGATAAAGGATGCAGAACAAGCTTTGTATCCAGGATGTAAGAATCATACGAAGTTGTCATTCATCGTTCGATTATATCATATAAAGTGTCTCAGTGGATGGAGCAACAAGTCATTTACATTGTTGCTTGAGTTGTTGAGGGAGATACTTCCTGAGAGGTCAACATTCCCAGAGAGTTTCTTTCAGACAAAAAAGATCATTTCAGACCTGGGGCTCAATTATGAAAAAATTGATGCATGCCCCAACGATTGCATGTTGTATTGGAAGGATACTGCTGGTAAGCAAGCATGTAATGTATGCGGTGAATCAAGATGGAAGACAGGGGAAGATAGCTCAGAAGGCAAGAAGAATAAAACCCCAGCGAAGATTTTACGTCACTTCCCACTGAAACCCAGGCTACAAAGATTGTTCATGTCATCAAAGACTGCTCACAAAATGAGATGGCATGACGAGGGCCGAACTAAGGACGGGAGGTTAAGGCATCCCGCTGACTCACCGGCCTGGAAAAATCTGGACAACAACTACCCGTCATTTGCTTCGGACCCTCGCAATGTCAGACTTGGGTCGGCAAGTGACGGCTTTAACCCATTCAGGACGATGAGTACTTCTTACAGCATATGGCCCGTGGTTTTAATTCCATACAATGTGCCACCATGGATGTGCATGAAGCAATCGAACTTGATCCTATCCTTGCTTATACCTGGTCCCAAAGGACCCGGTAATGACATTGACGTCTACATGAAGCCTCTAATAGAGGAGCTAAATGACTTGTGGGATAATGGGATGCCAACTTACGATGCTTCGAGAAAGGAGACATTTTCTATGCGTGCAGCTTTGCTCTGGACCATTAACGACTTCCCAGGATATGCCATCTTGTCGGGGTGGAGCACGAAAGGGAAGTATGCATGTCCTTCTTGTCACAAAGACACCTGCAGTCGATATTTGCGTAATAGTAGGAAACAAGATTACATGGGGCACCGTCGTCTATTACCATTGGATCACAGGTTTCGAAGAGATAAAAATTCCTTCGACGGTAGTGTAGAGTTGAGGTGTGCTCCAACTCCAATGTCTGGGTTCGATGTGTTGAGTCAGTTGGATGACGCTACTTTTACTTTTGGAAAGCAGACTGGACGGAAATGATCAAGGCAGATGGACGATCAGAGTATGTCGTATAATTGGAAGAAGAAGAGTATATTTTTTGAGTTGCCTTATTGGGAGCACAATTTGTTAAGACACAACCTTGATGTAATGCACATTGAGAAGAATGTATGTGACAATGTGCTCGGGACTTTGTTGAATATGGATCGAAAATCGAAGGACAACTTAAAAGCTCGACTAGACTTAGTTGATATGGGTGTGAGACATGCACTTCACCCACAACTCCGACATGACACAAACAAAGCATATCTTCCCCCCGCATGCTTCTCAATGGACAAGGCTGAGAAAGAGATGTTTTGTAAGGTCTTGAAGAGTGTGAAAGTTCCAGATGGCTACTCTTCCAATTTTGCCAGACATGTCAATATTAAAGAGCGCAAAATATCTGGCTTGAAAATTCACGACTCCCATGTCATAATGCAACAATTCCTACCATTGGCAGTGAGGAAGACATTACCGAAAAATGTAAGCGCAGTCTTGATCGAATTAAGTAACTTCTTTCGGCGATTATGTTCTAAAGTCGGTCAGGATGAAGAGTTCAGGCTCTTAGAGGAGAAAATTGCTAACACTTTGCCATTTTGAGAGGATTTTCATGCCTGTATTTTGTGACGTTATGGTGCACTTGCCTATACATTTGGCCACAGAGGCAAGATTGGGTGGACCTGTTCAATACCGGTGGATGTATCCTATCGAATGGTATGTCTTAAAGCTTAATAAATACATCCGTGAAAGTTTTTATTACTATTTTGTGGTCTAATCTAGTTTCAAATGGTGGGCACATAGGTATTTGTTCACATTGAAATTGTATGTCCGCAATCGAGCCCAACCGGAAGGGTGCATTGCTGAAGGGTACTTGGCAGAAGAATGTTTGACTTTCTGCTCAAGATACATAAATAATATTGAAACAAAGTTCAACCGACCGGTGCGGAATGTAGACGAAAGTGCAATAGGGGGTAAGGAGCCATTCATTCTAACTGACTTAGAATGGCAGCAAACACATCGTTATGTGTTATTCAACTGCAAAAAAGTCAGGCCATACTTAGAGTAAGACTGATATCACATGCTATTTAATTCTCTGTGTTTCACCCCTTCTAGAATTTATATCAACATTTTTTTACTGAGATCTGACATATGCATGAGTATTAACTACTTTGTAGGCATCACATGAGGGTACTTAAGATGATATACTCGAGAATAAGAATGCTCCCCCATGAGCTCCAGAAAAAGCAGAACGATGAATTCATTGAATGGTTCAAGAGTCATGTAAGTCACCATTGCTTGAGTTTTTTTCTTTTTTTGCACAACACTTAAAAATGAATTGCGAGGAATCGACTTAATCTTTTTTGTTCCGGCAAATAGGTTAAAACGTTGCGAGAGTCAAATAGTGGGGGTGAGGTGCCCGAGGATATTCGATTCCTCGCCTACGGTCCACAAAGAGTCGCGACAAGGCTTAAGGGTTACGTCTTGAATGGATGTAGGTTTCACACCACAAATGAGGAGAAAGGACGCAAAAGTCAGAACAGTGGTGTTGCGGTCACTGCAACAACTACAAGCTACGCATCTTCTAGAGATAGAACCCCTATTGCAGGAGAAATAACCTATGATGGGCGCTTAACGGACATAGTCCAATTGAAGTATTCACAGACATTGAAATTTATATTGTTTAAGTGCGATTGGGTTGATGTGAGGTCCCGGGGCAAAGGAATAAAGTCTGATGAGTATGGATTTACCCTCGTGAACTTCACACGCTTGCTCCCAGCGGACGAACCATATGTTCTTGCATCTCAGGTAGAGCAAGTATTTTATGTCCAAGATCCAACGGAACAAGATTGGCATGTTGTCATCAAGACTAAACCGCGGGACTTGTTTGAAATGAATGAGGAATCTCGTGTGGATGATGATGCATTCATGGAGAACGAGCCCTTTGATGATCAACACTTAGATGTCACTAAACATGATGGTGATGGAAGTGCCAGTTGGGTGAGAGTAGGAGTTACTGGAGCAATAGTCGATGCACCTCTAGTTGTGCTCCAACAACATACTCCTACCAATTCTATCGATGAAGAGGGTGAATCAGAGCATCATGATGACACAGATGACGACGACTAATATATTTGTTCAATTATATTAATGCGTGGTTTATGCAACATCTACTGTAATGTTTTAATTGTTGAAATTTGAGATGCTTAACTTGTTTGGAAATGACATCTTTAACCATTATTGTTTGCTTTGGTAAGTTTCTTGGCCATCCTGGATGCTAATTTGCAGTAATTAATTAAAAGTGACACCTGTGCTGCTTTACTTAAGTTGTGAAATGTCAGTAAATTTTGGACTAAGTGTTCAATTTGTATGTACTTTTTCCTCTGTATTTGTTTTGTAATATGCTTTGTATTTTCAGATGGAGCCTACCAATCATATAGATGGAGAGGGCCCCCCACAAAAGAGACGACGAGGGCGAGGCATCACGAAGTGCCTCAAACTCCAAAGGTTACCTGAGGGAGAGAAGCTCCCCATCACAGTGAACGAGAAAATGCAACCTGTGAAGGATAATGCCAGTACGATGGCTTACTACATTGGCACCCTCGCTCGAGATGCCACTTTGTTGCCTATTGATGTGGTTAGTTGGAAGCAAGTTGATGAGGACGCTAAGCTACGTGTTTGGGAGCTTGTATAGGTAAGAAGTAGAGCAATTGGTCCCAATTTATAGTTTACGTATATTGCACCTTTTGCCCTAAAATTTATATTTTATTTTATAACTTGGTGATGTAGGAGAAGTTTGTGGTTCCTCCTCAACTAAAAAACTATGTGATGGAGTCCGTTAGCCACAAATGGAGGGACAACAAGAGCAATCTGAAGAGTGAGCACTATGATCCCTTTACTACTGATGTAGAGCGGTATGACCAACGACCCGAGTCGGTGCCTGTGGGGCAGTGGCAGACAATTGTGCAGTATTGGGGTACCGAGCAGGCCCGGGTATATTATAGTTCTACTAATAAAACTAGATTATGTAGTTTTATACCCTATTAATTATTAACGACCTTTCTAATAATTAAATTATGTGCAGAAGAGGAGCGAGATGAACAGGGCAAACCGCTCTAAACAAGTGCTATCCCATACGGCTGGCACAAAGAGCTTTGCCAGATTGGAAGATGAGGAGGTACTTGCAATTATTTCACTTTCCTTCATTATTTAGCTTATGTATTAACATTGTATTAATTTAATAGAGAGAGAGAAGGCCCTCCCATACGCCACTGGGTCGTGCTGATTTCTTTATCTTATGCCATCAAAAGAAGGATGGCACACTGATAAATGATGCTGTGGCGGAAAAGATAGTAAGTTGCCTTAACTCTTGTCTAATCATATAGCATGTTAGTGTTGACTCAAAATTTTTGCAAATATTGACAACTCTTTGTAGCAAAAATTGAGAGAACACCTTGAGCAAATACCGGATGGCTCGCAAGACAACATTGGTCGAAATGACGTGTTCTCTCAGGTCATGGGACCCGAGCATCCAGGTCGCGTTCGTGGATGTGGCATGGGCATTACTCCCACTAGACTATGGGGGTCATCATCGAGTCAACGTCGTGGATCCTCATCCAATGCTTTTCAGGACGAGTGGAAGATTGATTTGGACCGTCGTTTAGCTGAGAAGGATGCTCAATTCGAGGTCCAACAAGAACACATTAGGCGACTGGAATCAATGTTGCAGATGGTCATTGATGGTCAGGTATATAATCCAACGAAAGAGCACTTTATTGGTTTCAAGTTTGATGTCAAAAATTAAGCTTGCATATGTATCTATTAGTTTTAGGAAAGACATTTGAAAAGTCTCCTAGTTAAAGAATTTTATTTTCTAAATCTCATGTGTCTTTATTATGTGTTGAAATTTTGATATAACTTGGTGTTTTTGTTGCAACTTGTCTGCAGACATGAGGTCGTGCTCCTGTAGACCAAGTGTCACCCGTTGAGGTAATTTTACTTTCTAACAATTAACATGTGTGGATGTCATACTTATATGTGTATATATAAATACAAGAGTATGTGCTATTGTTTTTCTAGATATGCAGCTGTATACTAGTACAAATTTTCCTTACACAAATGATTGTTCCAGCTAGCTTTATGTTTTTTTGTTTCTATTGAAGCCTCATAAATTGCAACATTGCTGAAAAAACTTCATCAACAGTTCCATCCATCTCTGACTCTTTCCCCTTTTGTTAACATCAACACAAAACAAAAGAACACAAACATTTTCAACTCCGTTCGATTCAAAACTCTTAAATCTAAACATGAATCACCTAGCATTGTATCTTCCGCACAAAAAATTCACTTCCGGACCTCACTGCATTAAACAAACACACAAAACGCACTAAATTCTAAGAGAAATGCTACATTTGAACAACAGATCTCGTCGATCTGCGAAATTTCCATTTAAAACTCATAGCTCTGGAATCAAACATGTTCACCATCTTTTAAGACAATGTTAGTTGGTTACTGCGGTAAGGGTTTTTTTTTTAGGGTAATATAGGGTGTGCCAAACCATTCGAGGCAAGGACTAGTCCTTGTACGGATGTCCGTACCGACCCATTCAAAATTTTTCCTACAAAAACCAAGACAAGTTGAGGAGTGGAAGTTAAACACATAATCATAAGGAGCAAACCGGGGATGCTAGCCAATTGCACCAAGCCCCATGCGTGAGTGGATGTGTGACAACACTCTAAAGAGTAATCTTCAGATGCATTTGAAATTTCTCCTTTGAGAATTGTGAATGCCACGGTGAGGGTCAGATGCTAGCCAATTGCAGTTTGTTTGTTCAATTTGTTTGTTGGGCTTCTAAACCTTCGTTTGATAACTAATATGGTGTGAACATTTTTTTGTTAATTTGTTAGGAGGTGACAATATATGAACCCAAATGTTTTTTAATTTGTTAGGAGTTGATAATTGATAACATGTTTTTCACTTTTAACATTTTTTTGTTAAACTCTGACAAATTAACAGTTCCATCCATCTCTAAATCTTTCCCCTTCTTGTTAACATCAACACAAACCTCATCTTCTAAAACAATCCCCAACCTCTTCTTAACGTGGAGGCTGGAGCAGCTGTTCATCTCCCTTCCCTTCTAAGGATTTACTGTTGTCTATTGAAAGATAGTACCAATAACACATTTAGGATTTACTGCTGCTACTTATGGAGACACTCCCTTTTACATGTATCAATCCAAATGAAAAGCAAAAGAACAAAATGATTGAATGCACAGAACACACCAAAAAACTACTGCTACTGCTACTGCCTACTGCCTACTGCCTACTGCCTACTGTATACTGCCTTCTGATATACATGCTTTTACAATATAAGAACCCAGAATTTTTTTTTATGTTGGGGGTTAGAAACCTAAATTTTTTTTTATGTTGGGGGTAAGAACCCAGATTAAAGATATGTGAGACAAATGAGTTCATCTCTTCCTCCCGTACGTTGGCATTTCAAGAAGATTAGGGTAAATAACATAAACAGAATAGATGGCATTTATCCAATGATAGTTTTATATCATAGGAACAATCTTCTGGCCAAGCATTTATCTGATGCGAATTCAAACATCACTGTTGATTTCAATATATCCATATGAATTCGATTCCAACCTAAACGGCTAGAATAACTTAAATAGAGATTCAGATAGATTAGATAGATAGAATCTCCGACTGAAATTACATTGTTCTTATAATCCGTTCAGTTTGGTAATACTGAAAGATTAACAAATTAAATTTGTTCTCTCCGATTGAAATTACACTGTTCTTATAATTAAATTTGTTATCAAGATGTATATTAGTTTTCTTTTTTGTATTGCTTTAGAGATGTTATTGATATGATGTTTTGATTTGGAGATATGAGAAAGATTGCTTTAGGTAGAATTTCCTAATTGCTTACCCCTCACCCCTGTTAGGTTGTCGATAAATAGATGAAAACCGAGAAGAATTTACTTTTCTACACCTGCCTTGTTGCTCAGAGATGACTGTAAACATTCCATGTTATTATCTATCATTAGTTATAATTATATTAAAAATTGACAAGTTTCCATTTGTTCTTATAGGAGGGAGGAGGCAGCACTCATTTCTCAGACATCGATCGTGACCCTCGAGCATAGAGGGATTTTTTTTTTTTTTGGAAAGCATGTAATGGGTTGTCTGAAAACATTCCATGTTCTTATCTATCATTGGTTATAGTTTATATTAAAAATTAACAAGTTTCCATTTGTTCTTGTAGGAGGGAAGAGCCAGCACTCATCTTGCATAGTGGGATTTTTTTGTTTTTTTGGAGAGGATGTAATGGGTTGTCTGTAAACAATACATGTTCTTATCTATCATTAATTATAGTTATATTAAAGATTGACAAGTTTCCATTTGTTCTTGTAGGAGGGAGGAGGCAGCACTCATTTCTCAGACATCAATCATGATCCCCGGGCATAGTGGGATTTTTTTGTTTTTTGGAGAGGATGTAATAGATTGTCTGAAAACATTCCATGTTCTTATCTATCATTAGTTATAGTTATATTTAAAATTGACAAGTTTTCATTTGTTCTTGTAGGGGGGAGGAGCCAGCACTCATCTCACATAGTTGGATTTTTTTGTGTTTTTTGGAGAGGATGTAATGGGTTGTCTGGAAACATTACATGTAATGGGTTGTCTGGAAACATTACATTACATATTCTTATCTATCATTAGTTATAGTTATATTAAAAATTGACAAGTTTTCATTTGTTCTTGTAGGAGGGAGGAGCAAGCACTCATTTCTCAGACATCGATCGTGACCCCGGGCATAGTGGGATTTTTTTGTTTTTTGGGGAGGATGTAATGGGTTGTTTTAAAAGATATGTTTTGTATTTTGGAGGGGATGTAATGCATTGTATTAATAGATGTTTTGTAAACTTTAACTCATTATTGTAATGTTATTTGAAGGAATGTAATGTTAGTATTTTTAATTATTTAAAATGTTAGATTTTGTAGTTTGAATATTTAATTATTATTATATTGATTACAATTGGGAAATACAGGTACAAAAAAATTTATTAAACTAATAATTAAATTGCAAAAAAAAAAAAAACAATTCATATACCAGCAGTTTTGATACCTGCCGCAACATTTGAATACAATTACTTTTTTCTCGGTGGTTCTACAAATTGCCCCCATTATTTATACCGGCAGTTTTTAAAACTGCCCCTATTTTAATACCGGCAGTTTTTGAAACCGTCCCTATTTTAAAATACCGGCAGTTTTTGAAACTGTCCCTATTTTCTTATACCGGCAGTTTTTGAAATTGCCCCTATTTTTTTATTACCGGCAGTTTTTAAAACTGCCCCTGTAGCATAAATACCGGCAGAGTAATATAAACTGCCGCTATTTTCGCCGCAATTACTAATTGCGACCACGCTTATAGCGGCGATTTATAAAACCGCCGGTATTAAAAATACCGGCAGTTTTTTTATTTACAACGGCAGTTTTGAACCGCCAGTATAAACCCTCAATTTTGTAGTGACAAGACATCGTTGTTACAAAGATTAGGTCTCAACTTAATATTGTTGATCTGATGACAAAAGCTTTATCAGATAAAGTATTTGTAACACATTTAGATAGTATGAAATTGAAATCTATGTCAGAGTGACTTTAAGGGCAAATGGAAGATTTTGGACATTATGCCCTGAAAAGTCATTTAGATTGTAAGATTTTTATTGATTAGATTAATAAAGACATCTTCTTTATCAATTGTGAATTCATTATGACTAATTAACCAAGATCATAAGATGATCTATACAATATGAGATATCGAACAAGGTCCCTAAGATATATTGTAGGAAAGCTATGTGATTGGTTATGGACTGACACAGGTAGATATAGTTTTCTAGTTCCTTATACCTTATAGATTCACATTTATGTGTGAAGCTAGACACTTCACCTTTATGGCTGCCACAATGCTTAGATGTTCTCAATGGTTGAGATGTGGTTTTATCTTAAACTATTGTAGTGAAGACTAAACATCGGCATATGGGTGCTTAAATGTACATTGACTGATTACATACAATGAGAGATCTCTTACATAAACATACTATTAGATAGATTGTCTCTTATTCATATTGAACAGATTTGATGATCCTTAGATCTAATGAGTTCATTTATAACTGAGCAATGATCTGGTTGTTTTGATTACACCTAAGTACTCTCTACTTTAGGGACTACGATAAGGTGACAGTTGGATAATCAGAAAGTTGTTCGAGTCATGATGAATATCAAACAAGAAATTTATACTCATTAAATTGAGATATTATCCAAGTTCCGGGGTAAGACAGTCCATTAAACTAAAAGTCTGCGCATGTGATTTTGAAATCAAATATATTTGAAATATATTTTTTAATAAAATATATTATATTTAATAAAAGATTTTTTCAAAATGTTTTAACATGATAAAATAGTTTCTCATGGCTTAATCAAATGTCTTGGAACCCCGGATGATGAACATAGACTATAGGTTAGATAGTATCTTAATCTCGAAGACCTATTAGGGATAATGTTAATGGAATGATTATTCGAATGCATTAGTTCATGTGACGGGATCCTATTGATTTATGTTCTTTCACTGGGATTCAATTGTAATATGGATATCTCACGTTACTTGCAATTCTAGTGTACTTCCTATTAAGGGTCAATGGGATAACACCGGGTAAGCCAGGGTTAGAATATCCCAGAGTAATCTGTGGAAGTGCTCATAAAAGAAATATAAGCTCGGACAAATAGATTAAATGTTAATCTATATTATAGATTAAATGTTAATCTAATTTTAAAGAGATAAAACGATAATTATTTAACCAACCAAATATAAGGGAATATGTGTTTGACCCATATTCATAAAACCAAATTAAATGAATCTTATAGGTGGGCTCACGCCCATAGGATTAACACCCCTATTAGTGGCACCTACTTCTGCTTCCCTAAATTTTAGGGATTTTGGTTAGTGGATAATTATTAGTTAATTATCTCTTATCTAATGAGCTTAAATTATTACTTAGCTTTGAAGAAACAAAAGAGATAAGGAAAATCACTAATCTCATCCATATAACTCATGCCTCTTTCCTGGAGAATCTATACTGTCTAGGTTCAATATACCCTAAATTTTAGGGTATTAGTTATATCCTTTTAATTAAGGAATCCTTTTGAGAAAAGGAAACTTGCTATAGAAGTTTTGTAATAACAAACTTCTTGTGGGAGTCTAATAATGATAAGAGTTATCATTATTAGAAACTTTAAAAGATAATTACCAAGATAATTGATTAAATCCATATAAATACAGCACAAGGAAAAACGTGAGAAAGAGGAGAATACTCCAAGGGATTTTCGTGAGCTACTTATGGGGTTCTAAGTTGTTAGAACTCCTTAATCTCTTTTTCATCTATGGGTCTTCTTCTTAAAGAGATTAGATCTTCTTCTAAGGATTGATCCGAAGGATAATTTTGTTCTTCATAATGCAAAGTATAGATTCGAAAGCTTTATGGAGATAGCGAGGAGCAAGGATCGAGTTGGTTTTATTTCTTTGAGAAATCTCTACAAAGAGTTCTAAAGTTCTTTCGTTATTTTGGCCACCGGTGAACATCATTCATCGATGTATTCTTCTTTCATTAATGTAGATATATTTAAATGTTTACTATGGTGTAAAGATCTTTGGGATCCAGATTTCCCCATAATTTTTTATCTAAAGTCCCTTCACTAGAAAGGGTAAATCAAAAAGAAATAAAGCAAGGAAGTGAAAAAGGATTACCTTTTGGAGCAGAAGGAGGAGGAAGGAGGAGGAGAAGAGCACACTCGTTTGGTCGACTTTAATTGAAGGAGAAAATAAAACTTTTCGAGCCTAGGGTTTAATACCCATTTTACGAATCTCGGTCGACCAAGTTCAGGTTCAGTCGACCGACTTGGTCAGTGTTTGAAAAATTGATTAAAAACAGTTTTAACACTTCAAAAACAATCCACTCCCCCTCAAAAAAATCATACTCACTCAACATTGAGCAATACTCCCCCTCAAAATAATTTTTCCTAAAAATAGATACCCAACACAAATATCACACACATGCATGAAAAACATTCCAATAGTTTAAAGATTTTTCAATCCCAAGAATTAAGAATAGTCTAAATGAGGATAAATCTATCTAAATGAGTCTCAATGGGCAATCACAAGCATTTGTTCACATTTAGGGCTCAGTTTCACTATGTAGGCTATGTGAGTGTAGTGGGAATCTGACTTGACTCTAATATCAAGCTTTATCCCTATTGAGGATTTGTCACTCACCTAGTAAGGAAACTCCATGTATCTCAATACTAGAATTCAAACCTAGTAAAGTCCAGAATTTACTGATTTTTTCTTTTAGTGCATCTTTTTCTATTGTTTAACTATTCATATTTTATCCCCAGTGAAACAAAGCCAATCTTGTAAGAATGAACTTTTGATTTTTCTTTTTTCATCTTTTTCTTACAATGGTGGTTTTCACTCTAGAAGGTAGGTAGCCCTCTCTATTGGCAGTAGGGGCTTTCACACAAGCAATCCAGACAAATACCTACCTTACTGACATAGGTAGTCATTACTAATTGTTTGCATCCAATAACATCTTTCACACTATCCCAATAGGTATCCCTTTCCATTGCCTCAATTTTTTTCTTTGAATGGAAAACACAAATAAATGAGAAATTAACCAATGGTCAATCTAGATTTTGTCAATCTAAAGGGGTCAAAATGGATAATGCAATTTCCTACAACTTAGGCATATATACCTTTAACCATGGTCAGTCAGAGTGCATGTGCAATGAACACAACATACTTGGATGACTAGTCTCCAACTATGATAAGTGAAAATGTCTAGTTATTATCACCCAAAAGGCCAACAAGATGCATTATCCTCATGAACTCAATCCTATGTAAATGTTTTTCCTTGGGCAAGAAATATGTTATTAAGCACAATGAATGTAGAACATGCACAATATAATAGTAGAATAAATCAATTGGTATTTTTGACCTTTTTCAATGTTTTTGCATTTTTGAAATTATGAAAGAAGGACCAACAACCTATCCAAAAAGAACAAGCAAATATTTTTGAGATTTTGTTTATCAAAATAAAATAAACTGACTAACAAAAGAACAAAAACAATATTCATCATGACTCAATGATACCCTGACCTAACTGGATAGACTCTCTTGACCTGAATATGCCAAACTCTCTAATCCGGCACGCTAGAGTGACTTATTTGGATACGGAAGATGTGCTCCACCATCTCTGAGGGAAAAGCTTGATCAAGCTGAGGAATGTTCCACTCCTTAGAGCCCTCAGTAATAAAGTCCACCATAGTGAGCCAAACATAGGAGGTCGGTTTAGGAGAAGAGGACTTGAAACCTAGCTTGGTAGGGATCCACGCTTGAACCGATGGGTCAATGGACCGGCTATTGTCAACTTGCCACTTGAGACTGTCATGCAAGGTTGCGCGGCCCACTACCGGTGACCAATGGAAGCCTCCATAAAGTCCACATGAGGGAAAATGCTCTTTACCAACCTGCTCCACATAGAATTAGAATTTGCCATGATCAACCAGCCTTGCTTTTCTAAAAGAGCAAGACTAAAGGTAGAGAGCTCCCGGCAGCCTCCTCTAAACAAAAAATCTTGCTGGAGAAGAGAAGCCTGCAAGAGAAACCTTTCTAAAACCTTGTTGGAGAAACCTCTTTGCGATTGCATAAAGTCTCCTAGCAAACCCAATGAATCTTCTTCCTGATCTCCGAATGACCCCACCAAAAATTAGCCATGAGCGAAGCATTCTTCCTATGCTATGGAAGCTTATAGCACCCCATAGTATAGGAAGGAATTGCTGGGATTACCACTTTTAGTAACACCTCCCAGCTAGCTTTAGTAAAAAATTTCCCTTTCAAAGATTGAAGTTTTGCTTTCATTATGTCTGTAATGGAAGCAAATAGCTCCCCCTTAGAGTGGCCGAATTCAGTGGGGAGACAAAGATACACTCCAGTGTGGTCCATAATACGCATATGTTGACTACTGGATAGCAGACGACGAAATTTGTACGAACTATTAGGGCTGAAAATGACTCCGGATTTCTGGCGATTAACAACTTGGCCAGAGGCTCTACCAAATTCATCAAGGACCTGCTTAATACCAAGAGTACTCATTATATTGGCGCAAACAAAAAGAATGCAATCATTAACAAACATCATATGGGAGATAGTGAGGTTGTGCCTCCGAACATTGATACCGTTAAGAGAACCCGTCGCCTCTTCCCTATCCAAATGGTGGGAAGCCATAATGAATAATTAGGGTGAAAGGGGATCGCCCTGTCGAAGTCCTCTCGAAGGCCTGATTAAGTTACGAGTAGAGACACACTGCATCGACAAGGAAATCCAGCACTCGCATAACCCTAACTTCCGGAGAATCGCTTCCAAGAACCCCCACTCCTACCTCTCATAGGATTTGTTCATATCTAATTTGACCACCATCAGAAAATCTTCACCTTTCTTTTTACCCTTCATATGGTAGAGTAGCTCGTGAGTTACTGCAAGGGATGAAAGCAGATTGAGTAGGGTGCACCATATCCTCTAGAATAGTCTTTAACCTATTAGCTTGTAACGATCCGCATTTAATTCACTAGTTTCATAATTGTATGAGTTAATTGTCTAAATAAATATACTTAATATTATACGTAAATCTTAGGAGAGATTAATGCATTAAAATATTGAATCTCAAAACTCATTTAATTCACTCGATTTCGTGAATTTATGGAGATAAATTGCACTAAATAAAAGAAAGACAAAAAGTAGCATGACTTATAAATAAATATATATAAAAAAAAGCGCCGGCGATCGATCGCCCAAAACGCCGGTTTGGTGGCGGGTTGCGCGTTTTTGTGGCTTTTGAGTCCCTAGGGCTCCCAATGTTATAAATACCTCATTTATACTCGTGGATTAGGGTTTCTAAGGCCTTTTAAACCTAAAAGAGTGAAAAATGAGAGTTTTTGAGAGATCAAAAAGAGAGAAATTGAAGGAGTCTAAAGGATTGGTCAGATAAAGGAGAAACTAGGCGTGAAGATCAAGATAGAACCATATTTGCAAGCGATAGATCGTAAGGAGATGATCAAGTGAGGTAAATAACAGATCTAGTATTCCATATTTTGAATATTAACCTAAAAGAATGAATAAAAAGAGAGTAAACCTAAGTAAAGATGTAAGAATATGTAGGATCTATGAACATGTTTACGATTTCTATATTATTATTGATAGATTTGTTAAAATAGGATATGAAGAACCATATTATAATTTTTATATTATTATTGATAGATTTGTTAAAATAGGATGTGAAGAACTGTATTTTGATTTCTACATTATTATTGATGGAATTGTTAAAATAGAATATGAAGAACCATATTATAATTTTTATTTATGATTGATAGATTTGTTAAAATAGGATGTGAAGAACCATATTTTGATTTCTACATTATTATTGATAGATTTGTTAACATAGGATGTGAAGAACCGTATTTGGATTTCTACATTATTATTGATGGAATTGTTAAAATAGGATAAGAAGAACTATATTATGATTTCTATATTATTTATTGATAGATTTGTTAAAATAGGAGGTGAAGAACCATATTTTGATTTTTACATTATTATTGATAGATTTGTTAAAATAGGGGGTGAAGAACCATATTTTGATATCTCTCTTATTAACTATGGATTTGCTAAATTTAGATGTGAAGAACCCTGTTAAAAATTAATTATGATTCAACAAGATGATTGGGAAAATTTATTAAAGTGTGTGGATTTATGAGAAGAATGGGATGAATGGATGAATAATTGTGATATTGTATTGACACGTGAGTTTATTTTATGTTTAAAATTCATGAAAATTATCATTGATGAAGAATATTATAATTAAGATGTTAATCTTAATTAAAACGAAAAAGAGACTTTGATATGTAAATTAGCTCGTAAATATTATAAATATTTGATGTCACAACTCCCCAGCAGACAGTTGACAATCTCCAGCAAAATGCCACTTCCCGATAGATCCCCAGCAGTGGTCTACAATAGTGTTGCATTCCCCAATGGCTCCCCAGTAGAGGCCTCCAATTGCTCTCTACAAACACTCTCCTCAGCAAGAGTTTAGAAGTTTCTAATTGCTCCCCAGCAAGCTTCTCCCTAGCCAGAGTCCAATCTCCAGCAACAGTAAAACAAGCAAGTCTACCCCCAAGCATCCCCAGCAGTGACAAAGCCTCTTCTGAGTCATACTCTACTCTCCGAGAGTGAAAGACAGATTACACAATCCCCTAAGCCCTGACAAAGGTAATTTTCTGGCGAATCTAAAAGCTAGCTAAACATTCTTTCTGTTAAAATCCAAAACTTTTGAAAAAATTCCAACACTTTTCTAAAAACGTTTTTCAAAATAGAGCTTTCGGTACCGAAACCTGGTCATACCAACCTGCATCAGGTAGCTCCCGACAAAGACAAACAAATGAAGTTGACACTGTGCATCCCCACAAGTCGAAATCAACAGTCATGGGAAAGCATCATTGCCTTTACACCCTGCATGACATCATCAAAATCTAGCGCCCCTGGGCCATTTCAAAATCAATCTGGCTAGCGCCTCTTGGACATGCTGCAACCCTTTCGACACCCCTGTGTGTCCTTTGACATCCTGCATATCCCTTGGCAACCTCGTCATCCCGCGATACCTCCTACATGTCCCCTTCGACACCCCCGTGTGTCCCAGACTTCCTGTATCCCCCTTGGTAACCTCGTCATACTGCGGCATTACCTCCTACATGTCCCCTTTCGATACCCCCGTGTGTCCCAGAGATCTTGCGTATCCCTTGGCAATCTCGTCATACCGCGATACCTCCCGCATGTCCCCCTTTCGACACTCCCGCGTGTCTCAAACATCTCAAGTGAGCATCGACATAACACAATTTGTCAGCACCTCGCATGTCCCCCTTTGACACCCCCGTGTGTCTCCGACATCTCAGGTGAGCATTGATATAACACACTTTTTCGTCATTTCGCATGTCCTTTCTACACCCCCATGTGTCTCGACATCCCAGGTGAGCATCGACATAACACACTTTTTTGGCACCTCGTATATCCTCCTTCGACACCCCCGTGTGTCCTTAACATCCCAAGTGAGTATCAACATAACCCACTTTGTCGGCACCTCGTGTGTCTGAACATCCTAGGTGAGTATCGACATAACACAACTTGTCAGCACCTCGCATGTCTCTCCTTCGACAACCTGTGTGTCTCCGATATCCTAGGTGAGCATCGACATAACATGCTTTGTCGGCACCTCGCATATCCTCCTTCTGACACTCCATGTGTCCTTTGTTTGTTTTAGCTAAGCACCTCCGGGTAATGCCATAACAACCAATCCTGGCTAGCGCCTCCGGGACATGCCATCTTTCATTGAATCTATCATTCCCCAGCTTAAATAGCACAAACTACTCTTCCTTCCCCAGGGAGTGGCCTTAACTACTTTCACCTTCCTAGGTCGCCCATATATCCTCCAGGAATAGGCAAGCACTTCACATCACCACTTGCACAACATACATATCATCATTCCCTGAAATCCAAACTTGGTGTAAAAATAGAATGATTCTAGTCTTTGCCGTTCAATTTGCTAATTTGGCACTCTCTGGCAAAGAGGGGCAGCTGTAAGCACCGATTTTTACACCCTACCTTTAACCATGGTTAATATATTTTAATTATGGTTATTCCCAGCTAAGTCCCAATCAAATCATAGCCTTCGTCAAACCCTAGGCAAACCCTAGGTAAAACTTGAGCAAACTCTAAACCCTAGGCCTAACTCTAGGTGCACCCCAGTCAAACCCTAGGCCTAACCCTAGGACAAACCCTAACCCTAAGGAAACCCTAGTCAAACCCTAGTCAAACTCTAGGACAAACCCTAACCCATAGTAAACCCTGGTCAAACCCTAGTCAAACCCTAGGCTAGCCCGAGATAAACCCTAATTCAGCCCTAAGGCCCAAAAACCCTCAAATCCGAAGCCCAGAAACCTCTATGGGCCCAAACAAGGGCCCACAAGCCTTTAGAACCCAGTACATTGGGGCCCACCAGCTTTATTTTGAAAATTCAAAATAATTGCGGTAATAACTTTACCGCCATTACTGAAAATAGCAAAATGAACAGTAACTCAGGCTAATCGTGTGAGGGTTGGGCCTGTTTTATCATAAAACAGGAAATTGCGGTAATCTTATTACCGTCATTCTTGATTCAGGCTAAATCAGGAATGACGGTAATAACTTTACCGTAATTCTTGGGTTTTTACAAATTCGCAGCTGGCTCCCCCCTGCACTCCTCCAGCTCCTTTCTCCTGTGTCTGCCACGCCTGCGTCTGCCACGCCTAGATTAATCCCCAGGTTGCACCTGGGTCTGCCCCAACTCTATAAATAGTCCCCCCATTCCTTAGTTCAAAGGACTCCAAAAAAACTCTAGATCAAAGCTCTATTTAGATTTTTCCAGCACTCTCCCACCATTATTAGCTTCCAAACTTCCACCTTGAAAGATCCGAGGCCTCCCGAGGAGCCACCCCAGGCCTACATATAGCCTTCACCACAGTGCACCAGCCCTCATCCATCATAGCAGCAGGGTAGCTCCCCTACCCCTTCTTTATTTCTGTTGTTAAAGCTGAAAGACCCCCTGGTCCTACTCCAGGGGGTCCTTCAATTCTATTTTTCTTCATATTTTGTTTCGTCACAGCCAAGGACAGGGGTCCCCCACCTTCTTCATAGGTGTGGTGGAACCCCTTGAGGTTTATGATTCGGGTACAAGACCCCACACCACCGCAGAACTCCCCTCTAGGTTCTGGGGGTCCCTCAAGCCATAAGGGATCCCCTAAAATCCACTGGTGCAGCCCCCATAGGGAAAATCAATTTTCTTAAAAAATTCAGGAATGACGGTAGAATAATTACGGTCACTCCTGGCCTCTCCTGTTGCAGCCTCTATACACCCCTTTGGGTGGATCCCTGGTCCATTCCAGGGCCATGGTTAGTCTCTTCAGACCCTGACCTACCTAGCCTGGTCATTCCAGGCTTGTCCCTTGATGCTCAACCATGGTTAACATGACCTGAAACAAAAGTTAGCATAATGGCGATAGACAGTCTACCACCATTACAGTATACCAATCACAGTGACTTTGGGCCTACATCAGGCCCATCTTAGACCTTCTCTTAGGCCCACTGAAGGTCAAAAAGACTCAGGGCACTCCCCTCTTCAAGTTTGTGGGTCCACGACCCCATGGCTGCACCCTAACCCCTGTACCAGACTGGCAAAGTCACCTTGAAAATGTATGATAATGGCGGTAATATCTTTGCCGCCATTATCTGTTTCTGTGGTTTTGGGTTTTGCACAGGGCCCAGGAGGCCATTCGAGGCCCTGCCATACCCTCTGGGCCCACCTAGACCCTTAACCAGGGTTAACCCAACCCTGGTTAACTTCTAATCGTGGTTAAGAAATCCTTAACCCAAGGAAAAATCTGAAAAATTCCTTAAAAAATCTTAAATATTCTGAAATGTCCAAAATGTTTCTGCTTTGGCTATTTTACCATGGTTAGCAGCCCTAACCATGGTTACCTTTTCCATTTAACTCCGGTTAGTAACCCTAACCTCGGTTAAATCCGATTTTAGCCTACCGAGCCTAAAGCTCTTAACCTACCGGGCTTACCCTTGGCCTACCAGACCCAATCTCAGCCTACCGGGCTAAACATTGTTACCCTTAACTGTGGTTAGCAATCCTAACCATGGTTAGTTTGACCCTTAACCCCGATTAACAATCCTAACCTTGGTTATCTTTCATTATGGGGTGCCTAACACCTTCCTCGGACTTAACCGAACCTCTTACCTAGATCTCTACTGCAGACCAAGACCTTATCCAACACCTGGGGACTTATCTCTTCTGAATGAATAGGTAGTGGCTCTAACATTTTACCCGTGAGTATCAAAATCTCATGCTCATAGATATCTCTTCTAATCTAAACCTTGAATTAGTATGTTTATTGATTAAGTATGACAAACGATAAATTTGTACGGGACATTACATGTTTAAGTAAGGATATAGATGGATTTGTATGTTAGAAGCTTAAATTGGATTATAGGTTATGCTTTATAGGTTATGAATGCATAGAAATATTGGTGGATGGGCTAAAATGATAAAGAAGTGGATTATGGATGCATGGAATGGGGTTGAGCTTGAATTGGATGCTCATGGATTATGTGAATGACTATTGTATGATGAAAAAATGGGAAAGGGCAATGTCCACATAACCAATACACATAAGGTGTTTGTTTAAATGTTTGAGTGTTTTCAATGTTAAATATAATGTTATTGAGAATTGAGAAACTAAACTAAGGAGATATTATGGTTTATTATGCTAAATTATGTGTCATTTATATAACATGGGTTTACTTGGGGATGCAAATTCTATTAAGTATGACTCTACTATTATGATGTCCTATGAATGAGGGGAAGGGGATAAGGTTTACTATTTATGAAGTTGATTAAGAGAATCATGAAATCATGATAAAGTATTGTTTACTATGACAATATACATAAATTATGCCCTAAACACTTGTATGCGAAATTATACCTATTTATACTTGTACAGTGATCAACATTCAGATAGGCCAAAGCCTAGAGGAAGTCCTCTCGGTCGGGAATTCTCTAACTAGGGAGATGTAACCTAGCGGAGGTTTTTGGTGGAAGACGGAAGTTTGGACGATGACCGAGTTCGTATTTTAATCACGAGTGTTAAATTATGTTTATCTATATTGTATGGTGATTGATATTCGAGTAAGCCAAAGCTTAAAGAAATGTCTTCCGAACTGGGAATTCTCTAACCATATGGTATGAGACAGTATGGTGGAGTTTCTATGGTGGGAGATTGGAATCTAAGCAATGATCAAGCTTGGATGTTAATCACAACACTCAAGCACAAGTTCACAAGCATGGTAGTTTGCTTACAAGTCTCATTGGTATATAAGTATTGCATGGGCATGGTCTGTATCCTCCAAGAGCAGCATGTCAGTTAAGTTATTGCATGGGCATGGTCCGTATCCTCTAAGAGCTGCATGTTGGGCATGGTCAGTATCCTCCAAGAGCGGCATGTCTGTTAAGTTACTGTATGGGCATAGTCTGTATCCTCCAAGAGCAAGATGTCAGTTAAGTTATTGTATCGGCATAGTCCGTATCCTCCAAGAGTGGCATGTCAGTTACGGTATTGCATGAACATGGTCTATGTCTACTTCCGAGCGATATGCCAGTTACTTACAAGTATTGAATCATGAACACTGAATTACGAGGACAATGAAACATGATATGATGTGTCTACACGTTCTTCCGCACTCTGATTATGGGATTACGCATTGGACTGAGATATTGATTATGTAAATGCCACATGAACATGTTATCAATTATGCTTTATGAACCTATCATGGATTATGCAAATGTCATATGAATACATTATTGATTTTGTAACTGTCGCATGAATTTGAAATTGGGTATGAGTTATTGTTATTGTTAGTTAGATTGGATATCTGCTAAGCGTTGTCAATGCTCAGTCGACCTGTCATTGTCGTCAATTTTAGAGCGAGTTGATGGTTGAGTCGTGAATGAGGATTTCTACGTCGAGATAGAAGAAGAAGGTGAGTCTCCAGTTGAAGAAGTTCGAGAATTGGTTAGGTGGTCACATTATTAGGCATTGTTTTACATTTTGAAAGGGATTGTAACAGCCTTATGTGTTTCAGGATGTTGCTTAGACTGTCTTACTTTTGTTAGTAGTTTTTAGACCATCCCGATTATAGTGGGTGATGTTAGACAGATTATAGTTGTACAAGATGGTTTGGATTTTATATATCGAATTTTATTATTCTCATTTTTGAAGACTTGTGTTGTACGCCTTGTATGTCATGAGATTTAAGCAGTTTAAGAAACGTGGTGACCCAAGGTCTTATTTGGTCAAGGTAGGATTTTGGGTCATTACAGAGGTGGTATCAGAGCCTAGGCATTAGATTTCCTTAGGGTCAGTTAATATTTGATACCGTAATTGAAACAAGGCATTAGGTTTATGAAAGGAATGGTATTCTAAGTATAGACTACTTAATAGTCTTCATCTTAAACCAGTTGATACTTCAACCGACTTGATTCCTAGCTCTGCTAAATTATCTAGGAATCCTTATTGTGTGTATACTATATGTATGGTGTTGTTGGGTATTGCTATACGTTAGGTGTTGTGTGCGTACTATATGTTTTAAATTATTGGAAATCAGTTCATCAAGCATAGGATTCCAACGTAATTGTGGTTTTCCCAGTTAGACTCATGAGTTGTGGTGATACTCAAGTTAGAGTCTAGCCTAGGTGTTGGTTGTCATGGGATTGGTATGTCCTCGTCATGCTTTGTGTTATTAGGTTTCTGTTGGGATTTGTCTTCTGAGTGAGATTATAGGATTCTCTTTCGTCTTACAAGTCTAGTAGATTTAGAGTCGTTGCGGAACTAAGGACTTAAGTTTCGATATGTATGATATTATGTGTATCTTGTGTAATTTCATTTGTTAAATTATGCTCAATGCATCTTTTATCACAAACAAGCACAAGTCGCATATCATGGTATGATGATAAGTCTATATGAGTATATGCATACCCATGACTAGTAGGAACCCTGGAAGAAAAAAATACTAAAAAATAAATAAATATATATAATTTTGGACTAGCTCATGGATGTTTGATGCACGTTTCTAGATACAGATGCGTGTTATCTGCCGCACATTTTAGACTCAGTGCTCAGCCCAAAAGTTCTAGATATAGATGCGCGTTAATTCTGTAGCACGTTCTAGACCCAGTGCTCAGTCCAAAATAATAAATATATTATAAACTTTAAGAATAGTTTTAGTCTCAAAGTACAAAACATTATACACATCTCATATGCATCTTGCAGATCTTAAAAGCATCATACATGTCTCAAAGTTTCAAAGGATTTTTCTTAAAGAACTCAAATGTATATACTAATCATCAGTCTTAGTCTTAAGTCGGTTAATGTCTTAAGTATGTAATCGGTTAATACCTTAAACCGAGTGTGAGAACTTAGCTTTGTTAGGGAAACCAGTTGTATGATTATACTATTATGTGTGTACTTAGATGTATACGATATACTTATATAGGCAATTTATGCTCAGGGAATTGTTATGAGCTTGATTTCAAGTTATACTCAAGTTATGTTATTGCTCTCAAGACTTGATCATGAGGCGTGGCAACTGAGGAAAGATTTACTAGACTAGAGGGAATGAAGGTGAAACTCCATTTGGCGATGAGCAGCCTACGCTCCCGTCAAAGTTGTTAAGCTATAAATTAGTGATAGAAATTGATGTGGTTGTTAAACATGTACGAACATGATACAATATAACTATATATGAATATATTGTGATGTATGAATTTATACATGCTGGATGCAAATTAGAACATTATTTAGTTTTAATATCAAAGGCACCTTGGTAGTAAGTGAACACCTAGTGCATGTGTTAGTCTATATTGGATTGACACATCATTGTGTCATGTATAGGGTTGTCAAGTTGTATGCTCAGTAGAGTAAGGTGGAGTGTGGGAATAGTATCCCCATTTGTCTGTGTGAAAGTCCAAATTTCGAGGATGAAATTCGTTTAGGGGGGGAGGATGTAGAGACCAAATCTTTTCATGCCTTTAATATAAGTAATATGGGTATAATAGTCTTTGTGATATTTTATTGCTTATGTAATTATATCTAAATGGTGTGATGTGATCAAGGTGTAGTCAAAGTTGTAAAGAGAGGGATGCTTTAACATACCCCCAACTTTAGGAAGCCCTAGTTTTCTCACCGCTGATCGAAATTGAGTGATTCTTGAGTCATTAGAAATATATCGAAACCCTCTTCAATGTTCATGTTTATCATTTTCACAAATTTTGAGTCGAGGTTAAGTTAAATGTTAGATTTTTGAAGTCGGGTCTTCTGAAATTCTGGTTTGCTGTAATCCATCCCAAACCAGTCAACTTTAGAGCCCATTTAGATAATTACAAACTCAGAATTAGTATTTTTCCATTAGATACAAAATTTTTCCACTTTGAATTATAAGTCCAACGCAAGTTAAATCGTCAAAATCTGATGAGCGAGTCAAAAGTTATAGTCAAAATACCAAACGGGAAAAATCGGGACCACTCACTAGAATTTGGACGATCGATCGTCCCAAGCCCAATGATCGATCGTCCGGAACCCAGAATTTTGGATAAGTCACTAGAATTTGGACAATCGATCGTCCATACTAACGATCGATCGTCAGAGCGCGACCCTGTTTGTTTAAAGATGCGTAAATAGGGGTTTTTAACCCTTGGGACTATAAATAGGGGTCCTATTTCGAGGTTTTAAGGTATCCTAATCATTTCTAACCTAATTTGACTAAGGAAGAGAGAAAATCTAGAGTTCTAAGAGAGTTTTGGCTTGAAGAAGAAGAGTTTTTACTTAGAAGAGAAGAAGCTTAGCTTGGAGGTCAACCCCAAACCTTCAAGGAGCTTCATCTTGCGATTTGGATCCAAGGGAAGGATACCTAAGGTCGATATCCTTTCTAATCTAACCTTAGTAAAAAAATTTCATGTTTAAATAAGAAAGTTTATGGTTTATCAATGGTATTACATGATTATGCAAAGATAAGTAGGTAATAAGCATGAGTGATAGATTTTACACTTGAAATGAGGGTTTTACATTTGCTACAAGCTCCATTATGTATGAATGATCGATAACTCTTCTAATCTAAACCTTGAATTAGTATGTTTATTGATTAAGTATGACAAACGATGAATTTGTACTGGACATTGCATGTTTAAGTAAGGATATAGATGAATTTGTATGTTAGAAGCTTAAATTGGATTATAGGTTATGCTTTATGGGTTATGCATGCATGGAAATGTTAGTGGATGGGCTAAAATGGTAAAGGATTGGATTATGGATGCATGGAGTAGGGTTGAGCTTGAATTGGATGCTCATGGATTATGTGAATGGCTATTGAATGATGAAAAAATGGGAAAGGACAATGTACACATAACCAATACACATAAGGTTAAATGTTTGAGAGTGTTTTCAATGTTAAATATGATGTTATTAAAAATTGGAAAACTAAACTAAGGAGATATTATGGTATATCATGCTAAATTATGTGCTATTTATATAACATTGGGTTTTATTTGGGGATGCAAATTCTATTAAGTATGACTCTACTATTATGATGTCCTATGAATGAGGGGAAGGGGATAAGGTTTACTATTTATGAAGTTGATTAAGAGAATCGTGAAATCATGATAAAGTATTGTTTACTATGACTATGTAAATTATGTCTTAAACACTTGTATGCTAAATTATGTCCTATTTATACTTGTACGGTGATCAACATTCAGATAGGCCAAAGCCTAGAGGAAGTCTTCCAGGTTGGAAATTCTCTAACTAGGGAGATGTAACCTGGCGGCGTTTCTTGGTGGAAGATTGAAGTTTAGGCGATGACCGAGTTCGAATATTGATCACGAATGTTAAACTATGCTTATCTATATCGTATGGTGATTGATATTCGGGTAGACCATAGCTTAGAGGAATGTCTTCCGAACCGGGAATTCTCTAACTATATGGTATGGGACAGTATGGTGGAGTTTCCATGGTAGGAGATTGAAATCTAAGTAATGATCGAGCTTGGATGTTAATCACAACACTCAAGCACAAGTTCACTTGCAGGGTAGTTTGCTTACAAGTCTCATGGGTATATAAGCATTGCATGGGCATGGTTCATATCCTCCAAGAGCAGCATGTCAGTTAAGTTACTGTATGGGCATGGTCTGTATCCTCCAAGAGCGGTATGTCAGGCATGGTCCGTATCCTCCAAGAGCGGCATGATGTCAGTTAAGTTATTGTATCGGCATGGTCCGTATTCTCCAGAGCGGCATGTCAGTTACGTTATTGCATGAACATGGTCTGTGTCTACTTCCGAGCGATATGTCAGTTACTTACAAGTACTGAATCATGAACACTGAATTACAAGGACAATGAAACATGATATGATGTGTCTACACGTTCTTTTACCGCACTCGAATTCTTGGACTCCGCATTGGACTGGATATGATTATGTAAATTCCACATGAAACATGTATTATTATGCTATATGAACCGTCATGGTTATTCAAGGTTATATAATAACTCATTGATTTTTGTACTGTGCATTATTTTGATATTTTTATGAGCATAAGGATGATTATTGTTAGTTAAATTCCGATATCCTTTGAGCATTGGTTAATGCTCAGTCCCCTGTTATTTCGTCAGGTTTAGAGCGAGTTGATGGTCTAGCGGATTGAGTTGCTACGTCGAGATCGAAGAAGAAGGTGAGCATCCGTTGAAGAAGCTCAGTGGTTAGGGGTCACATTATATCCTTGTTTTTGGCTTTTGAAAGGGATTGTAACAGACCTTATGTTTTTCATGATGCTTGCTTAGATTGCTTACTTTTGTTAGTATTTTTAGCCATCCCTATTATGGTGGGTGCTGTGTGGACATACTTTTTATAGATGGTTTGATTTTATATATCACCTTTTTTATTCCATTTTTGGCGACTCGTGTGTACCCTTGTATGTCATGAGATTTAAGTAGTTTAGAAACGTGGCACCCAAGGTTTCATTTGGTTCAAGGTATATTTGGGTCTTACGACACATCCAAATAGCAGAACAATGTATGAGGAAAAAAAAAAATTCTTTCTTTTTCTGAATTCAACGGGAAACCTATCACTATTTATAGAAAGACTCCTGGGTTAGTATTGAATGGAAGTGAGCTCTAATTTGGTCATGGATAAATTCTGTGCCGTAAATACATGACAGGTCATCTAAGGGGTCCGATATTAGCTTGTACTCCCATGGGATATTAATCTATTGTAACTTTTACTGGGAAAGATGGTTTTTTGGTTGGGGGCGGTGAAGGTGGTGGAGAAGAGAGAAGTGGAAGATTGTTTCATTGGTGTGTAATTAACGTCGTTGGGGATTAAGGTATGGACGGTTGTGGTATTAGTTTGATTGAGGTGACCCATTAAAATTAGAAATATGGACTACATTGCAAAATCGTATATAATATATTAAAGGACAATATTAATTGGAATAGGAGAGATCTTTTAACTGCTTTCAAACTAAAAATTAATACAAATTAATGCAAAAGAGTGGTATGAGGTCTTGATTTGCTTAGTCAAAATAATAAATAAATAAATATATATATATCTATATATATATATATATATATATCTATAGAAAAGCTTTGGTATTTGCGTACCTCACAGAGCAACTGGTCAGGGGGACTTCTACGTCTTCTAATTATATATATACTATAGAAATAGGATGCCTCGTGTATCCTCTTTGATCTCCCTTTTCTCATTCCCTCCCCATTCATTTCACCTCTCTCTCTAGAAACCGAGAAGCGCCACTTTTCTCCCCCATGCACTTCTCTCCCT